>BRDC01000034.1:123820-723820 GCA_024343385.1 Tremella yokohamensis | reverse complement strand
TGGCTGTGATGCTGACGAGCAGTCTGAGGAGGACCTACAGCTAAAGTCCGAGCTGGAAATGCTGGTCGAGCGCTTGAAGGTCTGTTTGCCATTCATGAGTATATGAGATAGTCTGACCGGCCCAGGAGCCCGATACGAACCTCTACTTGCCGGCGTTGGAGAGCCTGAGGACATTGATCAAGACCAGCACGAGCTCCATGACATCTGTTCCTAAACCCCTCAAATTCCTTCGACCGCACTACGAACCGCTACAAGAACTTTGGCAGAAATGGGAGGACAGCTTGACAGAGCAACGGGTGAGTAACTGTGTACAAACCCCGGGACTGTCCGACTGATGTGCAGTCACTGCTTGCGTCCATCATCTCCGTCCTTGGCATGACCTACTCTGACAATGGCAAGCGGGATACATTGTGGTTCCGCTACATCGCCAAAACGGAGGAAGCACCGGGATCCTGGGGTCACGAGTACGTGCGGCACTTGGCGGCAGAGCTCGGCGAGGAGTACCAATCGCGGTATTCCGACTGGCATGTCATGCACGGAGACGGCAGCACCAAGCCTGATGGACGCACCTACCTGGTGGAGAGGATGCGGGATCTGGCCATTCAGCTGGCCGAGTTCTTCTTGAAACACAACGCAGAAGCGGATGCGGTCGATTTGTTGATGGAAATGGAGATCATCGAGCGGATTGTACCGCAGGTGGACGACAAGACATGGGCGAGAGTATGCCAGTACATGGTCGGGTGCGTGAGCTGCAGCGCATTCGACGTCGAGCTGAACTTTAGATGCGTTCCCTTACTTGTACCCCCCGACGACGTTGCGTTCTTGCAAACAGCAGCGGAGATCTATGCCAAGCACGATCGGTATCCGGAAGCATTGGGCTTGGCGATCAAGCTGAACGACCGGAGACTGATTCGCAAATACTTTGCGGCACCGAGAAATCCGTCAGTTGCTCTAGTCTGACGATTTGACCGTAGCTGACCATACAGCGTCATGAAGAAACAGCTTGCCTACTTCCTTGCGAGAGCTAGAATACCTCTCAACTGGGTACACACGCCAGAAGGGCACGACGTGGAGGGCGAAGGGGAGGCACCTTTGCAGCCCGACGACATCCTCGCTTGCCTTGGCAATGTGGCTCTCACAAAGCATTTCAAGTCGTTTGGCAAAGCCGTCGGTGTGGAAGAACCCAGGTCAATAGAGGACATCTACAAATCGCATCTCGAACAGACGAGGACGAATGTCAATGCCGACTCTGCTCGAAACAACCTCGCAGCGACATTTGTCAACGCCTTTGTGAACGCCGGTTTCAGCAATGACAAACTCGTGGTGAATGCACCGGAGGGCCAGAGCTGGATCTATAAGAACAAGGAGCACGGCATGATCTCGGCGACCGCCTCGATTGGGATGAGCATGATGTGGGATGCGGACGGCGGCTTCGACGTGCTCGACAACTACACCTACTCGTCGGAAGAGCACATCAAAGCAGGAGCATATCTCGCCATGGGTATCTTGCATTCGAACATTCAATCCGACCCCGATCTTTGCTTCGCGCTTCTCGAGGAGCACGTCGACAGCGCGAGTATCCCGATCAAGATTGCAGCGATGAACGGAATGGCCATGGCATATGCTGGTTCGCAGAGACTCGAGGTGACTGAGAAGCTCATGCCCTATGTTGCCGATGACTTGAACACGATGGACGTCGGCGCTATGGCCGCATTGGGTCTCGGATTTGTCTGGGCCGGATCAGGCGATGGAGAGATTGCCAGTTCGATCTTGCAGACGATGATGGAGCGAGAACCTGAGCAACTGGAGTCGGATTGGGTGATCTTCATGTGTTTGTCGCTCGGTTTGGTCTTCTTGGGTACGCCACCATTCGTCCAATCAATGACCAGGCTGACTTGCAGGCGCCCAAGATGCTTCAGAAGCGACGGTCGAGACCCTTCGCGTCATCGACCACCCTATCGCCCGATACGCGCAAATCATCGTGGAGGTGTGCTCATACGCGGGCACCGGCAACGTTTTGAAGGTGCAGGAAATGCTGCAGATCTGCTCGGAGCATGCGGAGAAGCCGAAGAAGGCACCAGAGCCAGAGCCAGAAGCGGGCGCCAACACCGGTACTCAATCTAATGGCACGGCGTCGACAGACCCTCAAGGAGATGTTCCGATGAGCGGCGGCCCAAGCTCCACTACCGAGTCGACCTCAGTCGAAGCACCCGTCCCCGACGCCTCTGCCACCGCTCCACCACCTGTAGAAGAGGATGACGGCAAACCTGCACCACCATTGAAGCACCAAGCCATGGCAGTGTTGGGTATCGCTTTGATCGCGATGGGAGAAGACGTTGGAGCGGAGATGGCTCTTCGGCAATTCCAGCACCTCATGACTTACGGAGACCCGGTCATCCGCAAAACTGTGCCGCTTGCGTTGGGTCTCATCTCCGCCTCGAACCCTCAATTGTCCATCATGGACACCTTGTCGAAATACTCGCATGACTCTGACCTGGAAGTCGCCGCCAATGCAATTTTGGCAATGGGCTTCGTTGGTGCGGGGACGAACAATGCGAGGCTGGCACAGATGTTGCGCAATCTCGCTGTCTACTATGCGAAAGAGCCAGATTGTTTGTTTGTCACGCGTATTGCCCAGGTCAGCTACTTTGTTCGAGAGTCTGCGCCAGCTGACTCTGGCAGGGTATGGTACACATGGGTAAAGGTACGATCGGTATCAACCCCTTCTACAACGATGGCCAGATCATGTCTCGAACATCGATGGCTGGTTTGCTGTCTGTGCTCGTCTCCTTTACCGACGCAAAGTCATGTGAGTAGCGCCTCGCGCCATGGTTGACTGGACTGATTGGTAGTCGTCCTTGGCAAGCAACACTGGATGCTGTACTGGCTCGCAACAGCCATGTACCCTCAATTCCTCATCACCCTCGACGAAGAGCTGGAAGAGAAGAACGTCACGGTCCGCGTGGGACAGGCGGTCAACACTGTCGGGTTGGCAGGCACACGGATGGGCATCTCGGGCTTCCAGACACACCAGACGCCAGTAAGAATAGGCACAGGCGAGCGAGCCGAGTTGGGGACGAACGAATACTTCCCGTATCAGAGCGTGTTGGAGGGCTTGGTCATCTTGAAAAAGTGAGCTGTCTGTAAGGCATATAGAACAGAGGCTGACGTGCAGGAACGAGCAGTACGATGCTGATGATTGATGAGCTTGTAGTGAGAGGAGAGATGGCTTTACAGCATATGCATGGCATGACACTTGACTGGAAGATGTGTACTCTGTGGTGTGCGGCGGAGTCGCCACCAAGGCTTGTTCCTCCACCTCCTGACTCTCCTTTAATCAGCCAAAACGACTGATTTCGCCTCTCGCACATTCCTCCACTTTGCGCTCTTCATGTCCATGTCACTCTACATCATCGCATAGAGCTTTGCGACGCCACAAGGAGAGAGAGTGTGTGTCAAGCAAGATGATGTGCTTCAAGCATCTCATGCTGTTCTCCTTGCTCCTCCCCGTCCCGGTAAGTCATCTCCATCATGCACCTCACAGGGTGGGGTCCACTGACAACCAGACCGCTTCCCCCATCTTCCTCGCCTTATTCTCCATGGCAGTCTTCTGGTCCGTCAGACCGTGCGGATACTGTCTAGCACTAGTCAGTCCCGAGTCCCCCTCATCTCCATCTTCCAATTCACCTGCAAGAAGGGCTGACAGGCAGTTCTCCATCTTGTTCCTGACAACTTCGCCTTCATCCACATTCGTCTCCACACTCACACCTTCACCGAGCGAACCCAACCCTCCCATATCCCGCTCCGCCGGTGCCGCTTCATCCAGCGCTGGCTCGACTGGCGAGTCGCGCCGCTTGACAGACGCCGTCCCTGGGCGCAGCTGGCTCGATCTGAACGGAGGGAGAATAATGGATCCTGTGTTGTGGGGATACAAACACTTCAGTGCGCTAAGCGAGCCCACCGCGAGCTCGACTCCTCCGAGCGGCAGCGACTCCCAAGAAACGGGGTCGAAATGGATATTCTGGCGAGCGGCATCGGGACCGAACGACGAGCAACCCACTCGTGCAGAAGGTGATGAAGTCCAGACCGCCCCCCTGCCTTGGGGATACTTCGACCTCTCGTTTCGCGGTATAGGGTTCGTCTTTGATTTCAACCCTACCCGGACGGAAGAAGGCATCGCTTGGGAGATAGAGGATGCCAGGCGGGCGAGAACCAGATCGGCTCTCCAATCTACACCGATTTCTACTTCGCCCGGAAAGGCAGAAGAGCCCGAAACAGCCTCTGCGCTGTTGACCGACCCTCCAGCAGCCACCGGTTGGGTACGTGTACCGTTTCTGGGCTCTTGGTAGACGAATACTCGCGTAGCTGGACAGGTTGTACACAAGATGCATGTGCATATGAGATGTCCCGCCAATGACTCCAAGCATGTACGGTGTGGCGTTCAATAAGGAAGCCCCGCATGGATCGTCGGAGCGTGCAGCGCATGCGCAATTGGGCACGGCAGATCAGACCTCTCGGAGGGACATGGGACTATGAGACAAGAAGTGTGGTTGGGGAAGGAGGGGGAGGGGAGAAAGAGGATATGTCCTCATGCAATAAACAAGGAAGCGCACGCGCTCGAGGCGGTGCTCTGGCAGACCGAATGTACGAATATGTCGATAGGGGGAAAAACGGGCGAATGTGTGGTATGCTGTGATGGTTGTTCTTCTCAAGAGGCGCCGGTTTACAGCGCCATGGCCTTCGCCTGCTATGCAATGTTTGTCCGATAGCGAAACACTGCTTGTTGGAGATGGTACAATGGTTGATGATCGTTGTCGTGAATGGATATGCTCTTTCGTTGGCGTGAGATATGATTGCGGTCCTTCGCTTCAGCTAAGATCATCCTAACAGCCATTGATCAGACTGACCTTCCCGTGATCTCCATCCTGGCCCTAGATGTCCTTACCCTCCTCGACGTGACTTCGATCACCCGACATGGAAGTGCCGGGGGTGTCATCAAGCTTATCGGTCCCCTCGTCACCGGCATTCGTTACGCTCACACTTGAGCTCGGGACTGCCGACATGGACGCAGCTGTCGTAGTGGTCGTAGCAGCGGTGGCTGAGCTGCTTTTCATAAGTGCATTCTCGATATCCTTTGCCACTTGCTGCGGTGTCGTCGCAATCGGTTCCGCAGCAGCGGGGCCGAGGATACCATTGGGCTTCTGTCCATTTTCGGTAGAAGACGTTCCGTCCTGCACCTCGGGAAGCACGACAGTGCTTGGCTCTGCGCTGGGCAATATCCATTGGCGCCGCGTCTCGGGATTCCGAAGGCGAACTTTCTGCTCATGCACTTCGAGGTTCGGTGAAGCTTGCATGACAGTGCGCACGAGCTCGACATCATCGGTCGTGGCTTTGATTCGATTGAAGGAAGCAATGACGGAGATGTTGATCCATCCCTCAGAATCCATCTTTGAATGTCAGCTCAAGACGAGTGTTCTAAGCGATTGAAGACTCACCTGCCGCCGAAGGTACTCGTCCATGGCAAGGTTCTGCATGCTGAAGTAATACTCCACCTGCGCGTAGAGCCAAGCTTGCATGTTGTTCAGCTGCGGTGGCGGACGGGACTCTTCAAGACCGGCTCCTGGTTGCGGCATGCCGTACATGGGCATGGGATACATCTGACCCATTTGATCGAAAGCAGCACCAGGCTGACCATAGACTGGCATCGGGTAGAATGCCGGGTATCCCATACCGTAGCCTTGACCGTAAACATTGCCGTTCATATATTCCGGGGGATAGCCGTTCATGCCCATGTAGTGTCGTCCGCCATTCATGTAGCCGCCGCGGAATCCTCCTCGTCCACGGCCAGGACCGCTAAATGACGATCGAGCATCGCGTGCTCGTGGTGGGCGCGGATACCCAGTGTTGTTGGCGGGAATGAACGAGTGTTGAGGCAAGGGAGCGGTGTTGTTGTTGAATGCAGGACGGACGAAAGACCCCGGAGAGCCGGCGTTGACAAGAGGCTGAGTGTGGGCAGCAGGAGAAGAACCTTGTGTGCGAGACTGAACGGATCCGCGTCTGGACACGCGTGTAGTCTGTCGGGACAAGGGTGCGCTAACGCTGCCCGGGCCTTGGTCCGCTTTGCCCTCCTCTGAGCGAGTCTCGGGATCGGTACTGGTCGAGCTGGTAGTCGCCGTCCCAAATAAGGGCTTGAAAGAAGAAGTTGTTGCTTCTTGAGGTTTGGGTATCGGCGGGATCCGTACCTCGCCTTTGTTCACCTTTCTGTCTCCGGACCCGCCTCTGGCCTTGCCTGGCTGTGAGACGCTCTGCCCCTTGACACGCCGTTTTTCCTCGCGGCTCAGCTTCTTCTTCGCTTCTGCGGCTTCGTCCGCGGCAGCAGTTAATTCTGCCTGTGGGATCGGAACCCATTTCGTTTTTTCTGCAGGTCAGCCACGATCCCATAATCAGTCGAATCGCTCACTGCCACCTGCAGCTTGTTCCTCTACTACGCTGCTATCTTCACTACGGCCCTTTTGCTTCTCTTTCCCCTCGGCCGCTTTCGTGATATCTACAGCTTGAGCCACATCAGGCCAGGCAGTTTCGTCGACCTGTGCAGGTGCCGAGGTCTTTCTCTGCTTGTTCTTGGCAATGGTCACCCCGTCCCCGGTTGGCGCCTTGTTTGCAAGACTTGGTGCATTTGTCGTTGGCAGACTGCCAAATTGAAGCGAGCTTGATCCAGATGGAGAACTTGGCATGGCGTTTGCGACCTGTGCTGCCGGGGCCAAGGTCTTTTTCCTGACGTCCCAGGCATTGACAGCGGGAGGTGGAGCCGGGACGTTTGCAGGCGTAGGAGTTTTGTCTTCCGGAGTTTCGTCCTGCCCTCTGGCAGCTTGGCCGACACTTATCTCGTCGTCCAGATTTTTGCCCTTCACCACGACGCTCGTTGCCGCCGTGGACGTGGACTCGGCCGCTGCCGAGAGATGGGGAGAGCCTACCGAAGGCGAGAATGCGGTCTGGGTGGTACTGACAAGCGACGGTGATGATGGCATTGGAGGGGTTTGCTGCGCCTGACTGGACGCTGGCGTGGCGATAGCCGAGGGCGATGAATCAGGCTGCTTGGTGTCCGGGCCGGGCTGAGACGTCCGAGTAGCGGGCGGTGGTCTTGCACCCCAAGCTGGTTTGCTGGGATTGCTCGGCGTCGAGGAGGTACGCGGTTTCTCACCAGCGATTGCACTGGGTTTCTTTGGGACATTTGCAGGTTTCGCGCTTGCCGCTCTCCGTTCGTCGTCCACCTTGTCCCTAGATGGCCTCTCGGCCCATTCGGACCTCTCCCGCCTCTCGACGCGACTCTGCTTCTTGTCCTGGTCTGGCTTGTTGCGATTGCGGCCAGACTGAACTGTCTCCCATGGACCATCATCTTCCTCGACAGCTGTAGTGCCGCCCGAGCTGGAAGGCGGAGCAGCAGCAGCTTTTGTTGGCCTGATCATGGGTGATGCCGAGCTGGAAGCCGTGTTGGAAGAGCCTGCTTTGGCCAAAGGTGTCGAGGGCGAAGCGGGAGATGAACCGTTGGGACTTGTCATCTTCCTCCAAGCCCCGCCACTTGCTGCCCCACTGCTGCTCCCAGCGATCGGTTTGCCATCTTTGGCGGAAGAGGCGTTGCCGGGGGAGCCATTGGCGGTCTTGATCCTATCGGCGTATGATCCAAGTGCGTTGAACACGGACGGTTGGTTTGGTGACTGTGGTTGCGGAGCCGGCGCTTTTGACATGCTGCGCAGAAGGAAAGGCGCCGGGCTCGAGAGACGAGGGAAAGATGAGGAAGAAGGGGTGGGAAGCTGTAAAGCGAGCATTTTTGGTCGAGTAGAACGAGGTGGCAAAGTGGTAGGTAGCGATATTATGTGGGAAGAGAGTCCGAGGGGCGGGGAAGAGCTTCGTCAGCGCTTATAACGACGAGGAGAGATCGCGGTGAGACTGGTACGCCAGAGGTGTAGCGGAGGATGGAAAGAGCAAAGGAGAACGAGTGAAAGGAGATATGCGGGGTTGCGTGTGAGGTCTGGCCACGACTCGTCGTTGGCCTATGACAGCCCGGGCGGGCAGTCTGAGACGCTTCGGCCTCGTCGTCGATGCAATGATTTTGCAAAACGGGCGAAAGATTTCAAAACGATTCGAGCGGGGCACTGGCACTGACGTGGGGGGAGAAGAAAGAAGAAGGGAAGAAACTGGAGGGTTGGGAGGGGGAGATCGTTCGGTCGAGTTCGGCCACTCACCTCTTGAAGGAGGATGACGATATCGAGCCGCGAGGGTGTCCGTTCAAGTGTGTTCTGGTGGCGGTGAGATGCAATGCTTCTGATCAGGGTTGAGCTGTGATGAAGAGGTCTGAGATGAGCGAGAGCTGATGACGCAGTGACGAGCGTTCGGTGACGAGAGAGAGAGAGCAGAGGTAGGCGGGAGGAGGGTCGATCCTGCGCCAGTGACCAAGGAAGGTGTGGGTTGAAACTCACCTCGAGCAAATTAGATGACCGTTCCCGCTCGTGCCC
Organism: Tremella yokohamensis; assembly: GCA_024343385.1. NCBI lineage: Eukaryota > Fungi > Basidiomycota > Tremellomycetes > Tremellales > Tremellaceae > Tremella > Tremella yokohamensis. The sequence goes on along the minus strand of BRDC01000034.1, from coordinate 715,307 downwards.
GCTGTACTCCTCCCTCTGCCTTGCCTTGCCTGGCTGTCTCCTGCAGGCCTCGCCCTCGCGCCTTGGTCGCGAGCTCCTGCGTAGGTCGCTTTCGTAAAGTTTCTTGTCGACTCGCCGATGGGCGGATCCGAGAGTGGTCGTCTGTCGGAATAAGTCGTGATGCTGCCAGAAGTGCGATATCAGACGACCGATTTTGGGCAATGATGGACTTTCGGGGTTGACGGTGAAGACGAGAGGGGACCTGTGCGAGAGAGGTGGAGGAGGGAGAACGAGCTGGATCCTCTGGATGAGAGAGGTTGGATCCCCGCTCGATGGGTGATAAGTGATGAGGAGAGGTGGATGGAAGTCGGGATACCGGACTATATGCCCTGGCTATACCTTGTCCGCCTACTTCTCTTGCCTTGCCTGCTCTGGCTGCTTACCTACCTGCCTGCTCGTAGCCTGCAGCCAGTCCTCAACCCGTAGACCGGAAATTCGGCATTAGGCGAGCCAGCGCCGGCGGCAGCTAATTTGCCACCTCTCGCTCAACCTCCACCTCGCATGCTCTCGGAAAGACTTTTCTTTCCATCTTGTCACACTGGTCAGCGAAGAGCACAGGCAGACCAGTCGCAAGCATGAGAAAGCTCAAACATCACGAGCAGAAGCTCCTCAAAAAGGTCGACTTTCTCAACGTACGTCCACCTGCGTGACCGGCCTGGCGCTTTCGACTGACACGAATCACAGTGGAAGCAGGATGCGTCTCAACGAGAAGCCAAGGTGATGCGGATGTACCATATTCAGGACAGAGAGGACTATCACAAGTGAGCAGCCCCCTCTTACGCCTTCAGTCAGAGCTGTTGCTAACTGGTTAGATACAATAAGATCTGCGGATCATTGCGATCTCTCATCCACCGACTCTCGCTTTTGCCAGCTGAAGACCCGTTCAGACAGCAGAAAGAGGCAGAGATGCTCAACAAGCTATATGACATGGGCATCCTAGGCGCGTCAAGCTGGATGTGGCTTGCATCCGCAGCTAATAACCAGACTCCAATTCCAAGCCTTCCGATATCGAGAACAAGGTCACTGTCTCGTCCATCGCTCGTAGGCGACTGGCTGTTGTCTGTGCCCGCTTGCACATGAGCGAGACCGTCTCAGACGTGAGCATAATTTTGATCTTTGATAGTATTAGTGCTTAACGAGAAGGCCGTCCGCACGATCGAGCAGGGTCATGTGCGAGTTGGCACTACACCAATCACCGACCCGGCCATGCTGATCACACGACACATGGAGGACTTTGTTACCTGGGTCGATACCAGCGCGAGGAAGAGGACCATCATGAAGTACAACGACGAGGTGGGCTCCGCGCGTCGATTTCATTTGCATTGGCTGACAGTCCAGCTCGACGACTTTGACCTCCTTTAACCTTGTTGCCATGTTGTCTTGCCGCTGCAGCCTGCACTACCGATATACCCCGCATTGGCCGATACCCACGTGTATGCATTTCATTCATTCCGTCTTGCTTCAGTGCGCGCATCTCCGTTCACGGAAGAGGAGTCGAAAGCCTCGATCCGAGACAGGAGCTGTGGGCTTTGACGGCATCCTTGCGATCTGGCGAGCGGCCCTTTCGCCCAAAGCTGAGTGTTGGCAATCCTGCCCGAACACCCTTTACCGGGGGCCTATCAAAGGCGCGCACCTCATGGGCGAGCAGGATCCTGATACTCATATACTGACCAAATCGATCCCACTCATCCCCTTTCCTTCCCCTAGTAACTCTCAGCAAACTTTCATATCTTTTTCGCAAGACATTGCCGCCGACATGTCAACTTCAAACGCGTGTAACCTAACAGTGGGCATCATGCTGTCCAGCGTGGTGCGTCTTACTTCTCCATCAATGCCGAGATAGGCTGACCTGGGAAGGGCCTGGGCTTCACCTTTCTCCATACGTATCGATTTGATCAATGGCGATGCTTCGTCCCGCGAAGGAAAGAGTGGTTCCGCACGCTCCTCACTGTACGTCTGCGGCCGTCTGGCTCTGCCTGCCTTTGGATGTAGCTCAGGGACAGTGGATGCTCGTTTTCTCATCTTTGGGGATGTTCATCTGGTGTGGTGGCTGGGCGGGTAGGTCATCCTTGCGGGACGCCTTGTGTGTACTTAGTGGCAGTGATCAAGTATAAGTTAGGGTATGTGGTCATACCAGGCATGGGAGCGATGCCTGTGCCTCCACCTCTCTTCCCGGAAAAGTATGCCCGAGCCAACAACCCGCTCAACGCGTGGGTCGTCAGTGAGTCCTCCCTACTGCATCAGGAGTGAGCTCCGCTCATTGGGGCAGTCGCTTTCTGCTGTCAAATCTCTCTCAATGCCGAAGAGGGGTTGTACTGGTTCCACCTGATGCGGGCTGTGCGCCAGCCCAAATCGGCCAAGTCATGGTTAAACTCGACGTTCTTCTTGTCATGGGTTGCCATCAGCGTCAGCGTCTTTGTGGTCATGATTGGCGCAACGTATATCCACATCAAGGGCGATATGATACGTCAAGAGGCGAGGCTGTTCACTACGGGCGGGGCGATAGAGCTGGTGTGAGCTGATGGCGAAGTCGATGGGCGAAAGGCTCAGCTGATCTCAGGGTGGTGCTGCTTTCGTCAATTATCATCTGGCGCTTTCCCTCTTTCCTTGCTGATGTGGTGAGCGACCTTTTTGAGGCATACTGTCGTGGTCGAGCTGACCAGGCAGAAAAACTCTGGTGCTGGTCCGGAGGTTCGCTCGAGGTTACATTTTTACCATGAAGGCAACAAGGTCCGCACCTTTTGTCGGATCGGATTTGTGGTCGGCACCCTGGCTCTAGGTATCGACGGCTTGACCACGCAAAAGAGGTTGAACGCAGTCACGTCAGTCGGGTTGTGACGATAGTCAAAAGGGCGAGTCTTGCTGACGAGCAGCGTTGCTTCAGGTCAGAACAGACCGCCGCGTTGAACGAGGCTGATTGTCAGACTTGATGGAGCAAATGACGTTTGGATGTTACTGGATCCAAAGTATCGTCTCCATCGTCGTGCGTCTCCCTCCTTCACTGCTTCTTTGAAGGAAAGGCCAACACACAGCTATACCTCCCGCGCAACTGGTCCTCCGACCCGCGCAGCGGCCAAGTCATGGTCGCCCGTCAGGCCCCGCGTCAGGCCGAAGCCCAACAGGCTTCCAACGCGCTCATGTCCCTCCTCCGCGAAGGGGGTCAGTGGGACGAGACCGACGACTTGCGTGCGGGCATGACTAACCCCGGAATGGGGATGGGGCTCCGTCTGAGCGGCCAGCCTGCCAGTGCTGTCGATGGAGAGGAGAAGGACGAGTGGGACCTCGAGCGAGCGAGGATTACGGCTCTCGAGAACTTTACGTCGCCTTTCGGTGCGTATCACTCTGATTCGTCGGACGAGAGAAGAGCGGTGGGGGGCTTGGCTGACTCGCAGCGGTGCGCATCAACGAAGAGGCGCCGATGCCGACCGAGATCCGGATTCGCGTGGAGAGGGAGGTGCAGGATGACCGTGATCTTCAGCTCGAATATGAGCAGCCTGGTCAGTCTGGTTCTGGTGCAGGGAGGCGCATGTCGATGCAGGCCGCCCTCGCTCGGGGACCGATCTAGTCGTCTCTCAGCACCTCGAACACAGATCGTATCCTTGACAAAGATCCATCACTCCACCCAATCACACTTTCTGCTTTTGTACGTTTGTGATGATGCGATGATGGGCCAAAGATCGCTCCTCTTGTCATCCAGCTCCACGTTTGTAGAGTGCTCGTTGATGTGTCCCCGCATGCAACCCTTCTGCTAGCTTGCTCCAAACGTTGCACAAGTGTCGAGAGAAGAAGGTGGATTTCAGGTGCCCCACTGCCGCCGGAGAGTGTGGGACAATTACTCCATACGGCAACTCCGTTTACCTTTCTCCCGGCCCCACTGCATACCAAGCGAGTTGGCGGATCACTCCCCCCTAGGCGGCCCTCCTGGCCCTGCCCCCTCCTTTTCTATGACGTTTTTCCCTGGCTGGGTCCCGGGTAGCAAAGCTTGGTAGATCCCCCATCCATCCCACCTCTCACTGGCTGATCCTCTTCCAACATCTCCATCTCCATCTCATCCTCCATCGCATATCTCTCTCCCTCTGCATCCCCCGGTCTCGCTGAGCACACGAAGGCAGACCCCCACAATCCACCTCGCACATCCTAGAAACATCTAGGTGAGTCTACCCTCGACCCAGTTCCGTGGCGTCCAGAGATCGACCGGCGGCCTCGTCTACTCTTCAAAGGCGACGAGTCTCCCACCCAAAAGGCGTTCAGCAACTGTCTCTACCGCTCTGGACACCCTTGTCAAATCCGGCTGTTCCGCCGGGTGTCAGCGTGCTGTCGGGTGAGACAGGCAGCTTTGGCAAAAGGCACCCCGTTGTCCCTTCCTTCTTCCCGCATCCGCTTTCGCGCTCCTCTTTCCACCTGACTCATCACTGTTCAAGCAACGTGCACGTCGCATGAATCTCTGCTCACACTCAAGCATCCCTCTCATCAGTCCACCAACCACACCCGCCCACCACCTCCCCCTCCTCCTCCCCCAACAAATACCGCTTGACGTCATCCCGCCATGCCGCGCTCGATCCATCAACCCCTCCTCTTCGAGTGCGCGTGGGAGGTCGCGAACAAGGTCGGCGGTATCTATACTGTCATCAAGACCAAGGTGCCCGTGACTGTCAAAGAATATGGAGACAGGTCAGCTCCGCTCCTCCAAGAGACTTTCGCGAGCTGACGCGAAGATGCTGTCTCATTGGCCCCCTTTCTTACAAAACCGCCCCGATGGAGGTGGAGAGCGAGGAACCGTGAGCTGATAGCATGCCATGGCCTCGATCGCACAGCTGACTGGTAGTGAACCCGGTACTCCGTTCGCTCTCACCCTGCAGGCGATGAAAGAACGAGGCGTCAACCTCATCTACGGTCGATGGCTCATTGAGGGAGCACCCAGAGTCCTCCTCTTCGACACTGGCTCATGCTACAACCGGTGAGCGATCTGACCTCATTCTCGATCAACAGCTGACAAGCCAGCATGGACGAGTGGAAGGCAGACTTGTGGAACCTTGCAGGTATCCCTACTCCCCCAAACGACCACGAAACCAATGAGACCATTGTCTTCGGCTACATCGTTGCCTGGTTCCTTGGCGAGGTCAGCTAGCTGATGTTCGACCATTTTCGGAGCTGACACGCAGTTTTCGTCCCGGGAGACCGACACTGCCATCATCGCCCACTTCCACGAGTGGCAAGCTGGTCTCGCCATTCCCCTGTGCAGGAAACGACACATCGACGTCACCACCATCTTCACCACCCACGCCACCTTGCTCGGACGATACCTTTGTGCGGGAAGCGTCGACTTTTACAACAACTTGCAGTACTTTGATGTGGACCACGAAGCTGGCAAGCGTGGTATTTACCACAGGTCAGTAGCGTTGGGTGTGTGATGCGGGTTTCGCCGACCTTCCAGATACTGCATCGAGCGATCAGCAGCACACTGTGCGGATGTTTTCACCACGGTCTCTCACATCACCGCTTTCGAAAGCGAGCATCTTCTTAAGAGGAAGCCCGGTAAGCAGTTCTTTGACAAGGAGGTCGTCTGCTTAAGCTGTAGATGGTGTCCTACCCAACGGTCTCAACGTCATCAAGTTTGCGGCCATGCACGAATTCCAGAACCTTCACGTCCAAGCCAAGGAAAAGATCAACGACTTCATCAAAGGGCACTTCTATGGACATTACGACTTTGACCTTGAGAACACGTTGTACTTCTTCACGGCCGGACGATACGAGTTCCGAAACAAGGGTGTCGACATGTTCATTGAGTCCTTGGCCCGTAAGTTAAAACAATCACCCTCGCTGGATAGCAGACTTACATCCAGGTCTCAACGGCCGACTCCAAGCCATGAAGTCCAAGATGACTGTGGTTGCTTTCATCATTATGCCGGCGGCCACAAACTCTTACACCATCGAGGCTCTCAAGGGCCAGGCTGTCACCCAGCAACTCAGGGAGACTGTCAACCAAGTGACTGCTCGTGTAGGCAAGAGGATCTTCGAGCACGCCGCCAGATACTCTGGGTGAGTATTATCAATCTGATCTTCCACTACGCTGACAATGAAGCGAACACGGCACCGAGGTCCCCGCAGCTGAAGACCTTTTGTCGAGCGAAGACAAGATCCTCCTCAAACGACGTGTATTTGCTCTTAAGCGAAACTCGCTTCCCCCTGTCACTACCCACAACATGGCTGACGACGCTGGCGACCCCATCTTGAGCCAGATCCGCCGCGTCCAGCTTTTCAACCGATCGACCGACCGAGTCAAGATCATTTTCCACCCAGAGTTCCTCAACTCGAACAACCCTATTCTGGGTCTCGACTACGAGGAGTTTGTGCGAGGATGTCATCTTGGAGTCTTCCCGTCTTACTACGAACCGTTCGGCTACACTCCTGCAGAGTGCACGGTCATGGGTATCCCGAACGTCACCACCAACTTGTCTGGATTCGGTTGCTTCATGGAGGATCTTTTGGAGACTCCCGAGGACTACGGATGTTACATTGTCGACCGACGAGGCCAAGGCGTGGAGGAGTCTGTCAACCAATTGGCAAGTTCATGCCTAGGATGTATTCGACCGAGCTGACCAGAAAGACATCACAGATGCTCGCCTTTACCAACAAGTCTCGGCGACAGCGTATCAACCAGCGAAACCGTACCGAGCGACTGTCCGAGCTATTGGACTGGAAGTCTCTGGGAATGGAGTATGCCAAAGCTCGTCAACTCGCTTTGCGCCGCGCATACCCCGATTCGTTCGACGACGACGAGCCAGACTTCACCGGTATTCAACGAGTCGGCGCACCGCTCTCGGCACCGGGCAGCCCGCGCTTGAGGGATGGCATGATGACTCCGGGAGACTATGCTACGTTGACAGAAGAGATGGAACATCTTGGCACACAAGACTACATGGGTGCGAAGAGTGAGTCGGGACTTTTGCGCTGTGAGATTCAGGAGCTGAGGAGATAGGCTGGCACAGGATCAACGACGATGACGAAGATGAGAACCACTACCCGTTCCCGCTCGTCATGAAGCCCAGACATCGCTCAGACTCGATGGGCTCGGCGCTCTCCGGCACCTACACACCACATGGTGGCCGCAAGTTGTCCGAGAAGGACCTTGCCCAAGCCGATGCGGCATTGAGCAACGTGCAGGTGAATGGCAACGGTGTGAACGGGCATTAAGCATGAAAGGAGGAGGACGCCGGGCGTAATTGGAATGGAGACAAAATCGACGGCTGGAGTAGGCGTGTCATTGGTGTTGGTGTAACGAATGGATGAGGTGTCTCTGGGATTGCCCACTGATGCGAATGGGAGGATGGCTCCTTAATGCTTCTCAAATGTCTGTCTTATGACTTGCGTTGAAAGATGTATGCGAATGCGAAATGCGAATGCTTGGCGGTACCAGAGGTCTCGTTTTGAATTTGCCACCGGAAAGAAAGTCGTTCCTTGATCAGCAACTGTATTCTCCATTGTCCTTGTGCTCAAACTATCTACTGGGAGGCGAGATGGACGAAGACTGGCTCGAAGACGACTCGGCACGAGCAGGACCCTCGACGCACAAACATGCAGGCGGAGCAGCCGACCCTCTCACTGATAGAGAGTACGACCGTCTAAAAGAGCGGTACACCGATGTGAGCTCCTCCTCCCTGTCTACGGCGTCTGAGGCACCAGGCTGATAGGCGACAAAGGCAGGTTATCGAGAGGGTATAACGTCCGGCAAGCTCTCGACACTGCAAAGAGGGTTCGACGAGTCGTTTGCATTGTCCGTAGGCGCTTCTAGGCGAATGGGAAACCTGCGCGGGAGAGCAGGGGCCATGCTGGCCATCCTCTCTTCGACTCCGACCCACACCAGCTCTGTCAACTTGACCGAGTCGAGCAACGCAGCGCTGTCGGCTCTTCGAGATCTCGTCGCTGATCTATCGCGAGTCAGACGGACCGACATCCTCCCCCGTGATTTGGAAAGGGAGGCGCATGAGCGTGAACATGGGGAAGAGGATATGGCTGTTCTTCGACAGACGGACGGACGTGATATGGACGATGTCGAGGGTGCGCTGGCGGCGCTCGGCGGCACCGGGCAACTCAATGGAGCCGGGGGAGGGAAGAGGGAGGACGAGCTGTTGAGCCACTTGGAAGCTCGATTGGAGGACATTGTTCGTCAGGCAGGACTAGGCTCGAATGTTACTACTGCCTAGAAGTATATCTGAACATGCACATGCATACTCTCTCTCTCTCTCCTCTCTCTCTGTTCTTCACACTATACTGCTGTCGCCTCTCTTGTGGCATGATTGTCCGTCTCTTTTCTCTGTTCCAGCAACACTACAAGTATATACAGCTACGTCGATGCAGTGTGAATGTCCACGACCTCCCGCCTCAGCTGGATGAATGTCCGGGAGAGCAGCTGAAGCAGGGGCATAAATATAGATACAGCTTACGACCACCACCTTCTTCCTTCTTCCTTCTTCCTTCTTCCTTCTTCCTTCCTTCCTTCCTTCCTTCCTGGCGCCCATCATACCTCGCCCACAGAGCTCTCTGTCTCTTCCTCAACCGCGTCAAACGGCATGCTCCACCGTCGACCACAGCGCCCAACAAGACGCCGTGTACGCCCCGCCTTGTCCGGGCTGGTGTGTGCCAGGGGGTACGTCTGCGCGTGCAGGAGTGGTGCTGGTCCTGCTGGACCTGCACCGGGGTGGCCGTTGCCTGGTTGAGGGTGGGGCTGGGGGAGGCGGTACGCTGGTGGGAGGGGGGATAGACGGTCTTTCTCGTTCGAGAATTCCGGCGAGTGGGTCGGGAGGACGGGCGGGGGCGGGGAAAAGCTGGATATCAGCTGGGAGCTCATGCCGACTACCGTGAAGTGGAGACTCACGGCCACTGTAGTAGTGCTAGACAAGCGAGGAAAAGCACGACCAACAACGGGAGGGGAAGCTGGGCATCAGCATCACCCCTGGCGTCAGGGAAGAACCAGAGGACTCACCGAATCAACGGCCTGCGTCGATAGTTGGACCACGAGCAGGACTGTCTCTTTGGCCTCGGTCCCCGTGACCATCCTGTCTATGCACTGTGTGCTTTTCTACCTTTGTCGTTCTAGCTGGCCAACCGGGACGCGATGGTGGACAAATCGAGGGGAGGACCGCTGTCCCGTCGAGGCGTGATACTTATACTGTAATCACGGCGACACGGGGTTGGGCGAGGCCGTTTCGCCAGACAAAGGGATCGTAGGTTTCCCCAAGTGACACCTCGGCGCCTTTCCCACGCAGATAGAGGGACAGCTTTCGGGGTGCGGCAATCACCAGCGGTACCAGTGGACGCAGTGAGCGGGTGGAGTCTAGTCGGGGAAGAGATGGCCGGAGGGTCCGTTAGGTGATGATGACGATAGTGACAGGAACGACGTGTGTTTTGGGCGAGATGAGAGAGGAAGAACGAGAGATGAGAAGGGGAGAGTTATGACCGAGGTGAAGCTGGACAGTTGTCGCCGATATGCCCTGCCCGAATCAGCACCACACGCTTCCCATCCGTTCTCGATTGCACTCTTTTGCGATCGATACAAGGCCGAGGAGGGACCGCTCACAGTGATGACAACCGACAATAATGACAGAATGACGATCTCGTCTGTCTCACAATGAATGCCGAGCTGAGCGTGTTTCACCCCGTGCTTCTCTCGCCTTTTGAACTGTCCCGACTCGTCTTCCCGCTGGCGTCGGATCGAAAAGAGGTCTTTGACTTTTTTCTCGACAAGGGGTGATGATGCGTTTGTACGATGCGGTGCGGTGCAGCGTGGTCGGTCGGACCTCGGTTCGCTTAGCTGAGCAGTGCCCGAAATTCTACGCAGTGGGTAAAACAAGGCAAGTATGGGTGGACGATGGGGATGGGTGGGCCTCGATATGGCGTGCGAACCTCTTCGTTGGGAACGCTATGTATGAGAGCGAGCGAGCGGATGGGTTTATGGGTGAAGCGAATATAGTCGACGGGGAGACGATTATAGCTGGTGTATGTATGGTATGGTATGACGAGACGGTACGGGACGGGACGAGATGGCCAGCTTCTTTCTTTCACACGTCGTCGTCTGACTCGTTACGTTTGTTCGGGTCGGTCGGTCGGCGTGTGGTAGCGTAGCGGTCAGCGGTCTGTCTACCAGCATGCAGAGAACAGCGAGGAGTGGTAACAGGAGTGACGGTGGTCGTATGTATATCGTTGGGCTGCCGCAGACGGGAAGCCCAGCCACACCTTGATCATGTGTCCGCCTCCCCCCCCCCCCCTCCTACCCCCGAATAACGGGGCTGAGCAGAGAGAGAAGCTACTACGCTGTTGTCGGGGCAGTACATACGATCAAGGGTGCCTCGACGGGATACCCTGGTCGGTCGTCGCACCACTACGGCCCGCCAGAGATCCATAAGCTTGCCGGAGGGGACGGATGACGGAGAGTCAAACTTTTTTCATCGCTCCGCTTTGGCCTGGCCGCCAAGAACCGCCTCCTCTCTGCCTACTCTCATAAGTTAATGAGGGAGAGAGGGCTGGAAGAGAAGAAAGAGGCGCAGGAGGAGCGGCGCATTGTGGGGGTGGCGCGCCGGCTCGCCGAATGGACGCAACCTCATCCCTGAATACGCCATTTAAGCTCTCTCCGCATACCGTCAGCGCAAACCCGCACAACGGCAGTCCCAAGCAGCACAGGCGCGGGACGATGCATCCACCTCTCTGTCGGACTGACGGAGACAAACGGTCCAGATGTACATGGTAGGTTGCGATTAGCTGGAAAAGTGTACCGGACCTGAGCCGTCTCAATTGGCCCTAACAAGTCTTCTTAGCGCAGGACGATAAGCACAACCCACAGAGCATCTCATCTCGACAATCAACTCGTGGGATCAGCTGACATCCCCATGACAACAGCGATCATCATCGGCGCATAGAGGGGGGGCGGAGATTTACTCTTCTTCTATATATCTACTCGCAGCCAGCCCCCGCAGGCGCTCCCAACTTTGCCCAAAACAGCTTTCAAACTTCTCCTGAGAAAACTTGTCCTGCGCCGCCGAACGGGCTGCCTCGCGCATGCGCAGCTGCTGGGATGGAGATAATGAAAGCGCTTCTCCGAGAGCGACGGCGAACGACGCCGCGTCCGTGGCGTGGAAGCCTGACGATCAGCTTCATGTCTCACTGGCGCTCCACCATCATCAATAACGACGCCGATGTCCGGGCCCGATGTCCAGCCAATTGGTCTGCTCCGTGGTTCTGGATCGAGACACACTAGTTGGGACATGTTCTGTCGAAGCATGTCGCGATTGGGTTTGCAAAACGAACATGACCAGATCAGACTCACCCGTCCTCTGACCCTTGTAGGGCACCACAATGTCCATCATTGGGCCGGCGCTGGCATGTACCACCGGTATCAAGCCCGCAGCCATGAACTCAACGACGTTGATCCCAAAATGCTCGTCTTGCATCGAGTTCAATCCGATCGACGCCTCGCCCAGACGTCGCACGATCTCGGGGTAAGGCGCATTGACGATAAACTCAACATTGTTCTTCGTAGATCAGCACCAATCCTCCGCTCAATCAAGTTCGCATACGGCAATTCCGAGCTCCGCAGCAAGAGATCGGAGTCCGTCCAGACGCGCCTGATCCGCCTGACCCCTCGAGCCTCCCATCAGAGTCAGGCGGACGTCTTTCATATCCTCTCGTTCCAGCAGAAGCTTGAGCGCATACAGCTGTTTGGAGTGTTCCTTTTCAGGCCTAATTATCAGTCTGACATATTCACCAGCCACTGACGTACCGGAACTGCGCAAGGGATACGATCTCCCTATTGCGCTTTTGCAATCGACCAAGCTTGACCAGCCCCGTCACGTCGCAAGGAGGGTAGACGACCTCGCATATGCCACGTTCAGATGGCTCTCCCCTTTTCTCCCGGGCTTGCATTGCTGACTCGTCCTTGAGCAATACCGATGCGAGCCACCCGGATCTGGCAGAAAGGAGGAGGGATTGGATGTGGGCCTGAGTCCAAGATGAGTTGGTCATGATAACTTCGGCAAAGAGAAGAGAGGCAGCGTATAGAGAGGTGAAGATCCGATAATACCTGGCCGTCAATGCCAAGTCCACGGAAGATGGATGGACTCACACGAGCTTGACCTGAGTCCTCGACCAGCTCTTCGATGCCCCTGCATTCTCCACACCATATGCGCGCTCGCGGACCCGCTTGACCATGTCGGTGCTGACGGTCGGGTAGTGTGTATAGGCGCCAATGGCGATCTCGCTGCCAGCAATCGACCGGACAAACGGGTACGTGAAGCCGTAGCCCATGGTATCTGCCCGTCAACCACGGAAAGGCAAGCCCCATAATTCACCGTACCTAGGAAGACGTCGCCCCAGAGCCCCTCTTTTCCACATAGGCCTTCCCAGGCAAGCACAAGGCTGCCGAAAGATTGGCCGAGAAGCGTAAAGTGCTTCCAGTAGGTATCGGAAATGAGGTGTCTGGAGGGAAGCGGGATGAATGCCAAGCGGTCGCCAGAGAGCTTGATAGAGAAACGCTCAAACACCTTGGCGAGCATCTCTTCCTTCGAGGCCGTAGGGTAATCACCAGAGTAGACGAGTACCACCGTCTCTGGCTCTGCTCGCTGTAGGTAGGCGATCGCCGACCACAAGACTCGCTCGCCTCCCCCGCCGGCATTGCTGGCAGTCAGCTTGCTTGAGGCGTGACCATCCGGCCGATTTACCAATATGGATGCCAGAGTCCCACAACCGTGGTCTTTCCAGCCATATACGGCGGCTGTTTATCCGTGCCCTGCACCACGGCATTCTCCACCAACCCCATCTCGCCCAATAGTGCGGCCCTCTTCTCCGTGTTCTGTTTGCGCATTCTCTGGACCCCGAGAGCCGCAAAGGCCCCAGCGCCAAGAAGGGCAATGGGCACAATACTGGCGATGAATGGCCAGGTGGCACCGGCATATTTGACAGCTGCGAGGGACAACAGCCCAAGACTTATGATCGTCTTGAAAGCGACGGACCATGCCGAGCCAGACACGATGTACCATAGGACAAGTGTGAGTCCTACGCAGACGACATCCAGCGATATGCTTGTCTGTGCCGGGTGCGAGAAGGCTTTGTGAATGAGGTGCGTGAAGGTAGTGTGGCCGCTAGTGACTGTCTCGAGCATCCGGAAGGTGTTCGGGACGTGTACGGCAGCGCTGCCGGCGAGGAGTAAAGTGTATAAGGCGGGGAAGGGGATTGCCAGGGTTTCCTTCTCTCCTGGTTTCGAGTATGGGGCGAGGAGGGCGACTAGCAGAAGAGCGTGCATCCACAGCAGGTTGTTGAGGAATCGATCAGTGCCCGCGAATTGCGGAACGAGGTGGATCGTCACCATTGTCAAGACCAAGGGGATGTATAGTCGAGGCGGGGCACCCTGCGAAGGATGTGTAGGTCGTCGTGGGTGTAGGTACAAGGCGGCGAGGAACAGGGACGTCGAGACGGACATGGCGACAAGTTGTCCAAGGAGCATATACGCCCAAGGATACTTGATGCCCCGGCGGCCGCCTGTGACATTAACTTTGACCTCTGCCGCAGGGTTGCGAGACGACACACTCTCTGTCCAGATGATGGCTGTGAAAATGACGGTCCACGAGCAGATGAAGCTCGACCACCACCAGCTGCTTGGCGCTGCACAGACTATACTCCATGCTTGCTCGAAGAGTCCAGTGTGGACTAGCCAAAGCCCAACCGTCGGCTTGTAATGAGTGCTGGCGTACTTGTCGTAGGACCACTACTCTATGAGCTGCTGCGTGGCAAACACGTTCTCTTGCTGCTCACTGTCATGAATTTAAACATGTCTACCGTCAGCTCTGATGACGTTTCACTCGCAGCTGCTCACATGTCCACGTAGCAACCAGAGCAACAAAGGCGGTCCGGATGAACAAGAATGCTCTTCCAGAGAAGACATCCCCGAGCTTTCTGCCGCCAACGAGAGAGCGAAAGACAAGAGCAAAGCAGACAAAGATGAACAGGAAGTAAGAGACAAACACGGCATAAGCGCCTGCCTCTTTGAAGTCCATCCTATCGCACTGCTCGTTGCGCGACAAGAAGTACAGACCAGACCGGACCTCGCGAATAGCAAAGTCAAGACACATCTCCAGCTGTTAAGGCACCGCTCACCACGTGGTCGCCGGTCGGTCCCTGATTCTCCGAACGAGATTTTGCTTTTCGACGTTTGTGAAGATCAATTCATACGTACAGCATAGACATAGGATGCCGAAAGCTACATCGCAGGTGTTCAGACCACACGCGGCGTCGACCAAGCCGAACCAAGGGAAGAATGGAGAATCGTCAAGCTCGGCAGCTGGCGGAGGCCGAAATCATCTGTTCAACACGGAACGGTTCGGCCAACACATCTTGACCAACCCGTTGGTGGCGCAGGGGTAGGTGTTCGTTGGACTCTCAGGCTCCCAAGCTGATCGCCAGAATTGTTGACAAGGTCTGCTTCTCCGAATCTGAACTTCTCATAGCTGACCGGGCAGGCGAATCTCAAGCCGACAGACGTCGTGTTGGAAGTCGGTCCCGGTACGGGTAACCTGACCGTACGGATCCTATCAGCATCGCGCAAGGTGGTCGCGGTGGAGATGGACCCACGTATGGCTGCCGAGGTACAGAAGCGTGTACTGGGCAAGTGAGCCTTCGTGCTTTTCGTCCCTCTGCAGGAACTCATCCCGCAGACCCGAGCAGAAAAAGCTCGAGCTGATCATTGGTGATTTCGTCAAAGCCGACTTGCCATATTTCGACGTCTGCATCTCCAATACCCCATATCAAGTGCGTTCCCTGCATCACATCGCAATCTTCTATGCTGACCCGCTCAAGATCTCCTCTCCGCTCGTGTTCAAACTCCTCTCACACCGCCCGATCATACGTACCGCCGTCCTCATGTTCCAAAGAGAGTTCGCACTGCGATTAGTCGCCACCCCTTCCTCCAAACTATGGTGTCGCCTCTCCGCCAATGTACAGCTCTACGCGCGCGTAGAGCACATTATGAAAGTCGGCAAAGGCAACTTCCGCCCGCCACCTCAAGTCGAGTCGTCGGTCGTGCGGCTCAGCCCGCGCGATCCCCCTCCGCCAGTACGCTTCGAGGAGTTTGACGGCTTGACCAGGATCGTGTTCAGCCGCGCGAACAAGCATGTGCGCGCGTGTTTCCAGGCCAAAGGAGTCAAGGAGATGCTCGAGAAGAACTATAGGACATGGTGTGCCGAGCAGGGAAAGGTCAGTCCGCATGGTCCGGCAGAATCCTGGGGCTTACAGTGGTAGATCATCGAGGATGAGCTAGATATGAAGGTCAAGATCGAGGAGATCCTTCAAGAATCCGGCTTTGCAGACTCGCGAGCTGCCAAGATGGATGTAGACGATCTTCTCAAGTGAGCCATTCATCCTCAGTCTCCCTCGAACCTCCCTGATGAACAGACTACTTGCTGCTTTCAACGTCCAGGGCGTGTGAGCACCATTCTCTGACTTCACCTCCCTTTAAAGGCTAACTGGTAGACATTTCGCATAAACCATACCCGGCCGACTTGTTGTACTTTTGCACTGTCCCACAATTTGTGTACGCAAACGCACAGCAGACTCATGCAGATGCTCATGACTATGACGCTACAAGTACTGGCTCAGCCGTGCATGATCCGCTTACTCCTCGTTATCCACCTCTTTTGGTGTCTCTTTCTCCTCTTCCGGCTCTGCCGAAGTGACCTGAGCTAGCGGAGAACTCGCCACTGCCTTCTTCATAGGAGAAGCACCGGGCGGGCTGGACGTCTTGTGCGTCTTGGACGATCCATTGGCCGACGTAGAGACCGGGACAGCTTTGCTGGTAGCCGACGGCGAGACAGGCGGTGGGGCAGCGACGGCAACGCCTACCGACGGTTCTGTCGCTGTTGCAGGGGGCTCATCCTCCAGCTTAACGTCTACCATCCCGTCTGCATCATGCGAGCTCTTCGACTCGGTCGACGGAGCTTCGCTGATCGCGGCTGGGGGAGCAGGCGCCACAGGGGCCTCGGTTGCAGTCGGGAGAGGCGACACGGAAGGTTCAGGCGGTATCTCGCCTTTCTCCTCCAGCAGCTCGATTTCGTCTTTTGGGACTTGCTCATCGCTTGGTGGTGGAGCAGTCGCAGCCGCGATGGCGATATCACTCGGTTGTTCCGGCTCCGCAGCTGCCTCAACTAGAGACGGTATATGGATGGCGCTCTCGATGCTCTCGGTCCGTTCGAGCGAGTGGTCGGCCGAGTCAGTAGCTGCAGGGGTTGCAGCGGCTTCTGGCTCGGCGTCGGGCTCAGAAGACCACAGCATGGTGCCGCGAGCCTGCTTGCCTCTGGCCAGGGTACCTCCTTTACCGCCCCGAAGCGTCGGATCGCCCCTCAAGCTGCCCTTCACCGCTGACGCCCACGGAGGAGTATCGGTATCTCCAGACTTTGC
Organism: Tremella yokohamensis; assembly: GCA_024343385.1. Lineage (NCBI taxonomy): Eukaryota > Fungi > Basidiomycota > Tremellomycetes > Tremellales > Tremellaceae > Tremella > Tremella yokohamensis. The sequence goes on along the minus strand of BRDC01000034.1, from coordinate 698,831 downwards.
ACCTGCAGCCGTTGCCGCGCCTGTCGAAGCTGGTCTGAGGTCCTCGTGCGGCCCGGCATGTCGATCGAGACTGTGCGGTCTTCGTGCCCCTCCAGGTCCTTCGGCATCTTTGTCATCCTTCTCTCTGCCTCTGGCGGGACGGTCATGACTATCGTCCTCGTCACTCTCGTCCGACTCATCTTCTGGCTCGTCCGCTTCCGCTTCGGCTTCCGCTTCGGCTCGCGCCTCGGCATCGTCGTCCTCGGTAGCCTCAGCGTCTGCCTGAGCGGAGTGGTCCGGCGGGATAGGCAAGAGAGCCTGTTCGACCATCTTGTAATTGTTGCAAAGGAGGGCGAAGCGCGCATAGAGCGAGTTTTCATTTTCGGCCAGCTGGAATACCTCGCGGTGATGAAAGTAGGCATGGGCGAATATCCGCGAGAGGCGGCGGAAGAGGGAGGGAAAGTGGGATAGTGAGGCGGGAGGGATAGACAGTCTGGAGTGTCAGCTTTGGGCAAGCAATGCCTGGCAAGCTGACCTTGACGGAAAGTTCTCTGTCGTGTTGAGGATGGCGGTGGTAGAGTCAAGGCTGCTATGAGTTCGAGATCATATCTCAACAACTGACCACTCACGTATGCAGGATATAGTCAATGGCACAGCAATCGGTGGGTGTCTGACCGCCGCCATGTGCCACACACAAGTAAAGCCATTCACCAGCTTTCATCTCTGGACAGCTCTGGCGCGTGCACACAGGAAGAAGAGAAGCAATGAGAGGCGCGAGGTCGATGGGTATCCGGCGCAGATGCTCGTATATCCACTTCTGATCAGCTTACTCCTCGCCTCTTTCAAGGGAGAGCTGACCACATCCTTGTCTGCTGACTTGTCTGTTCCGGGGACATTGACGAGCGGCGGGAGGTCGTGCGGATCTGCTTTGACGCGCAGGGCGAGGTACTCTGCGAGCTGGAATGGCCCGTCGAGCTCACTTAGAGGAGGGACATCGTCTGGTGAGTGAGGGGGCAGGTCCTTCTGATCAGCAGAGCGATTGAGAGACGGGCAAGACGGACGGCAAGCTTGGAGCCGCGTTTGATGCGGAACGAGCGCGGCGTTGAGCCGGACGCTGTGGGCGGAGGGTGGATGATCATCCTGCGTCTGCGTGGTCGTGTTGGCGACTAGAGAGAGGGTTGATAGACGTCTGAGCAGGTCGCGTGCTGAATGTAGCCAGCTGGTGCTGATGACGCCCAGAGCGATGGTATGGTATGGGATAAAACACCTTAAACACTCTGGGAATATTCCGCCACTCGCCACCCAGGGGGGTATATAAGCGGGCCCACCTCCGTTCACTCTCAACCGCATCTCCACAGCTCTCGTCTCGTTTCTGTTCAAACGGGCTTTGGGACACTCGAGCGACGTATGAGATAGCACAAAGTCTTCCAGAGGCTCAGCGAAGCGAAGCACAGCGACGCGACGCGACTGCCCGTCTGAATATCGTCTCGAGACTCGATCGTATCGTCTGGTCTGACAAGATGCCTGGCGAACAGACGTACTACGAGTTTTACCGGGGTTCCTCGTCAGCTTCGCTCCCGCGCATGGGTGAACCACGAGCTGATTGATAGGATCGGGACTGCGCTCACGGATTCGCTCGACGAGTTGATCACGCAGGGCGATATACCTCCTCAACTCGCCATGCGGGTATTACAGCAGGTGAGCTACCCTTAGACAGGGCGAAAGAGGCGGTGGCAAAGAGACTGTGCTGATGAGTGTAGTTTGATAAGAGTCTCACGGAATGTCTTCAGAAAGGCGTCAAGACCAAGACGTCCGTCAAGGTCAGCTTAAGCAGGTGCAGGCAGGTATTAATCAGCTGAGCAGAAGGGCCACCTGTCAACGTACCGTAATTGCGACGACGTGTGGACGTTTGTCGTCAAGGATCCTCAGTTCAAGATGGAGTCGACGGGCGGCAGGTGACTCGGCCCATATAGGAGAGAGAAGAATCGACGCTGATAGCCAGTTCTGGTGAGATGGTCACAGCGCCCAAGATCAAGATTGTGGCATGTAAGAGTGGAGATATCCAGGAGGCCAAGAAAGGCAAGGGCGGGCACCATCACAGCTCGCAGCATTAGTCTTGGACGTCTCCTCGTGTCCATCTATTCCGGCCTCCTGTCTGTGTGACTCGGATCGCTTGAGACTACAACACGGCGATCATCGCTACCAACAAAATTCTTTGTATCCCTATGACGCCCCACATGCACCTGATGACCGCATACCACTCGCCGGGGGAAGTACAGAAGCTGACAATATGCATGACATGAAGCGATCGGTGATTGTTGTCTGAAGGCTAGATAATATCTATGAATAATGCACAATGCACAATGCAATGCGGTCTATGTCCTGTCCGTCCAACACTATACCCATACGTCTGATCACGCAACAGTGTCCTTTTCCGCTTGTGCGGCAACTTCGGCATCATGGTGCGCCCTGTGCACCCTCTCCTTCTCCTCGGCCATGAGCAACTTGCTATACCTGCTCCGCGCGCGGATCTGGGGTCCATACCAGAACGCGACAAACGGTACAGCGGCAAGCACAGAGGCGATACAGCCAAAGAGGAAGATGGCCCATCGGGGCGTGAGGTTTTCGTACATTTGATGGGTGAACATGCTGAAGGCTCCGCCGATCATGTTTCGCAGGAAAGATTGGGCGGCGATGGCTGATGAGGCGTACGAGCCGTAGCATTCGGCAAGGCTTACATTAGCCCTTACTGATGACACGAGGGACACGCAAGGGGAGAGACGTACTATGAGAAACAGGCGATGTAGATCAACAAGATGCCCGCTGAATTGTCAGCCATCGTGATCGGGCTTACTGATGCAAGGAGGGAGACTCACTGAACAGGATGACCTGCCCGATGCACGGTACGATCCAGTGCACGCTGGGGGTGCTGGTGAATGCGTAGATGAAGCAGCCGATGGGCAGTGCGATACCCGCAGCCATGGGCATGTACAGCCGTGCCTCAACGCCGATCTTGGGCAGCCGCCGTCTGCACAGTGTCAGCCTGGTATTCTCCTGCACACACGGTTGGCCCACCGGTAGATTGCGTCCTGGACAAAGCTCAGGCCAAAGGCGATTGACGCTCCGATCGCTAGCGTCACATACACCAAACCGACCTGGGTAATGTCAAACCCGTATGTGTTGGAGAAGATAAAGTCGATTCCGGCAATCTCGGCGTACAACACGCCCCACTACCCATCAGCACCTGCCCCTGTCCGCGCGCACAGATGCAAAGGGTTGTACTGACCCCAATGGAGATCCAGATAGCAAAGAAGAGTACAACGGGTTCGGTGAACAGGAACGCTGCTTATCAGTATTGAACCGTCAATGTAGTGAGGGAGACTCGCCAAGAGGTCGAATGGCGGACGTCTGGAGCGCTTGCACAAAGCCGACTTTGTCAATCTCGCTTCGAGCGGTGTACCGTCCGCCATCTTCCAGCCCGCGTGTCTTTCTATACTTTTTCGCCCGACGCCGCAGGAGAACCGGTGCTCGGGTTTCAGGCAGGACAAAGTATACAAAAGGAATGTAAGCGGCCATGGCGACTATGCGGGTCAGTTTGACCCTTCTTGCGCTGTTAGAGCAGAGGTGAGGTCACTAACTCATCTGGATCCACTGGATCCATCGCCATCTCAAATGCTGTGCGGCCTCGACGTAGCTCATCCCGATCGGCGCGATACCTGTGCCTGCCAGTGCGCAAAAGGCAAAGATCGACATGGGCAGACCACGACTACTCCGTCAGTCTCAGTACTTTGTCGACCGGCGTGGTACTTACTCTTGTGGTTTGTAAATGTCGCTGATGGTGCCACCTACCAGCGTGGCACCTATGGAGCCCGCCATCCCCATGAGGAACCGCATGACCAGGACCGTGGCCGTATTCTGCGCCCTACATCATGAGTCAAGCAGCTTGCAAGAGGAAGTCTGACGTACTCTGCCAGTCCCACATGGAAGATGGTGTAAATGAGCACGGCGACAATGTACGTCCAACGCCGACCAAACTCTTCCGAGAGTGGCGCCAAAACCAGAGGGGCGAGACCAAAGCCCCATGCGAACAGGCCGAGCCCGACTTGCGCTTGTAAGGTCGTACATCCCAGGTCCTGGCACATCGAGTCGACGCCGATAGAGTATGCCGATGCAGAGAAGGCAGTGATACCAGTGAAGAAGACTGCCACGGCGACAATGGCGAGCTTGCGCCCCGGACCAAAGTGGAACGGATCTTGCCGGTCACCAGGGGGAAAGTCTACCCATATCACCCGTGTATCCGGTGTGATGCCGCTCGACGGGTCTGTATTCTTGGTCTCGAGGTGCGGTGGGGGTACGGCGTTCTTCGGTGCGGCGGGAGGTGCAGCCAGGTGAGGTGGTACGGGCGGTCCGAGGGAACAGCCGGGTGGTAAGACTCGTCTGTTCGGCTTGGTGCTCGAGCTCGAGCTGACTTCGGCGGGGGATATCATGTCCATCTCGGGTGTTGAGGGGTGTAGGGTCGAGCTGGTGCTCGCTGACATTTGGTCGGTGGAAGCGTTTCTGGCCTCGCTTGTGTCGGTCGGCGAGGCCATGGCTGAGGCCATGAGTTGTAAGAAAGAGAGTAGGCGTAAGAGGGATAGGTCCGATGGCTTCTTGTTCGCACTTTAATCGCGTGAGATGGTTGCGAGTGTAGAGGGACAAGTGCGACACTGTTGACAGTGCACACTCGAGTGTGGTGTGAGAAGAGACAGAGAGGAATGGTCGAGTCGAGTAGCGCCAAGCGCACAGATCTGTACAAGCGCTGATGCATACATCTCATCACCTCATCGCTACTGCCCATCCACCCTCTCTCTCTCCTCCTGGTCATCTACTAAACTCTGACTCGGTTCGGAATTCTGATCCACAAGCCCTGCCTCCACCACTCAGCGCTCGGCCATTTCCGTTGATTTTGGCGCCATCATGCCGGTCCGGCATCCAGATGCACGACTCTATTCGTAGCAGTTCCGGCACTTCCGAGAGGTAAAGAATTAGGCGTGCCGAATAGAGTGGGGCTTCGGCCGCCCAAACTCCGAGCAGCTGCCTCTGACGTGGAGTTTTGAGAGACGCATTATCAGCAATATCGTCGGTCGGCCGATGGAAGCAATCTGGCTAGGACGGGGCCTGGCTGGAGACGCCGGCGACTAACCTACTTTATGTCAGTCGATGTGCACCATCAGACACAAGTCGGCGAGATCTGCCCTGTCCGCTCTACATCCGCAGCGAGCAAGTGGGGCTGCTGTGTACATCCACGTCCCCCGCCCCTCAACACACACACACACACACCTACCTGCGACGATGAAGTATCTGATCTGATGCGCTTTTGACGGCTCATGACCACTGTGATGGGACGAGTGAGGGCCGGCCGAATCGGTTATAGCTTTTAGATGCCTTTGTTCCCTGACCGTGGCAGTCATTTTCGGGCGAAAGAAAAGACGAAAACCTGAGGTACGGCCCATCTGTGTCTATCAGATAAGCCTCCGCTCCTTTTCTCTCTCTTCTTCCCCTGCGCCTCTTTGGGATCAGAGCCAGAATTAGGAAGAGCAATGGGCTTGGCAAATGCACCGTCGACGCCGACAAAAAAGACGTGCCTGTTCTCTACACCCCTTGTTCTTCGCTTCCTGCCACTCCGCCGATACTCTCGGGGTCTGACGCGCTCCCCTCCCTTCCTCCCTCCTCTTCTCCTTCGAACAGGGTCACGACGGGATACACAGGAGGGGGGATCTGAACATACCGGTCTATAAGCTACCGACCCACGATCCACTGCCCATCCTGACTCGCTCTTCGCTGCTCTGCACCTCACCTCCCGTCTTCCGTCTTCGACCGAAACGACTAGTATCGGAGTGGGTGGGTCGATTTGGGACCTGCACTAGGCCACCAGCTGCCCCAGGGTTTATCAGATAATTCGGGCGGAAGAAATTCTCGTCTCTCCCCTCGTCTTCTTCTCACACCCATTCAGACACGGAGTGCATCTCTCTGACGGTCAAGGGCCAAAAAAGGCTTTTGCGGCTTTTTCCTTCCACCGCCAAGTGCTCCTCCTTGCACGTACATAATTATATACACTCGCTCTCTGGATCGGGTCTCCGTGTGCTCCCCTCCCTCCTCTTTCCTCCCGCCATCGGCTCCTAACAGCCCTCCATCGAGCGAGACACCTTCACACTCGTCACGATGAGGAGCGCCATCTTCGCTGCCCTCTCTGCGGCCGCCGTCGCCAAAGCCGCCGTCATCGACCACTACTGGAACATCTCGTACGCCGAGGCCAACCCGGACGGCCTGCAACAACGTCGGGTCATCGGTGTCAATGGCACATGGCCGTGAGTCCTCCTCTTGTCCCCTTGGGACCAGCCAGGGTGAGGCGAGGCTGACCCGACCATAGACCGCCCCCGCTCGTCGGTTCGCGCGGCGATGTGTTCGTTGTCCACGCCTACAACGGCCTCGAGGGCTTTGCATACGGTACATCCCTCCACACCCACGGCATGATGTTCAACAACTCGAACTGGTACGATGGCGCGGTCAGCACCACCCAGTGTGCCATTCCCTTTGGCGAGACACTCGATTATTACATCGACACGAGCCTCAACACGGGTACATACTGGATTCACGGCCACCACATGGGCCAGTACGTCGACGGTCTCCGAGCCCGTCAGTCCTCCACACCTCCTTCACTCCTGGGTGTACTGATGAGCAGCCGTCATTATTCACGACAACGTGACTCGCTCTGATAATGTCACATGGGACGACGAGTACCTCATCGTCGTGTCGGACTGGTACCACGACGAGTGGCCCGTGCTCATTGACGAGTTTATGAACTGGAAGAACCCCACCGGTGCCGAGCCTGTACCGAGTGAGTTCCTACTTGCTTCATCAGACAGCTCCTGATGATCAGACGCCGCCGCCATCTATGTCCTGCACAATGGCACCTACTACCCCAGCGCCGAGGCCATCGCAGACGGCTCGGCCGTCAATGACAACGCCACCATGACCTTTGAGGCCGGCAAGACGTACCGTGTCCGTATCGTCAACCAAGCTGCCCTGGCCAGTGAGTCGCCTCTCCCCGCCGACTGACAACGACTCACTCGCAGTGTTCTACATCCAGTTCCAGCAACACGACATGTACGTGATCGAGATGGACGGTGTCGAGACCGCCCCGTACAAGATCGACACCCTCACCGCCGCCGTCGCTCAGCGCTACTCGCTCCTCATCCAGGCCAAGAATGAGACTTCGACCAACTACGGTGTCGACATCATGCAGTCGCCCGACATGTACGACACTGTCCCCGACGACCTCGTGCTGAACAACACGATCCAGATCGTGTACGCCGAAGCGAACGCTCCTGCCGAGAGCAACAGCACCAACGTCGTCGAGATCATCGCGTACAACGATACCGAGCTTGTGCCCCTCGAGGTCAAACCCGCAGTCTTGCCCACTATCGAGTTTGAGCTCAACGTCTACTTTGACGTGAGTACTCTTTGTTGAACGAGATGGATGACAAAGTGACGTTGCAGACCTACGACGACGGTACCAACCGCGCCTCGTTCAACAATATCACCTACTCGGAGCCCAACGTCCCGTCCATGTTCACCGCCCTGACCATGCCCGGCAACGACTCGTTCCTCCCTGCCGTCTACGGCGCCCAGACCAACGCCATCGTCTACGAGCACATGGCCATGGTCCAGCTCACCGTGTACAACTGGGATGCCGGTTTCCACCCGTTCCATCTGCACGGCCACGAATTCCAGGTCATCGAAAAGTCTTTCGACGTCACTTCCAACGACACCGTTGTGAACCCGCCCACACAGGAAGGCCAGGAGAACCCCGCCCGTCGAGACACCATCACGATCCCGCCTACGGGCAAGGTCGTGCTGCGATGGAGGGCCGACAACCCGGGTGCTTGGATGTTCCACTGCCACGTGAGTACATTGAATCGTCCACAGTCAGGCGTTGCGCTGACTCCAGATCGACTGGCACTTGTCGGCTGGTCTCGCGGTCATCATGATCGAAGCCCCTGAGAAATTCCAAGAGCTCAACACGACGATCCCCGACCAGATCTACGACCAGTGCAAGGCGTGGGACCGCCCCACCTCCGGCAACGTCGTCGGCACGTACTCGACCACCGACTTTAAGGGCCAGCCGTGGGGTCCTTTCCCGCTCAAGATGGGCTGGACGCCCAAGGCCATCGGTGCCCTCGCAGGGTGCATCATCACCTTCCTCGTGGGTCTCGCCACTATCATCTGGTACGGCTGGGGCTCGCTCGACGAGGAGGACATGGAGGAAGAGGTCAAGCGCGCTGTGGACAGGAAACAGGCCGCCAAGGCTAACGGATGGAGGGTTCGCGTCTTGCGCAGGTAGATGTTGCAGAGTGTCGATAGAGATCGGATGGAAGTATCGGGCTTGCAGATCTCGAGCAGATGCAGTGATGTGCAAAGATCACTACGCTTTGAGTGGTAGATGCACAGAAGACAGAGTACAGACGTGTGAAACCTAATTTATGGGTCGAGGTGCGGTGTGTTTTTGCCACCTGCCTCGCCTGGCCGAAGCCATCCCATCCCATTTCCAGTCCTGGCCTGTCCTGGCGCGAAGCACGTCCTTCCGTCTACTTGGCATCGTTCATCTCCCTTTCATTTCGTTTCTCTGGTCACTGGCTACTGTCCGACGACCCCAGGTGTCCCTCATCGTTGTAACACGTCTCTCTAGCCGGACGAAGCATATACCCGCCGGCGAGTCCGAGTAGTCCAACTGCTACACGGCGCGCCCGCTCGCCTTCTTGCTCGCAATCCGCATTCGTATCATACATCCACCATGCCGAGGTGAGCTGCTGTGCCATGCTCTTCGTTTGGAAGCCAGCTGAGTGAGAAGCACGACGGACCAGACGCTGGAGAATCAGAACGAAGAAGAGCTCAATTCGCTCCATGGGAAGATCAAGGCGTTGCGCAGTGTGAGTCTCCCCGTCGAAGCTTAGCTCGGCTAGGCGGAGCAAGGAAAGCAAGGAGAGGAATAAGGGGGCTGACAGCAGGTGACGATTGATATTCTGGATGATTCGTCCAGGCAGAACGACCAGTTGGATCGGACGGTGAGTCCACCACCCAAGGCCGGAGGTCAAAGACCGAAGGCCCCTCCTCCCCTTCACCCCTTCACCCTCGTGCCCAGTCCCACGACCTTGGCGGGGTTCAGCCAGGAGCATGAGATTGAGTCATGGAGGTGAAGAGTCGACGGAAGGAGTGGGTCGGCCGGGGACACAGCTGACGAGCTCAGGGCAACACATTCTCATCATTCACCAACTCGCTCTTCTCCACATCGCGACACCACTCGCGCTCCATGGCGGCCACATCGACCATACGGCAATACCGCATGATCGCTTACATCGTCGGGGCTGTGGTGGTCCTCTGGCTCATACTGCGAGTGTGGCATGTGGGCGGAGGGGGAAGAATACCGAAAGATATAGAGGGGGAGTATCGGTAGACCTCCCCTCTTCCCTTTTCTTCCCAGGAGGGAGGAGGGAGGAGGGAGGAGGATCGGAGTGTGGTCTGGTGAACGAGTGTTGTCAGAGGAGACGGGAGGATGTGAGGGAGGGGGGAGCTTAGGCGGCGCAGAGGGAGGTCGACATGACCCGGTTCAGAGGATACATTGTGCACGACCCATCAGACTGGATCATCTGTATGTGATACATCTTTCATCGGCTCTCCTCTTTGTCCCCGGTCACACAAGCCTGATCATCCCATCCGCCTCCGAGACGATCTGCACGCTGCGCCGCTCGTCGAGCGATATACGGCCCGCATGGAGGATCGCCGTCGTCATGACCCTGCTGTCAGCTCGACCTCTCCCGTCTCGACACTCACGTCGCCTGGACTGTCGGCAAACCTTTGCCTTCGAAATCGGCAGCGGTGGCCTCACCGGCGCTCACGGCGCGTGCGGCATCTACTCATCAGCGTGACTTTTCTGGCGAGAAAGGCAAGACCGACCGATGAACTTTTCCAGCGAGATGTAGCCGTACCCTCGCTGACCGTCAAAGAAGCCGTTCTCGTCAGGGCTATACTTGACGTAGAATGGATTGTACTGCGCTCAGCTCTGGACTAACGCATCTTACCCATACCCACGTCGATCTTCAGGTCAGCTCCGCCGCCCATACACATGAAAAGCCCACCTTGCCGATGTCGTCCTCGACCACGCTGTACCCTCGGTGCGCCTGGTCGACCTTCACCTCGCCCTGACATCAGCTTCGTCTCGACTTCGCAAACCCTCGCTAACCTTCGAAGCCATGTAGTGGAACCGCTGCTCGCTGTGAACGCCAGCCTTCAGCGGTGCTGACCATCTAACGAATCAGTGTCACTCGACCACCTTGTAACAACAGCCCACGAAGCAGTATACACCGCTGTGCCCCTTTGCTCCGGGCGCTCGACGTTCTCCCAATCTACCATTAAGGTGATGGTATCTTCGGTCCCAGCGCGACACCCGAGCGACTCGGCAATGCCCGTACTGCCGCTCGCTGTGACTCTGGTAGGCCGGTATCGACCCTCCACCATCCAGCAGTGTATCTGCGCTCAGCCCCACCCGCCATCGATTGTGTACGACTCACATCGATATGGTGCGAGTTGAGATAGTACGAGATGTCCGAGTCGATTCCCGCCCATGACTTGAATGTCTCGAGCTGGAATTTGGGCTGGGACATGTCTGTCGTCAATCTTGGCTAGGCTTAGAGCAGAGCGCTGACAAGAGGAGTAAAAGTTGAATTCGCCAAGTCTCTGCGCCCTCGCTCGGGCATCATTGTAGGCGGGGCTGCTGTAAGCTACATGGCCACCCATCCTCTATGCAAACGAACTCGAATCGTTTGTGACTATTGGCGAATCAGCACTGTCTTTAGGCTTCAAGGCTATCCTTACTGTTCCACCCAGCAAATTAATCCCTTCTCCCTCGCCAATTCTATCAGACCTAGGTGATCCTCCAGTTTCTGCGTCGCGGGTTTGGTGACGAGTACGTGCAGCCCGAGGTTCAAAGCGTAGGAGGCGATGGGGAAGTGTGTGCTGTCCGGGGTGAAAATGATGACCGCCGAGCCTTTCGGCAGACTTTGAAGTGCTTCCTTATCTTGAGTCGTCAGCCCATTGTCAGGCAAGGGTGTTGCAAGACACACATGCCTCCGCATTTCGTTCGGCCCCTCTTGGAAACCCAGTGAATTCGAGATCCAAGCCTCTGTACACGTTCCCAATGTTCTTCTGGAAGTGCTCTCGAATTTGGGGAAACTTCTCTGTCAGCTCTCAAAGATAGAACCCCCTAGAATCACACACTTTGCCGCCACTCGTTCCCGCCATAACAATCCTCATGATCAGCTGTTGCCGACTGCCCTGAACATCATAGATCTACTCTGAGACCTTGCCCCTCCGCCGGAGGTCAAACATCGTCACGCCCACCACCCCTATCTACCTTATCAGCTCCCGTTCTCATGCTGCAGGCAGACACCGTGCCCAGCCGCTTCGCTTCTCAATCTCACCTTTTTGTCCGACTTGGACTGTCCAGAAGGGGTGATACCCGTCGTGTACTCGCCCTGAGGCGCGTATCAGCGGAAGCCCAGGTGACATACCAATCCCTCTCACGGTGCCCACAAGGCCCACCGCTATTGGCGGCATTCCCGACGTGGCCATGGCTGCGCTTCCAGATCTGAATTTTTCGAGAAGACGAGTAAATGATCAATGTCAGTATGCTTCTTTCGACACTGCAATACGGGGCGTCGCACGTCAGGCACCGGACCGGGCCGTGTCGCCGACACGTGTTGACGTCAGCCCCCCACCAGATCTTTCCATCCAGTCTGCGATCTTTGAGAGTTGTGACTCGTACATTTCGCTCTTCGGTGCCGGCGTTGACCTTTGCGTATGCTTGCTTACGCCATGTACGATCGAGTCGGTCCGCGGTCCGAGCACCGGCTCCGCGTCACGCGCGGTTCAGCGAGTGGAGCGACTGGTGTTGTGACTTGACGAGAGGGTGACGGCTGAGCTTCGGGGAGTCTTCGGTTACCCCCGGATCCTAACTGGACCGGGTCACCCGTCCAGACGTACAACTCTCATTGCAATCGCTTCTTGCCTTCTTGGAAAGCACCACTCGCATCAGGCATAAAAGAGCACGTCCGGGCATTGGACCCTCTTCTTCTCGACCAACTTTTGCATCTGTACGAATCATGACACAGACAAATGGAACCAGCAACGGGCACGCCAACGGCGTAGCCGGTGAGTAACAAGCCGATCGACATGGCGACCCAAGCTGACCCACGCAGACAAAGACTGGTGGCGCCAAGCCTGTGTCTACCAGATCTACCCCCGCTCCTTTGCCGACGCGAACGGAGATGGTATCGGTGACCTCAAGGGTATCACCAGCAAAGTCCCGTATCTTCACAAGCTCGGCGTGGACGCGGTCTGGCTCAGCCCTTTCTACCCCTCGGCACTGAAAGATGGAGGTTGTGAGTCGCTGGGTCATCTGGGGAAGAACCACAAAGCTGATGTGCAGATGATGTGGCCGACTACCGCGATGTCGACCCGAAGATCGGCACGCTGGAGGACTTTGACGAGATGATGGCGGCTTTCAAGGCTGTCGGCATCAAGGTCATCGTGGACATCGTCCCCAACCACTCTTCCGACGACCATGTGTGGTTCCAGGAAGCACTCAAATCGCCAAAAGGATCCAACGCTCGGGAACGGTACATTTTCCGTGACGGTCAGTGCCTTTCAGCCGACCTTGCCAACTGAGAGCTAACCAGACCAGGCCTTGGACCCGACAAGTCGCAGCCGCCTTCCGACTGGACCTGCATGTTCGGCGGACCCGCTTGGGACCCTGTCGGAGATGGTCAGTGGTATCTCCACTTGTTCGACACGTCCCAGCCCGACTTCAACTGGGATCATCCCGAGGTCCGCGCAGACTTCCTCAAGACCTTGCGGTTCTGGGGTGACCGCGGTGTGTCAGGGTTCCGTGTGGATGTCGCACACGGCCTGGCGAAGAAGCTGGACGAGCCTATGATGAATCAAGAGGAGGTCCACTCTTTGATGTTCGAGCAGCTCAACAACGGAATTCACACCAACAGCCATCCTCTGTGGGACCGAAATGAGGTTCACGAGATCTACAAGGGCTGGAGGGAGGTCTTCAATGAGTATAACCCGCCATTGACGTGAGTGTCAAGTACCGTTTAGGACCATGCAGTGGCCTCGCCAGAGCGTCGAATAATGTCATAGGGCTGACTATCAGTGCTGTGGCCGAAGCCTGGGTCGCTTCCGACCGCAAGCACCTTTACGCGTCCTCGGATGGTCTCGGGCAATCTTTCTCCTTCGACCTTCTTGCCTGCTCGTACAAGCCGGACGAGTTCCGAAAAACCATCAAGCTGTGTCTTGACGACGCGGATCGCATTGGCGCACCTTCGACATGGGTCTTCTCCAGTGAGTTGAGGATCCCCAGCTTACCGTGTTCTCCGAATGAGTCGCTGATGTCAGACCATGACGTTGTCCGTCATGCCACCCGTTATGGTCTGCCGCAGGATGGGCAGAGAAACGGACCCCTCGGCTTCGTGTCTTTCTGCCGCGAGTTCCTCTCGTCGGGCGGCACCACGCCCAAGCTTGATATTGAGCTAGGTATCCGCAGAGCGCGAGCTGTGACTCTCATGATGTTGGCTCTGCCAGGTTGCGCGTACCTATACCAGTGAGTCCACACTTTTCATATGCTCAGGTCGTTCTGACTTGTCAGGGGAGAGGAGCTTGGTCTTCCTGAGGTGGTGAAGATGGACCCGTCTGAACGCCAAGACCCCACTTTCTTCCGCACCAAGGGCGAGGAGATCGGTCGTGACGGTTGTCGAGTGCCTTTGCCTTGGACGACATCGAGCCCCTCATATGGCTTCAGCCCCAAGACTGCTTCGGCCAAACCTCACCTGCCCATGCCTGACTGGTTCAAGGACTACGCCGTCGAGGTTCTGGACAAAGATGACAATTCGACTCTACGGATGTACCAGAAGGCACTGGAACAGCGCAAACTCCTCCAGACTGCCGAGAAGCTCGAGTGGCTCAATGAGGATGTCAAGGATGTTCTGCACTTCCAGCGGCCAGGTGGATGGGAAGTTCTCATGAACATGAGCAACGAGGACGTGGAGTTGCCTAAAGGAGAAGTGATCATTGCCAGCGGTCCCCTGGACGGAGGCAAGGTGCCCAAGGACACGACGGTCTGGCTCAAGGCTTAGATTGGAAAAAGGGGAAGAAGCCCCATGTGGATACGTTGGACATTGATAGACTCGTTTTCGTAATGCGACGCTTGATCAACAGAGTGCTAGAAACGATATCATATATGGGTCATGCCAAACTCAGTCCCGGCTCTGCGATTCGGAAAGACTTTGCAAACTTACGAGCACTGAAGACGTGCGGGTGAGCCAGAGGTCAAATCGCAAGAAGCCATGCAAGGAGCGATTTGCAATTGGTGCGAGAGCTGTGGAGCAAAGGTGAAAGGATTAGCCTGTAGCCTACAACGGCTGCGGCAGAGCTCACAGCACTGTTCAGCATAAAATGTCTTCCACCTCGGAACCCCTGATGAGTTTGCCACTTAACTCTTCGACTCAACAGCTTCTTGCCTCTCAACGCCACTCATCGTGAGGCAACTGAAAGTATTTCGACGATGCTAGCTGATCCGCAGCACTTCAATTGTGACAGAGACACCGCGAGATGTCCACCGTGGAAATGCCCACCATTCGTGACAAGTACGCCGGTAGCGTTGTCGCCAAGTTCGAGTCGTGGTTTGTACAGTGTCTCAGTGTCTCGGACAGGGTGGAGACCACGACGCCTGGCTGGGACGCCGAAAGCATTAGGCGCAACCTCATCAAGGTCGGGCTTGCCGCCTACGAAGCCACAGACGATGTATCGCAAGTTGAAGTGAGTGTTCGGCCTGATCACGCTGAGACCAAAACATTCCGTTACTGAATGTAGCAGAGACCGGACCTCGGCAACGTGGACAGCTACATCGAGTTCATCCTCAAGGAAGGCCATACCAAACGTGAGCCATATCCTTGCCAATGGTCTTCGTCCCCATGCGTAACGCTTGTTTCTAACGCATCTAGTTTCTCGCGGGGACCGGCTGGACATGTTCCTCTCGACTGCGATGGATAGGCCATGGGTGACCAGAAAGAAAGACGGCACCCCAAGGGTGACCTGTGACATGTGCAAGATATTTTCCGAAAAAGTGGATACGACCCGAGTAAAACGGGTGAGCGCTTCTTTGGACTTCTCGCGATTCGGGGGGCAGTGATGGTATTGTACTGACACTCTGCTTGATCCCGAGGAATCTTTCAGTGGTCACTGGCTAGACGTGAGTTTAGCCTCCCACCCCCCTCCTCCCCTCCTTACCGCGGCCCATAGTCGGCGGGACAGGCTGATGGTCCTCGTAGTGCCCGGAGGACAGAACCTGCATCTTCACCCACCCAGACGTGAATGGGCGATACTCGACAGGGCACCAAACGCATATCGCACGGTTCCACACCAACGGTTCGTGGCGCTCCTATCCGGAGGAGAAGTTCCATATTCGTGAGTCGACCTGCTTTCGCAACGGACCCCTTCTGCCCCATCAATGGTCTCGTTGTGCTGACGAGGCGCAGTCGAGTCTACACTGAAACAAGAAGAAGACGCAGAAGAAGAATCGATCGCACTGGGTCTGCCCCGTTACTTTTTCCACGAGCCGTGGTGTGCACGGCCAACCCATGCTTGTCACTTAGAGCTCAAGGGAGAGGTCACTAAGCGCGGCAGCGACTTGCGTTATTTCAATGCCCTCAAGTCGGGCGGCCTTCCGGAGCAAATGTGGCGCGTGACCGATGATGACGTCCGGAAGGGCATCAAGCAAGTTAAGACTGGAAAGATAGAGAAATTGTGGGAAAGCAAACCTGACGCTTGGGAATCGGTCCCCGACTATCTACAGGTAGCAGTCATGGCTGTCCTAAAGATTGAGGAACAGCTGACTCGTCACCGCGCGCTGGAGTACTCTGCGTACTGTCGCAGCGTCAGAACTGACGGGGAGGTTTTGGGCGAGGAGACCCTCCCAGCCCCTCTCGATGACGCTTTGGTTAAAGCGCTGAAGGAGCGGGCTCACACCCCGCAGACTTCGGCTTCTGCAGGGGTATCTGAGGAAGGAGTGGCTTGAACGGCCTCGTCTTCTTTCCCTTGCACATCGCCCCAGCATCGCGCTTTAGCGCACTGCTCTGTCGCTTATCTGTTATAGATTATCTTAATTTGTTCCGTGCGCATTTTAGTTTCGCCACTCCTAGTACATAGCCGGACTCATATATTTTCCAATGAATATACTTTTTCCCACTTGCATTGCTCGTCAGCGTTTGGCTACCGTTTGTGCGAGCACGCATTTTGACTAGTCGTTTCACAAAAAAAACGTCTTGGGACGCCTCAGTACCGCCAGAATCACCCCTTTGGGCCCTATGCGACTTCCACGATCCGAATGAGGCGTGCGCAGACAGTCAGCGCGTTATGTGGCGCGTTGTGTATACGTCGATTCGTCATCAGACGAGATTTTGCAATCTGCTCGCCTTGCCTCACAAGTTTCAGAGGGGGTTCATCTGTTTCGTGCATGTTGCAAAGGAATGGGGATGACGTCTGGAGAAACCTTTGTGCAATTGCGAGAGGCGAATGACAGGCTGTCTAGAAAGCTCCAGAGCTCCTGGTCGGGGATATGTGGCTGTGCATGTCCTTCAACCCACTTTCTTCTTCAGTCACCACACGCAGACCACAGACGGCAAAGTCCACTCCAAGATGCTCTACAGCCCATGTGACGGAGCTGCAGGTACGGTATCGTCCGCCGCGGGGCAGAGGCCGGATCTATCGCTGTACGAGTACGTGATTAGCAACTTCGACTCTGATCATGTCCTCAACCGACTCGTGACGACTTACCGAGAGACTCTCGGGGATGATGTTGCGTTGACGGGACGATCGCTCAAGATCCTCAATCGGGTACTCGCGATAAGTCTTCCCCAATTCTCACCGCAGATGTACGGAGCAGAAAGCTCTTCCCCTTCTGCTGGGCAACGAACCGGCTCTTTCACGCGCGAGTCTTCGGAATCCTCATGTGCTCGAACCTCCAAGCAGCCCGCACGTTTCAGCAGACACCAAGCAGAATCCCTTGCGCTTTCCAAAGAACAGATCGAAACTTATCTGAGCAACCTGATTGAACGTCCATGGGAGAAGGAGTACAGAGGACACCACCCTGACAAGACTTGCAACTTGTGTACTTTGATTTGTCGCCCGGGCCGCGAGTTCATTTGTTGGACAGATGAAGAAGACGTGGTGGCGAGTAACAAGGGGAAGACGGAGCAACGGCCCACTAGAGAGCAGGTGGCGAGTGACAAGGCGGAGACGGAGCATTGGATCACTAGACAACGGGTCTGTACTGACTGTCTTGCATCTTCGAAGAGACCACTGACGCGCCAGGATCGACCGGGCAGCATTGTCGCTTTTAATTCGCCGTCACAGATGACGGCAGACGAGCATGTGATTATGATCACGCTCCACCACACCCTCAACGGATGGCGGTCGCACTCGCCAAGCGAGTTTCCTTACCGTGAGCACTATATCCGCTATCCTCCGAATGCATGCTGACGCAATCTAGTTCAAAGTCTGATTGAGAATGGAAAGAAACGTGATTATGGGAACCACGTCAGCTTCTGCAACGAGCCGTGGGCAACGTCGGTCATGCACACCCACTACCATCTCACGAAAGGTGATCTGACCGAAGATGGGGTCAGGACAGAGGAGAAGAACGCCAGCAAGTCAGGAGGTATTCCTCCGGTCTTCTACAGGACATCGGGGGACGATATGTTGGAGGCGATGAGTCTCGTCAAGAGCGGACTCATTGGATCGTTGTGGGAATACAAGTCCAAAGCCCAGCTTGAGGAGAAAACCTGGGTCCCCTTCTTCGACCTGATGTTAGTCATGGAGCAGGTGCATACAGAGAAGCGCAGACCTGTATACAACTACAGAATGATCCAAGAGCGGGCAGAATATGAGCGCAGGACGAAAGAGGGTCATAAGTATATCCAAGCCGATTTCCCTTACCAACGATGACCAAGCATCCGGCCGACTCTGCTCGCTGCAGTCATTCACGAGGAGCTCTTTCGTATGTAGACAGTTTTCTTATGTATATACTATATTCACAAAATTTCAGCAATTACCGTCTATCCACAAAGTCCCACAGTGCGACACCGAATGGCGCTCAGATCTTTTGCCTTTTAAAGCTCTCTCTCAATGCTCGGTTCTCCAGCTCCTTCCACTCGTCGACCCAGCTCTCATAGACCTCTGCCCGCTCAGGGTCCGGACTGACCACGATCCGAATACCTTCCTCTTCACTCCCCTGTCGTCCTTCAATGGGACCCAGTCGTGCCACTCGCCGCATCTCCCGCGCCTCATTGACAATCTCATCAAAGCCGACCCATTGCCTGTCCCCCTGACCGATGTATCGCTCCCAACCCCACTTTGCCTTATATGCAGCTCCCACCGAGCAGGCATTCCAGTTGGATCCGACCCACCCGGTCCGATGCGTGAACTCGACGTTCTTGCAGACCGGCGCGTTGAAGACGTCAGATAGAACGCCGAGCAGGGTGTCGTTCGCCGCTGCGCCGCCAGTGGCGTAGACTCGCGAGAGGTGAGGGAGCTTATCCTTTTCAGACCCGTCTTCATCGGTGACGGGCGGAAGGAATGTCGATGATCTCGCTCGGTAGTTTAGGAATTGAGAGTGGAGAATGGCGATCGCGTTTGTGTCGCGTTCTGAGAAGTCCTCGACGGGCTGGCCTGAAACGTACTTGAAGATCCCGTGCGCTCCGGATGGCTTGATACTCAGCATGTCGCACATGTCAAAGAGGTTGACTCACGATGATGTCCGGCAAGACCCACCAGAAGCCCATTTCAGTCATCTTGTCGCCCTTTTCCGGTCTGCGTGCTTCCACAGCCGCATTAAACTTGTCCCATGACCCGTCAAAGTACTCTTTCATGATATGCGTTCTCGGCAGAGAGCCGTCTTCAAGATCAGCTTTAAAGCCCATGACAGCGTACACTGCACTTACTCTTGTAGACGAGCATGTTGAAGTACCGCAAGTTTTCGGGTTGCCTATCTGCGGCCTCGTGCGCCTCTTGACTCGATGTGGGAGCGATTTGGGCCGGATGGAAGAATGCGTGGTATTCGGGATTTGGTAGATACTGAGCTGTAGAAACCAGGACCACGTCCGACGTGCCCATGGATATCATGCCCTCTTGATCGCGCACTGGATGTCAGCCGGGACATATACGAGCTAGTGGCGACTCAAGGGTCAAGCTGAGGAATGTGGCGGGGTTGTCACCGGTACCAGGAAAGACGGCACATTGCCCGCTCATCTCGTATCGGTCCTGGAACCACTTTCCAAGCATGCCAACCACCCTTCCTCCGTCCGTCTCTACTCTGCCCAACTTGGTCTCCAGCTCGTCCCCTTCTTGCTCACTACCAGCCACGAACGCCAGCACGCGCTTGTTCCATCCTCTTTCCGGTGTATCCATCGACCAAAGATTCATGCCGCACGCATCAGATTCGTCAATACCCTTGACCTCGCCGTCGGCACAGACAAGAGTCGTGATGAAGCTGGAGACGAGCGAGATCCTGGCGGTGTTGGCGTAACCTTTTGGGTCGATGCGTTTCCATCTGGCTATTTGTGGACCGGTGAAGCGCTCGTATGCTCTGGATCCGAGAGCTTGGGCAACATGAGACGGACCGCCAAAGTGGTCTTCCAGTGCAAGGCATTCCGCCGTGGTGGACGAGTCTTGCCAGTTCGGAATGACAGGTCGAGAGAAGGCTCCCGACAATTGACTGTGGAGAGTCTTTGTCGGGTCAAGGTTGCTCAGAAGAGAGGACGCCTCGTGCGACCAGTACACCGAGGCATGTTGCTTTTAGGTCAGCAGTGCGGCGATCGATACCAGACCGAGACTCACTTGCCCCGCGGCCGATATGCCTCGCACGCGGTCCAGCTCCCATCCTGCTGCCTTCATGCGCTCGAATAAGAGATCCATGGCCTCCACGACCATCATGACCGGACTGTTGACCTCCCCGCTCCCCTCCGGCCCATACAACACTCCGCTCTTGGTTCCATACTGCGGTAGGTCTTGATCAAAGTTGACCGCCGCCTCGGCGATAACATCCAGGTTGGACGTCAGCAGCGAAGCCTTGAGAGCTTGGGTGGACGAGTCGAGACCCAAAAAGAGGGGCGAGGACGACATTTCGACGTGTCTCGTCCTCACTGGCAGCCCCTGCGACTCGACAGATGCTGATACTGGGTGTGTGGAAACATTGACGCCCGGTGCTTCTTTGATACTGTTGTATGATCCATCTTGTTGAACCCGGGGAATTTCAGGGAAGCTGGCGCCGAAATGACCGGTTGAGCCGGTGGTCTGCAACATCGTTGAGCAGCGTTTGAATCGACGAACAGAAGCAGTCAAAGACGATGAGAGGGGGCAAGAACATGCATCGTCTTGGCCATTATCATAGCTTCGCACGGCTTCTCGTAGCCCACACGGAGTCACAGATTCTTTGCTATTCTGTCAGCAAACTTTGACGGACGGTTGGGGGTTCAAAGGTGGATTGTGTCAGTCTGCAGTCGGGCCGACTCGGGAGATATCCGGTGGAGAGAGAGATGGGGTCCCCAATCTCCCTTTTCGCCGAATTCTCACCCTCCCACTCCCCGTCAGCCCTGCACACCTCACCTCCACCGCGTTGATCTCACTCTCTCCTTGCTTGCGCGTCTCACCTCGGCTCTATTCAACACCTCTGGGAAATGTCACGGCCAGGCCCAGCCACCTCGCAGGGCTCTGCACCGGCAACAGGGGCATCGCCAGCCAAGCCCGACCGATCCGCCGCTCTGCTCGCCGCCGAGGCACGTCTCAAGGGCTTATCCAACCCGGGAACGTCGTCACCATCACCGCCGCCCCCACCACCCAAAGAAGAGGCATGGACGCCTCCCACGGACAAGCAAGAGCGGGAGCTGCGCATCCAGTTTGCGAGAGCTCTGGACAGAGGTATCGTGAGGGACAATAACTATCAGACGAGCGCGACATGCGTCGAAGTAAGTTGCGGCCCGTGCTGATGTCAAGCCCGTGTGGTGGCTGATGAGAATAGACATTGCTCAAGATCGCCAATAACATACTGGAGCATCATGACGAGCCCAAGTACAGGTCGCTACGAGCGACCAATTCGATGCTCAAGAATCAGGTACTGGCTGCGAAAGGCGGACACGAGTATTTGATCTTGGTGAGCCGATCAGCCTGGCTGAGCAGGAATGCACGATGCTGACGATCAGCTCGGCTTTCGCACCCAGACAACCAATTTTGAGCAGCATTTCGTGCTCCAGCCGACACCCAAGCGCATGCACGAGCTGCGTGTAGGGACGGACGTACTGTCCGAGCATGTGAGCTCTTTCCTGCCCATAAAAAAAATCTAGATGTGAACGGCTCACTGATTTTAGCTTGCCAAGCTGCAAGAGCGAGTAGCTCAATCGAATGCGTCGAAGATCTCGTTCAAAGAGGAAGAGGCTCGACGACGCGCACGAGCGCTTGCGGAAGCGGACGAGGACCGGGAGGCCATGCGGTTAAAGGCCCAGAAAGACCGGGAGATCCGTGAAAGGCGTGCGGCCGCTGAGCACCAACGGGCTGTCACGGAGGCTCAGCACGAGGCAGAGGCCATGGCGGCAGCAGTCGAACGAGGAGAGATGTCCCCAGCTCAACTCGAAGCGGTCAGAGTTAGGCGAGAGCTTGCGATCCAAGCCAAAGCGCAACACGACGCTCTGCAATCGGACAGTGGTGCTCAGTCCGAAGGTGCGTTCCCGAGTAAATAATGACTGTTGACTGACCACTAGTAGCACAAAGTCACGACCCTGCTCACGAGCTCGAGCCAGCTGCACCCACGGAACAATCTGGCCCGTCCCAGCCACCCTCTGATCCGCATGACGACGACAGCTCTGACGACGAAGACCGCGGACCGCCGCCCCTTCCGTCCATACAAGGGGTCAACGTGTCTTTCGTGTCACCTGATCAGATGGACCAACTCATCGGCATGAGGCCGAATCCTGGTCGCGGGGGTCGTGACCACAGACCTCGACGGCAGGAGCACAATTGGGGAGAGGGGAACAGACTGGGCTAGTGAGTGTCCCTGGAGGTGTGGCTCGGTGGCGAGCAAGCATTGTTGTTCATGTTGTGCATAAGTTGCTTGCATCTTGTATATATTGGAGACAGACGTTCCTATGCATGAAGTACCCTTCTCGCAGGCTCGCATCGATCGGAGATATCAGCGGGCATGTAAACCCTTATCCCCGATAGCAAGTGCCACACGGGATTTGTCGGTATTATCCCATCCTCCAGCTCCCCCCTCCCCTCCGCGCTTTCGAGGTTGTCGAGACTGCACATTGAAGCCTTCACGCTCGAAGTCCTACTAACGACTTTTAGCTTTTGTGGGTACACAGTCTCTCCAGCGTTCCCCATCACACCACTCGACGAGCCACCGTCTCTCCCTGCCACGCCGACCAGAGATATCGACGGAAAGGCGGCGGGAGCATCGCGCGACTTGGCATCCGACGAGACGACGACCGACTTTGAGGGGCTAGGGCTGACGAGTCTAGATCAACATGACCAAAAAGAGAAGGGGCGGCGGGCGCAACAAGAAGGGACGCGGGCACGTCAAGTTTGTCCGATGCTCCAACTGCTCGCGATGTGTCCCCAAGGTGGGTTGCGGTTATCATCTCACCACTTCACAATCCCTTTCGAGTTGGAGGGGCGGGCTATGCGGAGGGCAGGTGGGACTTCGAGTGAAGAAGTCGGAGGGAAAGGGCTGTCATGTCCAGTGCTTGAGAGGGGAATGGCTTTACGAGGGGATGGGCGAGGGATATCGACCCGCAACGGCCGCTGACTTCTCCAGGACAAGGCCATCAAGCGCTACTCGGTCAAGAACATGGTCGAGGCCGCTGCTGTCCGTGACCTTTCCGAGGCATCCGTCTACCAGGAGTACGCCCTTCCCAAGCTCTACATCCGTCTCGCCTACTGCGTGTCCTGCGCCATCCACGCCAAGGGTGAGTTCATTTGCCATACATCATGTGCACCTTCTGACTTGTAGTCGTCCGTGTCCGTTCCGGAAAGCCTGGTGCCATCAACTCGCGCAAGAACCGTCTTCCCCCTCCCCGTGCGATCTTCCGTGACGGCAAGGTGAGCTCCCTTGCTTGACTGTATGAGTCTCGAGCTGACGGGTAGCGCATCAACCCTGCTGTTGCTGCCGCCATGGCCACCAAGACCGCCGCCGCCGAGAAGACAGCATAAGCGCGAGGGGTTGTAGCGGCATCGTGTACATGACAGACATGCAGGATTGGACCACGTTTGGATGGGCTCGTGGGGTTGGATCTACATGGCATGTGGCATCAAGGTCGTTATGGGTCATTACTACGCAGTCGTCGGGAGACTCGCTTCGAACAGTTTGAGGTGTTCGAGCGAGCACCCGCCCGAGTTGAACTCTTTCACACTCCTGTACTTTCTCTTCTCGCTGCAGCCTTGCACACCACAAGGCGCAGCACCATTCGTTGCCCTCGGCTGCTCGATGTTCGGAGCAGACGTCACGGCTATCCAATCTTCCTTCCCTTCTGGCGCTGCGATGCGCATGACGACGCGGTCATCCATCAAGCTGGATGTCCAGCGGATCATGTCTGACGAAGGAGGCAAGACTCTGCGAGAAGCCCATGGAGCAGGCGAAGACTCTGCCGTTGGGTCTTCCAGCTTGTTTCGGGTGCGAGAGGTTTGAGCACGTAGGAGACGGTTGATCGTTTGGTCCTGCTCGTCCTGGCGTTTCTGCTCGCTCTGCCGTTTACGTTTGCGAGCGGTCTCTTCTCTGCGCAACAGACGCTCGGCCTCGGTGAGGATAGGTTTGCCTTTGCCAGAATCTGTCATCAGCCGCGTATCCTTAGGAACGGCGAGTGTGGGCCTACCAGGTAATGATAGCAGTGTCTCTTGCAAGCCTTTGTCGTGCTTGGCGCGCTGGCGGGCGGTGAGTTTGCTCGGCGAGACTGAACGCGTAGAGTCCATGTCTTCCTCGCCATCTGCATCGAGATCTCCATCCAGCTCTTCCCCTTCTGCGTCTCCCGCTCGGAGGAGCAGCTCGTCGTCGCTCGCTGCGCGTTAGACCGATTCTGTTCGCTGGCAGCATGAGAAGTGAGTAGTGGACGTACCTGCATCGAGATCCCGTGCGGCTTTCTTGGCCTTCTTGCCAGCTTTCTTCGCTGCTGCTCCCGGTTGCCGCTTGTTCGGTGCCGGCGCAGAGGAGGACGAAGAAGACGGCTGGCCGATCCGAAATGTGAGCTTGATAGGGCTGCTCCTCCGCTCCCTCTCTTCCTGTTTGGACGGAGGTACAGCAGCAGCAGCCTGCTCATCCTCATCTTCCACCTCTTCCACCTCCTCGACCTCGTCCTCGTCTTCTACCTCTACCTCTCCCTCGGCATCCTCGTCTCCGTAGCCGTCTTGGTCATCTTCCTCGTCAAGCTCCATATCTTGACTCGCAGCAGCTGAAGATACTGTCCATCAGCCTCACCTTCTCTTCCATCGAACCGCAAGAAGGCTCACCGCCCGATCGACCTGGTACAGCCCCGGCGTCCTCTTCAGACTCGTATGACTCGCCGTCACCATCGGCATCTCCCTCCTCGTCTTCGTCTTCGTCTTCCTCCTCTACCTCCTCCTCCTCCTCTTCCATCTCCTCGTCTTCATCGTCATCAGCGACATCGGCAGCTATGGCCGCAGCGGCCGCTGTGGCCGACGAGCGGGGCGCAGCTACGCGCCGAGAAGCAGCAGCGTTAGGTGCCGTGGGAGCGGGAGGGGCGGGCGGCGAGGCAGAAGCTGACGGCGAGTCGTCTATGATTTTTCTTGCTCGTTTCGGCGGCATGTAGAGTGATGAGCAGCAGTGAGGAACAGAGCGACGAAGCGAAGAAAGGCCAAGGAGGGAGGTGGTTGGTTGGATTGGCTCGGAGAGACGTCTCCGCGTGGTGGAGGGAAGGACGTCCCCTGCCCAGAATTTCCGAGCCACTTGCCATTCGTCACCGTTGTCTCTCCACGACTTGCACTGTTCGACATCTCGTATTTGAGCTCTCGATCACTCGCTCAAGATGGACTTTTCTCAATTCAACGGCGCCGAGCAGGCGCACATGACCAAAGTCATCGAGAAAAAGCAGGCGAGTCTACCTTCCCCCTCATCTTCCTCAATGCCGAGTACCCTACTCATCGCTTGCCGCGCGGCTGACAGCCAGATGCAAGACTTCATGAGACTGTACTCGGGTCTCGTCGAGCGCTGCTTCAACACTTGCGTCAACGACTTTACCTCGAAAGCATTGACGGGCAACGAGGTGCGTCCCGTCCCGTTTATTTTATAGCGGCTTTAGGGATGCTCCCTGCTCACGCAGCAGACCACTTGTGTTCAAAATTGTACCGATAAATTCCTCAAGCACTCGGAGAGGGTAGGAGCGAGGTTTGCAGAGCACAATGCGGGTCAGCTATCCCTCATCAAAACGAGTTCGGGAGCGAGCTGATCGAACAGAGCAAATGCAACAAGGGGGACAATAGAGGGATCGTGGAGCAAGATCAGATGTATCACTACTCGACTTTGATCGTATTTGGGACCCTGCCGAAGCTCATTCTCACTGAACGGCCTGACTGAGCTCTTCGAGCCAGAATCTCAGGAAGTCACGAAGGAGGTCATCTTATTCCACGCAGATAACGCTACATCAATTTTGAAACGACTGTTCGATCTACTCTAATCCGACGAATACGCTCTATCTCCTTCTACGATCTATGCGAGGGCTATTTGACCTTCTTTCGGCATCCGAGCAAAGAGCAGCAGGATGAAGGAGAGCATCGCCACACCCTACAAGTCAGCCTTGCAACTCAACTCATCCACCGGACTCACCGCATTGACTGCAAAGACCAATGTCGGCTTGCCAATCTGCGTCAGGGCGCTAAAGACAAAACCAAAGATGCTGACAGTGGAGAATTGCGCTGCTACGTCAGCTACGATCGCACTCGAGCAAGCTGGAGACTGACCAAGCTTCTCGATAAGAGCAATACCACCCAAGGCATCCGAGCGCTCTTCGTGGCTAACAAGATCGAGCGTCACGCCCCTCGCTGCCGGCGCCGTGCCGCTCGCGAAAGGCAACACGGCGGCAGCGAGAAAGAGATGCCAGCCCCGATTGCTGAATGTGACGAGCGAAGTGAGGAGTCCATCGGCGAAGATAGACCAGCGAAGAAAGTGAAGGTCGAATTCGGATCCGTTCGCTGTACTTGCAGATTTTGGAGCGAGATCTGTGCGAGGAGCAGACGTCGGGGATGGGGCTTCGGCCTCTAACGGGGACTCTGGATGCTCGGCCGGGTCGACAGGAACAGGTTGGGCAGCGCGGTGCGCCATGCGTGCCCGACCCCAGGATAGGATCTTCGGGAACAAGGCGGTCAGGAAAAAGGCCTTGACCAGAAGGGTGAGGGACTGCGTGTCAGTGTACATCTGACTGTAGCCGAGACGTTGGACGCACCAGCAGGGGTCCGTTGGTACTAGGAGAAAAGCCAAAGACATTGGTGCCGACGAGCTGCAGCATCATGGACACATAGCCGGTGGCCAAAGTCGAGCCGAAGGTTCCAAGCGCAATGAACATCAAACTCAGATCACGAGTCTCTCGACCGCCCCGCTGCACGCGGCGAGGGAAGAACGGCTTGAACGGGCCCCAGAAGCTCTTGCTGCTCTTTTCCGAAGTATGTTCTGCGGGCTCCGGGGCGACATACGGCAGGAAGAAGAAGCCGAAGAATGTGCAGAACACCAAGAGGCAGAAGGTGATTTCGAAGGGTGCGAGTTGTCCTCCATAGTCGTAAGCCAGACCGCCGAAGATGTACCCCGCCGACGAGCCAAATTTGATGATACCGCCCAGGAAGCCGAACATGCCGGTACGGTCGTCTTCAGGTGCGAGTTCGGCCACGAAGGAGTTGGCTGCAAGCTGGTAGCCGCCTGCCGAGCCGAGAATGTTGAACATCTGGGACAGTTGGATGATTGTGATGCCCCGCCCGCCGCCGATGATCTGCGCTGTGATCTGGCAGAGATTTCGCAGGGCCGCCCAGAAGGTTTGTTGGAACATGGCGGCTTTGGGGCCATAGCGCTTTACAAACGACGAGGTGAGGAAGAGGTTGAGCACGGCTAGCATGTCAGTGGTGTAGGAGACGATCGGTGCGACTTTGACTCACTGCAGATGGTGGTCGTGCTGCTCATTATCGCCACGTTGCGGGCGGCGCGAGCATCGATAGTTCGCAGATCGCATCGGTCCCCTTGACCATCCCATACATGTGTCTTGTACCACTCGTCACACGTCATGACCCTAAACGAGTAGATCAAGCTCGTCTGGGTGAACGCAAACGTCGTAGCGAGGAGAAAAGCGGTGAACATGACCCGGCGCAGGGGTGGGAACAACCCGTGCTGCACCTCGGGGGTCTTGTCATCTAGCTTTTGCGGGACATTGATCAGTCTCGTCCTCTCGTCTGCGGTTCCAGCTGGCATGATGTTTGAGGTGCCACGCCGTGAGCATCAGGCCGGGCACAGGCAGAGTTGCGAGCTGAGAGATGAAACAGATGCAAAGACAAAAGACTCTCATGAAGTATGGAGCATGATGTTATTTTTCCACCTTGTGACGAAGGATCGGATTTGGCCGAATCGCGCGGTCAAAGCGGCGGCGCCGGGGCATTCGGACCGAGCGACAGCTACTGTGAATGTACTGCATCAACCACTTCAGTCTGTAACATCACCAGCCGCCCCATGCTGCCAACTCATCTGGCGGACAGGCAACAGCCGGCTTTGGAAGCATCCTCGCTACTCCTGGCTCGTCTACCTCTTCATCTTCCATGACTTCCTGCCAGTCGTTCTGCTCTTTCCATTCGTCCAAACTGCCAAACCTCACAGTGCCCATCCCTCCAAGGTTACTGAGCTCCAACCTGATCCGCTCAGCCACTTTCATCTGCACCTGATTGCCTCCATCGGTCCTGATCGTGTCCGTCTCCGAACACGCCGACATGCCGACGCACTTGGGTTCGACGCACCCCAAGCCCCAGAATCCCACCTGTGGCACTTCCCGACAGGCGAGCTTGGCAAGATTGACACAGAGCCTGTCGAAGAGGTACCAGTACACATCGCCATAATACTGCTTCTGGGCCTCCCATACCCCGCCACAGCCCTTGGGAGGCAAGATGACAATGTCGAACCGCCGTACTGTACCGGGCATCTGCTGGAATACCGGATTATCAATCAGCTCGAAAGTGCTGAACGTCCGTGTACGAATGAGCAGCGTGACTTTCTCCACTGAGGGAGGGAGCGGTGCTGGTCGGAGCCAGATGGCCGATGGGAGTGTGTCGCCGATGATCTTGACTATCATCCGCCGGGGCGTGAGGCCAGACAGGAGGGAGCATGTCGGCCATCGTCGGCAGAAGAGGTTCGAGTATCCCGGTCGAGAGTCGACGAGCAGCGTGAGGAGCGATAAGTTTGGCAGTGGCGGCGAGAGGTCGCCGCATTGGGTCGCGTGAGTGTGTACGGTCAGTTGGGTGCAGAGACGCAGGTAGGATTCTTTGAGCGGGGAGATGTGTTTGGATTGAGGGTTGTTGGGGTTGGGATCGGGCACGAATGGGTTGGCAGAGGTCAGGTCGACTTTCAGGTGAGAGTAGAGGAGGGGGAGGACGAGAGCAGAGAGTTGTTGGGAGGTCGCGCAGAGAGTGGCGAGGGTGTGGCGTGAGCAGTGCGGAAGGACGTGAGTGAAGATATCCGGGTGAGTAATTGGGTGAGTAGTCAGCGACATGGTATTGTGCCTTGTTGTGAAGAGCCTAGGTGGGCGTTTTCTAGGGAGCAACTTGCGGGGAGTCATTTTGAGCAGTGTCATCGAAAGATTCTATGAGAGGGTGCTGGAGCGAGAACATTGGAGCACCGTGACCAGAACAGCGGGTTGAAAGGACTAGCTGTGAAGGGAACGGACAAAGGGCCGGCGGGCAAAGATGCAATGACGTGCGTGGTGAAGGTGTACAGTACAGTTACGGTGAGCTATACGAGCCACGGCTCCTTCTCATGCTCATCAAAGACCTCCCCATCCTGGCGCATAAACTCCGCCATAGTCTTGAAACACACCCTACCGACCCTCTTGACGCCCTTATGACTAACCGTCCCCAGCGTCCCACTCATCATTGCCTCCACCTGCACCTGCACCTCCTCCTCACCGCCCTCCAAGCCCGTCCAACGCGGATCCAACCTGCCGAGCCCGACAAACGTTACGAGCCTAGTGGGCACACTGACAAGACTGGCGAGATACTTGACATATGCCGTGAATGCCAGTGCTCTGTCCCTCTTGCGCGCAGGCCCCCACGGGTGCGCCGGACCAGGCGAGTGTAGCACAACGACGAGATCGTAGATCGTCGGACGGAGGTGGCGCATGTTCAGCGCCGTCTCCCTTGCGCTGGGGATGTCCACCACTGCGTCGGTCTCCAAGACGAGCACGAGTTTGCGTAGCGAGGGATGTAGACGGGCGTAGGATAGACCGTGAGGAGGAGTGGACGGTGCGGCCAGTCCTCTCAGGACGAGGGTGTGGACCGCCGTCTGGGGAATACGGTCGAGTGGCGCACATCGGGCCTCTGTATCACTCGGCGATTGGGTGCCAAGGCAGATACTGTATCGCCCGTCCGTACCGCGGGTTGCATGGACGCGCACGGACTTGAGGCGATGAGAGAAGAACGCCGACCAGGCGTACGGCGTGCAATCTGTCGAGTGAGAGCGAATGACGATGTGCTGCGAGTGGCCCAACAGCGCGGTCTTGTCCACTGTTCCAACCGAGGGATCGGCCGAGTCTTGCAGCCATGGAGGAATATATTTAGATCGATAGTTGCTCAACGCGTGTGGCGGGTGGTCTAGGTCAAAGTCGAGGCGTTCGTATACGAGAGGCGCCGCTAGAGCAAAGAACGACTTTGAGACTTGCATACAGGCGAGTTGCGACTTGACTGGCAAGTGCGAGAAAATCAGTTTCAGTAGAGCCGGCGAGGCCAGCAACTTGTCTTGAGCAGACTTCTGCGCGGACGTGATATCCGACATGGCCCTAGCGATGAGAAGAAGGATGGACCACGATTAGGGAGCCAAGCTGGTGTGAAGGTTGGCTCCTCGTTCTGAATCAGCACAAAGAATGTGACTCGACGCGCAAGACCTGGCGCCACCAATGTTCTCCTGCCCCTTGGACATCCTTTCACCAACACCTGCATACAGTATCAGACCCTTGAAACGGCCCGTCGAGACGCTCCGAAGTCATCAGGAGTTGTCAGCAATCTCACATGTAAGGGAATCGCATAGGCCCGATAGTACTGAGATACTACATCATTCCGGCCTGCATTTTCTGCTTCTCGGCCTCGAGGCGCTGGAGCGTCAGCTCGCATCAGGCGGTATCGCAGTGACGACCTACCGAGTAGAGCATCTGTACAGCCATGTTAATGTTATGCGGCAAGCCGCTGATCGTTACAAGGCGTTCGTCAGGGTTGGCCGGTTGGCCAGGAGTGGCTGGGGTTCCCGGGTCGGTGACCCGGATTTGACATTGGGACTGGGTTCGGATTTCGTTGATTTTCTGACCGCCTTTGCCGATGACTCATATGTCAGCTTACCGACTTCGAAGATGACGACAAACTCACTGGCACCGACGAGGGAGTTGGGGATGAAGATCTGCTGCATCTGCGTGCCGGGCTGGTTGTGACCACCGGGACCACCGGGGCCACCGCTACCACCACTCATGCCGCCGCTGCCACCACCGCTGCCACTGCCGCCGCCGTTGTAGGGGGCAGGAGGACCGCCGCGAGCACCTGCTTGGCGGTACGCGCCGGAAACTGAGCCTGGATTTCTCTCTTGGTATTCTATGAGGATAGTGCCAATGTAGTACACTGCGATGTGGATGGCATCGGCAACGCCGGAAACGGAAAGGACGCGCTGCGAGTTAATATCACAAGTATCATCGATCATGTGGACTCACCTCAGTCGAGCCTGGGAGCATGGCTTCGCTGGCGTTCAACCGGGCGCCGGAAGCCTCCTGGATCTCCTTGATCTTGGAGCCGCCTTTGCCGATGCTAGGTAGTCAGCATCGATGCTTGACCATACCAAAGTCAGCTTACACGCTACCCATGCGGGAGTTGGGGATGATGAATTTGATGGTGACAGCACGAGAGCCAGGGACAGATGCGACATCGAAAGGCTCATCGTTGATGCGACGAACGACCAGGCCAAAGGCTTTGGCCACGGCGTCAAGGGCACCCGACACGTTGAGTATACGTTCCGGGTTGCCGGGGATGGACTCAGAGACTGTGACCCGAGCGTGGGATTTTTCCTAGCGGTCAGCACGGAGTGTTTGGGAGCATCAGGGACGCACGCGGATCTCGTTCACATGGGCGCCGCCACGCCCAATGATGATACTGGCGTCCTGTGTCACGATGAGACAACGCATGGAGATCTGCTGTGCTGGTGGTTCGGCGGCTTGAGCAGCCTGGGTGGGGGGAGCGGGGAGGGAAGCGGTGGCAGGAGCCGCTGGGAGGCCGGCATTGTCACTAACACATGAGCTTCGCGTGCGCTATGATCAAGCATGAACAGACGCACCCGTCCATCGGTACGTCGTCCATCTTCACTCCCTCGGCAGCGCCGGATGCGGTCTTCTTGTTGGCGACTGCAGCTCCCTTGTCCTCCTCTACCGCCTTTGCACCGTTGGTAGCTTCGGGCTTGACGTTCGCAGCAGGAGTGGGGTCCTCTGGTACGTCTGTGAGTTCAGGTCGTTCGGCCTCGTCCTTTTCGTCGTTGGGTCCTGCCTCTCGTGCTCGTTTGCTGGTGGTCTCTCGTCCGGGCGAGGAAGGTGAAGCTGCGCGTTTGGTGGCTGTTGTGGGGGTGGTAACGTCTGACATTGCAACAAGAGAATTGGATCAGTCTGTGTCCCAAATGAACAGATCTACTACAAGCGACAATGGCAGGGTGCAATTGAGGAATGTGAGATTGATTGACGGGCGGCGTTGAAAGACAAGGGAGGTTGACGGCGAGAGGCGAGGAAGCGAGGGCGAGATTGATGTGGCGAGTTGAAGTAAAGGGATCAGGTCGAGGGGGAGTGGAGGACGACGATGAACTTGCGCGAATGGTCGGGTTTGAGCGTTTTGGGAGGTGGTATGGGTGGTCGGGCGACAACGGGGGGTGGTGGGTGGATGATGGGAATGGAGGATCAGGTGTGAGGGATGAAAGTGACGGACAATGCGGGGTGCTCACCTGTTGTCGTATCTCTCTGAGCAGCCTGCTCTCTATGCGCTGTCCTCTGCTCTGGCTGCTATCGCCTGTCTCCCTGTCCGACTGCTGGATGCCTGTCTCGCCTGGAATGTCGTGACAAGGGGTTGAATTGATGCTATTGTCGTCCAACAAAGGCTCTATCCTTTGTCTTTGTGTCTGGCTGGCTGGCTGTGCTGTCTGTCTGCTGCTCCCATGCGCCTCTCTCTAATCCCTCCACACGGACGGCGTTCTCCACACCTAATACCCCCTGCAGCGCGCACTGGCGGCGTCTCGGCGTTAATGTCCCTGATAATTCCAGTGGCGAATCATCAACTCACCAAATGTGGAGGAAGGTCAGACGCGCGTGGTCGTAGCCGGGCCAGAGGTGGTGTTTTTTTCAGCCCATCCTCGCCTGCTCGTCCAGCCAAAACAGCTCTTCTTACAGCAAAAGGGCTATGCTTGAGCATTCGGACGTGTCGGAATGCATGCAGATGCGAGTCAAGTCTATGCATAACACTTGTGAGAGGGACAGATGCTCTGTGCCAGTCTCGAATGATCGTTGTCCGTCTGACCCCCTTGACTCCAGACCAGCTTTGAGGGTGAGTGGGGAGGATCATCGGGCCAACCAGAGTCCAGCAGCCCATGCCGCCGCCGCCGCCGACAGGTGGGATGGATACATTCATCTCTCTCCTCCGACTCTTGTCACTTCTCTTCTACTTGACTCTTCATCTACCTTGCCTGGCCTCTCACTCCTCTTCGTCTTCCCTCTCGCCCTCGCTGCTCCATCCCCTTTGTCTCGCCCACACTGGTCCGATTCTAGGCTTGTCGACGCGTCATAAGTCCTGGCAATTGTTGATCTCCCTCGTGCTATCCCTCTCTGTCTCGGGCGATCCTCTGTGGCATCAAGGCGCCTGCATCAAGCTCCGGCAGCATCTTCGCCCACTCCAAGTGACCTCCGCAAGCATTGGCCGACTTCGGGAGTTCTGCTCTAGGTGTAGCTGCAGGATTTCGCCCACAGCGGCGTGTCCCTCCTGACCTCTCTTTCTCGCCCCTTGGCCCCGCCATCCTGCGGCACCATGCCCCTCATCAAGCGCAAACCCGTCATTGCCTACCCCCTCCCCTCGCTCTCCACCGTCCTGCAACCGCTGCCCAGCAATGCGACCGCCGAACATGCCGGACCTTCCCCCGATCCCGCCTCGCCCCACAAAGGTGGCAAAGGCAAAGCAGCAGCGCCTCCAGCAGACTTGGAAGATGCAACTGTCCTACCACCGATGCCCGCAGACGGCAATGACGACGAGGCACAATTGGAGAAGCTCTTGACCGTGTTCCGGGGCGACTTTGTGGACGGCGCGACGACAGCCAAGGGGCGGAAACCGGGCACGACCATCTTGACCGGCCAGCTGTTTGCCAACGGTGATAGCGAAGAGCACAAAGAGGGGAATGGAGAGGGTAGCTCGGGCTCCTACAGGATTCACGACCGCGAGTGCTGGTATATACCTGAAACAGGAGAGATCTTCACCGACTACGAGTGCGTCCATGTCCACCGACAACGCCCGCCCCGACGCAGCTGACCTTGACAGGTCTTACTCTTCGCGTAGAGCTTTCTACGCTCAGCCTATCTTTCAGTGTGAAGGTGGGCATTCCTCGCCATCATCTTGGCACACGCTGACCGACTTCAGTTACTGGCAAATCCTCCCTGTCTTACTTTGGCGCCTTGCAGAACGAGCAGAAGGAGGTCCGACAACTACACAGTCGCTTCCCTCGGCAGCTGAAGAAGGCGGTCCTCAGTGCAGTTCAGTTCCGTACGTCTTCTTCCTTCGGCGCCTGCTCCTAGCTGATCTTGGCAGAAATAGAGGGCAAGTTGGATACGTTAGCCGACAAGATATTCGAGCGCTATGTGAATCGCTTCTTTGACGACGAGAGTGAGTCCTCTTTCTCTCTATCAAGCGCAGCTGCTGACACCGGATAGAGGTCTTCATCGATGTGGAAGGTGACAAATACCTCGCACGGATTGTTAAGACTTTCCCGCCCAAATCACTATCATCTGCGCCCTCCTCTCCCCTCAAATCGTTGAACGGCGCGACTCAAACACCGACACATCCTCTCGCGATGGATCTTTCGCTTACTATGGAGGAGGTCAACGAGAATGACGATCCGATGCGCTATTTCTACTCGGTGCGACTTATCCAGGAGGGCGCTGCTGAGGGCATCCCCCAAGAGTACAGCACGAGCAGCGTCAACGGCCAATCACCTGGACCAGAGGACGAGGGCAAAGGCGAGAAATGGGGCAGCAGCGTCATGGAGGTGCAGGCGGACAAGATCAGGTCTGTCCCACATTGTTGAAGACAAAGCCGGTGCTAATTGGGTAGTCGAGATAGGATCAACTTTTCCCGGGCCATGCTAAAGCGCTTTATCCGCGACTGTGTTGACAGGGGAACCGCAGTCTACTCTCCCTGGACGGTCAAGCCGGCGGTGGCAAAACGCTATGGCATCCCTTACGAGATGACCGACGAGATTCGCGATAGCATAGCACGATACAAGGAGAGACAAATGGACAAGCGGAAGCGCGAGCGCGAGGAACGTTTGGGTATCACTCATCCGACGGCCAGCGAGATTGCCGCAGAGGAGGAAGAAAAGGAGAAAGAAAAGGAGAAGGAGAGGCCCAAGACGAAGAAGCAGCGATTGGCAGAGGAGAGGGCAGCGCGCGAGGCAGAAAAGGCAGCAGAGGAAGAGGGCAAGAAGAAGAAGCCCATGAAGTTTCCAGCGGAAGATCTGCTCCTGGACTTCTCTCCCGAGAAAGATGGCGCTGCCGGGAGACTCGAGGTGCGACCGAGACCAGGACGTACTCTGCCTTTTGGCGACCAGTTCGAGAAATTCTTAATGACGTGGAGCTTCCTCAATGTCATGGGGTACGCTGGATGTTCTCAGACACTGTATTTGCGCTGATCGCCAGGAAACCTCTTGGCCTCTCCCCTTTTCCCTTGGACGACTTCGAGAATTCTATTTATCACAATGACCCGTGGACATCGCCTGCGCCACTGATGACCGAAGTTCACGCGACGCTCATCAACGTTTTGATACGGGATCTGACTTCTGGTGCCGAGCCCGTCAGACCATTAGCCTCGTCTGGCTTGCCTAAAGACGAGAATGATGGTGATTATTGGGAGGGGACGAAAGGCGCAACGACAGAGACTCTCCGCCCAATTGCCGCGCCTTTGGCGGAATCATGGAAGAGCCGCGAACTGTCCGCTCGAGACGGTCGCAAAGGCTGGGAGGCTGCTCTGGTGGGATGCCTGTGGGAACGGGCGTCCATCGATACTCTCCCAGAATACCTCGATCATGTCCTTCATCTCACCTTCGAGGACAAACCTGCACCCACTCGCCCCACTTGGTCGACGGGACCCAGTCAAACTTCGGGACATGGCTTGATACCCGCCAAGCCAGAAAAGCGATATTCGAGTCTCCATCACACGCACAAACTGTCGATCATCGCTTTCCTCGTCGAGCTCGCGGCTCAAACAGAAGCCATTCGAGAATTTATGGACGAATCGACGTCGGCCCTTACGGATGTCCGAAAGGAGCAAGCTGAGCTCAAACGCGAGATCAGACGTCTGCAGGCCGAACGGGACGCTCTGGAGCCGAAAGAGAAACCCGAGGAAGAGGTTAACGGCGAGGCAGAAGCTCAGACCGGCGGCGTAGATGCAAACGGCGATGTGTCCATGGAAGGAGTCAAGGAGGAGCGGGCTGCTTCTCCAGACCTTGCAGTCAACGGACACACTCTTGCGAACGGCAACGGTTCTGGGTCCCGAGATGAAGACATGGATTCGGAACAGGACGAGCTCGAAGATTCTCCCGAGGCGGACGACATGTCTTCGGCAATGCGCTCTTCTCCGCCTGCATCTGAACGAGGTCCAAAATACGGCGGAGCCGCACGTCGGAATGCCATGGCTGCCAAGGCGGCCGAACGTGCAGAAGAGGAGGCTCAGCGGAATGCTCAGGTCGCCTCGGCACGAGCGGAAGCCAAAGCGAAACGGGCAGAGTCGGCGCACGTCACCGCTGAGAAGCGGCGGTTGCTGGACGAAGAAGAGGCGGCCGTGACGAAGCTCCATGCGCTAGAGCATGACTTCAGATCTTATCAATATACCCTGCGTTCGCGACCGCTGGGCTCAGATCGGTTCGGCAACAAGCTCTGGTGGATGGACGGTCTGGGATCGGCTCCTTTGGTATCGGAGACCGGTCGACCTGTACTGGGTACCGGTCGCATCTATCTTCAAGGCGCCGACCCGGTCGAGCTGGAGATGTGCCGCGTCCAGGCCGAGCTCTCTGCGGAAGAGTGTGACGCGCGCCGGGCCAAAGAAGAAGGCGAGGGCCGAGTTGAACCTGGCGAGTGGGCCTTCTACGACTCACCCGAGCAGCTCAGCGAGTACATGCGGTGGCTCAATCCCAAGGGTATACGAGAGCTTGCTCTGCTCAAGCTTCTCCGACAGTGGCAGGGCGACATCGAAGCCGGCATGCGAAGACGGCGGGTGTTGGCGGGTCTCGAGACTGCACCGGACGACGAGCCTGCACGCAAGATCCGTTCGACCAGGCGAGGTGCGCAAGGCGACGAAGAGCGGGATGGGTATATGAACTGGAAGGTGAGTCTGATATGTCGTTTCGGGGTGTGAGCTGAGACGTAGAACCGCCGGGCATGAGCACGTCGATGCCGACCATGCGAATGTCTCATATCTTGGCGATTTCTATCAAGCACAACGGAGTCGTGGACGAGTTGTAGTCGCGCGAAGTCACCGAGCAAACAACGCAAAGCAGGCATGTCTTATGCATAGTCGCATCTAGTCTACGCCTCTTTGGCCGTTTCACTCTTTCTTTTTGACTGTTCACCTATGGAATCGACGTCAGACGCCCAGACGTCTAGTTGTCGGCCATGACCCAGCCCTGGGTCGTCAGCACGTAGTGATCATGAGAAAAGGGAGACTTGCCCAGTTGGCGGGCTCGTAGTCGCTCAGCTCGGACTCGGAGAACCACAGGCCGACCTCCTTGGTGGCCGACTCGAACGAGTCCTGGTAGTCAGTACGAAGCGTCGGTAGGGAGGTAGTAGCATACCGAGGCGTGGATGAGGTTACGGCTGCTCGTTAGCGAGTGGTCGAGTTTGTGAGACGGAGGCTGACTCACCCGACAGAGACGGCGTACTGGCCACGGACACTTCCTGGGTCAGACTCGAGGGGGTTGGTAGCGCCCACAATGCGGCGCTGAACCCATTTCAGCAAAGCCACATGTTGTTTGGCTAGATTAGACGTACACCCTGGCGAATCACATCTTTGCCTTCCCACACCCTACGGTCAGCCGCATCCTCGGTGTCAGATAGAGGACAGGGGGAGACAGACTCACATGGCCACGACGGGCGTGCCCGAGGTGATGTACTTGACGAGTCCGCCGAAGAAGGGGCGCGAAGAGAGGTCAGAGTAGTGTTCCTTTGCGAGGGCGGGGGACGGGGTGAGCGACTTGATCCTGCGAGTGAGTCAGCTCCCGTTCGCTACGCTACGAAGTAAGCAAGACCCACGCCACGAGCTTGTAGCCGCGCTCTGATCGTCAGCCATCTACCAAACGCACTGCTGCTGCGCTGCCACCGCCTTGGGTTGGCGTGGCATGGCAATACGTACCCTCGAAACGCGAGACGATCTGCCATTAGCCCCTGCGCCTGCCCCTGCATTCCTCGAACGAAACCCGGACTAACCTTGCCCACAAGCTGCCTCGACACGCCGTCAGGCTTGATCATGATAAAGCTGCGCTCGGAGCTGGTGCCCTTCTCGCCGGCGATAGTCTTGGCACCTTCGAGCAACACGGGGTGCTGCGCGCCTACCCCTCAGCTTCTTCTTCCTCACTACTCTCTGTAGCAGAGCGTCCGAGACGGCTCGCGACTGACTGTTGTACAGCGCGTAGGCGGTGAGCGCAGTGGCACCCGCAGCATAGGCCGCGAGACGCGGAGCTTGGGTCTTGACTGGCGCAGTGGACAGCGCGCGGACTAACATCAGTCTTAGTACAAAAATCGGAGGTGTTGAAGGAGCTCACCCGACGAGCGGGAAGCGGCGCGGAGACCTGGCCATCAGCTTGTGCAATCTTGTGAGTCCGGGAGGAACGTACCGGCACGGACAGAGTTGGCGAACATCTCGAGAGCTGTGTTGTATGAATGCTGCTGCTACAGAGGAATGAAAGGTGTCAAAAGAAGCAGCTGTTGGTTGGTCTGGACATTTCGTCAGGGCCCGAACAAACGGAGATCCGCACCTTCCGACCTCCAGCTCCTGGGCGTAGACATGTCGTTAGGGCCGAAGTTCACCCAGCATCCGTACATATCTTCTCTGTGGACTCTCTCAGCCTGAGAGCGGAAGAGTAGCGACCCCTCAGAACTCTCTGCGACATGCACTAGACCACCTAACACCAAGAGCATGTCGCGCGCCTCGTCGCCTGACTCGCTCTTCTCCGAACGGTCGACCGATGTCTCGCCAGAACTAGCGAGCACGACGTGCCCGGCCATACCTGGCTTATGGATATTTCCTGCGCTTATAGGCCGTGACGAAGCTCGTGAGTGATCTGGCGGCTCGGGTGGCTCTTAGTATGCTGAATAGCAGAAAGCGCGCTGATGGCGATCGGCGATGCCGACCATTTCGTCGGTGGTACTCGAGATCAAGTCATGATCTTCGCCCGCCCGGGTTCGAGCGACGCTGCCCTGCCTTGGCACATAACACGCTTACTGGACCATCTACAGTCGGCGCTTCGACCTCTCTTGCCCGCTGCAACAATGGACACACTATTCGACCAGCCTCTAGGACGACAAGTGATACTCAACCTCTACGCTCCAGGACAGGGAATCAGCAACCACATCGACCTTCCTAACAGGTATGCGGACGGCATCCTCGGCGTGTCCCTGGTGGGCGGGGCGACCATGGTGTTCACTCACCCTACCAAGGGGTGTCACCGTGTGTACCTGCCCCCTAGGAGCGTGTACATTTTGACCGGCGAAGCGAGGTGGGAGTGGGCGCACGGTATACCGTTTACGGAAGAAGACATGGTAGTGCGAGAAGACGAGAGCAGAGAGACGATCTTGCGAGACGTGAGGGTTAGCGTGACGTACCGGTGGATGAAAGACGGGGGCGAGGTATTGTCCTGAGCAAGCATGCACACACGTAGATCCCACAATGTCTACTCTCTATGACTAAGTCTGCCCCCTCCTCATGCTCGAGGTTTCGGACTCTTCTTCGGGGTCCGCGCTCGAGGGCTGGTAGGACCCTTCGATACGGGCGTCTTGACCACCTCGGCGCTGCTGCTACCACCATTGACCTGCTGCACCTTCTTCGTCTCGATCTCTACCACTGGCTCTTTCCTCTTCTTGCCGGGAGTCGAACCTCTCTTCCCGCCTCTCGAACTCTTTGCAGAGGACACCTTCATCGGCGTCGGCGGGCGCTTGGTCCGTGGTCTTGTGGCAATAGCTTTGACAGCCAACAATGCCCCCATGAGAATCACGCACATCGCGCGTGCGTGCTCGCTGTCCACCACGCCCTGCCCTACCAGGCCGCTCGTCTGCAAGTCATTCGGCAAGACAGCAGCTAGGGCATCGCTGATCGGCGCAAGCTCCTTGTATTGTCGCCGAAGAGCCGCATGGAAGAGCCCGACGGTCACCGCGGCATAGACGTCGTATGTCGCCCATCCGCCGGCGAGAATGGCTGGAGCACTGAGCTGCCAGTCGTCCTTGGTCATACCGAGCAATTGTATGAGCAGCCCTCCGCCGCCGATGGTGATACCGGACAAAAGGGCGTGCGCCCAGACACTGTTGACGCCAGGAGAGAGTGCGAGCCTCGTCGGGATGGCGGCGAGACCCGTACCTCGTGTCATGCCGTCCATAAAGGCGCCGATGACATTGAAGAAGAGCGGAGGGGCCGTGTCGACGATGTAGCGCGCCATGCCGGTCGGTACAAGGAGGAAGAAGACTAGGCTGTAGACGATCCATGGTGCACCGGATACGAGCCAGACTGGCGGCTGGCTCAGGAGAAGAGAGACGATGCTGGGGCCGCCCCCTGTCGATCAGCACTTAGTATGGTCTTTGCTCCCCAGAGCTATCTCGAGATGGAGTAATG
Source organism: Tremella yokohamensis (assembly GCA_024343385.1). Lineage (NCBI taxonomy): Eukaryota > Fungi > Basidiomycota > Tremellomycetes > Tremellales > Tremellaceae > Tremella > Tremella yokohamensis. The sequence continues at coordinate 658,370 of BRDC01000034.1, read as the reverse complement.
AAGACGTACATGCCATAGTGAGAAACGTAACAAGATCTTGTAGCACGCCGACATTGGATGCCGGCTTCCGACCCCGCGTGAGACTCGCCAAGACCGTCGCGACCCGCGCAGCGTGTATAGCTGCAAACCGGAGAAAGGGAAAGTACTGCGTGTGCACTGGGGTCGAGGTGAGGTGCGCCATCAACTTAGAGACCAGGCCTACCGGGGTGAAGAGCCGGGGGGAGAGCGGCAAGGTGAGTGGCAGTGGCGCGAGTGGGCCAGTGGCATTGATGACGCGGTCGACGAGTAGCCGCGGGAGTGACATGATGGCGAAGTGCTAGGCAGGGAGAAGATGCGAAAGAGAGGACTGGAGGTGTTGATTGAAATCGGCCTCGTCGGCTTGATGCGACCATTCGGCTTTCAGGCACGACCTCGCCGCCGATGGCTGCAGTCGCAGTTGCATGGGATCCTCAAGGTTGCTGTAACTTCATTTCGGAAATGAACTGCATGGTCGACATGTTGATGACGAACGAGAGGGCCTCGAATACGACCTCGCATAAAGGATCTCGCGAGTTACGTGAAAAGTTGTTGTGACAGCAGAACATGGCTTGCGCAACTGGAAGATCTAGACTTCTGAGAAGCCCTCTCCATCATCGCCTCTGACTATTTGCTGTTGAAGGTCCAATGAAACAGCAGGAAGAACGATGACGTCTAGTCAACAAAGTACAACTGACGCGTGTCGTCCGTGGCGAACGGAACTCCAGGCTCCAGCACACCTTCGTCCCCGCCACCCATCGCCTCCTGTCTCGGTGATACAAGCCGCCCAATCTCTTCCCTCAACGACATTTCGTCCACCACACTGTCCGCGGGACCATCGCGCATGAACCTGTCCAGGCCAGAGACGATGACCTTGACGTGCGGGTCGACAGCTCGTAGCAGCGCCGCCAGCTGCGCCGACACGTTCTTCAGTTGATGTCGATATTGAAGTCGTTTTCTGCTCGACCACGTAGCGCCCGTCAGGTCCGGCAAAGCGATACGGATCTCCTCGATCTTCGGGGGCAGCGTGCTGGACAGCAAGCGCTGCTGCTCACGAGGCGGTTCGGAGAGATCGTCAAAGACGGCGGCGATATCCCTCTGGACCATACGCAGCTCGAGGACCGTGATAGACCTCCACACCTCGCCTGAAGGGGCGAGACCAGTCGGTAATGCTGGGTTAAGGCTATCGACCCCGTCGAGCACGAGGCATTTCGGCTCGAGACCAAGAAGAAAGGGACACGGCACGCGGAGAGTGCTACAGCAGCAAAAGACCACCTGGCCGTTGATACTCGTCGCGACTGCCAAACGCAGAGTGCGCAGGCTAGGGAAGGAGAGCGGTATAGGTCCTCTGCGTTTGAGTCGATGCGGTGTATGGTGTCGCACCAGCGTGAGGTCGCGGACAAAATTGACGATAGGAAGATGATGGTTGTTGCTTGATTTGGTGCGAGTCTGAGTGTGATCGAGGTATCGCTTTATCGAGGAGTTCGATTCGAATACGAGCGAAGTGTAGAGAGCCGAGGCCGAGAGGCTGTAGGTTGCCGAGGACAGGGTGAGGCATGTGAGCAGCGTCGGGAGGTCGCAGTGCTGGAAGATCCGGCGGAGAATGACGGGAATGGCAATGTCGCGAGGTTGGACCACAGGCGTCTTGTCCATGACTTGGTCAAGCAGGCCTTGCGCTGTCTCTACAGACATCTCGGTGCGATTGTCGCCTGTTGTTGGGAAATGAGAATCAACACGACCCTTCACTGATCACTGAACGCTGTGTGATGTGTCTAAGGTAGGGGTCCGTGCCCCGGGTCTAACCCCTGACTCAACATGACACACGAGTCTGTCTGAAGGCGTATATGCATGCGCCAGTGGTATCTGATATCACACTAAAGAAGTATTCTCCTCCCCACAGTCCCATGCCCCAGGGCTCATTTTGTCTTCTCCGACTCGCCAGCAGCACTCTGCTTGGCCAATTCACCCTTGTACCAATCCGTCCATCGGCGCATACCCTCGTCAAGCCCGACGATCGGCTCGTACCCGAGCAACCGCCTGGCGCGCTCGATATCATAGTACCGGTTCTGAGTGGCGATGGCGACTCTGAACCTGGTGAAGCCAGGTTCCCGACCCATGAGCTTGCTGAAGATCTCAGCGAGGGTGGCGAGGATGAGACCGATGGCAGCGGGGATGACCCATACGCGGGGTGTGACATCGGCGCCAAGCTGGCTCCAGACTGTCCGTGCAAAGTCCCAGAAGTAGGTGGGCTCGCCATTGGTGATGAAGAAGGATTGGCCTGCGATGGCTATACTGCCCTCGTCCTCCTCGTTGGCCTCGCGCGAGAACTGGTCCATCTTGTTTCGCAAGACGGGCCGAAGATCATTGTCGTCCTGCTCGCCTGACTCGAACCGCCGGGCAGCGAGCAGCTCCCCTTCGTCCGGGTGGGTGTTGGGCCCGAGGGGCCGCGCGTCAGACGTGGGCACGCGGTGGCTACCGAGAGAAAGGTCGATGGAAGCGATGGGATCCCGGAAGTTGGCAAAAGAGTAGGTGTCATAGAGCTTGTCCATGGCGAGCAGGTGGGCATGGGCAATATTGACGACATAGGTGAACTCGTTGAGATTGTCGTTGTACCCGAGCTGGATGCGCGTTTGCTTGTTCTTGATCACGCCGTAGAAACCCTGGATCATCTGTCGATCGCCAGGGCCGAAGATGCCGACGGGGCGGATGGAGCACGTCTTGAGTTCGTCGCCATTAGCAGCGAGGCACATCTTCTCCGCCTCGACCTTGGTGCGGTTGTACGCGTCCAACGGGACTTCGGGATAGTCGACCCGCTCGTCGGCCGTGATGATGTCCTGCTTGCCATTGTAGATGACACCGCCCGACGAGGTGTACACGAGCTTCTTGACGCCGTGGTCAAAGCACGCATCGATGACGTTCCTGGTCCCGGTCACATTGACGAGCTCGTAGACGGGTGCGCCGAGACCGTGAGCAGGGGAAGCGGTGTGGAATACGGCTGTTGCGCCAGACTGCCCATCAACTAGCATCAAGGGGAGGTACGACAGACCTACCTTTTTAAGAGCATTGGCCACATCCTCCGGCTTGGAGATATCACCAATGATGAAAGTCACATTCCTGCTCGTCAGCCTCACATGTATACGAACCATCGGGATCGCCGCGCGACTCACGAGTCAAAATGCCTCTGAACAAGGTCAAAAACCGATACGTTGGTCTCGCCCCGTTCCAGCAGCTGCTCCACGATGTATCTTCCCAAAAAGCCACATCCTCCAATGACCAAGTAAGATTCGCCGGTCGCCTTGGTAGGTGCTGATGCCGCGCTGGCCGCTACTGATCTGCGAGTCGACACCATCGTACCTCTCGAACGTGAAGAGAAGTGACACGAGCCGAGTATATAGAGGGGGAAGAGAGACACAGAGACAGAAGGGGTGCGACGAGAGCTCGTTCGAGGCTGGGCTCGCATGGGGCCCAGATTCAGGGTCCGAGCGAGGACATTCTTACGTAACTATCACAGCCGTTCTGATGAATTCCAGTGCGAGAGCGCATGAAAACTATGCATCACAACAGTGTACCGCATCTACAAGATCACTTGATAGGAGATAGAGACGGGGATTGGGGGGTATGGGGTTTGCACAAAGAGCCCAAAAGACGTTACTGTATAAGATGGCTTGGCGACGACGATGAAGGACCGGGTAGTTGTCTAGCGTGCGATGAGTTGAAGGGGTTGAATATTATACAGCGAGTGATCGTCCTTGATACAAGATCTCACTGGGTATTCGGGGGAAATTGGGCATTCAGACAGTGACGAAGACCGAGTCGACACCGCCAGAACCACTGAGGAAGTAGGTCTTCTCCGCATCATCGCTTTCATCCGAGCCGTGGACGACTGGGTCGGAATGTGAGCGACCGCCATTCGCAAGCATGACCGGCTCGCGGCCGTACCCAAGGCTCTGCACGCCCATCAGTCCGGCGCCGTTGATGTAGGTGTACTCGTTTGGCGTCTCGGGAAAGCTATGCGCGTGCTGCATCGAAGCTTGACCGGAGGACGGCGGCATGGGCAGCATTGTCATCGGTGTGGCATTTGCTTGGCTCATCGCCAGCTGAGGACTGGGACCTTGCGACGATGATGACACAGACATGGACACGGGCGAGGCATCAGTCAGATTGAAACTCGGGGTGTGACGACCATTGTTTCCGAGACCGCCCAATGACTCGGGCGTGAAACCTGAACCGAGAGGTGAAGGACGAATAGGTTGAGCCGTTGGCGTCGTGTTCATGTTGATTCCCAGGCGCTGCAGATTGTCGGCGACTTCAGTTGGTCTATTGATGAGCTTGTCATCTTGATCATTGATCCATTCAACCCACCCGGACATGCGCCGGACCTCCGCCTCGAAGTCTTCGGGCAGGAACTGTCCCAAATCCGCCGTTAGGTCGCTGTTGCCTTCCTCGCCTGACTCGGTATTGTAGGTGTTGACGCTGCCAACGCTGCCCATCCGTCCACGCTGAGACATGGACATGTACATCTGTTGGAAACGAGCCGCTTCTTGCTCGGACATTGGAGCCGGCTGGCCAAACGTGAAGGTCGGGTTCGGCCCTGTTCCTACAAAACCGTCGCCGCCCGTCATGGGGTTTTGACCATTTTGCATGGTACCCGGAGGAGGCATATTGTACGTCCCATTGGGCGGTGTGATAAACATCGTGCTGAGATCCGAGTCACTGAGTACAATAGCCGAGTCGTTCTCGCTATCGGCGTCTTTGATCTGGCTTAATGACAGCTCCCGTGCGCCCGTGCCATTACGAGGCGGAGTGAATGGCGCAGACGAGAGCAGCCTAGTGTGAGGCACCGAAGCTCTCCGTGCGCTATTGCTCATGGCCGTAAGGTGAAGAGCGGATGGCATCGGGCGAACGCTGGGCGACATACGCGGCGACAAGGGATTTCCAGACGGCTGACTCGGGGATGGGTATGGGATGCTACCTCTCCTTGCTGCATTTGCGTGGCTAGTGACGGGCGAGCGGAATGAGCGGCCGTATGATGGTGCCATTTGCTGCTGTTGTTCGAGGGCACGCTTTTCCACCCATTGTCCGATCCGAGCGGCTTCGCCGTTGGCCAATGAGGCACGTCTATGAAGATTGACCCCTTGTGGAGGTAAAAGGGATGTCATCGGACCCGCGAGGGGGCCGGCCGAGGCTGGGAAATGTGGCTGTTGTTGCGGAGACGAAAAGACTGCCGACGATTCGAAAGACTGGGGAGGACCGAAGCCCATGGGGACAGGAGGGATGGCAATTGTCGGATGCGGTGGCGGGGGCATCGATAGATGATGCGACATTTGGGGTATTGAGGGTCCTTCGCCCATTGCGCCAGATCTCATAGCCTCCTTTCGTGCGTCTTCTTGGGCCTGTTCCTTCTTTAGGTTGAGATTCTTCATCTTTGCGCGTCTGGCCATCAGCGCTCCCGCACGGATCACCAATGTCTGCCGAGGCGCACCTGTTTTGAAACCAGACCTGCACATTCCGCTTGGTCATGCCGAGCATCGCTGCCAGCTCTTCCCGTTTGCTGTTATCCGGCTTGTTATTCCGGTCGAATTCTGCCTCCAATATGCGCAGCTGCTCTGGGGTTGTCCGTCTGCGATGTTTGACCTTGGGCTTGTCAATATTTGTTCTCTGCTTGAGTGGGCTTGGAGCAGGGACTGTTCCTTCTGGTGAGGTCACGGGGGTCACGATGACTGTCGCCGGGGAGGAAAGGGGAGGGGGAATTGTAGGGAAACCAACCATGCTCATCTCCATCCCAGGATACAAATCTGCTCTGTTATCGATCTGGTCGCCGTCGTCGTCCCACTCTATGGGCCACTCGTCCGAAAAGGCCCTCTGGCCGACGAGGGAGGACACGCCAGCTCCAAAGTGATAATCTTGGGGTGTTGAGAATGGGACAGGATACGATGGGCCAGCTTGGGGGAAGCCGGCGGGGACGTTTTGCTGATATGGCAAACGTATAGGCTGTTGCTGCTGGTTAAAAAGTTGAGGGAGAGGGGATGACGCGGCGGGATCGACATGGAACCCGACGGGAAGGACGAGGTGGGGATTCGGGAATGTCTGTGAATGTGGCAGATGTTGCTGTTGCTGTTGAGACAGTGCAAACGGTGAAGGGATGGCGGACGTATTTGAGGGTGAGAAGAATGGCTCGAGGTTGACGGGAGTCTGCTGAGTCGTCATGGTGGAGGATGATGATGGCGAAGCAAGCTGAGACAGGTCTAGGGCGATTTGGGGGTGAACAGGAGGGTTAGCGCCAAGATGCGGCGCCGTAAGTGAAATTCCGAGTTGCGAGAAGTTGGGTTCACCGCCATGGCCGGCGTCTGGACCATTGCTCGCGGGCCCCGAGTCTGCGGGAGCGGATGGATTCGATACGTTGTTGAGCGCATACATGCCGTTGGCCGGCATGCCCACTCCGAATAGGGAATCTGGAATGGCAGACATGCCAAGTGAGAGAACGGCGGGTATATCTGATCAGGGGTAGCCGATATCGATGAAGATGTTGGGCTGATGGGAGATTGGGCGGCGAGGGGGTTGCGGGGGGAGGGGCTGTGATGTATGAGAAGGGGGGCGAAAAAAGTCGACCGGGCTTATGGACTGGTGAAGCGCGGGGGGCGCCTTCACAAAAGACGTGCGAAGAAAGAACGCGAGCCCCAGGTAGTCAGTCCCTTCAAGGTCCGTCCGACGACGAGACTGGACTGATCTGACGAGGCCGTCTCGTTTCGTCTGCAGGTGGTCCAAGTGTTTGGCGCGAGTGAGGGGGTGGCGAAGCCGTGCGCTTGGCTGGGTGACGGGCGCGAGGAGGGGCGGCCAAGGTGGAAACGTGACAACGGACGAGACGGAGATGGTCCTTTGAGTGTGCACAGCTGGGCGGAGTTGACTATGGAGTGTCGCCCGCTTTCCTCGGCCACAGTTGTGTCACTCTGCGACGCGTGAGTCGAGTTCTAGAACAACAGATAAGGGAGGAAGGCCGAGCGGGGAAAGAAGGCCAAAGTGCGAGAGAAGAGAGAGAGGAGAAGGTGTAGCGTCATGAGGGTGGGTGAGTGGGGAGACGAAGAAAGAAGGTGGGTGTGAAGGAAGAAGTAGAAGAAGATGATGACGACGACAGACGATGATCCGCCCGACGAGCATACAAGCAGGTGATGGGGAGATACACACGGGGAAGCAAAGGAAGGGAGTGTGTACCAACCTCGTGACCAGTCTGTCCGTATCCTGTGCTGTATCTCCTCTTCCTCCTCTTGCTGGCCTATCGCATTGATGGTGCCCCAACCCAGACACGTTTCCAAGACACTGGTAACGAGTCACAAGTCAAGGGGGCACGAGATGTTTCGCCCTCTTTCTCCTGCTGTTCCAGATCTCCCACAAGTCAGAGAGGGGCGAGAGTATCCTTTCGCCTCCTGAAACTGGACGACGCCCTCGTCCGGCACCGTAGCGTCGTGTCGTTTAATCTGAGGGCGCAACACGCGAAGGAGGACCTCGTCGACAGGTCTGAGAGGCAGATTGCACTGTTCGCGTCGCTTGTAACTTTGGAGACTGCCTGCCGAAAAGCCGTCGCCGCTCGGAATGCCGTATATCAAGTCGACGAGGGCGAGTTCGCTAGACGTCGGCGTCGATCACGGATGTGGGTCGATTGATCGACAAACGAGCAGGAAAGTAGGGGGGCAAGCGAGGGCCGAATGACACCGAAACACACGTCGACCTAGACAAGACGAGACGAATACCACCTTGTGTCTCTACCCCAAGCCCAGCGAGCGACGCCGTTACGAACAGCGTCTGGCTCGCTCTTGGTCGCTATCGTCCAATAAGCCTCCGTGCGAGGGCAGAGGGCCCGCCTGCCTGCCTTTGCCTCTGCCGTCGCAGGAAAACGGCTAATTCGCCCCGGGCAATGGGACGGGCTTAGAACCTGGGTGCCTACCGAACTTCCGAAAACCGAAGCTAAAGGCGCGGGGCAGGGGCAGGGGAAGAGGTCACGAGGGGGAGAAAGAGAAGAGGGGAGATGGCACGAGGCAAGAGGCTGGCTGCGCATCTTTGACAGCTGAGCAGCCCTCGCCGTGCCTCTGACAAGCTGGCTTTTTAGCCAAAGAGCGAAAAGCTCCTGGTGCCCTGCCCTTGGAATATTTTCAGGGAAGGAGATGCGACAAAACGGGGCAGACGCGGGCAACAGACAAAAAGAGAGCGGTTTACGATTTGCCTAGTTGGGCCAAGCCCAGCAAGCACAGCAGCGGTGACTCACTCGTTCTTCCCCTTGTTCGTCCGTGACCCCCTCTTCCCTCCAAGGCCTCAACCTTGAAGAGGGGATGGTGTGGCGGCTATGTGCCTTCCTGAAGAAGCCGTAATCGTCGGCATCGGGCGCAGGATCAAGATCGACGACGACGACGGACCATGGCTGATTCTTACTTTGAGAGAGCCGCACAGCCGAGTCGGCCCTGCTCTGCCCTCTTGCGCACGCTCTCGCTCACCTGGACCAAGCCTCTCCGGATGTCCGAGGGACTGAGACCTGCCTGGCTGGCTTCTGGCCAGCTTCTGGAAGGAAAGAGAGGTTAGGGACTGGATCAGGGAGGGGGAACAAGGAGAGAGGATCGTCACCGGCGCCGTTCAGAGGTTATCACCGTCACGCCCCAGTCTGACCTTCCGTACCGAACAACAGAGACGTCTCAATTGTCGCACTACCGTGTTCACCTCCCATGCATCAGCGGCGCAGTCGTGGCCAGTCACATCTCTGGTCACGCGACTCTCACGTGGATGTCTGACGACGAACCGGTGCTCGCCGACAGACTCGGATTCCGAGAGCCGCACTAGCAGCGACTTGTCTCGGGACTTCGTCCTTTTCTTTTTGCCACTGGCGAGCTGCGTGCTGCAGCAACGTCGACCATTTTTGAGTTTTCCTTCATAGCACGAGCACGCCTTATCTGGTCAGCCGATCATCAGCATAGGGGCCAAGGCCTGAAGATTTGTTGTACTGTTTCCATCTCAATTTCTTCTGTAGCAATATCTCTTGCAGATCAAAAGATCAAAGGCATACCTCGAGAACAACTCGCTTGCTTTGTCGCCACCGTCCTTTCCGCCTGTACAATCACCGGACGACCGTCTCAGAAGCAACCATCAGCTTGTATCCAACGTCCAGAACGACCAGCGGTCATCACTAGAGTAGCCGACATTGCTGTGACAGAGCATTGCAGTTGTCGCCACCATGCCGCTGCACCCCGTACCGATCATCATTGGCGGTACCCTCGCTTTGATCGGGTCGGGCATTGCGTTCAAGAAAGTGAGCTCCTCATTGCTCCTATCCAGCAATCCTCACTGAGCCTTACAGTTCGTCTACGACCCTCATCTTGCGCCATTGCTCGAGGCATACCTTGCTCAGCTCGTCCATCATCACCGAGACGCTTACGAGCCCGTTGCTGTCCCCGTCGCGTCAGCGGGAAGGTCAACGGCACGCGCCGATCACCACCCCACTGGCTTGCGTAGGCGGAGCAGACCCTCAGTATCATCTCAAGACGAATATGAGCTGCGTCAGCCTCTGCTCAACGACTACGCGATTCGCGTTCCTCGAGGGCAAGACAGCTTAGGTGGAGAACCAGGATCTGAATCTCGAGTCCGCACAGATTCACATCCTCTGGTCGATACCTCTGCAGTCGACCAGGAAGTTCGCCGGGTCATCTTCGACTATCGCTCTCCTAGACCCATGTCGCCAGCCAGACCACCTTCCATACCTGCCAATCTGACACCGCCACCCATGGCCTCTCTCGCCGGTCTACAGATGGCTCCAGACATGCACGCTCCGCCGCACCAGACGCCAATCACGCTCCAGCTCCCTGGACAGCCAGAAGACCGCGCCCCAGCATCGACCACCTTCTCTTTCCTCTCGCTTTCGCAAGCAAGCTCGCCAGAAGTGCCGTTCATTGACCTGCTTTCGCTCAGTCAAACTCTCGGCCCAGGCGATCTCCAGTCAGGCGCCACTGCAGCGCGAGAAGAAGACGTGATCTCGCTTCCCGAGACCATGTCGTCATACGTCGACGCCGAGTCCTACTCGCCTTCGATATCGCGCACCGCTTCCCCCTCGAGGCTTCCCCGAGAAGTCATGGTCGGCGGGGAGGTCGGACCTGAGGCAGTTGGGATGAGCTACGTCGGCGTCAATGTGCCTTCGCCTCGCGCTCGCGCATTCTCATCTTCGACCAGGAGACCCATCAGCCGAGGCCCTCGAAGCGTGGTGAGCCTTAGCGATGGCGAAGAGTCCGGGTGGCGTAGCGAGACGAGCGAGTGGGAGGCGCTGTAAGCTATCCAGCTCCGACTTTGTTGAACGTTGTACTTCTTCTTCTCCTCCGCATTGTACACTGTACACTGTACACACCGCACCGCCTTCCATCCTGTGACATCATCATTGTACCTCCTTCCATGTCGCATCCCATGTTGATTCTCGAAAAGGCCGTTGAGCGGTCATTCACCTGCATACTCGAGGACGTATAGAAAGTATGCAAAGCCTTCTTTTGGCCCGATCTCGCGATGTGACAGTGTCCAATCTGCTCTGCCTTGCATATACCTGTCTGTCAGCTTTCCTCTTCGTGACTATCTGCGACAATCGCACCGTTTCCGAAAGTGAGGTTGGCCAAAGGTGAAGCTAGTCGTCAGTCTGTGATGTGCAACGGGGCTGACAACGGACTAAAGAAATCTGGATGTCTTGCGGTGCTTGAGTACTCTGGTGGATGAGCGTTGCTAATGGGTTCAAAGTAGGACGTACCTTACTGCCTCGTCGATTTCTCTAGTGCACGCCTGAATATCCTTCTCTGGCGGATTCTGCGAGTCATTTCATGCTCTTCCATCCTACGTGAGACATACCCATGGATCGCCCTTTGTCGTGAGCATTGCACTACTATCAGCCGATTTCCATTTCTTCTGATGCCCAGTCGATAAGCCTACTCCATGGTTCCTGCTTGTCAGCTGGACAAATCGACGAATGCCTTTCCAGAGGCGACACACCTTTATCAATGACCAAGTCGAAAGACTCGTCTTCAAAGTCGAGGTTCAAGACGTCCATCTCGACCCATTTCATCTTGTCGCGAGAAACGTGTCGGGTTGTCATATCGTCTATGACAGCTTTCGAATACTGTCTCGCGTCAGCCTTCCTTCGTCTTACGACGAGACACCCACGTCGGTGTTGACTATCTCTGTATAGCCCGCGTCGTACATCTACCCTAGTCAGCTGTGCTCTCAAATTCGCTGGGAGAAAGGGCGGACCACTTCGCTCAGCCGGCTGTTGCCGCATCCCAGCATGAGCACGCGGGCCGCACGGTCCGGACATAGCTCCTCGATGAACGGCAGGAGGTACTCGGGCGACAGGAACCAGTCGAAAGATGTACCGGGGGTCTCTCTGCTAATCAGTACTACTCTCGAGCACTTCAATCACCAGCCCATGCGTTAACATACGCGGTGTACCGCTGCTCCCTGTCTTGTCAGCTTGGATCAGCCCTCCAGATGTCAGACTGGCCAGTACTCTTTCGTGCCGTATCCTTCGTTGGTGGGCGGCAAGTTTTCCTCCGCCTTGGACGGCATAGCGCCTTGTCCCTCGCCCTCCAATTCTCCTCGAATCTGTTGACGCTCAGGCGCAAGAAGATACATCCAATCCATGCTTCACCACAACTTTTTGGCGGGTCAAAGTGGATGCGGAGCCCCGGTGACCGGACGACGACGGTTAGCGGCCAACACCAAAATTCCAATGCCGAGCCGACTAAGTCGTCCTCGTATCCTCATAACCCCACAGCAGCAGGGTGTTGTGCATCGCGAGGGAACCCTCGCACGCTCGAGATGTCCGGTATCGACCCGAATGCCGAACAACAACCGCCAAAAGTGGAAGTGGTAGAGGTGGACGTTGAAGTTGTGCCGGTGATTCGTCCCCTGGACTTCATTGAGCTGAGCTGACAGAGTGTAGGACGCCGGAGACACTCCGCCTGCCCCACCTTCTGGACCTTCGAGCAGGTACTATACCCCTGCTCCGCCACTCGATGCTCCGAGCTCCAGTTCCATCTTTCGCGGTGCTTTCCAGCCCCCTCCGCACACCGAGCGTCAAGAACGTGAGCCTGCCTATCCGACAACGACTCCAAGCTGAGGTTGACTCGCAGCTGCAGCCACACCACAGACGGCTGAAGATCATGAAGCCGACTTTCAACGCAAGCTGCGCGGTGAGTACGAAGCTGCTCAAGCCCGTGTGGGCTCGGTAGTGATGGAGAACATGGACCGCCCACTGCGCCTGTCTTCCATCCGCCTCTCACCCCCTCCACCCACAACGCGGGCATCATTCCTCAATTCGCTCTTAACGCCATTCATATCGCCACCTCGATCATGGCTGCCCAGCTGGATGCATCCCGCCCCACCGCCACCGAAGAACCTGCACGAGATACTGCTTACTACCAAAGCACTTGTGCAGCACATTGAGAGGTTTGGGATCTACGATATGGACCGGTGTGGAGTCCGGCTCGAGCCGCGGAGAGGAGGGGAGGCGGACGAGGTGGAGCTGGTGTTGGCTTTGAGGGAGAAGGGCAGGTTGTTTCTCAAAGCTGGCACGGAAGTGGGCGGTGGGGAAGGTGGAGGCGTGAGTTACTTGAGATGAATAGACCTAAGGCTGATTATGAGACCGTCACCGCTCGCATACGGAATGCCCTTGGAGGTGGAGAGACGTTGGAGGGTAATGCCTCATTGGGGACAAAGACAAAGTCGGCATACCAGGCATGTCACTCCATGCCAGTGGCGAGGACGCTCGCCTGACGCTCAGGTCTCGCTCTCGACACCATTACTAGCCTCGCCACTTCTGTCCTTTGCAGTCTCCGCCTTCTCTCTGGACAGAGACAACTCGGCCTTCGCCTCGCATCGAGAACGAGCGCAAGGAGGGCGTGCAAAGCTGAGCGTGAGTTGAGCTGAAGATAGCTGATCTCGAGCTCATTGGTAGGCAATCGCTCCTTGGGGCACTCACGACTTGACCTACGAGTATATCCAGCGAGAGATCGCGCAGCTGTCCCCGGCAGCGTCAGTCTCGTGAGCTTACATACGTTCACTGATATTGTCAGCTGAGCTCTAGGATACGGGAGCTGGCACAACCTTCGACCAAGAGCAGTCTCATACATACCTGGACGTCAGATACCCGAGATGATCCATGGCTGGGCACAAACGGGCGCCTACTCAAGCTCAGTCATGTGAGACGCTGTTAGAGGTCACTGATGAAGCTAATCAGTCAGGAGTACTCTGGCCTGCCTGGCTCGTCCGAGCTGGCTCATTTCTTCAAGTCAACCACCCAGTCTCAGCTTTCAAGAGCCCTATACCCTGGCTCGAGTATTGTGAGTGTCGACAAAGTCGCAATCCGCGGAGCTGACGAGCAGCACTACTCTATCTCGTCGCTCACTACACTGCTGCTCCCCTTATTCTCAAACTCCCTAGTCAGCGCATCAGGTCACCCAACCGCAACATATCTCCCGGATCGGACATTTCTCGGTGGACCCAACTCGATGAGAGGATGGAAGGTCGGGGGTCTCGGTAGACGCGACGGCCCCGACTCGCTGGGAGGAGACCTAGCATGGGCGCTCGGTCTCTCCGTCTTTACTCCTATTCCCAAAAAGGAGCATTGGCCGGCCCGCCTGCATACCTTCTTGAATGTCGGCAAAGTCGTCGGGTACGACCAGAGTCCGTGGTCTCTCTGGCCTCCAGGGCTGCTTGCTGACTGGCCAGACAGGACATTCTCCGAAAACATTGGCAGGATGTACAGTAGACCGAACCTCAGTGTCGGACTCGGGCTCATGTATCGGTAAGTCTCCCTTTCTCCTCTCTATTTAAGCGGGGTACCAGGAAAGGCTAATGGCAATTCCAGCCTTGACCCGATCCGCATCGAGATTAACTTTGCCATGCCCCTGGTGGGACGGAAGAACGAACGGCTGTCCCGAGGGTTCGGCGTGGGCGTCGGCATCGAGTTTTTGTGATCGTCTTTGCATCTGAAGCATCTTGCGGTGTCTGGGCGTCTCTTATACCTTGCATAGCGAACCGTATACTCTTTGCATGGCACTTCTCTGTGGTGAGCTTCGGAGGCAAAATTGTGGAGCACCGACCGGGATCATGCCGGCGGCCCGGCGACATCTCCGTCGCCAGAGACTATCAGAGCTATCTCGCTCTTCGAGTCGCGCATGCATTGGTATCCACTCGTCTACAGCTGCTGAGACTATCGCGTGAAGGTCCTAGTGTATCGCAATGCAGGTTCCCGCCGAGACCGTACCGCTATCCGCAGGAGCCCTGTTCTCCGTCGCCGGCAAGGTATGTCCATGTCCAGGGCATATCGATCCGAGACGAGCTGACAAAGAGGTTATAGTGGTGACTGGCGGAGGGACGGGCCTGGGTCGCATGATGGCCGAAGGATACGTTGCGAACGGCGCAAAGGTCTACATCGTAAGCCGGAGGGAAGAGGTGCTGCGTGCTGCGGCCAAGGAGATCAACGCGGAGTTCAGCCGGGGAGCAGGCAGCTGCGTGCCGTGAGTCTGCCCTACACTCGAATTGGATTGGATTGGATGTGGTGGTCTGATGAGACAGGCTGAGGGGAGATTTATCGAGCAAAGCTGGTGCTCTGGCTTTGAGGGATGCTTTGAAGGATGCAGGAGAAGAACGGGTGGACGTTTTGGTCAATAATGCTGGTGTGCAGAAGCCGTGGCGGAATCCTATCACCACTCTTGAGGGGCATGATGATCGTGCGTCACTGTTACTGCAAATAACACATGTTCGAAGAGCTGACGTACAGCCGACCTGGCAGAGAAACTGGTCTGGGACGTAGAGGAGTACGTGTTCACACACGGCTACAACGAGGCAGGCGCTGAGATTACAGTGAGGACTGGGCAGCTACCATGCAAGGTAAGCTGCGTCTAGCAGACTCCGCATCTCGTGGTACTGATTGATAGGGAATGTGGCCGGGCCTTACTTTGCTACGGCAGCCTTGGTCCCGCTATTACGCAAGAGCGAGCTGCCGAGTGTGATCATCATTGCGTCTATTGCTGCGTTCGCAAACCAGCGGTGAGTCGACACCGTTAAATGAGCATGGAGTGGTGGTTGATGTCAGGGCGGTCTCGACTTTGACATATGGGGCTTCGAAAGTGAGTAGAGCGTCTACGCTAGATGGGTCGATGTACTGATAACAGGCTGCTGGTATGTCTTGATGAACACTTGGGAATAGCTCGGATCTGACAACAGTCGTACACATGGCAGCCTTGTTAGCGGGTCGTCTGGCACCGTGAGTCAGCGGACTGAGAAAGCATAAGCTGACAAGCAGTATGAAGATCCGCGTCAACACGATCGTCCCAGGTCTCTTCCCTTCCGAGATCACCACCACAACCAACGAAGCTGGAGAGAAGGTGTTCAACCCCGGAGCATTCAAAGCAGGTCTGCGCACTCCGGTCGGCGAGTGTGACCCCATGACAGATGAGTTAGTGGGCTGACGAGCAAGGTCGGGCTGGCCAACGCCACGAGATTGTCGGACCGGCGCTGTTGCTTGCGAGCAAGGCAGGGGGATACATGGACAACGCCGTCATCACCGTCTGCGGCGGGCGATTACTTGTCAGTCATCCCCTTTCGACTGTTGACCTCGAAGCAGGAAGTGGGTACTGATGAACAGGATGCGGGCATCTATGATGGCATTCCCAGACCTAGCGAGATGTACTGAGCTACATATATGCATGCGTATACCTGCTTGTCGCGACGCGCCGGGCCGAGATATTAACAGTTTCTCCGGACATTTCGGCTGTTCCGGCGCCGGTGACTGTACTGTGACTGTACAATTGGCTCAGCTCGGGTGGCGGACCGGTTTAGCCTTGGCTCTTGGCTCTTTCCTCGGTCGTGCTCGTTCGCTATCCCACGCATCGGTCTATCCCCCCGCACTGGTCCTATCAGTGTCCCCTGCTCTGCATTTAGCATTCGTATCATCTCTACCACAGTATCTGAACGTAGAAGTCCCAATCACACCCACCGTCCTCGTCTCAACACACATCACGCAAGATGCCCGTCTCTTTCAAGAATGCTGACATGTTCAATGTCCAGGGCAAGGTCAGCTCTCGTCCACGGCGCCCTAGAGCACTACTTACCGGCAGATCGTCGTTGTCACTGGCGGCGGTACCGGTCTTGGCAAAGGTGAGATCCTCGAGATGCTTTGCGCCGCGCACGCTGGGACATTGCTAATCATAGCTATCGCCCAGGGCTTTGTGAGCAACGGCTCCAAGGTGTATATCACCGGTCGGAGGAAGGAAGTCCTCGATAAGGCTGTCGAGGATCTCAACTCTGACTCGGGTCTTGGTGGAAAAGCCATCGCGTGAGTGCTGCACACCCACTGCGGCTTTGGCGGTCTTGCTGAGCAATCAAGTATTCAGGGCGACGTGGCCACTAAAGACGGCTGCCGCGCTATCGCCGACTCTCTCAAGCACGAGGAGGTCGTGAGCTCTTGTGTCCCATGTTGGCTGTACATCTGCTGACATCGGTCTGCAGATCGATGTGCTCGTTAACAACGCCGGTGTTGGGCGCGCGTGGCGATACCCCATTAAGGACCACAACGACCGTGGGTTCAGACCGGATAAACGGCTGAGGGACGCCAGCTGACGCTCCAGCTGACCAGGTCGAGAAGCTCCTCTGGAGCGTGGAGGAGTGAGTCTCCCTGCTAGACTGACCAAGGTCATTCCAGAGCTTACGCGCGCAACAGTGATGACTTCAACTACACCAACTCGAGTGAGACTCCTCATTCTCCGGTGTAAGGAGACCCTGCTGACCTCAGTCAACATCAACGGCGCGTACTTCATGACCGCCGCCTTGGTCCCGCAGCTGCGCAAGTCTGCCGATCCCAGTGTCGTCATTATCTCCTCCCTTGCCGGTCTGGCCAACCAGCGGTGAGCTCCTTCGCCGACTCGCCGCGTGGCCTGCAGCTCATTTCAGTGCCATGGGACAGCTCACCTACGGCGTCAGCAAGGCTGCTGCCATCCACCTCGCCAAGCTTCTTGCGGGCCGACTCCACCCGTGAGTCTCCCCTGCCTGAGTGAACACAACTAGACCTGACACGCTCAGCATGAGGATTCGTGTCAACACCATCTGCCCAGGTATCTTCCCTTCGGAGATGACTGCCGAGTCTGCAGGTGGCCACGAGTACAAGAACCTTAATGTCCCCGCTACGAAGGCCGCCATTCGGTCCACTGCGGGTGAGTCATCCCAGCTGCTTGGCGTTCTCGTCCTTGTCTCAAGCTGACACGCCAGGCCGTGCTGGTCAGATGAACGAGATCGCCGCGCCTATCCTTCTCCTGTGCTCGCCAGGTGGTGCCTTCATGAACTACAACGTCATTACCGTCGACGGAGGTCGATTGATGGGCGCTGCCATTCACGACGGTATCAAGGTTCCCGATGACCACCTCACCCCCTTCTAATCCCGAAGCGAGACGCAGAATATCTAAATGCACAGATCTGTTGTGAAATCTGAATGCATGTCATGGGTCATCATGATCACGTACGTAGCGTTTCTAGTTCGGCGATCGCCGCTGGTATAGATGTGGGCGGTGGAGGCAAAATCAAACGCGTCGATGCACCTCGCGCGTGTCACTCTTCGTTGACACCTTCTCCCAGTCTTCGCATCACATATCTGCTACCATGACTTCCCTCGACGACTTGTTCGCGTCGCCTGGCGCCTCCAGGCCATATGTACCCCCAGCCCGCTCCCCACGATCACCGACACCCCCGTCTCGTATCCCGTCCGATGCCGAACCTCTATTCTTCTCCCCTTCCGCTTCCATCGCCTCGCCTCAAGTCAGCCGGAAACGCAAGACACCCCCTCCTGCTGCTCCTACTCAGCCTGTATTCGACCTGGAGGCCTTCGCAGACGACGACGAGCTGTACGATCTTCCGCCTCCACTCCCGCCGCCGGGACAGGTGTCATATGGCGAGTCATTGACGCGGGATCCGTTGGCTTTGACGGATCCTTTGGGGATGGCAGGTGAGGAGGTGCAGCCTGGGCAGAAGAAGCCGCGGAGACCGATACCCAAGATTGACGCGGAGAGGTGAGCATCTTCGCGCATCGGAACGAAAGGCTCATCCCAGGTTGATGAGCGATCGAGGGATACCAGCTCTGATGAAGGCCGCCAAGAAGTTCAAGCCCCGAGGAAAGGGTGCCGAGGTGAGTTGATCTCTCCCGCGAGAAAGTTGGGCGAGACTGATCTTTAGGTCGCCGACCTGCGCGACTTGCTTGAAGTGTATCAGATGTGGGCGCATGGCATGTTCCCCAAAGGTGATTTTGCAGGGACGATAGCGCGCGTGGAGAAGGTGTGCCATTCACGCAGGATGGAGGCGAGTCTCGGAGTTCGCAAGAGGATGACGCTGACCGACAGTCGGCGATGAAGGGCTACAGAGAGGCGTTTTATCCCCCGAAACCGAGAACACCCAGTCCGCCACTCGGCTCTTCACAGCAGGATCGGGTCAGCTCGCCTGCAGTCGGGTCTCAGCAGCCCGCTGCGTCTTCTCCCGCATTACAGACTGGGACGCAGCAGGAGGAAGAAGAGGAGGAGGAGGAGGCCTTGTTTGACGGGCCTGATCTCGACGAGCTCCGCGCTTTGGAGGAGATGGATGGTGCGGGCAGAGGCATGGGGGACGGCGTAGACGATGAGCCTCCTGCATTGCAAGAAGAGGACGAGTGGGAGGGGCTTTATGATTGATGATGCCGATCTGTGCAGCTTGCATTCCCGGCAAAGTCCTCCAGCAACAGCAATTTGGAAAGTACCAGGAGTCGTATGGACTGGGGATCGGCGTCGGCCTTCATCCTCCGAAGCCGTGTCGCGCGTGGGCCGAGAAGCGGTGCCAAGACACTGACTTGCACTCAAAGGCTATACGCATCGCTTCTCCACGTCATTGCTTGTATGCATCATTGCTTTACCCCCTTTGCCACATCATGTAGGCTGGCTAGCATCAGCCTTGCTTCACATCACACTGCAACAACATGGGCCTCTTCAACATAGACCCGCCAGCACAGTTCCAGCGCTTTGACCCGCCCATAGGCGTCCACCTGAACTATTGCGTACCATGGGAGACCACCCTCATCTTGCGCGAACGCCTCTTCTCTTTCAGCGGAGCGAGTGTACCCCCCCCCCACGAGAAGGAGCATCGCTGAGACTCAGGATGACTTCATCATCAATGACTCTTCGGGGAATCCCGTCTGTCGCTGCGAGGGTCAAGCGCTCAGCTTTCGAGACCGAAAGTGTAGGTGTCTCTGCTCAGTCTCGGTATAGACTGTGCTCACTTTAGATATATACGCTATGGATGGTCAGCCGCTCGTGCAGCTCAAACGCGAGCTGTTCACGTTCCTCACTGAATACGTGGGGAAGGATCAAGGCGAGCGGGAGGTTTTGCGTGTCAGCCAGAAGTTCTCGTGTGAGTCCGTGCTTCAGACATGTACCACAGACCTGCGACGAGGGACACGCGTGACATCATATACATCTAAAATCTGCTGACGAGGCAGTTGGCACAAAGATCGAGGCGGGTTTCATCAATGCGCACGACGGGCAGCCAGTCACCATCAAACTTCGCGGAGACATCTTTGGTGGATCGGCCACCTTGACAACTGCCGATGGGAGACCCATAGCGCAGATATACCGCCAGTACGATATGGTCGACATCTTCATGGGCGCCCAGACTGTCAGTAGAAGTATCTGAACGTTGTGGCAACGTCTGGGCTGACGGCAGTACGCGGTCGTCGTCGCGCCTGGCGTGGACCTGGTGACCATTGCTGCCATCTGCATCTGTTTTGACGAAGCCAAGAACGAAAGAAGACGACGATGAGCGAGCGAGCGTGTTGGCCATCATGCCACTGTGTAACAATACCCACCATGCATGCATAGGTTACTCACAGAGCACAGACGTCTCGATTGGAAGCAGCTGTTCTGTCCTCAGGGTAAGGTGACTCGCAGGCACATCCGCGGCGAAAATACCATGTAGATCCGCAAGACGCGACTTACTTTCGACCACGATCCATCGCCATCGCACTGACAACAGCTTAACCTGTATAGCGAAATGGGCGTCTCTCCGCGGCCGGGCTACGACCCATCTCTCCCTTACCTGCCACTCAACACGCGCTACTCGCCCCGCTCAGCATCGCAGCAACACACCAAGACCGAACGGCGGTACCGACCGTGGCTCTTCGCGGTGCTCGGACTGGGCGTGTTGAGTCTGCTGAGCTTGCACCCGTCCACACCGTCTCTCAGCACATTTCGCGATGATCTCAGCTGTATGGGCTGGGACCACTCTGCGCACGAAGGGCTGGATCCAGATGGCTGCGTGCGCGCGAGACGGTATCGACAAGTGACGCGCGCGCTGGAGCGGGAACAGTCGGACGACAAGTGAGCATGGCGCCATACTTGGCTTGAATGGTGAAGCTGACGGCAGCTTGTGTCATGGGTGGGACAGAGACAGAGTAGTGGCGAATCTGCAACAGGTCCAGAGGTGTTATTTGCCCAAAGGGCACGTCAATGCCACTTCGTGTCGCGAACGGCCCGTCATCGTCTCGTCGTACTGGTGGACGGCGATGGCTCTTGGAGGCGTGACCAGCGGAGAAGTAAGCTCGATGTTGCTGCGGGAGTAGACGAGCTGAAGGAGTAGGCAATTTGGCAGAGTTCTCTTATTGACATGGCGGAAGAACTGGGCTATTACGTCTTGCCGATGGATGGATACGAGAAGTGGATCCAGTTTGCCGAGAGCATACCAGACGTCCTGTGAGTCGAGTATCTCCCTGTTGGAGTGAACTCATCGTAGACATTCTGTGTGGGGTGGCGATGGCGGGACGACTACCTGTCTGACCGATCCGCGATGTGTGGCAGAGGAGCACTATCGTCCCTTGGATGGCGGGGAGGACTTGTTGGCGGACGTCCCGGACGAAGAGCGTGGGACCATACCCATATATCGCCTCATCTCGATGGACTACGTGTGTCAAATACGAGTCCCGCGGATATCGGCTGACGTGCAGTGGGGCGCCAAGCCGAAGAATGTGTCGAACAACGCGTACTACTGGGGCATTACCGAGGACGGGGAATGGTCGTATCACGTCCTGGGACAGGAGTGGATCGCAACGTCTGTCTCTCCTATCCTGACTGCACCACTTACGCTGACAGTCCAGGCCATGGCCGCTGCCGGACAAGCACACTTATCTACCGTATTCAATTGAGAAACACTGTGCTTTGGGCCAAGTAACGCCATGGGCAGAACGGCATGACTCGGTGCTCATACTGGCCAAGAAGTCGTGTACGTACACCGCGCCATCTCTAGGTGATATGCTCACAAGCAGCGTTTTTCCATGATGGCCGCGCCCCACCTGAAGACTCCTGGACGACACTCACCGACGGCGACTTTGACTTTGTCTCTGTAGCGCAGGTGGAAGAGGGCAAAGATATACCTGAGGGCATCATCAACCTGGGCTTTCAGACGCGAGAGGATTACAACGAGCTCGTGGGCAGCAGCAAGGCGCTTCTGGGCATCGGCTTCCCTGCCATCAGTCCTTCGGTGTATACTGCGCTGTACGTTTTTCTGCCTGGATGAGCCTGAGAGTTGTACTGATGTCCAGATGCCATGGGACGCCTGTCGTCATGCCCTACTTCCGCGAGAACCCAGACTTTTCCGGCTGGAATCTGTTCACCGAGTCGGTTCTCCGTATTGTGGTGACTGTCAGAAGGTTGCTGATGAGCAGTCAATTCCAACACGGTCCGGCGTCAGCCATCGGTCCCCCTTACGTCTACTCGTACTATAAAGACGACCTCGACTCGCTTCGGGACGCCCTCGAGCAGGCTGTCGCAACGCCGATTGGCCGATAGTGAGTCGTCCTGCTTGGTGTGCGCTCAGGTTGATTGACTCGCAGCATTCCACACGATATGAAGCATGAGAACGCCCTAAGAATGTTCAAAAAGTTCTTGGAGCGAGACCAAGAAAAGATGCTCCAGGCTGTGTTGAATAAGAACGATGGGCGCGTCCCGCAGCTCGCAAAGCATATCAAAGACGCGTGTGTGGCCACTGGGATCTGTCCCAAGATGATGGACGCTGGACGACCTCGAGGACATCGTGTATAGACGCAAGTAGTACGAGCAGCAGTAGTATAAAGTTTAACAACTGGTGACATGTTATCATTCCGGGATCTGAGCCAAGATTGGTATTTGTCGGCCCCCTCGGGCCGATGAGATGCTCCCCCGAACTTGGAGTGCTCCCTGCTCCGCTCCCTCTGTTGTTGGTATTTCGGCTCACCGGTTGGCTTCCGGCGTGACCAACCTGAGCCAAGCGGGAAGACGCCTTGGATTGGCTGGACGGTCGTGTGCGATGCATTGATCTCTATCCGAGTTTTCTGAACCGTACTTTCATCTGTAGCGCAGCACACCAGACTCAGACTCGACAAAAGGCAGCAGACATGGACAAGGCTCTCTACCTTCGTAACGCTCTCAAAGAGGGCAAGCCGGGACTCGGCTTTTGGCTCACGTAAGTCCCAGCGTTCCCTCCCTCCTTGCCTCCAGCGCAGCAGCAGCAGCAGCAGCAGCAGCAGCAGCGACATGGCTACCAGAGTTGACGTGGGCAGATTCCCCAGTGCTCCGCTCGCCAGGACCATCCTCAATGGCCAGGTGTTCAACTGGGCTCTTGTCGATGCTGAGCACGGCCAGATCACCGACAAGGACTACCACGAGGTGAGTCTAGCCTCGAAAAAAGCTGACTGCGCGTGAAGAGACTTCCTGCTGAACCGCAGCTTTGCAATGCCATTGCTCAGAGCGGCGCCTCGCCCATCATCCGTGTTCCCTGGGACGCGGAATGGCTTATCAAGCGCGCCCTCGACTCGGGCGCGCACGGCGTCATGACTCCTCTGTGCCACACCGCCGTCAGTCTTCTTCAGCCCCTCCCTGCACCCCACGTCCTCTCACCTCTCACCTCTCCCGCTCCGTATGTGGCTTTGCGCGGTCCGCTGACCATGGCAGGAAGACGCCAAGCGCGTCGTGCAGTACTCGAAATACCCCCCGACCGGCTCGCGAGGGTTCGGCCCCATGTTCTCGGGCTACTCCTTCGGCACCAACGAGTCTGGCTACGCCGCCGAGGCAGACAAGAGCCTGCTGGTGATTGTCCAAATTGAGAGCAAGGGCGGTGTCGCCAACGTCGAGGAGATCGCCAAGGTGGACGGTGTCGACGTCCTCTTCGTCGGTGAGTCCAGTGGCCATACACGAGCCGAGCTATCGGACTATCTCAGCCTGCTGCGAAGAGCTCACGCGACAGGCCCCTTTGACCTCAGCAAGCAGCTCGGCGTGCCGTTCGGCTCGCAAGAGCACGAAGACGCCATTGCAAAGGTCCTCAAGGCCGCCAAGGCCGCCGGCAAAATTGCCGCCTTCTTCTGTGAGCTCAACGTTCTCATTACTGCGCCAGGCTGTGGTTCGTGGCTTGTAGCCTGTGGCTGATGGGGTGTAGGCACCAACGGTGAGGGCGCCAAGAAGCGCCTGGAACAGGGCTTCGACATGGTCTCGATCACCACCGACATCGGCGCCATTCAGAACGGTATTGCCAAGGAGGTCTCTGTTGCTCTTGATACCGAGCAGGGCAAGGCTCGCACGGGCTACTAGATGGTGTGTATGATCGTCATGCATAGCATATCTCTAGCGGACACGGACGCGTACATGGGTAAAGAGCCTGTGGCATTGTGGGGGCTGATTGGGTCCGACGTGGCGATACAGCGCCGTAACTCAACGCTGCATGCCCGGCCTAGATCTGAAGCATATTACTACCGAGTCGGATGCTGTATGTAGAGAGGGACTATCAAGCATGCTATCAGTCTCAGTCTCCAAATAGACAGCGACTACACCGCCTCGGTATGGTCAATAGTTCATGTCATCGCCGCCTCTTGGCATCCTTTCTGTTCCTGAGCCAAGCCGTCGCCGCCGTGCACCGCTCTCGGCTCGGTCGACCAAAGGTATATAGCACCGGTCAACCAGGCGTTGATCCGCTACATCTCGCTATCCCAGACCAAGAACAGAACAAGATGGGCCTCTTCCTCCCAAACGCGCCTGTAGCTCTACAACCGGTCTCCCCTCCGCTCGGTATCCACCCAAACTACTGCGTCAACCAGTCGACCGTCCTCGTGCTGAAAGAAAAGGCGTTCTCATTTACCGGCGTCAGTCACCCACTTGTCTCGTCGCATCGAGCGTCTTGAAGGCTGTGTGAGACTGACCAGTAGGACAACTTTGCCATCAAAGATGCGAGCGGCGTACCGGTCTGTCAGTGCCAAGGCAAGGTATTCTCCTTTCGAGACCGAAAGGGTGAGCCTCTCCTCCCTTCTCTACCCGCGAAGAGCTTGTGCTTACTCGGTGCAGTCATCTCGTCCATGCAGGGCCAAGTGCTCTACGTGCTCAAGAACAAAATCATCACCCTCCTAGGGCAGTACTACGCAGAGGACGAATCAGGCCGAGAGCTCTTCCGCGTCAAACGCAAGTTTGGCCTCGGTACCAAGATGGAGGCGACCTTCCATAACGCCTCGACAAAGCAGGACGTGACGCTCGTATTGAGGGGAGATATGTGGGGCGGCTCGGCGGATATCGCGATGGAGAATGAACCTGTCGTTGCGCAGATAGGGAGGAAGTTGTTCAATGCCAGAGAGATATTCATGGATCGACAGACGGTGAGCTACCTTCTCCACCCTAGTCGGATCTCGTCTCCCCTTGCTTAGCCTTCATCCTTGGGCCTCGGCTGACTCGCAGTACTTTGTCACCGTCGCGCCTGGCGTGGATCTCACCCTCATTGCGGCCATCTGTATCTGCTTCGACGAGGCAAAGAACGAGAAGAACAACTAAGGGCAACTGGGTTCGGGTCCACTTAGATGTTGTCGATCTTGTTGTATAATACGCCGTGGCATTGCTTCTGCGCAGAGCTGCATCTTGGTCGCTCCGTGGACTCACAGTCCACCTTTTGATTCTACTAATATACAACTGAATCTCAAGGACATACAGATATCAAACATCACAATCATCCCCATCTACTAGCGTCAAGATCGATTACGTTTCCTAGATTGCGTCGGCTGGCATGGGGAGGAACTGTCCAATGATGACAGATGGGAGGTCAAAGACCTGCGGATCAGTCACCGACTTTAGCACACAGGCATGGCACTGACGTCGCGCCGAAGCGTGAAGCAGCACGAACAGCTGATCGACCGACCCCCGACCGCCAGGCTGGCTTGTTGGAAGAAGTTTTGCGAGGTATTCTCAAACGCGTGGACCGCAAAGGCCTCCCAATACGGTACAACACTGACCGTCAGCTAGCAGCTCAGGCACAGCATACAACGACTGACCTCGTTCGTGCAAGAAGCTGATAGATGTACGTTTTGCCGCTGAACAGCTCGCCATCCTTCTCGACCAGTTTGCAGAATTCCGGATTGGCGTAGCAGACCTCGCCAGTCCGACGCCATACCGCCGTAGGCGTGGCTGAATACGAGATGAGTTTTTCAAGTTCCTGGTCGGTCAGCCGACGTCCATTCTGGCAATGATTTACTGGCAATGAGGGTCCGCTGGAAAGACTTTTCCAGGAAGATCTCGTCATCCTCGCTCATCGGCATTCTGCAGATTAGCAAAGTCGAAGACACTTTCGCGAAGGCCTCACTGTAGAGCGATGAGACTGGGCCGATAAGATGCCAAGGCTTTGACGACCCGAAGTACATCTCTCTGTTCGAAACTGACAGCTCAGTGAATCATTCTGACCTGCAGACGCGACCCACTTTTTCGCCATGAACTCCATGAGGATATGGTAGCCTTCGGTATAGTCGCTGCAAGTCAGCTACCTCATACGCGCGACTGGTAACTGACTAAGGCTTCATGATCGTCTTGTAGACTTCGTGGCTGGTCATGCCCTTCCGCGTGGCCGATGTAGTATCTTCCATAGGCCTGATCACATCCTGCTTAACCGTCTGTTGTTCGCCTTGCAGCCAGCCGGTGTCGATGTAGCTCTCAACCTTGAGCTGTGGATTGGGGGGTGATTGGACTGGCCATGGCGAGATGAGCGTCGGCTGTTGAGGCGGTGCAGGAGCCGGGTCAAGGAATGAGACGTCGTTGAAGTCAAACATGGGATCCATCGATGTGAACATGGAGTCGAGCATTTCAAACTCGTTGGTGGCAGCGCTGTGGTCTGTGCAAGTGAGCCAGACGTTACGAAGTTCTAAGTCACGGCTGACTATTCATGATAGGCTGTTGAGGAGTCAGGTCGGCCCAGAAGCGAGAGGCATCTAGGGTCCCGTTGACTGGGGCCAAGGGCGGGTTGAGCCAAACATCATCGGAGGCACGCGATGGACCGGGAGCATCGAGTGGGGCTGGTGGTGGCGGGAGGAAGGTCCCATGTACTGGCGACAAGCTCGCGCCTTGAGCCGAGCTAGATGAGGCAGTTGCAGCCGCAGCTGTACTGTCAGCCAACCTGTAGGCTGGCATCATAGCGTGCGGCTCACCCCTCTCCTCGCCTTCAAGTAGATACTTGGCCTTCTTTCTGACACCTTCGACGCACTCGTGACCTATACCCTTCTTGACGCATCGCGTGCAAGGACGTTCTACGCGTCAACAAGTATCGACCTGTCACGCAAGCAGACAGGCGTACTGTCATCACAAGTCAGGTGACTCCTCTGACACGCCAGACACGCCTTGGCGACCTTCTTCCTCCCTCCTTCTTTCCTCTTTGCGCCTGGTGACCTGATGGTGCCTTCTGCGGCACCAATCGTGGTAAGGGGTGAGTCGACGGGCGACCTGGCGGGCGTGTCGCTCTGCGTCGATGAGCTCGAGGCCGACCTGGCCGCGCGGGACCACGACTCCTGCCTCTGCTGCATGATGAGAGCGGCCTCGTACGGGTCTATTGTTTTGATAGTCATATCGATCAACGTGGGATCATGCCGTGCGGTGGGGTTAAGCAAAACGAAGCCCCGCGATGGGTGTTGTAGCACGATGATATGATGCGTTCACATGTCCGAGTGCAAGGTGGAGGTCGTTCGAAAACCGTCGGCGATGGGACAGTTGAAGACCACCGACAATGGAACAGAGAATGTCGTTATAGATGTGCGTGGGAGCGCGAGAGGGTGTTGGGGGGATGTTCGAGCCAGAAAATATAGGTGGTGTATTGGGGTAAAGAGGTGTCGAGTGGACAAGTGACGATTGGGTCCCGGTGGGTCGGTAATTCGGATATGTTCGGTTTCGTATGGTTTATATCACGATGAATTGTGATCAACATTCATCATGAATCGTTCGGAGTCCGTACCGGGGCCGGGCGGGCAGGCAGTGGTTGGAGAGGGGTAGCGAGTGTTGGTGGAACGTGAGAGATAATGAAAGAGTCGTTAGCGTCTTTCCAACGCCTCTCGGAAATTCGAGTCGCAGTGAGGTCTACGCAGCCCCTCTGGACTCTGGGACTGGCTGAACGAGCGGGCAGGAAGGAGACTCACCTCGTTCTGACCTCGTCCAGGTCGATAAGTACTACTCAGAGTGGGACGTCGTGTTCTTGAGCCCGTCACGGATGTAGGTGTCCGGAGATATAAGTCCGGCCGGATGAGGAGCCCACTCTGCGCATAGCCGTCCAACAGGTCGGAGAGTGAAAGCTAGAGAGAAGAGAGCGCAGAGGAAGAAGAGAGCGATGATGCCATGAGAGAGAGTGTCAGTTGAAGTGCGACGACAAACGGGACTCAGGGGCTGGGCACTCGGTCCGATCCTATTTGATCCCGTTCAGTCACGAGCTACTCTACAGGAACAGCGATGGTTCCCCCAGAACTGTCAATTGCTTCATAGTCCGACGCCGTCCAAGTGCCTGATCTCACGCCTTCGGCACGAGGCAGTGACAGCTCAGCTGACTGGGGTTGCGTGGAAGACTGGTTCAGCGCGAGAGAACATACCGGAGTTGAACAGCCGAAACAGACATATACACGATGGAGGCACGCGGCGCATCGCCTCGCTCATGGAACTCGCAGACGCAGACGTCTCGTCGCACGTCTCATCCCGCCCCGTGCACGGTGCACGGTGTGGAATCGTCTGATTCACGCGACAGAAGGGCTCAAGGCGAGACGGATTTCAGTCTACCGGCCAGGATCAATGTGCCCCCATGAGTTCAGCCTGTCTATTGTCAGTCAGTCACATGTCCGTCATCGCGGCTGCGGCTGCAGAGCGTACGACGCCGCCCTCTCGGAACGTTAAATCTACAACAGAGGCAGGGCGACGGGGGACTGGGGACACCTGCCCTCTACGCTAAGTGGGTTCCTAAAACAGTACCTCGTCAAGTTAGCGGACCTGCGGTTATATCCATGCTTAACACGGCCTAAGCACGCATGCCGATGTCGTCGTCTGTGTCGTCGTCATCGACAATCCCCACAAGCTCGGTGCACAGAGCGAACCACCACGATATCGGCATTGGTGGGGTTCGGCCCGATGCCGCCCGGTAGCAGCGGGTTGGGGAGGCTACAATTGTTCATTCGACATGTCTACACGTGTTGGACCGAGGACTATCACGCGTCATTCATCATCGCTTCCCCGCAATCCTGTGATGGATCAGCTGGACAACCGCCATCAAATGGAAATAGTCTCACAGGTCTGCAAACAGCTTCCATAGAATCGAGAAAAGGAGACCCTGCAGACCGTTGGTCAAGAGTCGGACAGGCAGTCCGCGGCCGAAAAGAGCCAGGATACCCTCGGAAGCTACAATTTCCTTGGCTGCCGTCCCTGATCTATCAGCTGGGGCCCTAACGTACAATTGAGTAAACTCGCAGTAGCCCACGTCCCTCTCGTGCACTTGGCGATAGGTCTTGACCACCCGCAACGAGTTGGAAACAGTATCCGACACGACTGACGCGGCGAAACCAATGAACGCTTGACGCTAGGGCTCTTCAGCATCAACATGTTCCCGCTCAGAGGCCCACTTACGGCAAGCTTCTGGACAAGAGTATGGGGCGATGGCAATACATCCGAAAGCCAATTGTACGTTCCAAACCATGGATCTTTTTTCGTGAGTCCGGATACATGCTGATCTGGATACACTCACAGTGACCGACGAATGTTGCAGCTGCCGTTGCCAGGGCTCCCCACCAAAGACATCCCACGCCGTTGACTTTGACACGTTCCCTCAGAAGCTGAAGCCCGGCCTTCCCTCCTCGAGTCTGCTGTGTGGTCTTCAGAGTGTCGATAGGCGTCAGAGTCATCCGGAAGCATGCCGAGGCGAGACTGGCAGCAATCGTCTTGATCAATACCGGCCACTGGACCGACTCGAGGAGAGCAAGGATACCAGCGTTGGCAGCCGTGTCCCCAAAGCGCGACAGAGGGCCCTGGAAGCTATGATTCAGCTCGACACTCCTTCGTACCGGATGGACTAACATTGCTGCGCCCAATCCTGCATAATACCGTTTGAAACCTCCGTCATTCCATAGTGACTTGACCGAGTTCTTCAAAGTGCCACCATAGCGATACTGGTAATTCATGACTGTCTGTCAGGACCAACAACGTCGATGAACAAGCTACTGACTGGTTCTGAGGGGCATCAGAGACAAGACTTGAATGACCATTGCAGCTGCGCCGGCAATGCCTCCGCCGGCCGCAGATTTGAGAGCTCGAACCAGATCAAAATTGACGTCACTAGAGATGCCTCGCCCGGAGATACCAAATAGGACCGCAATTGAGATGGGCGTAATGAGCACCACATAAGAAAGATTGTAGTGCACTGCGGACTGGAAGGCGGACAGCGCCCGTGGAGGCGCGGGTGGAGAGAGCGCTACCATGCCAAGAACGAATGACTGTCGTCAACCCTTCGGCCCACGGGGCGAGACACCGAAACACGCACATATGCTGGGTCTTGAAGATATGAGTGAGTCGAAGGGATCTGTCGGAAGCCATACACGATCGAGATCGTGATGAGAGGGATAATGATATATCGCCAGAAGGTCAGAAGAAGGACCGTACCGAGGATTGGAGGGAGTTTCTCCTCGTCAGACCTGAGAGTGAGCAGGTGAATTCCAGGCCAGAATAGGACTGACGTAGGAACCTCAGCAGCTCGCAGGCTGGCGCCGATGGACAACATATGGACTGTAGCGAAACTTGCTCCCAAGATCACTAGCCCTGCTCCGAGGCTGTTCCAAAGGCCCGTGAGGTGCTCGTTGGCGGCCGATCCAACAACAACACGCTGAAGGGGCTTGATCATGCCAACGAGTAGACCCATCACGGCTGCGACGATGGAAGGTGCCAACAACTTCGAAAGTCTCGAGGCGACTGTAGGCTCGGGGCCATGCTTGTTGTCGCCGTTGACAACCAATGGAGTCGTCTCGCTTGCCTCTTCAGCATCGCTCGGGATGACTTCGGCTCCTTGCGATTGTAGTGCTGGCTGTTGGTGTAGCCCTCGCCATTGTTTCGGAAGGAGATGAAGGAGGAAGAGCCTGTTCGTCAAGTCAGGCTGACCGAGGTGAACAGCAGGCTTACCGAGCGAATTCTGTGACGATGAGATTGAGCAAGACGTATAGCGTCACTCGCTCTACCACCTGGTCTAGTCCCTCCATTGATCTCCACTTCAGGTGCCACAGACCTTGTAGTGTGGATACGCGAGAGACCATATACATGGCCTGCGTAAGAAGCAAGGGATAGGATGAGACACTGTTCAGTCAGCGAAGCACTGTCGTGTGCGAAGCAGCTCACTTGTTGTAGGTGGAGGTCTCGAGGACCCACGCGGGGCTCTTGACATAACGCCATAGTAGCAGGCCATATAAGATCGAAAGTCCGTGCGTGACCAGAGCCAGCACGAGAGCAGGCCATGAAGCTGTGATTGATCAGCCGAGTCCCGGGTGTTGGCGTTCGTGGACGATGACTCACCTCGGAGGAAGACATGCCATGTGAGAGTGGGCGATGCTGCAAGGACAACGAAGAGCTGACAGGGTAGTAGGACATTGCTGGCCACTCGCCCGAGGGCCTTCTCATATTAGTTATTGTGAGTTGTATGACGGGTCACTCACGAGGCCCAGTTCGGAGCCGTATTTACCCGCATAGGCATAGCCCGCAGTGAAAACAACGCATACAGCCACGACGGCCTGGAAAGCGGTAGTCGTGATGTCTATCAAAGACTCCATGATGGCAACGATACTCGAAGAGCTGTCGACAGGAAGAGATACAAGAGCAAACGCTTAAACGTGCATCTCCCTTCATATTGCTGCGTGCTGCAACACGTCAGATCCGTCTGTGTGAGCCGGCGATCTCCGATGCGCACTGCCCGAGATCTCAAAGCTAAAGCACGTCACCTCCACTCTGTTCCCCTCCACATTGAGGTCATGCTGCCGCACCCTTTGTACTTCGACAGACGTTTAGACTGGCAGGCTTTGCTTTCATCCATTTTCTCACAAAGATCAGCAGCGCTTCGTTTCTCTTCGTTCTCTGACAGACTATTCTCTTTCGAATCTCTGCATTTGTGGCTCAACACTCGACATCTCGCCCAAGATGCCCTTCCACACCATCACCCTCAACGACGGCCGCAAGATCCCCCAGATCTTTTTTGGGACATGGAAAATCCCCCAGGAGTTCACTAGGGATCAGGTGGATCAGGCGGTCAATGTCGGTTTTGATGGCATCGATACTGCACAGGTGAGTCCAAGGTCCTTCATCAGAGACACCCTGGTCGGTGAGATTTCTCAGCTGACCCTTCGAGGTGTACTGGAACGAGGAAGAGGTTGGCGAGGCGATCAAGAATCTTGGACTTCCCCGCAAGGACCTGTGGATCACTACCAAGTGGTCGGGTGTCGACGGCAAAGGCGCTCGCCAGTCGTGCGAGGAATCGCTTCAGAAGCTCGGACTCGACTACATCGATCTGTACCTGATCCACTCGCCCCGGGTCAGCGGTTCCGATATCCCGGGAAGCTGGAAAGAGATGGAGCAGCTGAAGAAGGAAGGCAAGGTCAAGTCGATCGGCGTATCCAAGTAAGACTCCTTCGCAGCAGATCGAGGATCACACTGATCCGCAGCTTCAACATTGCTCAGCTTGGAGAAATACTTGCTGTTTGCGATGTCAAACCGGTTGTCAACCAGATCCTCCTTCACCCCTACGTGATCGCCACGACGACTCCTCTGCTCAAGTTCATGGAAACTCAGAATATCGTCCCGGAGGGCTACTCCACCTTGATTCCCCTCACCTCGAAGCCAGGTGGACCTGTGGACAAGCCAATCAATGAGCTTGCAAAGAAGTACAAGGCAAAGCCCGAGCAGATCCTCTTGGCGTGGTCCAAGGCGAAGAAGTCCGTCTTCTCCGGATTGTGATGTGCAGTACGGCGCTAATCCGCAGCGCGATCATTGTCACCACCTCTAGCCGAAAGGACCGGCTGGAAGGGTATCTCGACGTCGGGGATATCGATCTGACCGATGATGAGGTCGCCGCCATTGACAAGGCCGGTGCAAAAGGCCAGGCATCTGAGGAGCGTAAGGTCGTCCTCAAGCAGGCAGGCAAGGTCACGCTCGTCGCTGCTGCCGCTGGATATGGGTTGTGGAAGTGGTTCTGCTGAAGCGCTGCCGGGCCTACCGCGCCGGGAAATATGTGTAGCGGATGATAGGATGGGCAATCTTCCATGTATCGTTGTTCACCTTCGTCTCTCTTTGTCGCTGCTTTCCGTCGGGATCAGCTCCTTGCGCACCGCGCAACACGCTGCTCACGCGTACGAGCACCTGTCATCATGCATATGTCTCCGGGCCTGAGCGGCGATGACGACAACATCCGAGTTAGATCAGGGGCAGCGGGGGCCGACGCCGCCAAAGGAGGGGCTCGGAGTGGGGCAAAGGTAGTCTCACTCCGTACCAACAGCACCGCCGCATGCACATGGACCGACGCATGCTCGACAGAGATCAGAGGCGATACATAAAGGAAATGATGCAGCCCCTCATCTCTCACATCCCACCTTCGTCGCACGAATCGACACAATGACAGACACCGACAGCACCAAGAACCTCATCGGGGACGACCAGTCCGTCGCCAATACCGAGCTACAGGTGCCCCTTCCAGAGCTGCCTGGAGGGCTGGCTCCTATCTCGCCGCCGATTGGCATTGACACGAGCAGAGTCGTCGACCAGGCATTGGATCTCGACATGAAGTACAAGATGAGCTCATGGAGCGGGGTGAGCCGGCAGCTCTTAGTCGGATCTGAGGGTTGGACTGACACCGCAGCGCGACTGGACCGTCACCGATCAGCAGGGCAAGGTATGGTACACGACCGACGGCAAAGCCAAGTCCATGAAGGGTAGTACAGGTGAGTCACCACCTTGGGATCCTCTGTCTCGGCTCCGTTCTGCCGCACTGCTGACCGCAGACATCAAGGACGCCACGGGGGCCGTAGTCCTCAGTCTCGTGCTCAAATCAGCAATCAACCCTCAGCGCACCTACATTGCTACCGACCCGCAAGGCAACGAGGTGTTTCGGATGAAAGATCACTCATTCAGTGCGCCTCAGTCATCTGGAGAGATACGCATCCGCTGAGCTTGCAGCCAAGACCGACTTCCGCGCGGAGCTGACCCCGCCTGGATCAACCGAGTCCCTTCATCTTGACTTGACTGGCAACTTCTGGGGTACGCATGGTCAGCTGATACATGATGGAAAAGTGCTCGCCCAGGCGAGGATGTCCAAAAAGGGCTACAAGGTGCGCCCTCTACGATGAAGAACCTCGAGCGCGCGCTGACGAGCAGTACCGCATACTCGTTGCACCCGGGGTTGACCCCGTCTTGTGCGTTGGCATGATGGTCGGGGCGACCATGTGGCTGCAGATTCTGGTGTCGTCGGTGGCAGCCTGAGGAATGTAAAACGCTTGTCGTGCTCTGATTCCCCTTCACGAATAGGGCCAGGGCGATCCCTGCGATGTCCCTCGTCCCGCTTCATTGCCTGTTGTGCAAGTCTTGCCTCGCGGAGGCGCCTCGGCCTCACGGGCCAAGCTCGTCCGACTGCTCAATGCAAAGGACGCGTGCAGTCCGCGTGCAAATCTTATTGTCTGATGAGCTCTCTGACCTTGCTTCGAATACACGCCAGTGTGTGTGTGTGTGTGCGCGCCCCAAGTCAGCACGACTGTGAAACGCGGCGAAGAACCCCATACCATGCGGCTTTGCACTGTGATTCTTCTCTACAAGTATTTATCACTTTCGCCTTCTCCATGAATCCCTCCAACTCACATCACCCACGCCCTCCCAATCCTCCCCGGAGATGACAATCACGGCGTCGAAATCCGACACGACCAAGCCCGCCGTAGGCACCGAGGCAGCCAAGTTTGCCGATCGGTACAAGAGGACTCGAGACGCCAGGTCCGTTCAGACCACTGCGAGTCTCCCGAATGTCAACGAGCTCTTGACTCCTCCTGGGCCCTCTGGCGACAGGACCACCGTCGTCAGCCATACCACTGCTCAGTCGCCAAGAGGAGCAGTGGCCACCAACGGCGAAGCCCACTCCGAGCCCGCGACCGAAGACGAAGCTCGCAAGAGGACAGAACGGGCGGTCGCGGTATTCAAGACGCTGGGACCGCCTTGGTGGCTGTCCATGGTCCAGGTGTGGCAGCACGAGAAGCGGGATTGGCTCGTCATTCCTGATGCTTCGGACCCCCTTGGACTCTACCTACAACCGAGTTGCAGAAGAGGCGAGTACTCATTCGACTCGGTCTTGCTGCTCAAGAAAGTGGTGCAGGGAGTGTGGGGCGACCAGCCGGCGGTCTTCCTCTTACTGGAAGCTTCGAGCTTGCGCAAAGACCCTGTCCCAGAGTCGTTCCTTGAAGCTATTGTCTATCGCGAGTCGTCACAGTACACCAAGGACCCAGAGATCGTGGCTTGGGGTCCGTATGCCATCTTCGGATCTGCCGACCCTATTGACGTCGACTTTGGCCAGAGCTCGAAGAAGAATCGAGTCGTCCCTTCACCCCTCCACACCCCGGTCCAAAACGACAAAAAGTCCACTGGCCAGACCTCTCCTCGCCTAGATCAACTACCGAGAATGTACGGACACTGCGATGCAAAAGGTACCAGCGTGCGGTGGCGGGCGAAGAAGAGCGTGCCGTCGACGCTGAGTGTGGGTCTCGTGGTGTCCCACAACCAAGAGCCGTTCTGCATCGAAGCGAGGGTTCACCCTTTCGACACCACTCGCAGCCTGTCCCCTCGCCCGAATGTCATCACCCCCATCGTCATCCGCCCTGATCTGCAGCTCGAACCGATATCGTTGTGTCAGAAGCCCGACTGCATGAATGCAATGTGCCAGCGCTTGGATCGTGCCCACTTCACTGAGCAATCTTGGCGAGACATTCTCAGTCCTCAAATGACCGGCTTTGAGAAGAGTCCTGTGAGTCAACTCTTGCTCTCGTCTGAGTTGTGCTGATGTACAGATGAGATGGACCGGTTCGACACCACTTGCCAACTTCAAGCAATGGACACAGTTCGCGGACATCCCAGATATCGTACCGTCCAAGCCTAGTACAGACCCCGCGTTAATCGAACCACCTCCGCCTAGTTTAGAGACGATAGATTAGTAGGATTAGACCATTCATTGCCTTCGTGTAGCCTACGAGAACATGATCAATTCGTCACCGGCATACAGTATGTCACGAGATGTATATGTGTCCTGTCTCGTCATGATACAGTACGGGCGCGACGATCAGCACACCCCGCGCTGTCTCTGAAGGTGAAGAAAGTTGTCCGCACCGAGATTCGACCCTAATCAAATGGCGCATTTGCGAACATCTTGATGGAGGCGGCGCACATGCGCGCAGACCACATTAGCTGGTTCTTCATCGAAGTCACGGTCTACCCATAAGAGAAGTCTGTTTCCAGCCCCGTCATAGTCGCCTGGGGATCCGGAGAGGTGTACAATATCCCGATACGGCTGGATGAAGACGGGGAGTTGTCTGGTATCCCTGCTCACGCCAGCATGGCAACCTCCCGCAAGCTGGCCAAGCGACTGGACACTTATTCTCACATAGTCGCCTCTCGGGACTCGTACAAAAAGATGACTGTCCGTGGAAGATCAGCGAGTGCGTGCTGGGAGGAGGCATTCCTATTCTGGTCACTGTGGGTGTAGTGGTTCGGCACGACGGGGCTCCCTTTAGGTTGGAAGCAAAGGTGCATCCGGACGATATCCTGCGATTCCTGACCCCCCGTCCGAATGAGTTGACCCGCTCATCGTGGACCACGTTCACGAGCGCAATGTGGAGTATTTGTGCAAACGGCCTGGTTGTATAATCGGTTGTCGACGTTTCGTTCTCGATCACTTCACTGAGGAGTCCTGGCGGATGATGCTGTGTATCGGTGATGTCCTGGGATGCGATAGAACCGCTGTGAGTCGATTGTGCCGGATCAAACTGAACTCACCGGGAAGCATTTCTGGGTGCACACGGAGCCTGAGCCAGCTACAGACGCACATTCAGCCACGTAACAAACGCTGGCGTTGTGAGTTCACCGGGGTTCAAGCTAGATACCGGGTCTCATCAGGCTTTCTTCACGTTGCAGTGTCCCACTACCCTTGACCTCGTCCCAGAAGGTCATCATGGCTTCGTCTGCCCTGGCGGTGCGAGGCCAACTCCGACTTGTCACTGCTGTATGGGATCACGTCGTCGAATGGCGATCAAAAAAGGTCGAAAGAGGGAGGCAAGCGCGTTGAAAGCTGAGGATGCCATGCCCACTTGACGTGACCCGGGAGCCCAATAGCCGATCGCACCACCCCAAGTGATCAGCACCATAACCGTCTCGGATTCACTTCACTCTTTATCTCTCTCCTGCCCTCTTGTATAGCTTGGCTGGACCAGCACCATGTCGATGACGTTCCTCCCCGCTAGTCTTCCACTCCTGCCCCTCTCACCTCCGCAGCTGCTGTACCCTTTTCTCACAGTGACCTTGAAGTTACCAACGGCACAGCTCGATCTCCTGCTGGACGCGATCAAGGCGAATCTTGGGAAACACCAGTTGGAGAACGCAGCTTTCGTCGCGGTTGTGCCTGTAGTCGAGATCGAGCGGAGAGTGAACCGCTGGGCCACGGGTAAGTGTTGTCCAGCCACAAAACCGTACCGATCCGCTCATCTGTAAAGCTGCGAGGATCAAAGCGATTAGACAAGTCGGAGGCACCGAGAACTACGAGGTGGTTCTCGAGGGGATCGTGAGCGTCTCTGCCATCCGTCATAGAACAAGTCTGATGACAGGCTCGCATAAGACTTCCGCGATCCCTACCACCGGTCTTGTCCCTCCTTCCTCCTCTCCCACTGCATGTCTCTACCTATTCGTTGCCGATTCCCTCCAACCCCTCGACGGAAGCGAAGGATCTACATACCCTCGCTCGCGCTTTGCTGCCAGCCGAAGTTCACCCCAAGCTCCAAGCTATACACCCAGGACTACTTGCTGATCTCTTGGTCACTGTTCTCAATGTGGATTGGGCGATCCGTGTCGACTTGCTGGGTACACCAGACGTCTCAGAGCGCTGTGACAAGGTTCATGCGGTCCTCACCGAAGCCGCGTCGAAGAGAGGCATCGACCCTATCCCCTCTCCAAGGCCGGAAGGCACCCGTACGACTCCTCCCTCGCAAGCGATGGTGCGTCGATCAACAGCAAGAGTGCCGGCTGTACCGCCGTCAGGCATGTCAGAGGATCTGCTGCCATTGCAGCAGCTGTACGCGCATCGCCGGTTAGAAATGTCCGACTCGGCGATCCAGGCAGTCGACAGAGAGCTCAAGCGTCTCTCGAGGATACCCCCACAGTCGGCTGAGTACGGCGTTGCTAGGACATATGTGGAATGGCTGCTCGCACTACCCTGGAAGAAAGTAACAGAGACCTCAGCGAGCTTAGATTTGGTCAATGCGCGCGAAATCCTCGACAACGATCATGAGGGTTTGGACGGAGTGAAGCGTCGTATCGTCGAATACCTTGCTGTTTACCAGCTCAAAAGACGGCTGTTCGACGAGCAGCTCAAACGAGATGCAGAAGCCGCGGAAGCCAAAAGAGATTCAGCAGGACGAGAAGCGGGCGCTGCATTCGATGCAAACACGGCTGGAGAGCTTCTAGAATTGCTGCCGCAGGATGAGAGGCAGATGCTAGAGGATGCTGGTCGGGTCAAAAGCCCTTCAGCAGGTGACGAGCCGCCAAACGACATGTATCGTGACAAAGGGCCCATCTTATTGCTGGTCGGGCCTCCGGGAGTAGGCAAAACGTTCGAACTGTCTTCCAATCTTCTGCTATCGCTCACACTGCAGGTCCATTGCCCGCTCCCTGGCCGGTATGCTTGGCCGCAAATTTCACCGTATATCTCTGGGTGGAGTGAGGGATGAAGCAGAGATACGAGGACACAGACGAACCTATGTCGGGGCTTTGCCTGGGCTACTTGTGCAAGGAATGAGGAAAGTGGGAGTGGCAAATCCTCTCATCCTGCGTAGGCTCTCTTGACCCGTCGCAGAAGGTAGCGCTGATCAAGCACAGTGGACGAGCTGGACAAGGGTCAGTCCACTACGCGTGCGTACCTACAAGCAGTAGCTAAATGATCAGTCGGATCGCAGAACTTTCACGGCGATCCTTCCGCCGCCCTGCTGGAGACCCTCGATCCAGCTCAGAACTGGTCCTTCCATGATCAGTGAGATTCACCTGACGGACTCGGGGTGAATCTGATTTCCAGCTACCTGGGCGACGTTCCCATTGATCTCAGCCAGTGCATGTTCGTTGCCACGGCAAACAGCCTCGAGACAATCTCTGCCCCATTGCTTGACAGGTGTGAGGTCATCGAATGTTCCGGCTATGCGACGGAGGAGAAGATGCGGATAGCCAGACGATTCTTACTGCCTCGACAGATTGAGGAGAACGGTCTATCCGGTGTAGGCGTTTTGATGGGGGACGACGTTCTGCACAAAGTCGTTTCCGAATATACTCGGGAGGTATGTGCTGTCACAAAGTGCTACCTCCGTATCCTAATAACAGGCTGGTGTTCGATCGCTCGAACGCGAACTTGGAAAAGTATGCCGATCAAAAGCAGTGGAATTTTCGAACTCGAGAGAAAACACGCATAAGTCCTACCTTCCAGAGGTGTCTGTGCAAGACGTGGACACCATTCTGGGCGTGCCCAAATATGATCAGGACGTCCGGTCGGAGCAGCATCGCCCTGGAGTGGTCACGTCAGTCTTCCTGCCGCGAGATTGATCGATCTTACCTTTTCAGAGGTCTTGCATGGCACGGGTCGGGGCAAGGCGGCATCATGCTCATTGAGACAACACTGTCGAGCGGCAAGGGCGGGTTGTCTCTCACTGGCAGTCTCGGCGACGTCATTCGCGAGTCGGCTGAAGTGGCTTTGACCTGGGTCAGGAGTAACGCAGATACCCTAGGGATCGCTCCCAAGCACGGGGGTGATCTCTTACAGGACCTCAATTTACACGTGAGTCTTGTCAGCCTCCTCACTGCTCAAACTGACACGGGAGATTCATCTACCAGCAGGGGCAGTGCGCAAGGACGGCCCCAGTGCCGGTATCGGCCTAGCTGTCGCCATTGTCAGCCTACTCTCAGGCCGAGCAGTCCCATTTGACATGGCAATGACCGGGGAGATCACGCTGCGAGGAGCAGTGTCAGTATCTGCTACTTGTATCTTCATGGTGTCTAACAATTAGGACACCCGTTGGCGGCATTAAGGAGAAGGTACTCGGGGCTCATCGGGCAGGCATCCGAAAGTATGGTCTCACTTCATGAACTGCTCCATTTGAGCTGACGGGGCAGGATTATCCTGCCTAAACGCAATCTGAAAGATGTGGTTGCCGATCTCCCTGACAGCGTCAAGGGCGAGATGGAGTTTGCGTTTGTAGGTAGTATTGAAGAAGCGATAGAGGAGATATGGAAAGGAGAAGTGGTCTCTCGCCGTTGTAAGACAGGAACAATCCAGGCAAGGCTGTAGATTTGTTGTGTGTATCTGAATAAACTGAATGAATGCATATATATTGAAAGATGTGAAAGAGGGGAGACCAATGGGTGAGGCAGTGATGCGCCATCGGAAGGAAGGGCAATCAATATACGATATCAATTCTCCCCTTCGTTGGGGAACTGCGGAGTGCTCATGCGCGAGTATGCCCCCGGACTGCCAGAGTCTGAGTCAGTGGACATCGGCGACGCTGGCCCGGACGACGTGAGTGAATAGTCGGGCGAACGCGGTGACTCTTGAGCACTTGGGGCCGGTGAAGTTGGGGCCGGTGAAGCCTCAGTCGCCGGTGTTTGCGTCGTATTGGTGCCTTCGCCGGTATCAGCAGGCGAATGAGCCGACGACGAGGCCGGAGTCTCGGGATGCTCATCCTCACTCGTCTCTGGCTCTGGCTCAGGAGCGGCAGCGGCAGCGGCAGCAGAGGCTCCGGAAAGAGCCGAGGTCGAGACGTATCCGGACATGGCCGGTCGCACTGTCGACGACGGCTGCGTCGTGTTGTTATCAGACATGATGGTAGTTGCTTGTGCGTGGTCGAGGTGTTGAGTGTGTGGGTCTTGTTGATCTTGTGCAGTCAGCGTCGACATGGCCACCTCACGACTGGCCTTTTATAGTCTTGAGAAGGGGCGGACATCAAGGTCTGCCTTTTTCGGACAACACGCCGCTTCGTGTAGAATGACGCACGGACAGAAGACAAGTGATGTAGTCCGCTGCCACTCCGACTTGCTTTCGACTCGGAGAGAATGGCCAGAGACGGAGTGTAAAAGGTTCGTCATAGTGCTCGCTGTGAGCTCCAATTCACAATCCGAACAGACATCGTCAGCGATGCAGACTGAAAGGATCTTCGAGGGGCATCAGCAAACCCTGCTTGGCGTCTGATCCGTCAGACCGAGAATGGAGGGACTATAGCTACATGTTTGAGAGTATCTCGGCATCACGGCGAAATCACCGTGCACTAGGAGGATTGTTTGACTTTCCGCCTCAGACTCCGCCGGCCGCCTTGGTCGCCCGACCCTTCTTTTCGCTCGCGAGTGTCTGGGCAAACTTGCTGCGCTCGCGGAACCACTGTCCTTTGTAGTAGAAGACGAAAATGGGGATGGTCAACAGTCCGGCGAGGACGGCGAGGATGGTCGAAGGCCATTCGAGGTGCAGACGGTACGATTCTCCGCCGACGTTTGTGTAAACTATGACTCAGCTGTACGCCCGATGCGTCTTTGCTCTGTTACTCACACGGGGTCGAATACATCGCAGCGATACCCGCCAGGAAGTCTCGGGCGAGACCGTTACCCCCGGTCGCAGAGGCCGAGTAGGGGCCATACGCCGCGATCATGTAGTCGATGGTGGACATGTAGATCGAGTACTGACTAGTCAGCTCTGACAGGGCTTGCCGGGGAGCACATACATTGGCTATGCCTACCAGTGCCGAGAAGATCATCGGGGCGATCCAGTGAACGTGGGGAGGACCAAGCGACGTCCACGCAAAACCGAAGAGACCGATGCATTCCAGCGGGGCCGCTGCCGATCAGCTTCTGCCTAGTACGGCTTAAGCGTACGCACTCCAGAGCAAGAACCAAAGGCGGTACTCGGGAGGGGTACCGTCGGGATCAGTTGCGAGACGCTTCCTCTGCTTCATCAGAGGCGGAATGTACATGGCCCAGGCGATGAAATATCCGATAGCGATCCTATCCCGATCAGCGAGTCCCCTCATGAGCCAAAGGATCGACGCACGGGATGAAGGTCAGAGCCATTTGCTCGGTCGTGAAGTTCCACTGCTGGTATACTGGCGTAAACGCCTCGAGGAAGGTGAAGATCAAGGCGTCGGAGAAACCGGATAGGAGCGAGCAGAACAGCACGATGGGCTCTCGCACGAACATCTCGAATGGCCGGATCCAGGTGGTGAGGATACCCCGGAGGGTGAACCGGTTCTTCTTCAGCTCGTTGGGTCCATAAACGTTTGAGTTGCCGTTTTTGCGCATCAGGCGGGCTTCGCGGTCCAGCAAGACAGAGACTCGTGTCTCGGGCACGAGGAGGAGGTGAAGCAGCTGCACGAAGCCACCAAAGATAAGTTGTGTCCAGCAAATCCAACCCCTGCTAGTCAGCTCAGCCGCTGGGTGCTTTCAGCATTGCGTACCAGCTCAAGTTGGCCTGGATGAAAGGTCCGACCAGCGGGCCAATGACGCTACCAAAGACTGATGAGAAGACGACAAATGCCACAGCATACTGCTGCTCGTTGGAGTCCCACATGTCCGCCACTGCACATCAGCAGGGTTATGGATCAGAAGGTGAAATACTCACCCATCCCTAGTGTGACTGATCCACCTGCAGAAGAGAGACCGCCTAGTGCTCGAGCCACGATCACAGTGCCGAAGTTTGGTGCGAGTGCGGCAAGGATCTGCCAGACTGTATGGCTCAGCGAGATTCCCGGTTCCGTGCGCCAACACGAACCGTTTACCAATGCGAGGGATGCTTGCAAGATGGGCCATCTGCCCAGTTCCTCACTCCATGGTGCCCAGAGCTCACAGCCGAACGCGTAGCATATCAAAAAGATCATCTGTCCAACGCGCGCAGCTTGTTCAGAGATGCTGAACTTCTCCGTCAAAAAGCCGACGCCATTGGCATACACGGCGGCGTTGAAGTTCATCGAGCACCTTGACAGTCAGCCTGCTCGCTTCTGCAGTCGCCGCGGCGTTCGACTCACTGCACGACGAAGATGACACTGAGAATGCGCCATTTCTTGTGAGTCGGGAATCCAAATCCTAGCTTATCATAGACTTCTTCCTCTTGAAGCTCGTGCTTGCCGTCCTCCCTGTCTCCTCTTTTCGACGCCATGGCTTTCTGCCTTTCCTTCTCATTCATCGGCGACGAGTCATGCTGGACGATCGCCTGAGTCGTGGTCTTGCGATCCCCAGTTTTGGCTTTCGCTGCCGGAATAGCGATCGGTTCTGGTCCGACGACCGTATCAGTCGAGTCGACGGTGTCGAATGAGGTGGGCATGACACTCGATGATCCAGCTATTGTACAAGTCAACTGAGATGCTCTTTATTCAATGACAGTCGGGAGTCAAACCCCACGGTGTGATTGAGAAGTCACGTATTCAATGCGGGGGAGGGACATTCCAACAAGTCATCTCTGCTTTAAGGAAGGGCCAAGACGTCAGTGGCCGAAAATAGGGTGTTGGTCCTGGCATCTCATGCTTGCTTTCCTGCCGTTCCCTAGATCCACCCTCGCTAGTCCTGGCTGTTGGATGGGGCATCGTCCCAAGTGTCCAAGTGTAACGCATGCGGTTGAGGGCGATAACGAAATTCCTGCAAGAGACGTGGTCTCGGTCTGACGTCAGTCAAGGTTTGTCACCCAGATTCGGCCGGCGCGAATGTCAGATTTCGGCCCTCCGCGCGTATGAGATGGGCCAATGCGATGCTGTCGGATCGCATATGTCGGTCGACACGCTAGGCTCAGGATGCAGAAACGGGATGCGCAGGTATGCAAGCAGCTGCAAGCAGACAGGGGGAAGCAAGAAAGTCGCTCTCAGATATTTGAAACCCAGCTTTACTCAGCTGAAAGACAACCCGCTGACGTTGTCGCGACATTTTCACGCAGACGGATCTGAAATTGCCTGCTCAAGACTCGACATCATGTCAGTTGTTCGATGCAGTGAGGCAAGTCTGGACGATCCCAACGCATTATGGCGACAGCCTTTGTCAAAGCACTACTTAAGAGGCATGCTCAAGAGTGCATGACGTGGATTTAATTCCACGTGGCTGGGCCAAGGTATCGGTGATTCAACGCGAAGGCGATGTGTGTGCCCTTCGCTCTTTCGTGAATCCATACTCCTCACTTGCACGACTAACAACGATCGACCGCTCGTCCGCTGTCTCAGCCGCCGCATCGCGCCGACCGCCACGATGTCATCATCCGACTGGTGGACCTCTTCCACCCCTTCCTCATCCTTCCACACTCCCGGCCGAAACCCAGCAGCTCAGCTCGGCTCGTCCAGCTCGGCATTTTCACCCAGCACCTCTCGTGCGCGTTTCGCAGGCGACGAGCTCGACCCAGAAGATGCCAAGATGGCCGATGGGATCAAGTTCCTTCCGACCTTCGCCTCTAGTCCGGCGGGAAAGCTGGCTTTTGGCTCAGGGAGCACGCCGCAGAGTCCTCCGGGAGGGATGACCAGTGTCGGTAGTGTCAGTCGGCGCAGCCCCACTGCTCGCTTCACAGACGGGTCGTGAGTTCTGTACTGCTTCGAAGTGGGGTCATGGCTGATGATAGATCCCCTCGGAACGCCCCTACACCCGGCATGATGATGCCACGACGGTCACTCCCTGCTCCCATGGTGGATGAGGAGATGCCACCTACAACATCCTGGCGTGACGCGGCGGACACCCCGACGCGCACAATTGTCCAGAGTCCACCTACGTCAGCTGTTTGCTGCCCTTAACGCATGTCATTATCTGATGTGCAGACTGCCCACCCCGCCCGCCCTCACTCCCACCAGCACGACCACCACGTTGAATATCTTCGGCCCCCCTCCTGCGGTCCTGCCAGACCTGCAACCCTACCTCGCTAGCATCGGTGATATTTTGTCATACACTGCTGGACCGGAAGGGAGTAACTGGTGGACGGTCACTTATGCTTCTCCCACTTCGGCAGCATACTGTCTCCGGCGACATGGCGAGCTGATCCAGGGCCGATGGATTTTAGGCGTGACTATAGCCTCATCTGCTACGTCTGGCGCAAGT
This sequence comes from Tremella yokohamensis, assembly GCA_024343385.1. Lineage (NCBI taxonomy): Eukaryota > Fungi > Basidiomycota > Tremellomycetes > Tremellales > Tremellaceae > Tremella > Tremella yokohamensis. The sequence continues at coordinate 613,692 of BRDC01000034.1, read as the reverse complement.
CCTGCGGCTTCAGGGTCTGGCTTTGGCAACAGCAACGCTGCAAGCGCAGGTCCAAACAATTCAGGCAGGTGGGAGATCGCCCAGCCTCCAAGATCCGCCGAGATGCTCAGTGATCGCTCTGGTGCTGGAACGCCCTTGCGGCCGAGGGAGGGCAACGCACTCAGGAGTAAGACCCCGGTCCAGGTCAAAAAGGAGGACTATGCTTGGGATGAGCAGCAAAGTGAGGGCGGAGTAATGGGCAAGGTAGCAGATTGGCTGGTAAGTCTCCGCCGAAACCGCGTCCGGTCAGATCTGACTGGCAGTTTGGGCGGTAGTCGCGTACTACCATCTCATGATGATGAACGTGATGCATGACATGTCATGTCGTTGAGTGGCGGTCATAAGGCGTCTAAAGCGAGCTGCATAGGCGTGGTCCCGCATGCGCATGCGCACAGCGATCGTGAGACGAGTTCGGGATGAGCGTGTCTAGGTACCGCCAAGAGTAGCGCGCAGGTAGGGTATGAAGGGGTGAAGAACGCCTAGATGCTCGGTATGGTGAAGAAGTAGCATGATGGGAATTTTGGGATGTCGAGTCTTTGCTATGCCGGAGGGGAATGCTGATGCAAATGCTGACATGATCGAACTTTTTTGTGCGTGCGAATCTCGGAAGCGGAAATCGCACGCAATGTGAATTGGGAGGAGAACACGAATAAAGCAAGGCGAGGAGTAGAGTAATCCTGTCGGTGAGCGCTGTGCCGCAGATAGCAATGCCATTACTAACACCAGCGAGCAGGGGTCTGCCAAATTTCGCGGGCATCACCTTCGGCCACGGACAAGGACATCGACTTGGACAAGACTGTGCTCTTGCTCATCGCGTCGGAGTCTTTGCTTTTGAATGTCGAGCTCTGATCGCCACTCTCGCCGCTGCCACTCGAGCCAAGGCTGCTTGTTCTGGTGGTCTCGCGAGACATGGAGGGTGCGATCTCAGCGTATGCGGAAGAGGTGCGCTGCAAGTCTGAGCGCTGAGGATACGGCACGAATTCTTTGGACTGAGCATTGAGCTGAGTGAGGCCGAAATAGCCTAGCGCTCCGGCGGACATATCGGCCAGACCTTGTGTGGCGCCGAAGGGATCGAAGGTGGGCGTATCTTGCCCCGTGCGTTGGTCGGAGGGTGTGATTGTCGATAGCTGATGCTTGAGCAGATGATGCTGAGACAAGGGACGCGTGACAATTTTGCGACCGCCAAGGGCCATGCCATTGGCAGTGAGAAGCGCCATGGCCGAGATCTGTTGCTCAAATTGGATCAAGGCTTGAAGATTTTCTACAGGAGCCGGAAGGATGGTTGCTCGGACCACCGTCCCGAAGTGAGAGAAAATCTCGCGAATATAAGTTTCGTTGGGGAAGTAGACGGAATCCTGGCGCTCAGCCAATATTGACGTGACTGACCTGTCACTTACCAGGTTCTCAACGATGACCGAGCACTCGACTGCGGGCTCGCGGCGCATGGGTGTGCTGGGCGGATGGACCACTCGATTCGACATTGATCCGAATGGACTGGTTGCGAAGTGTTTGGCCTCTCGCTGGACCAGCGCCCACGAGACATCAATCTTGTACCCACTGTATGTCAGCATTCGCTCCGGTTGTATGACTGTCACTGACTCGACAAGTCGTCCATGCATGCCAGTCATGGCGGCGGTGGCTTCGGCATGCGTGGACATGAGCACGAAGCCCCTGCCGGTCAGAGCGAGGAAACAAGGCGACTAGCATACGTCGCACCTCCGCCTGCCAAGGCCATCGAGCTGAGAAAGTAGCGAGGAGTGCTCCACCGTACCGTATGACGCGAACAACGACTTGAACTGCAGCCTGCGGTCAGATGAGGCCGTCCGCTTCTACGCACTGAGTAAGGTCCAAGGGCAAGCCCATCACGTAGAGGTTCCTAGGCGGCGGGCTCGACTGCACGAGAGGCTGCATGATTCGACTTTCCGAGCTACGGGAACCGCGATCGACCGGAGTGCCATAGGGTGGGGTGACAGGGAAGTTTGGCGAGGCCGGAGAAGCAGGAGCATTCGTGGCTTCAGCAGTTGCGAGGGTGCCAGGCGCTCGGGTAAGAATGCTGTGGTCAGGCGGGCCTGCAGTTGGGGTGAAGATCAGGGCAAAGCAGAAGAACCAGAGGCGACCGCATACGACTGCTAACTGTGGGGACACTCACATCCCCGTTTCTGACAGTGTCTGACGCAATCGTAGGCAATACTCAACGTCTTGCTCGCTGGCGAGAAATACTTGAGCCCATTGCAACTCCGGATCGTCGGGATTCTGATGGCAAGTGATACCAAGAACATTGACTGAGGGTCAGTGAGTACATTCGGGGCGTCTGACGTAGAAGGAGAAGGGTGAAGCTCACCTCCATTGCACAAGAAGCTGTTCAAGTTGTCGGTGGTGACTGGAAGTCAGCGCTGCACACCCACCGACTCGCGGGCGGGGGGCCGTGAAGTGGAGGTGATAAGATCGAAGGTGTGAAAGAGGGCAAAAGAACGGGACGATGACGAAGAGCGGTGGATCGGAGAGGCTCACTGGTCTTGTGCAAGCCATACAAGCGGATCTCATACCTCGTCGCCGCTCGCGTGGGGGCGGAGGGTGTCCGAAGACGAGATTGGGAGGAGGAGCGGGACAGCTCCATGGCGCTGGAGCTTACTATGTATTGGGGCGCAAGAGCTGCTGCAGAGGGAGAGGGCTTTTGTCAGGTAGGCTGTAGTGCAGTGTGCAAGCTGAGAATGGGTAATGAGCGATGTGAAGCGATGAAAGAAAGGCGACGAGGTGATGAGGTGGATGTGAGATTAAAAGTCAGGCGCGACATTTGTATAAGAGCTGGGCGGCAAATGGCATAAGCGAGAGGTCCGAGCGCAAATGATCAGCCCGAGCTCAGCTTTCCTTTGTCACCGCATCTTCTTCTGTAAAGCAGCTCGAACATCCTCCACGCCCGAAGAGGGCGACGCCTGGTAGCGTAGAGGGGCGTCAGGACTAGGAGGAGGGCGATTTAGCCATGAGAACGATGCCATCGCCCATCAATGCGCCCAAATATCCCGAGGTCATCCTCGTCCCGCGCCTCACCGAACCGCCAGCAGCGACGCTCAAGCTCCTCGAGCGGATGAGCAAGAGCTTTCTGCAGTCTGACGATGCTTTTTCGGTCACCTTCTCGCCAGTGCTATGCCCCGAGGGCAAGAATTATCTCTTCACGCTGAAACCTTACTGGTGGGAGGTCGAGCCCGGAAAGTGGGGTGCGTTCTCGTCACACGATGTGCGGTGCGCGGGCTGATGGGCAGAGCATCGAGATGGACGTAGAAATCCATGTGAGGTGCCGGAGAGCACAGAAGACCCAGCTTATCTTCAGACTGCGATGCACCAGAAGGCCAACGTCAGCTCGAATCGGCATCCAAAACTATCTACACCCTCTCGCTCGCTGCTGCACATCTCCCGGACATTCGAAGCGCATGTCTCGCGAAAGCAGTCAGCCTGCTTCGGGTCTTCTTCCTCGATCCTGGCACGATGTGAGAGAGATTGGTGCCATTGGGAAGGCGAAGCTCACATTCGGTAGGATGCTCCCCGAAGTTCTGTATGCTCAGTGCAATCCGTCCGAACAACCCCTGCGAGGCGATCAAGCATTCGTCATCGCTGTCAGCTCATGGCCGCCGGGATTGAGGCAAGCTGATGTTCAGTGTCGCTACCTCCTGCTCGTCTCTCGCGCCCTGCCTCTTCTCAGCCTACCTCCTGACGTATGGAATGGTATGACCGAGTGGTTCAAGGCGAATCTCGACTTTATGGCCACCTCCGAGCAGGGCGCCAAAGCCCGAACGTACGGCAACAACATCACCATTTGGTATCATGCCCTCGTTGCCTCGCATCTCTCCTTCGTCAACCCGGCAGAAGCTGTTGTATATACTACCGATACTCTGCGCGAGCTCATGACGCGATTTCCCCGGCCGTCGGACTTCTTCGCTCGGGAGTTGAGTAGGACTCGACCGAGACATTACGTGCTCTTCACGCTTGAAGCGACGTTCCTCCTTGTCTCCATCCTTGTCAATCCTGCCGAATCGCCTTCTGCTCTACGGGACTCTGCCTTCTTCTCGTACCTCGCAGGACTTGTGCACTTCGCCGAGAGTGTGTCGGGCTCTGATATCGAGGTCGATGTGGACAACGATGAGCGATATCACCTGAAACTGTCATGGTTCAAGACGATGCTGGAGCGCTTGTCAGGCGAGGTTCACGATAAGTCTCCGGAACCCGATGGAAGTGGATGGCCGGGGGGCTGGAATCAGTTTGCCCGCCTCCTGTATGGCTTCATCTGACTGGGTCCGACGGGTAGAGCGGACATTGTAGCCCTAGAAATGCATACATACAGGTGTCTATAGGATAAAGGTCTCGTCGTCGCCGATCGGTATTGCGGGGAGTGGGCTTGGCTTGCCCAAAGATGGTCGAGTGCGGGTTGAAGGTCCTCCCACTCTGTGTCTGCTAGACGACATCTGACTTGTGACGGCAAAGCCGGGCATATCGTCTAACGGGATGGGATTGTCGGATGGATGTGATCGCGGTTTGGAGATGAGGACGATGATAAGGCCGACAATGCACAAGACTAAGAAGAGGATACATTTCCGTCTTCCGGTGTTGGCTTGATACCTGCTGTCAGCGAGGCTCAAGGAGCTCGTGTCACGGACACACCTCTGGGCGATCTTGAGCTCTTCCACAGCCCCCTGCAGCTCGCGAGCAGTCGTCTGGACATTGTACTCCACACTGTCCAGCACAGTTCCCTGTTCGACGACGAGATTGCCGAGATCCCGGAAAAGGTCGGCGAGCTCGGAGATGGACGAGGCGATCTGGGTGATCTCCTTGGTGCGTTCTTCCAAATTCACATCGACCGCCACTTCAGACTGCGATTGAAGCTGCGTTTTGCTCTGTCTATCAGTCGCTCGTCATACTTGAGATCTGCATGACACTGACCGCCTGCTCATCCTCCTGCAACTCATCAAAGCCCTCGGATCCGTGTAAAGTCAAAGCACCGCTAGCTACAAGCAGGTCTTTATTCTTGATCGCGTGTCCTTGAAGTTCTGCACGATGAGCAAACCAGGCGCTTCTGGACGAAGAAGGACCCTGACTCTGCATGTACACCCTTTGCTTCTTCCGGAACTGGCCAGAGGCATCCTGGACCTTCTGCGCCAAACCCCTCTGCACGTTCTTCGCTGTCAAGATCTCCACTCTCGTCGCCCCTCTGCCGGGAGCGATGCCACCTATCAAGGATGAACATTTGCGAAAGTCCTCAATCGTGAGCGGGAATGCATGATCTTCTTCGGGGCTGGCCTACCCGTGTGATGTCCGTCGTTTGTCGCTCTATTTCGCGTTCTTCCGCACTGCGGTCGGTAAAGCCAGGCAGTACATGCTTCGCATGTAGTTTGTCAAGAGCAGCAACTATAGGTTAGTACTATCGTTGCTCTACTTCAGTGGCCTAGCTTACTTTTCGGTTTGACCCGGCTCAAGATCTCTTCAACCTCTTCTGAGATGTCCACCCTGTACTGTAAGCTTCGCTCCCAACGGACTTGTCAGCTCACCATCTAGGCGGCAGCCCCACCCTTCCATCTTGCGCCCCTATCAAACCCTCCTCCTCATCTGCCACGTCCAACGTATCACCATACTGCCGCCCCTTTCCCTTCCTGCTCGATAGCGGTATCGATGAGTCCCGGATGGACAGGTAGAACAGTGTCCTAGAACGAGTGAGAGGCTCTACAGCGCCGTTTTTGGGCGAAGCGTTGAGAGGTCTCGGAGTGAATGCAGAGCTTGAGGATGCCGGGGACGAGGGATATGCGTAGGACATGGCATCATGAGGCCTGAGGAATGAATGATGAACATTGGGCGTGTCTCTGTGAAGGGCGTCGGACACGCTTCGGCCCCGCAAGAGCACGGAATCAATTTCACGTGGTGATGACGAGATCGTCCTGGATAACGACGACCAAGAGCTTGCGCGGTGTGTCTCATTGGTGACTGTTCTTCACTTTCATCGACTCTCACTTTCTGCAAGGCAGCGCACAACGTACAGAACCCGCTGCCGCTTCGATCGGACTTCTTATTTCTCAATACCTGGCCAGCTTGTGGGAGCTGCCGCTACAGAGAACTCCTCGCCACCATGAATCACGGATACGATGATGACGATGGTCAGTTCGGCGAACGCGCTTCGAGGCAGTAGCTGATGACTCTTTAGAGGAGTACAACTTTCCCCCTCCTATAGTCCCTCGGGGTCATGGGGGTATCCTTGCTCAGCTTATGGGAGGATTTGGTGGTCAACCTGGTTTTGGAGGATTCGGGCAGGCTCCTCCCGAGTAAGAGGTCCCTCAGGCTCAGGCGGCGACGCTGACGAATGTCAGAGCCTTCGATGACTACTTCAAGGCGTATTCCGTCGCAGTCATGTCGGGCAAGGAACGCGCTGAGCTGATGTACGGGGGCAAGAGTAAGGCATTATCTTCTGCTTGGTGATGGGCCTGATCGAACAGTCGTGATGCCGCCTTCGGCCCTGGCAAAGCTGTGTGAGTGGTCGCCGCTATTTTAATGAGAAAGTTGTCTGACAAGTGCAGCAGCTCTTGATATCCCTGGACCTTGGACTTTCCAGCTGCGCAACCCCCGAAACCCGTCCCAGTACCGCACACATGCCGGTGTTCTCGAGTTCATTGCGGATGAGGGGAATGTACACTTGCCCGCCTGGGTGAGCCTGGATTGTAAATCCTCGGAACATGAGCTGACCTCAAGATGATGAAGACACTAAACCTCGAGGAAGGCGATCCCATCCGCTTGACAGGCGCCAGGCTACCAAAGGGGAAGCTCGTCAAGCTTCAGGCCCAGAGTACAGACTTTCTCCAGGTGTCAGATCCGCGTGCAGTGTACGTCGACCCTGAGTTGATAATCCTCGATAGCTGATCATCAGTCTCGAGTCCGCTTTGCGCTTCTACTCTACCCTGACGAAGAATGATATGATCGAAGTCACTTACAACTCCATCACATTCGAGTTCCTGGTTATGGATACCCAACCCGAAGGACCAGGAATATCCGTCATCGACACTGACTTGGAGGTCGACTTTGCGACTCCGAAAGGCTACGTCGAGCCGACGAGAGCAGCGCCAGTGCCTATAACTACGATGGCGGAGAAGATGAAAATAGATCTGAACGACATCCAATCAGCTGGAAGCAGTCGACCTGGAAGCTCCATTGGCGCAAGGACGGGTGGCAGTGGAGATTCGACTCCGCTTGAGAGCTTCACAGGTGTTGGGCAAAGTGTCAGCGGGAAGAGGATCAAAGGCAAGGGTACTACTGCCAAGAAGATCGAGGTCGTTGATTCTCACTCCAAAATCAATCGTCCAGAGTGAGCAACATCTCAGGGATTGCCATTCAGGAGCGCTTATCCGTAGCGGGCCAAGGATCATCACCCCCGAGTCCTTGAACGACGCAGATCGCAAAGTGCCAGCTGCGCTTGTCTTGCCCGCTGGCAAATTCTTCTTTGGCTACAACTATGTCCCATACGATCCGACCAAAGCTCCAAAGCCGAAACTTACCGACGATGCGCCTCAGCCATCACAGGCGTTTCAAGGCGAGGGCAACAGTCTGGCGAGCAAAGGTAAAGGCAAGGCGAGCATCGCGCCAGCCCCCGCACCTGCCGAGTCTGGTGGAGCAAAGGAGGAAAAGGCGGATCCGTGGGCGAATCTTGGGAGTGGGAACACATTGCGTCAAACAAATACCAGAACAGCACCTGTGGCTGCTGTGACGCCCACTCGTAACCCCGCGCCCGCCCCTCCCCCGCCTCCACAACACGAGATTATCGATGCGACCATGCTGGACGAGGACGATTTTTGGGAGGCAGAGGAGGATGACGACGACGATGTCATTGAAATTGACTCCGATTGAGGAGAGAGGAGGGACGCAGGAGAGAGACATGACCTCATTTGCATATGACCCATGAGCCTGGCTTCATCGTCGATAGCCCGCTGCTGCATGTATCGAATTACTTTGTACGTGAGATCAGATGCTATAGATGCATGACATGAAGCCGCTCTGTATTGTTGGCGCCCGATAATTCAGACAAACATAATGTCCATACCCTCCTTCCTTGGTGGCTCATTGACCCGCACCGAGTCTCTGCTCGTACGCCTCCCACCCAGCTTTGCGGTACTCCTCTGCGACCTCTGCCTCCTTGCCCTTGGTCTTGTAGATACCTCGACCAACAATGATGACGTCGCACCCGCTATCACGCACGACCTGCGCCGGCGTCCTGTACTGCTGTCCCATCGCATCGCCACCCACGGCCAGCTGCACGCCCGGCGTCAAGATGAGGTAATCCTCGTCCGGGTCGGCCGCCTCGCCCAGCGCGTCCACGCGGTTCATCGCTATGAACCCGACGACGAACTCCCTGCCGGCCGCACGGGCCATGTCGACCGCCTGGCGTGTGTACCCCCCTGTCGCGAGGTTCCCGGCGGACGACATCTCCGCAAGGAGGAGCAGGGCCCGGCCGCGCGGCTGCCCGACGCTGGCGAGACCCGAGATGATCCCTGGTCCGGGTAAAGGGTGGGCGTTGGTCAGATGTGACCAGGAGGCGATACGGTGTAGGCCGGAAGAGTATTGAAGCGAGACGGTATTCCCTACGAGTTAGTCAATCTGTAGCAGCTTCAAGCCAAAGGAGCTGCTCACCGATATCGGCAAACTTGCGGTCTTCAAAGATGATAAAGTCGAGCTCATCGGCCAATCGCGCCAGCTCGACCGCAAACTCCAGCGTGAAATCTTCGATAATATCGCAGTGCGTCTGTTCACGTCAGCCCCTCCCTCCTTCGCGTACACGTACATCCCGCGGCGAAGGAGGAACGGAAGAGCGGACACACCTTGACACAACACACGCTTTTGCCGACTGCACGGACGATATCCAGCACCTCCCTCGTGGTGTTCACGTCCACGCTGACCGACAAGTTGGACCGTTTCCGCTCCATCGTCTCCAACAGTCGCCGTGCAGTGGGGTTGGTATGACGTGCCGCTCGCGCGGCGTACGTCTGGATCGTCGTCGGGTGAGGGTGGGATTGGGCGGGCATCGTGTGGGGTGTGGTGGGGTGTGTGCGGTCGGGGAAGATGGCTCGCAGATCGTACAGTGCACTGACGGGATGGAGTGAACTTGGGAGATAGCAGATAGATAGATAGATAGCTACGGTGGGCTGGCTGGTCTACGGGTATCGGACAGGCGGAGAGGGACGAGTGGCCGGTGGTCGAAGTTGCTTGGATGCAAAAAGACGGGTCCGAGCCGATCACGTTCCTATGCGATTGCGTACACCAGTTCCGCGGGCCGGGGAGAGGGTGCAACAAGGGGTCCTCAGGGGCGAGCGGTACGCGGGGGAGGGGCGCGTGTGCAGAGGGCCTCGGTGAGGACAGGAGAGGACAGGTGGGAAAAAGCGATAGACGATCGGTCGGGTTGAATCTCGAGTCGTCCGAAGGATCGGTCGTACGTTTCGGACTTGACTTTGCACTTCGGGGAATGTCCCACAGGAATGGGGCGGGGAGCGAACGTGATCCGAAGCTGAAGGAGACTCGCTACGTGTGTGTGCGTGTGCGTGTGTGTGTAAGTGTGTGTAAGTGTGGATGTAGTGTGTAGCCTAGGGGCATCAACGTCTCAAAGGTCTTCTTTTTCCAGGCACCAAAATCCACATCCGTGGCAGTTGGGTCCGCCATGTCAAACAGCGTTTGCATTTTACAACATACAGGACCCATGCTGAATATGATGCTTGAGCCTAACGCGTGCAAGTCTTCAGTCTCTACCAATCTCTCTTCAATCCGATGCCTGAAAGGTATCAGCATGCGCGACAGCTACGAGAAAAGCCGAACCTAGTGACACGTTCACAAGCGGCTCTTGAGCTTACCTAGAGACTTGTTGGCTCCCGGACTAGCACCAAATTCGGCACTGCGCCTTGGCTGGCCTTGCGATACCAACGAAGTGGAAGACGGCGAGTCGTGTAATGGACGAAGGGGCCGACGACCGGCAACTGGCTCGAGCTGGCGAGTCAGCTTCCGAAATCAAGTCCATGAAACTGAACATGGGCTCACCCGCTTCTTGATCTCCCTCAGTGGTCGCGTATTGGGTTTCCAATGCAAGATGCCTTCTTTCAGATCCCTCAGCTCTCCCGGGAACAGATCCTTGATTTCAGGCGCGTCCACCAGTCCACGCATGATCCAAGGAAGCTCAAAGTCGTTGCGTCCTTCTCGAGCCGAAAATTGCTCGACCGATAATGGCGGCAGCGATGCCGCAGAACCGACCAAGAATAAGTAATCGACGGCCAACGAATAACATGCGAGCTCCTCGTATGCAGCACTATGCCCGATTCCTAGGGGTCAGCTCAGCCGCTTTTAGTGCAAGCGCCCATCTCACCCGTCAAAGACCCCGCCGTCGCTTCACTGAGATGTTCGATCAGTCTCTGATCGTCGATACCGGCATTGCGGAGCATGAAGGCAAAACATAGGAGATTCGTCATGAAGTCTTCGGCAGAGTAGCTGGCACCATCGACAAACAGCGCGCGAAGCAGAAGAGGGTGGCTCGCAGAGCTATACGACGCTCCGTAGATCGGGACCTGTAGACTCAGCTTGTGCTTCTTTGTTCAGCCAATTGACGGACGACTTGATCATTGAGCGATGCCAGAAGCAAAACCCGAACCCCGTTTTCCAGCACCATGGACAGAGCCCGCTGATACGCCATGCTGACAGCACTATTGGAATCTTGAAATTCGAAGAGCTCCTTCGCCGCCGGATTCTCGAACCACAAATACGCCTGGCTCACCGAGCTCGTCGAGATTGAGTAGAACGGCCCGAGATGCACGCCGCACATTGCTAGCATCGCAATCTTCTGGTAGCCGCCATCTGAACCCATGATAGTGGTCGGTTGACCGCCGCGTTTCCCGCGGGTCTCCTGCGGGACAACGCCTACGGGTCCGAAACCCCATTCACAACGGTCGACCGACTCGGCATTGAGCGGTGTGCGAATATGGCCTTGGGCGATCATGCGGGAGATAAGATGCGTCGTGACTATGCAGCCCTGAGAATGCGCAGCGAAGAAGATCGCATCAGCTCGACGAAGGTCGTTGATCCAAGCGGGATTGGAGAGATATGCTTTGTACAGTCTGAACGTCAGCTCATTGTGTGGCACAGCGCCAAGGTAGCTGACTTGTCAACGCGATGATCAATGGTCCCCTCGCCCTCGAGTGGCATCAGGGTCAGTCGCAACTCCTTCACGCCCCGTTCTTCGAAGAACTGCTTGACGGCTTGGCCCATCATGTTGGCGAATTTGGTGGACGTTCCGGTAGGCTCGCCGATTACCCTGCTGATTCAGCCCCCTTCAGATGTTCCAAACCGCGACACACGAGTTGAGCATTTTGGCAGGGAACCAGCCGTGGACGCCAACGACCACGACTCTCGTCACGTTCTTCCAGCCGTCATCAGGCGGAAGACCCTCTAGGCCTAGACGTCTCGGTAGATCTGCTCCGACATGTCGACCTTCTTTTTGGCCTCGCGTCTCTTCCGGTGCCTCCGGAATCCTCGTCTCCTTTGGTGTCTCCTTACCAGGCAAGACGTAGCTACCCATAGCTCCAAGCGCCCGCCATGCCATACCGGTCGTGGCCGCAGTGATGGTCGTCTCTGCTGGCTTCTCAGGCAGCAATGATCTAGGCGGTCGATCGAACGTGGTCTTGAAGTTGGGAATGACAAGGTTCGACTGCACAGAAGGCGCTTGTGGCGGCGGTGGAAGAGCCGAAGAGGCGGCAGTTTTGGTACTTGCAGGTGTGCGATCGCCCTCAATGGACTTGGCTCTCGGGGAAGGAGGAATGGGTACCATGCTTGAGCCGGTGTGCGCAGAAGCATTCGAAAGACGCTTCTTGCGTACATCAAGGTTCTGAGAAGCCTTGCTTGTGACACTTTTACCCTTCGCCGCCCCATTCCCTGATGCTGGTCCTTCCTTTGGTATGTCGGTATTCGTCGTTGGATCCGGCGCGGACGGTGGAAAGTCGGGATCCGAAGAAAAGTCCATGACCTCTTCGTTTGGCTCCCGTGGTCCTGCCTTCTCGGAAGATGGATTTGCTATCTTCTTTTGACCGGCCGCGAACGTCAGATAGTTGAACCAGCCCGAAGCACCAGCATTTGTCGACGACTTTGATTCTGGAGTCGTGGCGGTCAAAGAGGCCGGTTGGCTGGTTGGCATATTCGTCTGGGTCACCGATGCACTGTCAAGTTGTGTCGATTGAGAAGATACCACAGCTGTGGGCACAGGCTTCTGATCTTCAGTCGGACTGGTTGGCTCCACGACATTGCCCGGGGACTGGGTTGTTGGTACCAAGGGTTTGGCGGGTCTGGTGGGAGGTATCACAAGAGAATAGAAGAATGAGCCCCAGGTAGAGTTGTTAGCCTGCTCATTTGTCGGTTGTGTTGATGACCCCGAATTATCAGACTGGGGGTTCTGATCCGCAGCCTGAGGCACGACTGCCAACGAGTCTTTCAGAGGCGCTGATGCCGAACCTGACTGCGCAGTATCGACCACATCGGCCGGAATTGGAGTGCCCACGGGATCTTTGGCCGGTGTAGAGGGTACCGCTTTCGGCGTGCTGGTTCCAACACCTAGATACGCTCCCCAACTCTTGCTTTTGGCTGTATCGACTGATGTTGCAACTGGTGGGATGTGCTCGGGAGGAGCTGGTGGTGCATCGGAGATGGCCTTGTCCGTTGCAGTGACGGCGCTTGCCGTAGCATCAGGCTGCTGAGGGGGAACAGGCTCCTCTTGCGACGACTGAGGATCTCGGGCCGAAGGTGTTGCTTCTTGAGCCAGCGCTAAGGGTTCTGTAGTCGGCTGGGCCCCTTTCGATGATAATTGGCTCTTAGTCGCTGGCGGTGCGGATGGCACGCTCGAAGAAGTCGTCCTCTCCCTGGCACCTCCCCACCCCCACCAACCCTTACTCGGTGCAGGAGCGGGAACCAGAGGTACAGGAGGCTTGGAAGAGTCCGTGGCCTCGGTCGGGATCGGCTCGTTCGCTGGCTCGACCGGTACGTTCACTGGGTCAACTGGCGTCTCTGCCAGCTGTCTGTCCTCGACTGATGTGCGTGTCTGAGATGGGGGTTCTAGCGGTACTGCTGATACTGAACCCTTGGTCGACGCAGTCTCTGATGGTCTTTGATTCGAGGTATCGACTCCATCTGCCCTTCCCTTGCCCTTGTCTTTCGCCTTGGGAAAGGTCGGACCTGGGCTGTTCCACCTCATCCACGAGCTGGACGCTTTCGGATTCAGCCTCGCCGCCTTGGCCGTCTCGCCCTCCGCCCCGCTGCCCTCCGAGATACCGAGCAGCTCTCGGTCAGTCATGCCGCCGCTACTGCTGCCTACCCGCGAGGTGGACGGTCCAGCCGCACGTCCCCTCAGCTCTTCCTCGTCCACCCCCTCAATCTCAGGCTCCTCCATCACACTCTTGCTAGGACTCGGCGTGCGTCTGCCGCTGAGCGTGCGGAACGTTCTCACGGTGGCGTTGGAGCCCGTACGGCTCCTCAAGCCCATAGTGCGTCCGCCGAGATCGCCATCGAGCTGCCTGGACAGGGCTTCTTCGGCGCCGGACGCGGTGCGCTGGGTGCGGGTAGGTGGGAGGGGGGATGATGGTGCTGCTTGAGCGAAGACGAGGGATATATGTGGCGTCGAGGATTTGCGAGCGGACGGCGCGCGGATGGAGCGAGGCAGGCGCAGTGTTGTCGTTGCGCGTGACGAGGTAGACGGCGAGGGCGAGGGCGGTACGCGTGGTGATGCGAGTGCGGACGAAGATGAGCTCGCACCGTCACCGGTGGGCCGGGGTCGAGGTGGCGGAGCCATGGTAGGTAGTCACAATACGCCAGACCGACCGCTGACCTCTTCGCGATGGGCTTATGACATTGTGTGAAGCTTGACTTGGCGAGGAGAGGTGCTGATGCAAGAAGTACGAGTAAGATTAGAGATTTGAACGAGGACAAAGCATGGTAGGTGACTGGCCGGACGTGTCGGTCAAAGGTGTTCCGGTGGCAAGCTGGGTGGCGTTCACGTCATTCCTCGTGGCTCGTGGTTGGTACTGCGACTGCTCGTGCATGCATACCCTCACCGCGCAGTGTTACATACACCGGTACAACAACTACAAGACAAGCAGCAGATCTGATACGCATCTCTATCAACCCGTTCTAATCTCTATTTACGTCCCTAATAGCGCATCTGTTGCTGGGCTAGACGGCGCTGATATTCCACCTCGCGCTCTTGGTTCATCATCATGCGCTCCTGAGGCAAGTTCATGGTCGCTGGAACCATGTATCCCCTGCGAGCAGCCCTGCGCTCGGCACGAAGCATTCTGCGCTGCATCTTCATCTCCCGCTTGGCCATCTTGTACTCGGCCTTGCTCATGCCGACCATGCTGGGTCCGGGGCGCGGCCCAGAAGCGACGCCGGCGCCAGACGAGTCGGAGGATGCCGAGCTGACCGAGCCACGACGATCTTTTCTGTCGCGTCGGTCTTGAGGCGCACCATAGGAGGGACCGGCAACCGGGGGAGCAGGGGCGTATTGCTGGTTGCTGTATGATGGGCCTGCACCGGGCAGGGGACCGAAAGCGTCGCGAGTGCGAGGCTGAGACGAGCTGGAGATTTCGTTGTACGCGGGAGGGGGCAGCTCGGCATTCTGAGAGTCAACATCAGAAGAGTCAAGAGCAAATGAGGAGCTCACGTAGCGGTCGGCGTCGTGGTTCTGCTGCGCCTCGTACTGCTTGGACTGAGGCCCATAGTCCTCGCTCGAGTAATCAGACTTGCGATACGCTTGTTCGTTCGCCTGGGCCTCGTAGAACTGGGACTCGGGCTGAACTTGAGGTGGAGGGGTGTCGGGGAGGTGGGACGAGCTGCTGCCCTGCGAAGAGTCAGTCACATGCCTTTGACACTTCAACAGGACCTACAGGTGAATGTTCTCCCTCTTTGGCCTCCGTGCCGTCTTTACCCTGCTTGCGTTTCTGGTTGGCGTTCAGGCCCTTGGTGACTAGGCCGTATACCGCTCCGGGCCGCTTGACACGACCCTTCCTGTCGTATCTGACTTGCGGGCCCTCGGGGTTGTTGAAGTCTTTGGTTGCCTGTACGCTCTGCTTGATGACGGTGACGCCAGCGCGAATGCCCGCGCCGATGAGCATAGCCGCCATGATGGAAGTGGTTGTTGAGGTTGAAGGATGCGAGGCGTGTTTAGCGAGCTAGGTGACGACTGAGGTCTGGGTTGGGAGGCCGATCTTTGCGAATGGAGAGGTGGATGGAGACCTTGACGGTGGATGAGAAAGGTGGTATATATCTGTGTCTGGTGACTGTGGTATGCATCGGCATCGCCATACGCTAGCGATGACGCTAGAGAGGTCAGAGGTCAGAGGAACCGGTCTCGCTACCGATAATCTCCAGGCGGACAGGCGGACACTCCGACTCCGACAGCCCGGGGTAACCGAAGCCCCTGAAGCCGACTCCATCATCAGTCGTCGGTCATCGCGGGATTTGGTTCGTGCATCCTCTACAGCTTGTCGATGAGTGCGATGCGCACGCCGGGCTCGAGCTGCTCGGGGCCGACCGACGAGGTGCGCTGCTCGTCGATTTGTGAAGTTCTGGGAGGGTGGCAGCCTGAGCGCCATGGCCTATGATCCGTGCATGCAAGTCTTCGTTTTTGGGCGGTATATGAACTGGTATACGGTACAATATCTACAATTTGAGCAGGCGCCCTAAAAGCGTCTCTGCTGCAGCTTTCTATCCTCTATTCCGCTGTTACCCTATATACTAGTATCGCATTTGTCGCTGGGCGATACGGAGCTGATAGTCGGCCTCACGCTCCTGATTCATCGTCATCCGCTCTTGCGCCCAGCTTGCGTCCCTCTCGACCAAGCGTCCCTTGCGCGTAGCTTTCTGCTCGTCACGGGCGGATTTGTACTGCTTCTTCAACTCCTTTTCCCTCTTCTTCAAGTCGTCCTTGCTCTGCAGCGCCGGATACGATTGCGGCTGGCGAGACGAAAACGGCGAATCGTCGAGATGAAGATCGGTCATTCTGCCCATGGCTTTCTGCTCATCGCGCATGGCTTCGTACTGCTTCTTCAGGTCCTTCTGCCGCCTCTCGTACTCGGACTTGGACTGCGGTGCCATGGACAATTCCGGCGACAAGAACGGATCGGGAGCGTGCCTCTGGTCCACCTTGCGTATAGCCTTGCGCACATCACGCATGGCTTCGTACTGCCTCTTCAGATCCTTCTGCTCCTTCTTGTATTCGGACTTGCTCATGCCGGCTGGAATGGCTGGCAACGGCATCGGCGACTGCAGCGGTGACTCCCGGCTCGCGTCCCGGAATTGTTGTCGGTCGCGCCCGCTGGCAGCACTCGACGAGAGGGATGAATGGACCGATCCTTGTCGATAGTATTGGCCGTTTACCACGGCGGGAGCAGCGTAGGACTGAGTGTATCCGGTGCTGGAGAGAGCAGAGCCATAGTATTGCGGATGTGACGGGCCTGGGCCTGCGTTTGGCAGGGCTCCGAACGGTTCGCGAGGCCGGGATGAACCGGTGACCTCATTGTAAGAGGGCGGCGGCAGCTGGGAGTTCTGCTCATCAGTACGTGTGATAGCTGCCCCAATTGCCCGGGCTCACATAGCGACTCAAGTCGGGTCTGTCCCTAGCCTCAGACGGTTTGGACTGGGTTGCATAGCCCTGGCTCTGGTGTGTCTGTGGCTCGAGGTCACCGGAGAAGTGGGACGAGCTGTCATCCTGCAATCAATAAGCAATCACCAAGCAGTAGAAAGAAGAGGCATACATCTTCCTGTGTCGCCTCGTGGTTGTCCCCTGTCTCGCCGGCCTTGCGCCTCTGATTGGCTTCCAGGCCTCGTGTGACAAGGTTGTACACCGCGCCGTTCTTCTTGACGCGCCCCTTCTTGTCGTACCGTATCTGAGGCCCGTCCGGGTTGTTGAAGTCTTTTACTGCCCGCACGCCTTGCACGGCCGAGGTGATGCCGTAGCGGATACCTGTCCCGATGAGAAAGGTCAGAGTCATGATGTTGTTGTGGTGTGGTCGGGTCAGGAGGGCTGTACGAGAAGATGCGGACCGTGGGCTGAGGGGGCATGAGTATGATTCCATGCGTACAGGTGATACATATATACATGGGCTCTAACCACTTGACGATGCTAGCGTCGAGAATGGAGAGATGGAAATGCGAACCAGCGTGCGATGGAGGAACCGGTCTCGCTACCGGACGACTCCGACAACCGGGGGTGGGGTCCACAACCGAAAGCTTAACTTTTCCCTGAAACCGAGCTCGGCGTAGCGGGATCCTCGCCAGACAGTGACCGTCGTGGCTTCGAATGTGCATCCTCTGCAGCTTGCCAATGCGAGAACCGTGTGGGAAAGAGGACGTTGCGCATGGAGCCGATGCGCACGTCGAGCTCGAGCTGCTCGGGGAGGACAGACGAGGTGTGCTGCTTCTCTATCTGAGAGGTTTGGGGAGGGTGGCAGTCTCGGCGCGGCGATCCGTGGAGGTGAAGACGGCTAAGGCGGTCGCTCGCCTCTGATGCCGCTGTCGCTGTTGTAGGCTCGTGTAGCCGTGGAGGGGATGCAGATGTCGGCTCGAAGCCCCAAAAGGTGCTCTGCGACTATGTCAGAATAGCATAGGCGCACAGATGTAGCAGCGAGACCTACATCTGAAAGTATCAAGCCTTTCAAACGCCTCCCGCCCCATTTGGGTGGGTTGGGCGGGTCCTTCTCGTCGTTGGGGCGCTTCCGTGCGCGATCGTCTGGCGTGGGACTGGGAGTGGTGTTGGGCAATGGACTGCGAGCAGGCTGCTTTTCGAGCTGGCGGGGTGACAATGGAATAAGAGCTGCCGGAGGGGTCGTGTCTCTCTGTGGACCGGTGGTCGTCTCCACCTCCTCTGATGACCGTCTGGAACTCGACGACCCCTCTGCTTCTTCAACGACAACGACGACCTCGCTTCCCTTCGGCGAGCGCGCAGCACTCTCAAGCAGAGTCTGAGCATCGTCGCTCATCCTCGAAGCCCGCCACGTAGAAGCGAGCCGGAACAAAAAATCACGTAAAGCCTAGTGAGGAGGGAAAGAAGAAAGCATCAAAGAGACTATGCATATGGCAGGTAGCTATAGGCTGAAGGGGCGACTAAGGAGGGCGGGGTCCGCGCGCGATGCGCTCCATGCTTAGATCATGACAATCTCGTTTGTCATGGACGGGTTAACGGGTGCCGGTTGCGCTCGCTTCCGGTCTCGACACCGTCGATTCGTGCGGCATCATCGCGCCTTTGAAGTGCCCTCGAATGCATCTCCATTGTCTCGGTCTGCGCGCGGCCGTCTCGGTGGTGTATGTGGGGCAATGCCACGCGTTGCGATGAATGTGCATGGAGATGCTCGGTGCGAGACGATCGTCGGATGATGCCGACGGAGTGTTCGACAGTGGATGATCGCGATGCGTCAAATGCGTCAAAGGGCTTTCTAGCCTTCGTGCCGATGGTTTGAGTGGTGCTGGGTCGAGTGCGACTCGACTATGTAGGATGTGTATTATCGAAACGTGACTCATCGCCACGCGTCGGTCTCCTCTTCAGACTCGTCATCCGAGGACCACTTGAACGTCTCCCAAGCGCTCTCGGGCGAACGGCGCGGAGGGAGGGGACCGAAAGGCTTGAGGATGCCCTTGGGAACAGGCAGAGCGAGAGCTTCCATAGCGCCCAACTTGGGTGTGATGGGTTTTCGCACAGGTGTTGAGCGGCCCGAGGAGGACGAAGCCGACGAGGAAGAAGAGGAGCCAGAGGACGATCCTCGACGGGTGAATTTGAACAGGGCCATTGTGGTGGTCGGTAGTGGATGTGGGCTGTTGGGTGTTCTTGGCAGAGGTGAGATCGTTGGTGGTGGTGGTGGTTGGATCTGAGGGCGTGAGGAAGAACAATGTTGACTCACCCTCTCTTTCCTTTATACGCATGCATGCTGAGTGATCACCGGGTGCCGTTCTGCTGAGCAAGCGACCGACACCGAAACCGAAGCGCGGCGCGACCGACATGACCGCCGACAACATCCTGGCTGCATATGGCCCCATGCCCATGGCCGGGTGACGTTTGCCCCTCGGCCTACCTGGCTTGCAAAGAAAATGTGTCAGCTCGTTCCGTCAGTCCGCCGCCCAATCGTCCCAAAGTCGCGAGGTAAAGTGCGGGCGACCCTGACCTTGTTCCATGACCATGCCCGAGCCCGAGGTCCGACCGGTCTAAATCTCCACCCCTGACCGCAACACCGAGGCACGGCCAAAAGACCCCGAGACTACGGTAGATATCGCGTGGCAAGCAGATCAGATCTCATGCATGATGATGCTGCTCCTGCTGGAATACACCCAGAATCTAGGCAAACTCGGTAAACTTGCCTGCGCCCTTGTCGCCGAGGCTCTGTACCTTCTCCACCAAGACAGCCTTGGCACCGTCCCCAGCACCGGCCTTCTCCACCTTCTCCTTGAGGTCCTTGACGTCTTCAGGCTCAAGCAGCTCGCAAAGAGAGTCGAGCTCGGCCAACTGCTTCTCGACCGTCGAGGCGGGAGCAGCGGTGCCCGCAGGCTGGAAGTAGTTGGAAGACGCAATGACACCCGCGACGGCCTTCTTCCACTTGTTCCTGTTCTTCCTAGCAGCCTCCTTGGCCTTCTTTGCAGCCTCGCGGTCGGCCTTGCTGACCTCGGGAACCTTGGCCGCCTCTGCCTTGGCTTTGGCCTCCTCGGCTTTCTTCGCATCGTCCGCCTTCTTCTTCTCGGCGGCGGTCAAAGCAGCGCCGCCCTTCTTCTTGGCGTCCCTCGCTGCCTTCTCCTCGGCCTTGATACGCTTGATGCGCGGGTCATTGGCAAGAACCTCGTCAACAAGCTCTCGAAGACGGGTGTTGTCTTCCTTCTTCCTCCTCTGTCGCTCCGACTTGTTCTTCTTCTCGGTGAAACGCTTGTCATCGCGCGAGTCGGAACCCTCGTTGACCTCCTTGTCGTGCCACTCGAACGATCGCCACGAGTCAAAGTTGTACCAGAAATCGTAGAATCCCTCGACTTCCTTCTTCGAGGCGTCGGACGAGCCGAAAGCGGGTACGGGCTGGATCTTGGAGAAACGAGCCTCGCGAGCGAAGATGGGTCCGACAATGTCGCAGTACTGGTCGGCAGGGATCTTCTTGAAGTCGGGCACCGAGTCCTCGATGTTCCAGTCGACAGAGTCGAACTGGCGTCTGCGCTCCGGGTGGGTGAGAGTCTCGTGGGCTGAGAGTCAGCGCAAAATCCTCTGTCAAGCGGGGGCCTGAAACTTACCCTTCTGGATACACTTGAAGAACGCATCATCGTTGGTACCGCTCGTGCCAGCTTTCTTGTCCGGGTGGTGTCGCAGCACCTTGCGGCGGTCTATCATCAGCAGAGCTCTCTGCATCCACTGAAGTGAGCTCACGGGCCACTTTGATATGGTCATCAGAGGCCTTGTAGCGCAAATGACCAAGACCAAGGACTGCATAATGGTCCTGCTTCTTCCACTCCTTGGGGTCGCTCGACAGCGTCTCCTTGCTCTCCTCTTCCTCGCCCAGACCAGGGAAGAGCTGCTCGCCCTCTGCAGACTTGGCAGCAGCAGCCTTGGCCTCGCGCGCGGCGGCATAGTGCTTGTCGTCCTCCTCGAACGAGCGCTGCAGGATATGTCGTCGCGCCGCGCCGATGAAGGAGGGGCCGGCGGGGTAGACGGGCAACGAGGTCGGGGCGGAGGGCTTGGCGGGCGCCGGCTTGGACCACGATGAGGGCAAGGCCCCGAGGCTGATTGGGAGGGTGGTGACTGTAGCCATGGCTCTATGATCTATGCTCTAGGTCGGCGACGACGGACAGCGTTGAAAAGTGAAATTTCCAGCTCTTGCTCCTCAACCTTTTGCTGGGAGGAATTGATGGCGGGGTATTTCTTGAATTTATCCCAGTCCACCTTGAGGTGGCCAACGATGCTGAACGATCCGAGGTCCATTCTTTAGTTGTGCATCTTTCACGCAAAGATGCAGCGGCCAAATGACCCAATAGCAGCCAGGGCGCTCTTGTGAGTGCAGCTAGTCAGATACGAGTACAGCTGACGGAACAGTGTGAAAAATCTGTGAGTCCACGAGCGCCTCTCCTCGGACTTGCTTCATCCTCTCTCGTATCCCATCTCCCTCCACCTTTGGCCAGCTGTACCCTTCCAGCATGGAGGCCCTCCCTGCATATCAAGACGAGGTGGAGTATCAGAGTCAGGACATCGTCTCGACAGGCTTGGGGAACGCCTATGGAAACGAGGGTGACTAACGCAGCAGCAACTACAACATCACCGGAAACGACCTGTACGACCTGTTCGGGCGGTACGGCGCCATCCGCCAAATACGCCTGGGCAACAACGCCGAGCTCAAAACAAAAGGGACAGCATACGTAGTGTACGAATCGCCAGAGGATGCGCAGGAGGCGATGACCCACTTGAACGGATTTCACCTGATGGAGCGATACATCGTCGGTACGTCGAGCTTTCCTACTTGCCACGCCAAGCTGACGCGACAGTGCTCTATCACCATCCGGACAAGCAGCAGGCGTCGGCATTGGCAAAGGCGGAACTAAGGGCGAGGGAGAAAGAGCTGGCAGAGGAGAAGAAACGATTGGGCATCCACGATTAGGCGCTTCCCCCGCCGTCGACTCTCTTCTCGCTTGCCTTGGTCATTGGGAGCACGGGCCCCGACCCGATATTGCATGTATGTAGCAACAATGCATTTCACTCATCATCTGGCTGGCGCGGTCTCCGTCGAGCCACGGCGTCCGCCAAGAGAGCTACCAGCCGCTCGAGCCCCAGGCCATACTTGGCACTCATGACGATCACCTCCATACCCCACTTCTCAGCTTCCAGCCAATCTTCCATGCCCTTGATTTTCTCCTTTCCGGTCTCCTCGTCCATCTCGTCCGCTTTATTCAGGACGACGGCCACCCCTTTCCTGCTCAAGCCGGGCAGATACGTCTCGAGTTCTTCGCGCAGAACAGCGAGGTCGGCGACCGGGTCAAGCTTCGACAGGTCGACAACGAATGCGAGCGCCAGGCTGCGCTCGATCGATCGCAGAAAGGAGTGCCCCAAACCGACGTTCTGCGAGGCAAGAGGCAGTAGTCCAGGGTTATCGGAAACCGTGAACCGCATCCGCTCGCCTACTCCTCGCTTGTCGCCCTTTGCTGGCGGGGGAAGGTAGTCGCCCCGCTCCCTGGCTTCTGCTTCTTTCCTTCGTTGCTCTTCGCTCTCCTCCACCACGGCGTCAACCTGACCCGCCCATTTTCCATCTTCAAAGACTCTCACCACGCCGACTTGAGGGTTCAACGTCGTGAACTCGTACCCTGCCACTTCTGCTCTCCGCCCGGTGAGCCCCACTAGAAGGGTGCTCTTACCCGCATTGGGCAGTCCAACCAGGCCGACATCGGCCAGCAGCTTGAGTTCCAGCTCGAACGTCTTGTTTTCAGGCTGAATACCACGCGAAGCCACACGAGCCGTCCGTCCAGTCGCCGAGGGGAAATGAGGGTTGCCCATCCCTCCCAGACCTCCACTGGCGAGTAAGACGGGCGTTGTGACTGGCTGCGATATATCCAGCGTGATCGGCGGTGAAGGAGGCTGCCATGGACGCCGTACGCTCCGGACCACCTGTTCAGCCGCCGCATAGTCGGCTAGTGTGGGATCGGAAGCAGGATGCGTGACGAACATCCGTTTGTATCGCTCCATCTGCTCCTCTTGACTCTCGCCCTTGACTCGGCGCAGAGGGTCGACCGGCTCTTCGTCTCCTTCCTTTTCTCCTCTGGATAGGTGCTCTTCGGGATCGCGAGCGGCAGGCGGTCGTCGTACTTCTCGAACGACGGTGCCGACCGGGACTTTGAGCAGGATATCTTCTCCTCGCTTGCCATGCCGGTGAGAACCCGCGCCGTTCCCTCCGGATCCGCCGATGATGCGCTTGGGCACAGCGGCAAGCGATGTAAGGCCGGGAGATGTGACTAGGTAGACGGCTCCGCCTGTCCCTCCGTCGCCGCCGCATGGAGGTCCCATGCCGCCCCTGGCCGAGGGCGCGAATGCCGCAGCGCCATTGCCGCCTTTGCCTATGGGTCAGAACGGTATTCAAGCTTGACGAAATGAGCGTACCACCGCGAACAGTCACGAACAGGTGGTCGATAAACGAGTCCTACCTCTTAGCAGTTGCAGTCTAAACGA
Organism: Tremella yokohamensis; assembly: GCA_024343385.1. NCBI lineage: Eukaryota > Fungi > Basidiomycota > Tremellomycetes > Tremellales > Tremellaceae > Tremella > Tremella yokohamensis. Next base: position 590,441 of record BRDC01000034.1, on the reverse strand, counting down.
AGAGGTAGGAAACGTACCTTTTGGCGTCGCTTGGCGTCTGCTTTCCTCTTACGCCTCAGCAGCTCTCGCTCAACCTCTCCGAATGTCTCCGGCGACCCAGTCGACGTCGACTCCTCGTTGTAAGCAGACTGAGTAGTCAGTCGAGGCGGAGCATCGGGACGACGGAGGCCGAATCCGATGCGGCCGCTTGACGATGTCGACGAGGACGCAGAAGAGTTAGGCCGGCTCTGCCGCCAGATATGTACCGTTGCCTCCCAGCAGGACCTGCAGATGGGCCGCGAGCCGCCTACGAGACTCATCGCGAATGCCATGTAGAGATGAAAAGCAAACGAGTGCAGACAACGGAAATTTCATCTGCCAGCGGACGTCCAAAGTGGAGGCTCCATCCTGGACAGGATGGTACATGAATTGAGTAGATTACGAGTATGCATGGTAGAACAACAGCTGTGTGATGCAATATAAACCAAATCGATCATGTCGTCCAAGCCTGTATCCCGGGTGTCTTTCACATGACGAAGATCGCCCCTTCTCCACTCTCAATCCGGTCATCTAAGATTGTTTGCGCTTTCGCTCTCCAGTCCCCCTCGATGACCTCGCCCATGCGGTTGCAGACCCACTCAAAAGTCATGACTTCCGGAATGTACGATTCGATCGGATTTTGTAGGGCCGAGTGAACCGCCCGGCGCAGCTCGACCAGATCGTGAGCATGAACATTGTACACATATGGCCTGGAGCGCGATCAGCTTGGAGACAAATCGGAAATGCGGCACTAACGGCTCCATCTCTGACATATGCCATTGTTGGGCATGCCACTTGGTCCTGTTCAACGGATCATCTTCATCCCAAATCAAGATGGGGTTGATGAACTGATCTGTGAGCTCACGCCATACGACTCCCGTCGACAGACTCACCGGCACACCCATACACAAAGCGTCGTAGGGGCTCGGACTGATCCGCGGTCTGCCGACACCGATCAATACGCTGCTCTTGGCGAGTTCCTCGTAAAATTCTATCTTGTCCAGCTTGCCGACGTTCGATATGCCGCTCTGTTTAACGATCTGATATGTCTCCTCGTCATCGTTCTTCATACCGCCGACAACTTTAATACCGAATTCCCGTTGCAGATCGACAAGAGCGGGGATGGTCCAGGAGAATGCATCAGTGTTATCGAGGTATTTGACGTTCTTGGCGAGGAGCCACGCTTGTGGCGGTTTTCGGTCGGCATGGGGTATGATAGGCAGACGTCTGCAGGTTGGCTCGATAGACATGGAGAGCAGCGTGTTCGGGGTTCGCGTGAATGGCGAGAGGGTGAACTGGGGTCCGAGTGGGTTTCCCGGACTAGAGTTTAGCTACGAAGTACGAGAGACGAGGGACGCTTACTCGTCCCAATACCAGAAGCCCATGAGTCTCCAAGCCTCAATGCCTTCTGGATTTTCCGGGCTCTTCATGCAATGATGCTTCGGGTCCCAGCAGACGTTGACCTGTCCCGGATCCGCGAGTACCATCCGCACATTCCACCGATGTCTGTGCCACAATTCGACCGACTTTTTCATATCGTCGTTCCACCAGCCAAGCGAACTGAACACATAGCTGTAGTTGTATGCGTTGAGAGTGGAGATGACGCTTTGGGCGTAGATTGACTCGCCGGCGTTCGACGTCCCAGAGTACGCTTCGGCGAACCAGAGCGAGGCAAGGATAACAACTGTCGTTTCGTTTGTTCCGCATCCTTGAGCGAGGAATTCTGCCTCTTGAGCTGCCGTAGGTCGTTGTTCGGGTGCGATGGGCAGCGAAGTATTGCGCAAGAGACCGAGCGATGCGCATCTATCGAGTTTGGCGGCAACTTCATCGTTGTGGTCCCAGATCGCCCCGGTATGAAAGTACGGGTTTTCTTGTGGGTCGAGGTCGATTGGCTCCAACCGAGAGGTGAAGCGAGGTATCGACGAGAACGAGGCGAGTATGAGAAGGAAGGCGAGAGCAGCAGCTACAACCTGTCGACGACGCGTGTTGACGAACGCAGGGACCTTTGCGAGATGTCCTCTGCGTTTCAACAGGAAATGAACGTCTTCCTCACTGGACCGCTCGCTCGCCGGCGAGGTGGCCAGTGGGATGTAGGCGGTAGTGTCCACGGCCATTGCGCGTGTCGCTATCTCCGCATTATAGGAAGACCAGTATGAGCGAGCCTGGAGTCTTGGCTGACAGTGAAAGATAGATGTAATGAGGGGCCAAGAGAAAAAGGTTGCGTCTTCTACAGTGCGACGCCGAGACCCGGACCTGGACCTGACACACAAATGGGCGAGCAAGCTAAGGGTGTGTAATCAATACCCTTTGATAGTTCCTAAAGGGGATTGGGGACTATTTACTAATGTTGCCCCCCTACCGGCCCGAAGCCCCCGTTTCACGACGAATCGGAATTCTCGGAATCACCGCGCACGACGTGATCAGACCACTTTTTACGATTCCAAACAGTGCACCACGGATTCTGCATATTTAACACATTCCTGGTCTTGACATTGGCCACCCAGCTCCATGAACCTCTGAGGACACGATGGGCGACCTTGCGAGTTCGAGCGGCCAGGGTGCCGTGGGAGCACTCATTCGTCTACCGCCCAAATGGCTCACCTACTGGTTCGCGTTTTCGACGGTGATCGTCACGTGGGGTGAGTAGCGGTGGCGAGCAGCAGCAGCAGCAGCGACTTGGAGCTGATCTGGCAGATGCGGGGTACTGCTTTCTCAGGCCGAGGAGTATGGTCGGCGGTGACCTGTCCTGGATCTGGGGCCCGTACAAGTGATTCGAGTACTCTAGGTCCCGATGGCTGGTTACTCATCAACAGCTCGGTGCCGTATGGGATGATCGACTACATATACGGGCAGAAGGCTCTGGACGATGGCAACGGTTTCACCAATGCCCAAGGTGAGCTGTCACGTTCTCAGCGTCTGCCATAGCTCACTGCAAGCCTTGATGAACGTTATCGAGTGCATGCTCTGCCTGGAGTACATCTACCTCCGGCACACCTCTCCTCGATCACAGAGATCCGAGACCAATCAGCATCGACCGCCGTATCATGCTCACGCTCCCCTCGTGGGCTTTGCCGCCTCGGTAATGACATTGTCGAAGACGGCTCTGTACATTTTGCAAGGTAGATACGAGGTGTCAAGCTCTTTATGGTGAATCTGACAACAGACTACTTTTGCGGCTGGTGCTCAGTAGGACACAACCCACTGGATAGGCTGCTCCTGTACTTTGTCCTGCCTAACGGGTGAGTTACAAAGCTCCATCGACACATGAACCTAGCTGACTGCTAGTATCTGGATAATCATGCCGCTCATCGCTGCCATCGTCCTGGGCCGGTTCGCCGCCAACGCATTGAACCGCGAATTCGCCTCCCAGATCGCCTACGCCGAGTGGGTGCAAGACCAGTCTGGGTCCGGCACGTCGACGCCGTCCAAGCCGATCAGACCAATGCGTTCGTCGGAGAGATTGAGGGCACAGGCGAACGGGAATGGGACCGGTTCGGTGAATGCCTCGTCTTCCAAACCGACGAGCATTAACCGTACTCCAGTCACAGCGCGGGCAACGCCTTCATCAGGAGTGAAGGCGGCCGCCTCCCCCGCCAGCTCATCCAAATACCCTCCCGTGCATGGCGGCGCCGCTCTTCCCCTCACATTCCACCCTAATAATCTCAATACCCTTGTCGTTGGATCGAACCGAATCGCTGCCGCCAGAGTCCATACAATGCTAGAAGCAGATGCTAAAGTCTTGCTTGCCTCCCCGAATCCTCTCGAAAGTCTACACGAAGAATTACGATATCGAATAGAACAAGAACAACTACAACGTCTGCAAACCTCGCCAGAAGACCTGTCATCCTGGGTCGACCTTCTCTCCCGGAATCGTATCAGCCTGGTATGCGTAACGGATACACTCATTGGGTCATCGCAAAGGTCATTGGCGTCCGCCACTACCATTTACAAGGCTTGTCTTCAGCTGAACATACCTGTCAACATTTCCGACCACCCTGCACTTTCCACCTATACCTTCCCTGCTGTCCACCGCTTCCCTGGAGTAGACGGGCAGCCTTCCAACCTCCAAATTTCTGTCTCGACAAATGGTCGCGGTTGTCGTCTCTCCGGCAGGATCAAGCGAGAGATCATCGCGAAGCTGCCATCGACAGTCGGCGCAGCTGTTGACAACGTCGGCATATTGCGCTCAAGAGCGAAATCTGTATCCCGAGCCTCCCGCCTATCCGAAGAGGATCTGGACACACCGCTCAACAACCCAGTGGAGCAACTCAGCACACCTTCTCTTCTATCTCAAGCCTCCAAGAGCCTCGGTCTGCTGCGAGAGGCTAGCGAAGATACGAAGATGCGGCGTATGCGCTGGGTCCACCAGATGTCAGAGTACTACTCGTTCGAGGCCCTGGCTCGAATGACGGAAGATCAGATGGAGTCTGCTCTGGAAACGTGGAGCGGGACGCCTCGGTCCAGTGCTCTACCACATCACGAAGGCACGCCTCCTCAAAGCCCCGGTCTCCCACCGCCCCCTCTCCAGAAAGGTCAGATCCTACTGGTCGGATCGGGCCCGGGACATCCTTCACTCTTGACCGTTGCCGCTTTGCATGCACTCCGGACAGCTACCCTCATCCTCTCCGACAAGCTCGTGCCCGCTGAAGTCCTTGCCTTGATCCCGAAATCGACCGAGTTGCACATCGCCAAAAAGTTCCCAGGAAACGCCGAAGGAGCTCAGAACGAAATGATGGAGTTGGCACTTGCCGGCGCTCGGCGTGGCGAGACGGTGGTGCGGCTGAAACAAGGCGACCCGTTTGTCTATGGTCGAGGCGGCGAGGAGGTGCTTTACTTCCGCGAGCACGGCTTCGAAAGTACCGTCATTCCAGGCGTCTCGTCCGCATTGGCCGGCCCTCTCATGATGGGTATCCCGGTGACCCAGCGGGGCGTGGCCGACTCGTTGATCCTGTGCACCGGTGTCGGTCGAGCGGGCAAGGCGGTTCAGCTTCCAGGCTACGCTCGAAGTAGAACTCTGGCCATCTTGATGGGCGTGGCTAGGATCAAGTCAATCGTCGAGGTCTTGCTTTCTCCCTCTTCGCCTGGTCGAGACGGCGCCGCTTTCCCACCTCATCTGCCGATCGCCGTGATTGAGCGGGCATCGAGTCCGGATCAGCGAGTCATCCTGTCGACCATTGAGCATATCGAAGAAGCTCTGCGATCGGTCGAGGAGAGACCGCCGGGGATGATGCTCGTCGGCTGGGCGGCTTTGTGTCTAGAGGGCGAGGGTCGCGTGGATATTTTGGACATGTCGGAGGGTGAGGAAGAGGGTGTCGTGCGGGACTGGCTGGGTGGCCAGGGTTGGAAGATCCGTGAAGGTCTGGGTGAAGCATGGCAAGGGTTGATGATTGAGTGAGATGCATTGGTACTGTAGTTTTTGGCAGATCAGGCACCGTCGTCCATTAGTTGAGATCTCTCGATTGACCGAGGGTTGACGCCGACGCCGAGAGGCCGAATTCGGGCATGTGGGTGTCGACGTCATTCATGTTCCCACCGCCACTCGCCGTGCTGAACAATCTATCGTGTTACTTGGACAGTAAAGTGGTCCTTGTGACGGTCAGCCAGGCCAGGGGTCGTCACGATGAACGCCATGGCAGCGTTCGACAAGCTGCTCGGGCCGATCCACCCGAACAAAGTAGCCAGTCGGACCGCGGCGGACGTGCAGAACGCCTTTGTGTTCGAGGCGCACACCGAGGCGGGCAAAAGTGTGGCCAGTTTTCTGGTCAAGACGGGTCGGTTCAGAGTGACCGCGATGTTCCGCAAAGCGTCGGATCCCGTGGCTCGGGGTGGGTCCTTGAGTTCTCGAGATTGGGAGGAGGGAGGTGCTGAAGAGCAGAACTGGCCGCTCAGCAAGTGACGATCCACCTTGGGCGACTGGAAGATCCGCGTTCTTACGCCGGTATATTGGAAGGTATGGACTGCGCCTACCTCGATGGGAACTGTACGTTGCCTCTCTCCGTCTCGCCGTTGAGGACGCAGGGGGGGAGCTTGGCTGAAAGCAGATCTGGGCCACTTCAAACGCATGCGCTCTACGACAGGAGCGACAGCAGCCGAGCTCGCCCAGACCAAAGCGGCGGTCGACGCGTGCGTCCAGGCGAAGATCAAGCATCTGGTCTATTCGGCGCTGGACGACTTTGCCCCGGACAAGGATGTCCCGCACTGCGCCGCCAAAGCGGAGGGTGAGTCCTCCATGGCCAAAGGCAGTGGCTCTTTGGAGGTTCCCAAGAGTATCGGGGTCGCTGAGAGCAGTGGTGCGGTATATAAAAGCCAACGATATCCCCGCAACGTTCATCTACACCTCTCACGCCTACTCGGATATCCTCAAACACGATCATCTGAAGCCGATCCATCCGGGGTGCTGGACCCTCGATTTCCCCGTTCCGGACGACTGTACCCTTCCTGCGTATGCCATCGAACAGACGGGCGAGTGGGTGAGGGTAGCCATGCAGCGTCCGGATAGGTGGATCGGTGCGTCTCCCATCCCCTCTCTTCATTCCCCCATTGTTCCCCTACTCGTCGTCACCCCCTTGCCTTCCCGTAAGTTTACCTCTACCGCTCACACGTCAAGGCAAAGACATGCACGTCGCCGCCGAGTACTGCACGCCCGCGCAGATGGCACGGGATATCGCAAAAGTCACGAAACAACGCGTGGACCCTCCTAAACTTACCAAGGAAGAGTTTTACTCCGACGAGCACAAGAAGAAGCTCGGCGAGGCGCAGTGGAAATCGTATCGAGCGTATATGGAAGGGCGAGTCTTCTTCCCTTGACTGGTTCTGTCGGAGTGTTGACTCGACACAGCCTCTTTGTCCGCGATACGACTCAGGCTGAAGCTGTCGTCCCACACGTCTGGTCTTTCCGACAATGGGCTACGCAGAGCAAAGAGCTCAAGCAGAAAATGGCTTCTTAGGTATCTGTCAGTTGTACTCGTATCTCGCCTGTCGCTCGTATGCCACAATCATATAATGCATGCCCGATTTCCCGCCCCAGCGATCCCTTCGATTCCTGTATTCCTGATCCCGACTACGACGCAGCCGCCTGCTCCGCCTTGGATGGCGGATGATCAAACACCACTTCGCCCTGTGGCGCTCCGGGAGCCGTTTCCAGCCCTTCGACCTCTCCCTCCTCAATGTTCAGATCCGAGATTCCCTTCTCCGCGTCGGCGGCAGCCGAGTCACTCTTCTCGGCTTCTTTCGCTCGTTGCTCCACGGCGATCTTCTGCGATTCGGTCTGTTCTCCGGCAGCGATAGCTACGCCAGTGACAGTACCGGTCGCAGCGGCGGCGTCCACTTTCTCCTCGGCCTTGGTTTGTCCTTCCGCGCCTGCTCCTGACTCCTTGGTCATCTCGCCAGTCGCGTTCGCGTCGGGTTTCGGCACAAAGCCTGAAGCTGCAGCAGCGATACCGTTGCCAAGAGGGGGGACCCAAGGCTTGCCCTCGTTGTCCACACGCGTCCCGTCCTCGGCCTGCTGGTGAGTCTCAGCTGATGAACAGTCGACGAATATGAAACTCACGAGATGGCAGTACTCGGTGATGGTCTTCCAGTACACGTCGTGGTCGAATACATAGTTATGGTCGCCGCCAAACTCAAAGTCCAGGTGAGAGGGAGGTACAAGCTCGACAAGGTTGGGGTTGAAGCGGATCTGGATGTTCAGCTCTGAACGTGAGACAGAAAAGCTGCTCACCTTGTCACGAGTCACAGGGTCAAGGAAGGGCGAGAGACCGGTGAAGAAAGCATTGATGAACCATCTTAAAGGTCAGCTCGGCGCAGACTCCCTCAGGGCCAAACATACGGCATATTGATGACCAGACCACGGCCGAGACCTAATATCGTCAGGGAAGGTCATGGCTACTTGAACAAATCCTCTCACGCTCGACATAGTGGTTCTGTAGAATGCTCAAGACCTGACGCGCTTTCCCCAGCGAGGGACTGGTCGAGGAGGTGGCGGATTTGTACTGCTTATCAGGACCGTCTGAAATGAGTCCCGTGTAGCTCACATCGACAATAATCGTGACTTGCTCCTGTCCCGGCGGGGCAAAGTCAATGGCCCGCTCTCTATGGAGTAAGAAGCGGAAATGATCCGTCAGAAGGGACCCACAGGTGCCAGATCATATGCCTGATCTGTCTAGGGGAAGTCTCAGTGTTCTCCCTCCCAGGTCGGAGATACAAGATTGGCCGAGCATCGACGTCAAAGCCGTTCAACACACTACTCATAAGTAAGGCTTAGAGGCAGGTGAGTCTGCAGCTTACATCTTGCCCGTTTGAGCCTCCGGCTTGACATCTCCGGGCGCGATCAGGTCCGGCTTAAAGTCCCTGCGCCACTCCATGGTGCCCTTGATCCGCTTTTTGCAGTCGTCCATCTTCCACTTGCCGGCGCGGCAATACCTGGGGTGACATCCGGGGTCATTGAGGAAGCGCTGCTCCCATGGGTAGTACGCGTCGGACTCGGGCAGCTGGATGGTTTTGGTGTACTGGACGAGGGTCAGCTCGTACACTTCAGCTACCAAGCGGATAAAAGCAACGAACCTCTCTCAGTTCTTCAATCTGCTTTATCAGCTCGCGCTTAGCAGTGGCGGTTCAGCAGACATACCTTTTCCAGCTGCTCGGGCGTATAGTCGAACCTCTTCTTCGGGGTGGCACCCTCTGCGGGCTGGGTGAGGACGTCATGCACGACCGGAGGGGCTGGCCGATCTACCGAGCGCAACGAGGATGCCCGAGACGATGACGCCGAGTTTGGAGCTGACTTGCGAGAGAAGAGGGACGACATGGTGGCGGGGGGGATGGGTGGGGACGAGGGGAAGGCGGGATGGATCTACGATCTAGGATTATAAGAATCTGTGTGTGTGAGAGAGAGAGAGAGCGAAGAGAGAGGATACCAGATAGTACGATAGGTGACCTTCGGTCTAATGGGGTGGTTTAGTGACACTTTTGCTCGGTCGGCCGGCGGAGCGTGTCATCCCTCATTACGTACCTGACCAAGCATACTCCCGGAGTGCAAACTGATAAGCCACTCCGCTGGAACCGGCCCAACCAGGTGAATGACGTGGCATTCACCTCTTTCACCCCAAACTGGGGCCGCCCCGTCCCTTCAGCCTGCCTGGCTGCTCGTTACTCGTTCACCCTAAAGAGACAAAGGGTTCACTTGCATCCAATCGATCACCACCACCACCGCCCACCATGTCCATCGAGAACATCGAGAACCTCACGATCGAGGACACGGACGTCGCTCCCGCCGGCGAGATCTCCCGCGGCGAGCGCAAGGCCCGCAAGCTCCTCGAGGGACTCGGTCTCAAAAAGGTCCCTGGGATCCAGCGGGTCACCGTCCGCCGGCCCAAGAACGTCCTGCTCGTCGTTGCCAACCCCGAGGTCTTCAAGTGCCCCGGCACAGACTGCTACATTGTCTTTGGCGAGGCCAAGGTCGAGGACCCGAGCTCGGCCGCTCAGCTCAGCGCGCAGGCCCAGCTTGCCGCGAGCACGGATGCCGCTCAGAAGGCGCACCAGCAGGGAGGGTTCAAGGATGGTGTCCCGAAGGACTTTGAGGACTTAATGGCGGACGACGAGTGAGTGTGACCACTGCGTAGCAGGCGGAGCAGGGAGGCGGTACTTGATCTGGACGATTGCTGATACTTCTCCTTCTCACCCGTTCATTCGCCTCATTGCTCCCTCCTCTCCTGCTCTCCCACCTTTCATCAATCCATCGCCTCATTCAAACCACCCTTCCCCGTTTCTCGTGTAGTGCGCCCGACTTGGTCGAGAGCAAAGACAAAGAAGCCGGAAAAGCCGACACATCCAACGTGAAGATCGACGAGGACGACGTGCAGCTCGTGATAGCCCAGACCGGCAAATCCGAGGCTGAAGCGAGAGAGGCCTTGAAAGCCGAAGGGGGAGATCTGATCAATGCCAGTGAGTCGTTCTTGGAGAATGCTTCGCTGTGCACAGTAATTGATGACAGTCATGCGCTTGGGGTCATAGACCTGATCTATCCTTGTTCGACCTACGCCGCGAGGAGAGGGAGAAGCCAGAGCAGCAGTAGCACGCAGAGGGAGCCTTTGTATATGTCCCAAAGCCCTTTTGCCTCGCCCATCGATGCATCCATCATGCAAGCGGGATACTCCTGACACGTCTCATATGGTGAGCCAGTATCAGATGAGGTATCATTGTGCATGGTCGTCACTGTGGAGGTTTATCGTACAACATATATGCCGTCTATTCAGTCGAGGCAGATCATGCTTGCCGTTGCTGACTACGGAACTGTATCGTCAGCACTACACGACGTCCAGATGGCGAAGACAACGTACGATATCGCGCAACTGGCCATTGGCCTCGTCAAACTGCTTCTCGAGGTACTTTGCCTTTTCGTCAGCGTCTACCGCCTAGCGCTACTTCAACAAGGCAACAAGACTCACCTTCTTCGTCAAGTTCGACAAGTCCTCATTGAGCGCCTTGTCCTGCGCCGCCTGCTCGGCCGTGATGGACGCTCGTGGCTGAGCCATGAACCTAGCCATCAGTCTAAAGTTCAGTATAGCGATAGTCGGGTGTGTGGCTGAGGGGACAGCAAGGCGCCGGCCGACCGAGTAGCAGAGGGTGGGGAGATGATTGGAAGGAGAGGAGAGACGCACATCTTGCCCACCCCCTTGTACATCTTGCTTTCGGGGGGCATGGTGCCCAGTTCCCGCATTGTCAATTGCAAGATCTTCTTTTCTTTCTCTTTTGCCTGGATCTGGGCACGAGCGACGCCTAGACTTCGTTGAGAGGTGACGGCCTGTTGTCAGCCTCATGAAATAGTGACCTCGAGCGAACCGCTCTGCAGGCAGGGGAGCATGGCATGAGTTAGGGAGAGGGGGAAGGGAAGGGAAGTCTCACCTGTGTTTGGATCTGCTCTAGGATCTGCTGGTCAGCTCTGTAGTCAAGACGAGCGCCGGAAAGCTGACCTTTCTCAACGTGTCGTCGGATAGGTTTGACATCTTGTCGCGATACTCTGTTGCGACGAGAAGACTTCAACATAGGTTGCGCGCCGTTCCCCTCCACCATCTCACGGTTCAGAAGACGTGAACGACCGTGGGAATGTCTGTCTTGCACCCTATGTTCTGCTAACGACAAGGCATCGCGTCGCATACATATCGACTAGGAATAGGTCATGAGCGAGCAAACCATATCTGCACAGTGCAACTCCGACAGCAAGCTCATCTCCCATTTGGTCCTCCTCTCGTTGGCTCGTCTGCGGAAGTCTTCCACGAGGGCCCCGCTCGAGGTTTCGCCACGCCCCATCCCCACCCCACTCTAGACGGGCCGCCGCCTCCCTCGGAGTCCTCCGCTAACTCGCTCTCATCGTCCTCATCGTCGCTACCATTAGTCATGCGGATTTGCAAGACGTCCATACTCACCTGCCGGACAACTCCTCATCCTCGTCGTCCTCTCCGTCTTCATCCTGGTCCCAACGCGCACCAGATGGCCCCGCCACTGGTTCTTCAGGCTCCACCTTGACATCCTGATCCTTTGCTATCGCTTGCTCTTCCTGACTCGTGGTATTGTAGCTGACCGCATCCTTGACCCACGCAGGCGACCGCCACCGCTTATTTGCCCACCGACCCTCTGTTGGGTATACCCGCAAAAAGGGATGAGCCCAGTCGAGAACAATCACATCGGCCTCGTGCTCGGACATTACGACAGCCCCGTTCTCCTCACTCGTCAGCTTTGACTGCTCGCTACACCCGTTGTGCCCACCTCGAGCATGATCATCAAACCCAGCCTGTCTTGTTCGTCCCGCATCGCCCCGACAGCTACCTTGAGCGCCGCCTGATGGTCGTCCACAAAGACTGGCGAGGCAGCACTTTCCTCGGCGACCGACCCGCAGTAGTAACATTTCAGAAACCAGTGGTAAGGCTCGAGCAGCGCTTTGCCGGCGGTAACGGACGGCAGGTTGTGCAGCGGCTCGTAGTTTGGCCGATAGCGCATGTGAGGGTTGATGAGGACGACATGCGCTTCTTCCATCGTGTACGCCAATCTTGCGCCTGTCTTCTGCAAACTTTGAGCTCAGTGCGAAAGGGGGAGAAGAGCCGAGTTGCGCGACACTCACAGTGATACGCCGACACAGTAGCGACTGGAGTGACTTGTCCAACCACCCCGGAACCCAGAATGACAGTTCTGACCATGGAACGGGCATGCCCGTACGGAGTCGCTGCACAATGGGGCTACTGGGAGGGGGAGGTTCTGTAGCTGGGGTTGGTTCCCGTGGTCTGTCGGGGCCGTCCCTCTGCGGCGGTGGAGGGGGTCGAGGTCTGATTGCTCTGAACCTCTTGAGGGGCGGCACTTGCGTAGTGCGGACTCGTCGAAGTGGGGGAAGGAGGGGTTCTGCGGCTGTGGCCGAGGGTATCTCCGGGCGACTGTCGTGACTGTTCCTCTTGAATTCTCGTGTTTCGGGTTTGTAGTGGAGGATGGCGAGGGGGGCAGATCGGCCATTGGGTATCGAAGGTGTCCTGGCTCCTTCAGCGGTCTCATCAAAGGGCCGTTTCTGGGTCTTGGGTGGAGCAATGTGTTGGACTGGCGGGGAAGGGGTGTCATCGCTCAATTCGTCCTCTCCCTCGGAAAAGGCTCGCACTGGTCGACTAGGCATAGGTATAGGGCGCATGATAACTTTGCGGGCGATTCCAAGGGCGGAACAATATGGGGACTGGGAGGACTTGGAGCACGAAGTAGACTGAAGCGATGAATAGTGGTGGTTGTGTCGAGCAGGAGCTGAATTTGAGCTCTCTGTTGGCGAGCTGTTGTTAGAGTGGCAAGAAAGAAATGACAAGACGACAGCAAACGAGTCTCCATCGAGTGCACTGACCTCTCTTTTGTCCTCTCTTTCCACCTCTGCTGCTGTCCGTTCTACGCAATCCCCCAGTGTCCTGCCCCTCCACTTTTGGTGCCCTTGCGCACAGACCCACACCCCGTCCCCGTCTACACGGGATTTTTACCGAGCCGGCTACAGGAGGAATTTGCCACCGCCACATTCAGTAAAGTCAGGCGCGTCGAAAAGGGGTAAATTGGGGGTTCTAGAGTTCACAAAGTGGGACTGTAGATTGCTTCTTTGACGTTTCAGACTCTGCACAAACATCCCCAACTGAACAAAGGCTCGACCAGAGAGTACTTCGGCCTGTAAAGGCAGTCGAGGACGATTCATCATTGCCGCCACCATTGTTGTCTTGGTGATCTGTGCGCTTGACCGATAGGTCCGAGCTTGCGTCCGCTCCATCACGGACCGCCTGTCTCAACACATTCCACCCTGTCACACCTCATCTCCACCCTTTGTCAATCGAATTGTCCATCTTCGTCACTGGTCATCTTGGATTATTCCTGCAGCGGCACACTATCATGGCCACGCGTGAGGTGGTGTCGCCTTCGGCAGGCTCGGAGCATTCCCTACACACCATGGTCTCCCCTCCACAGCCCGAGCAGGTTCACCAACAGGAGCCATCAGGCGATTCCACGATCGTCGAGGCTTCCTCCACTTCGAAGATCGGTGATGCTGAAGCTGGGGCGACACCTGGAGAGGGCATCGTGTCGGGGGACGAAGGCGAGCGCCCAAGGACGCCTCCGGAAGGCGAAGGCAAAGCTCAGGAGTCGGACGGCGCGGAAGGGTGGGACGTCGTCTCTGCCAGAGAGGGCACGAGTCCTCCCAAGGCAAAGGTCGCGGACGAGAAGAAAGACGGGAAGGGCGGAGAGAAGAAGGCTGTAACGGGTGGAAAGGTTGCAGAAGCCATCAAGAAGTTTGCGACGAAGGCTACAACACCAGGTGGGAGTTTCTGTAATGATACGCAAGGCTTAGGGATGGCTGATGGTCAGGATCAGCTGCCAAGCCCACTCCTGGCAAGCTGTCTGCTCGATCTTCTTTGGCAAGGCCGACGGCGGCCACACTCAACCGATCCACCACCGCTAAAACCTCCACCACGCCAGCGGTCGGATCAACCACTACGAGGCCAGGACACAAGTCTTCTCCGTCGATCTCCTCAGTGAAGAATGGGACCCCACTATCCTCTTCGTCGGCGACTGCCCAAAGAGCGCGCTCTTCCGTGGCTCCCAACGCGACGAAAGCACCGTCGACGACCGCCACCTCAACGCTTGCTCGACGACAGTCAGTCGCCTCCTCGGCCACTGCACGGGCCCCTGCACCCAGCACGAATGGAAGGATGACGAGCGCAAGCACAGGCACGGCCACTGGAAAGCGGACCCCGACATCGTCGAACGCTAGCTCTGTGAAACCAGTCGGAGCTTTACGTACAACGACTCCGCCGACTGGAGCGCCGCCGAGAATGGCGACGAAGGCAGGGAGCGTCGCGGCGCCTCACAGGCCTACTGCCACCCCTTCCGTGTCCGCCACAGCCACCAAGCCCCCCGTTCCGAAGGCACGTTCGTCTATAGCACCTGCAGCAGGCAAGGTTCCGGCAACCACAGCGACTAGGCATGCGACAGGTCTGCATGGGCCGGTGAAGCTGAATACAGCCACCGAGGTCAGCGCTTTCAGTGTAGGAAGTGTCGGACTGACCGCTCTAGGGGAAAATTCGCGAGCTCGAAGAACAGCTTGAGCAACAAAAGGCGGATTTCGGGAATCGGGAAATGGCTCTTCAGGAGGAGAGAAAAGAGCTCGAAGAACGGTGGGTGGATGGATGCTCGGTATCACAAAGCTCAACAGCAGTCATGCTGCTGAGATCGCTAAGGTTCGTGCGGAACTCAACGCTTCTTCGGTACAGGCCTTCGCTGAATCGGACAAGAGGGTATGTGCAAGTTCTCAAACGAGGTCGCCCGTTGACTCTTTAGATTGAGGAACTTCGACAGGCTCATACTGCTGAGCTGGATGAGCTCAAAGAAGCCTCTGAAGTAGCACAGGCAGAGTCAGTGCAGGGCGCCTCATTGGAAAATGCTGATGTTGGCAGGCTGAGACAAGCTTTGGAGCAGACTCAATCGAGCTTGGAAGCAGCTCTTGATCAGTGCAAGACGCTCGCATCCGAATCGCAAGACAAAGATCGCGAGGTAGCCGAACTCCATAACGCTATTGCATCAGCTGAGGCCGGATTGAACGGGGCTCAAGAGGAAGTGGCGACACTCAAAGAGGCGCATTCTGCGGGGGCTCGTGATGTCGCTGCTGCCAGAGCCGAGCTCGAGAGCTTGCGGGCAGAGCTTCGCGCGAAAGATGAAGACGTCGAGCAACTTAAGCGGACTGTGGAGGAGAGCGGAACTTCATCGTCGGGAATGCAGGACAAGCTCCATGCTCTCGAGAAACAGGTAGCCGAGTTGAAGAGCACCAAAGCAGCTGCAGAAGCTGCGTGGGCAGAGGAGCGGCAGGTGAGCTCATGGTGGCCTGCAAGGGGATCGCGCTCATTGCAGTCACTGTCCATGGAGCTCGAAACACATGTGAAAGCGAGTGCCAAGGGGAAGGAACAGCTAGCGACAATAGAAGAAAGCGCCCGTGCGCAGCAGGCAGAAATCGAACGTCTTCACATTGCACAGGCTGCCCTCACCGACGATCACGATCAAGCTCGTCGACTCGCGGAGCAGCATGCGGCGAAAATCGAGGAGCTGAACGCCCAACTTCAACAGACCGCTACCGAGCATGATAAATTGTTGATGGAGGCCGCTCAGCTTTCGGACTCGAAAATTCTGGATCTTGAAAATCGATTGAGCGAGGCTCTGAAGGAGAAAGCTGAGATCATGGAAAGACTGCGACAGGCGGAAGAAAGGGCGGGGAACACAGAGGCCGATCTTAAGGAGACACTTGAGGCCGTGACAGCTGGCGAGCAGAAGATTGGGGCCTTGGAGGAGGTTGGCCCAGTATTGCGAGAGATGATAAGTCCCGCTAAAGTCCAGGCTGTGGACGCGCTACAGAAGCAGCTGGCCGCTCAACAGGCTGAGCACGAGACGAAATATGCAGCTGCCTTCGATGATGCAAAGGTGAGTTGACGCAGCAGAGAAGTGACTGATATTCAGGCTGCTGCACAACAAGCGCATGCTGCTGAGCTTGCTGCCATCCGCTCCGATTTGGCGGTCACCCATTCGCAACTTCAGGCGGCCCATGCAGCCGAGATAGAATCGATCACAGCGGAGCACGCCACGGCGCTGGCAGCGGCCAATGCAGATCACGCCTCGCAGCTGCAAATCTTGCAGGATCAGCAAGACGCCTCGTCATCTGCTCTAGCCGATGCCCAGGCCAAGCTTGAGAAAGCGACAACCCTCGTAAAAGACTTGACGGGCGAGGTCGAGAACTTGGAACAGCTTGTCGAGACTCTCAAAGCCGAAGCTGCCAACGTCAATCCGTCAGCTGAGGTGGACCTGCAGCGTAGTCTCCGCGAGATGGACGGGATAAGGGACGAGTTGGAGGGTACGAAAATGGTGAGCTATAGCATCAAATTGTCAGACAGCTAATGCGAAGGCACTGGAGATGAACAAGAGCCACTTTCAGCAAACTCTGGAAGAGATGCAAAGCCAACACAGTAAGGATGCAGCAGCAGCGGCAGAAGCAAGAGCGCAAGAGGCTGTCGATGCCAGAAAGAATCACGAGCAAGCCATGGCGGACTTGCAGGCCGAGATGCAGCAGCTACGTGCCGAGCTCCAGGTGCGTTCGCAATCTCTCATATCTGATGCGTGCTGATAGGCAGGATGAGAGAGTCGCGAAGAATACCGCCTTAGCTCAGGCTCAAGTGGGATTCTGTTCGTCCTAGAGATATGTCAAGCTGAAATATCAGCAGGCTCGGATCAAGACGCCTCCCCCTGCTGTGATCAGCACGCCGCCGGTATCGCCATCGCACCTGACGAAGTTGCACGAAGCGCACAACGCAAAAGTTGCCGAGCTTGAGGGGTGAGAGATAGTGAGACGAAATGTTAGCGGTTGTTGATGTTCAGGACTATCAAGCGTCTGTCGACGGAACTGGCCAAACGACCTTCGACTGTAGCCAACGCCGCCGAGCCTGGGGAACCGTCTGTCCCTGCGCCAGCGCCAAGAGTTGCCACTCCGCCGGTGATGAACGCGGTCAAAGACGTTCTCCTGACCGATCTGCCGCCACTGCCACCTACTCCGGCGCATGTTCACGGCGAAGAGGACGAGGATGTGGACGAAACTTTCTAGATCAACGAGCTGTTTGGATTATGCCTTTAACGATTACACATGATTTCTCACCTTGAACGAGCACAAATCCCAATTTTACGATGACATTGACTTGATTCGGTAGTGAATGCATATATACGCCTGCAAGTGTCGTCAAGATGGATATAGTAGCGCTACAGTACGTCTCGTCGCGGCCTCGACCTCCTTCGATTAAATGTGACTCGTCCTCATTATGATTGTGATTACGCGGACGCCTTGGATGCGTTGAGCAGGGAAAGGTAGAGTGTCCATGCGATACCGCAAGTGGACTGGAAGGGGACTCGATATTGTAGGGGGATGACGGTGAAGTTGATAGTCTGGAGTAAGGGCCACACTTTCCAATTTGCAAGAATGGCGGCTGACTGTGAGTACGAGTGTCAACGAGGAGAGGAAGGATTTACGCCAGTACATATCTTGGAACTTTTGGCCAACGGCGGGAAGGTCTTTGCCTTCCATGAGACCCATACTTCCCACGAAGAGGACGAGCTGGAATCAGCTTCTCAACGAGCCAACCCACACTTCTATCCAGAGGGGGAGGACGCTTACACCAATCGGAGCCCTGTCATTAGCCCGTCTCTCGAGTATATTGACCAAGGTGGGGGTCGCTCGGCGAGCCTCGCGAACTCACATGATAGCTTGATCCGCCAGTACTCGTTTGGCGAATTGCAACCCATTCCCTTTCGCACCCGCAATGACCGGTATCTGTCTCTCCAACAACCTCAGCCAACGACCGATGACCGGGCCCATGCCCATGCCGTATACTGCGAAGCGTAGGGTACGCTCATAGTCGTATGCCGGCGCAGGTGTCCCTGGTGGTGTCTTGCTCGTCTACCCTCAATCAGCTCTTATTTTTCATCCACCAGATGGGCGAGCAAGCGAGCAATCCATAGATAGCTCGCCGGTCGAGTTTGATCCGATATCGAGGGATGGGTTACTCACCGCGATAGTCACTGTTTGCGCCTGCCAGAGTTAGCTCTTCCTCAAACTGCGTCCCTGCGGGAAAGAGCACTGGGACCGTGTACCGGCCCTGTGAGACTCACGCATATATCCGCAATAGTCGACAGGATACCATTCGTCACGATGAGCGTTGGGACAGGGCGTTTGTCAAAGTTCCGATTGTAGTAGCTCACAAAGGAGCTCAGGCGGAACGTCCGGCCTGACATTCCGGCGAGCGAGCGAGCGTGTGATCGACACGTTCGTGAGACGCACGCGGGTGGTGACTAGCCAGAGTGTCGTAGCTGGAGAGGACGACGACGACGAGGAGGGGCTTTGAAGGAATGCGCGATGCTTCTTGGACAGCTGTGACTATTGAGACCAGCCGGTGGACTGGTGGACTTCAGGAACAGGGCAATCGTCATCACCGAGCGAAGCGGCATGCTTTTCCATAGGCCTGCGCCTCGTGATATCGCCGGAAAATAGGCGTGTAAGCCCTCGCTGCACAGGGCGACTGATGGCAGACAAGGGGCGACATCACGCGCCCGTGCATCCGAACAACACAGCCATGGCTCCATGAGAGTACGCGAACTCGTTACAACTCTGCATCGAGAGGAGCGTCTCCTCTACCTGCCACCCGATGCTGCACTGCTCGATGCTACATGTGTATTTTGCTACGAGAGAGCTACGGGCTGACAACTCTATCGCGCTGTCTCGGGATGGGGAATGGACGGTTGCGGCACGGGACTCGTAACACGTGGCATGGTTTTCCGGTTGAGAGCAGGGGTGCCTTTGAAGTTCAGGGTTTCTTGGTTTTCCCACGGCCCAAGCAGACGAAGAAAATCCGTGCGGACCCTGAAACCCTCTCTGGTCGCGCCCTTACCCTGAGGGTAGCTTTAGCCCCTAAACCACCCGCCAACCCAACGCCAACCCGTTTCCCATTTCCGGTTCGACACCACCATCCAGCTTGTCAGACCACCTCCACTGGCATATCGCTGCGTTACTCACTCGTCCTTTCTCTCTCTTTCTCTCATCTTTTACGCACTCTCTCGCCTTGTTGACCACCGTATCGCGCATAGACGCTAGACTCGCATCATGGCTCCTATCACAGTCAAGAAGATCTGCTGCAGTGAGCTCTTCCTCCCGCTTCACAGCCCCGCCCCGACCACCACCCTCATCCCCATCGCGCGTCTCTCTTCCATTCCACCCGTTCCCTCTCATGAGGCGCATCGAGGACGCGCCCGTCGTGACATAGAACGCTGCTGACTCGTCTAGTTGGTGCTGGTTACGTCGGTATGTCCCTGCTCTTTCGGTCTCTCTCGCCCATATATTGGTAATGAGGGCGCCGTCGTCCTTTGGGCGGGATGGAGGCTGTGTGCTGCCGACGTGGAAGAATCTCAATGCTGACGCTGGTTTCTTGATCAGGTGGACCAACCTGCGCTGTTATGTGAGCACCCAACACCCGTTCTAATATCATAGCTGACTGTCAGTGCCCACAAATGGTGAGCTACTCCTCCAGGCTTCACAATCTCCCCACCTTCATATCCCTCTCTCTACCGAGTGTGCGCGTGTCCACACGTGCAATTCCACTACAGAGAGCAGCTCTCTCACTCCGACGTCTCGCTGCGCTTCCTGGCGCGTCGGGATCATCCCTTGGCTACGTTCACCACGGCCAACGCTGACTTCAGTCCCAACATCCAGGTCACCATTGTCGACTTGAACCAGGCTCGTATCGACGCCTGGAACTCGGACAACCTCCCCATCTACGAGCCCGGTCTCGATGAGGTCGTCAAGGCTGCTCGGGGAAAGAACCTTTTCTTCTCCACCAACGTGGACCAGGCCATCGCTGAGGCCGAGTGAGTCGTCCTCAATCAGGACGCGTCCTTTGCTTACAAACAGCCTCATCTTCGTCTCCGTCAACACCCCCACCAAGAAGTCGGGTATCGGCGCTGGTTTCGCCGCTGACTTGAAGTGAGCTCCCAAGATGCCCTCCACGATGTAGCTCACACGCAGCTACCTCCAACTTGCTACTCGCCGGATCGCCGAGGTCTCCACCACCTCCAAGATCGTCGTCGAGAAGTCCACTGTCCCGTGCCGAACAGCCGAGTGAGCTCCCCCATCACTTCCATGATTTGAGCTCACGTCCAGGTCTATGCGTACCATCCTCGAGGCCAACTCGAAGCCCGGCTGCACCTTCGATATTCTCTCCAACCCTGAGTTTTTGGCCGAGGGTACTGCCATCGCCGACCTCTTCGCCCCAGACCGTGTCCTTATCGGCTCGCTCCAGACTCAGTCCGGTCTTGATGCTTGTGAGGCTTTGATGTCGGTTTACGCCAACTGGGTGCCTCGGGAACGTATCCTCACCGTCGGCCTCTGGTCGTCCGAGCTCTCCAAGCTCGCTGCCAACGCCATGCTCGCGCAGCGTATCTCTTCCGTCAACGCCCTGTCTGCCATCTGCGAGGCAACCGGTGCCAACATCGACGAGGTTGCCTTTGCCGTTGGCAAGGACTCGCGTGTCGGCTCCAAGTTCTTGAAGGCGTCGGTCGTGAGTCGCACACCATTTATGCCATGAATCAGTCCTGACATTCAGGGTTTCGGTGGCTCTTGCTTCCAGAAGGACATCTTGAACTTGGTCTACCTCTCTGAGTCCCTTCACTTGCCAGAGGTCGCCAAGTACTGGAGGGCCGTTGTCGAGATGGTGAGCTTTGGTCTATCTCCCGGGGACGAACCTGACGCGTCAGAACGAGCACCAGAAGGATCGTTTCGCTCGCAAGGTCGTCGACACCCTCTTCAACACGTAAGCTTGAGTCTTCACTGCCTGGTCATGCCTAATCGAACAGCATCACTGGCAAGAAGATTGCCATCCTCGGCTGGGCATTCAAGAAGGACACCGGTGACAGTGAGCTTACTATTGGCATTTGGTCTTCGCAACTAACATCCAGCCCGAGAGTCCCCTGCCATCACGATCGCCAACCACTTCCTTTCCGAGAAGGCCCGTATCACCGTCTACGACCCACAAGTCACCGAGTCGCAGATGTGGCTCGACTTGACCGACTACGGATCGATCCCCGCCGAGCCGATCAAGCCCCACTTCACCGTCTGCAAGTCTGCTCTCGAGGCTTGCGCCAACGCCGAGGCCATTGTCATCTGCACCGAGTGGGACGAGTTCAAGACACTGCCTTGGGAGGAGATCTACAAGAACTGCCCCCGACCCGCATTCGTCTTTGACGGCCGATTGATGCTGGACCGCAAGGCCTTGCAGAAGATTGGTTTCAGCGTGGTGACCATTGGTACTGGTGACCGCGTCTAAAGCAGCAGGCTTGCTGGACGTGGTGGGTAGATGTGGGGCGAAGCGAGGTGCGGGTATCATTATTCATACTTTTCTCTGGACGGTCCTTTCACAAGTGACATGGCTCTTTTTGGCACGAGATAGATGGCTATGCAAGCATTGCACTGATACAAGAGTCACTGGACATCTTGCGATATGTACAGTAAGGTTGGGACTGGAGCCACCGGGGGCCACCATTTGCCACGAGGTTTTAGCTCATGTCGATCACTTTTCATGGTTCATGTTCAACAGCTCTTTTGCCTGGTCTTGTTGCTTTTCTTGTATCATTAAGTCCATTATCTTTTGCATTCTCCAGCATCAAAGCTGGGTTGAGAGGGGCCAGACATGTCGACCGCTTCTCCAAGCGAGGAGACATCCATATCCGTGTCCGCCGTGACCGAGATTGAGCTGTGCGTCGGCACCATCATTCCTGCTCCGTGTCAATGATGCTGATGAACAGCGAGACCGCCCTGCTCAGAAGTATACCCGAGGCCAAGCCAGGTGAGTAGACCCGGGCACCCCCAGTGCTGATTGAGTGAGATGCTCATGTCTGTAGTGGGGCGGGCGAGACACTTTACGATGCTCAAGTTGCGGAACGAGGTGCATCGCCGGACGGGCGTATGGCTCGAGACGGACGATTTGTGGGAACGCCTGGAAGGGTTGTACAATATGGAACTGTTGAATAATATCGTGCGTCCCCCTGCGCCCCCCTACCTACTCTCGTCAATCGCTTTTTCTCCACTGGGACGGCGACCAACAGCTGCCAATGTCAATGTATCAGCTTACCCGCAGAGCTCTTCCCCGCCCGCCTCCCTGCCCGCCTTACCGCCCACCCTCTCCCCCTTGCCTCGACACCGACCACACCCAAAACCACCCTCACAATCCACGTCAAAACCAGCGCCCACTTCCAAGGCCAAAGGCGGACGAGCTCCCTCGCCTAGTCGGTCCAGGCGGTCCGAGTCGACCCTCTCATCTCCATCACCGCCCGCATCAGACCCCTCTTCTCCCCCCAAGTCCAGCGCCGCAGGACCCTCCACCTCACGTTCGGCAGCAGTGATCAACTCGCGCCACTTTCACACCACGTTCGACCTGCCCATCTTCCCCACACTGGTCAACCCGCGCGAAGGCACCTCGGTCAGTTCCGACCGCTCCAACTCGCCCGAGCACGAGCGCAAGGCCGATCGGGATCGTTCGCCTTCGTATGATAATTCAGACGAGATTCGCCTTCGGCGCGCGCAACAGAAGATCGATGAGTGGGATATGGGGTGGAAGGCCGGCGAGAAGGAGGACGATCTCCAGCTATGGCGGGAACTCGTCGATGCTCGTGCTAAAGCCGCTGATGAGGTGGATGCCGACTGGCCAGAAGGACTGTATGCCAACCCGCCTGCCGCGTCCCTCTCGCCGACTAAAAGCGGGCCTGGGCGGGCGAGGGGGACGGGAAGTAGAGGTGGGAGGGGAGGTGCGGGCGCGTCGAGTCGGAGAGGAAGTACGGCCACGCAATCTAGGAGGGGAAGTGCGAGTGCCAGTGTTGCGCCTCCTGAGGTTGAGCCCGACTCGGATGAGGAGGCCCCCGAGCCGACCAGGAGCAAGAGGCAGAAGAGGAAGCGGCCAAGTGGGACGGAGAGTCTAGCGCCTACGGAGCCGGAAGAGGAGGTGGGTCCTGCTCCACCTCCAAACTTTTCAGTCGAGCATTGACTCATGTGCAGCCCACGAGAAGGCGAAGGCGATGAGCACGACCAGCTTAGATCACTAGAAACATTGCTTGGGGTCTTGGTATTGAGGGGAGAAGAGGAAGGGGCAGAGGCGATAGAGACAGGTATGACATGGCACGGGACCCTATAGAGACTGCATACAACCCACGTATAGTACATGTTATTCGGCAACACCCATGCCCACATGCCCCAAGAACAAAAACGAAATTCAACGTAGCTGAGGACTTCTGAGTAAGACTGGATCCGCCGTACTGGGTCTCCTCTTATATCCTGGACGATGTGTCACAGGCTGGGCCAGCCCAGCCCCAAGTCCTCGCCCACCCAGACTCGCGCCCAGACTCCTGTTCATCCCCTCGATCTGGATGCCTGAAAGCCCCAGACCCTTCATGCCAGCATCGAACGTCCTGCTGGAGGACGAAGGGGAAATGATGATCTCCCTGCCTGGATGTATCCGGCGCAGCGGTGTCGGGGTGCCCATGACGTGCCCGCTGATCGCGCCGGCCGAACCTGGCGTGGCAGGCATCGAAGGCGAAGCTGCATGGACATGAGTGGCAGGCGGCGTTCCTGGTCGTGGTGTGCCGAACAGCGCAGAAGATGCAGAGGACGGTCTGACATGTTTGAACCTGGCCAGATGGCTGAGCGCCAACGGACGCAAGGGAGAAGGCCGAGGAGACTCGGTACCGCTCACCGCTCGGACGTGTTCCAGCTGCGCAGCGGAGGAAGATGAGGGCGACATCGTCACCGAGTGAGAGACCGCTCTCATGTGTGTGTGCATCGAAGAGCCGAGGCTCGAGAGCGGCTTGCATGGCTGTAGCAGCGACGGGGGCGATTTTGGGGGTGGTGGAGGGGCAGAGCTCTGGTTGACGTCTTTCTCGACAAGGGCGAGAGGTCGACCGCCCAACCCGGGCAGGTGCGACATGCTTCCAATGGAGGGACTTGCTGGAGGTGACGGCACAGGCGTAATGTGCGTGGCGAACGGATGTACATCTCTTCCTTCCTTGACGAAACGTGATGTGCCCGCGATGGTCCACTGGCTGGGCGGCAGGCCTGCAGAATGAGGTGTCGCGAACAAGCTGATGTCCGTTCTTGTCGCTGCTCGCGGGCGTTTCCCTGGCAGCACCGCTGATGCTGTCTTGTTCTCCGAGCCAGTGAGGCCATCCGAAGCGACCGAGTGGTCCGCCGTGCTTGATGATTTCCACGACGTTGCTGATGTTGGCATCGCTGGCATAGGTTCATCGATATTGGCGGGCGATACGCGTTTGCTCAGCATCGACTTCAGCGAGGTTAAAGATTTCTTGGTTTTGACCATCAATCCCCCACCGCTCGGAGGCTGGGATTGCGTGAATGACGATTCTGTCGGCGAGCGACTTTGCAGAGACGACGCAGAGGTGTTGGACCGGAGGCGCCGTTTCGGTTGACCTGACGTTGGATCCGGCGACACCTTTTCCCGTTCCGATCCAGACAGATCCAGAGACGGTCGCGAGCCGTGGGCAAGATGCTTCGCCCGCCATTTTGCAGATCGAGGAACCGAGGCCGACTCGATGGACGTCACTTTATGGATCGTCTTGCCCGATTTGCTGTGCTCGCTGGGTGTTGCACTTAGCCGGCGCGCAGGGGTCGATGCTGAGTCTCTGCGATTCTGACTGGCACTGGCGTCGAGTATGGCTTGTGTCAACGGACACGGGGTCGGAGGCAGAGCTTTTTCTTTGACTTTAGGCGGTTTGCCTACTTTGGGAGGGGGAACCATAAAAGCTTCCAGTCGTTTCGATTTCCCACTGAAATTGGCCCACCCACGCGCACGGACAGGGGATAATTCGGCTACGCCAGGAGAGACGTAGAGCGCGAGCGGTGTAAATGTCTGCCATGTGAGCAATAGCGGCATTGAAGCGAGTTGGAACGCTCACACGGTCCTTGCGATGCTCCAATCCTGTATCGAGCTCGAGATTTCGGGCTATCATATACTCGAATCGCCAATCAACTCCTCCTTTTTCTGATCCCTTGACCACGTAGATGCCCTGCTTCTGGCATGCGAGATTGGCCTCTCGATGTGTCAGATCAGTGATGTTCGGCAAGTTGGTAGTGATACGTCTGAGGACCGGCGGTTCTTCGTCTACCTGGACCATCAGGTCAAGTCGAGAACCGGATGCACTACTGACCGTAGACCTCACAATCCACGAATCACGGTTCCTTGGGCGCTGTCCAAACTCCCAAGCACCCGTCTCTTTGAACATTTGAGGAGAGGGCGCAGGATCGCCCCACAAAAGTGCTCTTTCCAGCTCATCTGTCTCCCTCGCTGAAAAGGCGATGCCTTTATGCTTGCGCAAAAAGCCATAGCGAACCGTCCGGGTTCTTCCAGCCTGCTCTATGTGGAGCTCGAATACCACGGACTTATTAATTGCCGCGAGGGCAATGTCAGCTTGGGATGCCGACGAAAAGCGAGCTTGAGCCTGTTCTAGGGGCGAGGCCTCTATCTTGACTTCAGGTACCGCTGCTAAGCTCGAAGAAGCACAGTCTGACGATGCGGCCGAAGACAGCCTGTTGAGTGGAACCGGTTGTTCGTGTTGCTGATCAGATGACAGGACTGCCTCCTGAGCAGAATCACTGTACACGGGCCCACCTGTGCGCGTATGTGAAGGCAGGGCTACGATGTCCAGTGCGGCGTTTGGATCATCCGTCGTTGAGATGCTGTTGAAAGACGTGTCTAGTGGGTCCACCGCGTATAAGTCAGGCGAGCTCGGACCAGCCTCGGATCTGCGAGGGACCGTTGGAGTATCCGGGGGAGTTATACCCAGCTTCTCGATCGAGACCTTCCTTTTTGAGTCTTCCGGGATAGTGACATCTTCTTTGTGCCCACAAGTGTCCCTCAATGAGGAGGTCAAGGGAAGGCGCGCTTTTCGGCTGAATGATCGTCGACGACTCGGTCGAGCGGCGAGCTCTTGATCGAAGCGAGATATCAAGGACGGCGGTGAACTACTTTGAGACCGTCTTTCACCATAACGCAGACGATCAATTGCGGGCGCATTACTGTAGTGCCGATATGTTGGCGGAAGCGGCGGAGGGTCGGGTCGATCTTCGGAGAGCATTCTTTCGCGTGGGGATTCGTCTTGATCGTATGCAGACAGAGAGTACGTCCATTCTGTCTCATCCGCTGAGGATCCGCACTCCGACGCTGGATCTGGGGCGTCCTCCAGAGGATCTTGAAATAGAAGTGAGGACGATGATCCCCCACATTCTTTGTGAAGTCGGTGTCCAAAGGTGCCATTCGTCGCAGTACTCCCCCTGTCGTCCCTTGACACGTAGGCGTCTCCCATGACCTGTACAGGGGTCGTCTGTCCCGCCGGCTGGTCGTCGAGTCCGGGGGAAAATATGTCATCTCTAAAGTCGACTAGGACGGGTCGAGCCACATTCCTGCGTGCGAGGTATTCCTGTGGGGCAAGAGAGCTGTCACCAGACCTCAGGGGTGTTTCCATATCCTCCCCAACCTCCGTGACATCGCACGGCACATCAATAGAGTGGGCAGGCAGCAGCCACCGGCTGGCGTCCCCTGCAGCATTGTAAATGATCGGAATCTCAACCTCGTCCAAGTCGACGCACACTGGCGAAGCTGTACGGACTACACCACTGTCCCCCGGAATGGACGTTTCGATGGGTCTCGGTAGTTGCGAAGTCGGAAGTGGCAAGGGTATCGGCGAGAGGGAGATGATAGTGGTCAGAGGACGAAATGCAAAGTAGTCTCCACCATCAATCCCTTCCAGAGTCACGTTCGACAGTGGCGCAGCTGGTAGTCGAGGGAGCGGAGGAACTGGTGGCGGCGAAGCTTTGCGGGTGTACCGGAGCTTTGAATGAGATGGAGGTGGCGTGGGGGGACAGGAGCAGAGCTTCAGAGCCGGCGGCGCAAGACGTCGTAGCCGTGGAGAGTCAGAAGACCTACGACCTGGACGTAGTGGGGATGGGGTATCGAACTTTTTGTACGCTGAGGGCGGGGTATCGATGAGTTTCTTGCCCGCTGACGGCGGAGGCGAGGCGAGCATCGTGAGATGAGGACGATACCAAGGAGCCGGTCGGTCGGAGACGACGAGGAGGACTCAGCATGCCGTCGAGATCGACAGTCCAATGGTATCGCTACCTCGGTGAGGTGAGCTCTAAGATTCCTAGCAAAAACATTCATGAGTATTTACCTGGCTTCCAAACACAACGTTGTTGGTCTCGTAGCTCCGCTCAAGCCATTACAGCGAGCCTCTCGTCCTACCCATGTCTGTTTCAGGTTGAGCGAAGGGGCAAGCAAGCAATGACATACTCCTACAACATCGAGAAACGCGAGGGGAATGTGATCGAAGTGAAACGCCAGATTGGGAAGTAAACCGGTCACGTTGCCACGATGTGAACATGGCGTTATGTTGCCATGAGGGCAATAAGACCGAGCTCTCTACAATCTCAGTTCTCAAGGGGACCTTCGTAGTTGAGATCACTGACCGCTGCACTTGCTCTCCGACCAACATGCTGCCATACTCTTTTTGGTGGCCGAAACGATCCTCTGCCATCTTTGACAGTGCCGAATCAGGCTCAAGCAGATGATCCGAAGAGAGATGCCAGAAAAATGTGGAGGAGATGCGGTTTAAAGGACGATCCGGATGTTCTGATCGCCTTCGAGACATCGCCTGTCCGTGCATCAACAATGACCTCCTCATACCATTGTCCTCAATACGCACCTCAAGCGTTGCTGCGGTGCACGCAACTTCATGGAAACCGGCTGTGTTCATCAGCCTGCACTTCGAGCTGCATGAAAGCCTGCGGACCCTTTATGAGACCGCCAGTCGCCCATTCGAGTTGCTTTCCGGCCTGCACCAGCAAACAGCCCGTAGGAATCCGCACTGGTATCTTTCTTCCTGTATTCCGCGCCCAAATGTGCACTTGACATGAGCCCCCCTAATTGGCCTGCCTGAGTTGCGAGGATCGCATCGATAACTCACAGCCAGGATATCGCGATTGCCCGTGAATGGTAAGAAAGTTCATATCGGTGTGGAAGCCGGCGAACAACCTCTTCTTTAACATATGTATGCCTGAATTGGGTTTTTGCTCGACTCACGTTCCAAGGGTCCCGAAGCGATCTAGATCTGTGGCTGTCGGGGCGAGGAGGTGGGCACTGTGGTTGAGATTCTTCGCAGCTCAGGCAACGAGTGTCATACCCATATTGCCCGGCAGTGAGAAACGTCATCTCGTCCTTCCCCAAGCCAACCGCCAACATACGCGTGACGCCTTCGACGCTGTGACTGTGAGCGACCAGGTGCGAGTGTAGGTAGAAGGGGTAGGTCTCACGCCTGCTTTAGATGTGTTCCCCATTCTCCAACCCTATCTTTCCACGAGTCGGCAAACGCAGTCGGGACCACGTTTGGAGTGGACAGGATGGGGAAAGCGGAAGGATACGGGGGGACCTCCGACATGCGATGGAAGAAGCGACATTTCGGGTCGGCGCCGTGTCCGGAAAGGTCCACAGGCCGCTCAGAGGCTTGCAGTGAGGCGATGATAGCCAAGCATTCTTCGTCCGAGCCACACTTTGGTTTCTCGGTATTCTCCAATGTCACACCCTAAGTCGCGGTCAGCCGCCCAACCAATCAAATGCCCATATCCGTGATACTGACCACTTGATAGCCCACTTCTGGCCTTAGATCGTTCTCCAGAGCCTCTCTGGGCTGCGCAAAGTAGTCTTCGAACAGGTCAAGGAATCGATCATTGGCATCCTTGGTCGCTCGCGAGTCTCGGACCACCACGGCGCCCGTGTTGATGAGACTTTCAGCGAGCTGTCCAGCGAGTTGACGTGCTCTGGACGAAGAAGGATCGGACAGATAATCGTCCAAGGAGATGACGGGCAAGTCCATCGTGAAGGATCTCTCGAACACTTGATGTTATGCAAAGCAAAGATATACAGATGATGATGATGGTCTGAGCAACGGCGGCATCGAGAAATCACACGCGCTCGACCTGGTATTCTAATGGATCCCCGATGGTAATCTCAGGGTTCACCGATTACGGAGTATCGGCTATTCTCCGCCTTTCGCAAGTATTGGTTGTCGCTGACCTGGTTCAACGAGCTCTTCTTAGCATCTAAACTTATCACTTCTCGCTCGATAGCTATCAACAGGGGCACCACCGAGGCCGACGCGAGGCGTCGCACGAGCAATGGATGCTCTTATCCCCTTCACCACTTCCGGGTCTCTCGTCGACCTCGTGGACAGTGAGCTACTCTCCTTCACGCATGGTCACGACGGTTGACATGACAGAAAAGGTCGTTGTGATATTGAGGGATGGCAGAAAGTTGATCGGGATGTTCAGAAGCTATGATCAATTCGGTCAGTTGTCTTTTCCAGCGCGAAGCGGACCGGGAGGGAGTCGGCCTGAGAGCATGACATAGGATCCGTCCAAGTCGAAGCTCACGCCCAGCCAATTTCCTCATGGAGAGCGTGGTCGAGAGGTTGTATCACAAGCTGGAGTATGCAGACCGCGACATTGGTCAGTAATTCCTTTTCTTCCCGGGGAGAGATGATTGACGAACAGGCGTGTTGCTCATCAGAGGAGAGAACGTCGTAGCTGTGGGAGAGATCGTGGGCTCTTCCGAGAGACTACCCTTCGCAGCTGACAGGCAGGACTTGATAGCGGAAGACATGGTCCCTTTACGCGAGAACAGCCTGGAGGAGATCCAACGGCGGATAGCGGAGGACAATGTGGGTAGCATCCATGCCACGAGCTTCCTGCGACTGCTCTGTGCTGGCCGGTGGCTGACCCGCTAGGCTCGTCGAGATCGAGACACGGCGATCAAGGACCAAGTGTTGCAAGGCTTTGGCTTTGTGAACGAGGGCAAAGAGGGAGATGCCTACTAGACATCATCTCTTGGGAACTGCTCGTCAAGTCCCCACATTGGCAGGATCGATTCGGGCTCAATGAGTTTTTATGAGCACCGCCAGCGCCATGCATCGCATGACATCGTCGATTTGGTCTTCTGAAATGCGTTTCTGTGCATGGGCTGGATGAGTGGCAAATCAAGGCAGGTGACGAATCTCTGATGGGTCCTGACGCTCGGACCCCCTTTTCATTTCACTCATGACCGTCTCCCATTTCTCATTCACCTCTGCGCGCATCGCCTCATGATACCACGCCTATACCTCGCTCACTCCTCACTTGACAGTATCGTCGAAGACAGTCTGTGATCCGGACGGAACAACAAGCGAGCAAGGGACGAGATGGGAGAGCAGTACCTTCCCCGGCTGCCAACGACCGAATTCGGCGGCGTACAACCCAATGCCGCGCCCACAGTCGCCCCATCGACTCCAGCCAGCAAGTATGGGGGGCATGAGAATCCCAACGCGTTCCTCGAGCATGTGACATGCAGGCTTTGGCGAGTCCATCAATCCTCTCTGATCCAAAGCTCATCTTCCTCAGCGACGCGCAATGTAGTTCGGACCGCGGGTTCTGGATGACCGCTTGTGGACATGTGCTCTGTGACAAAGGGCACGAGCGTGAGATCATATGTCAGGCTGCAGTGACCAGACTGAACGGCACAGACAAGAGCAATACCTGCACCTTTTGCGGCAAATCACCTATCTCAACTTTCGTGATCGGCGGAACGGTGAGTGTACACCTGCGTCGTGTGATCAGGGTTAACCTCGTAGGGCCCGGAGACGCTGCAAGGCTGGTTCGCGTCACCTGCTTCTCGTGTTGCGGGCGCTTCATCGAAGCTTTCACAAGCCGTCGAGTACGTCGAGCATATCAAGGTGAGTGTGCGGTCGATATACCGACCAAACTAAATGGCAGTTCCAAGTCCACTACATGGAGTCGAAGTTGAAGAAGCAAAAGAAGGAGATAGGCCGCCTGAACGTAAGAACAAAGCTACTGGTCATTTCGAGTCTTGAGTCTGACAGCAGGGGATCATAAATGAAATGGAGAAGCTCGTCCCCAAGTATCAAGATGCACAAGCAACAATAGCGAAACTACAACAGTATATGGCTTTTCGTTCGGCTAAAACAGTGCTGACAGTGGTCAGGGAGAAAGACGACCTTCAAAATATCATCAATCGGTCGTTCGACCAAGTGCAGCCACACCGCGAGGCGGTCTTCAACCCTTCGAGAAGGGTGCTAGAGACTTTGCCGGAAGGAGAGGAGGATCAAGCGGGGGACGGCCCATCAGCTGCAAAACGGCAGCGTTCTGGTCAAAGGTTAGCCGGACACCGATTCTATCAGCCTCATCGCTGAGCAAATAGCCCTCCAGTACACACCAATCCGGCCGATTCACAATACCGGCCGGCGTCCGTGGCCGCCAGCTATGCACCCTTGACCTACAAGCCCCCCGAAAGGCGAACACTGTCTCGGGCTGCCAGTGTACCAGGGCAAGCAGCAAACACCAGAGAGCTTCTTCGGTAAATTGGTCTGTCGTGTGACTCACCCGCGCTGACCAGAAGAAGCTACGCATATGGGACTCAGCAGCCACCATCAACACCTGTTCCTCGAGAACAAGTCTCGTTTGCCCTTCATACAGGGTCCTCTCATCCGATGATGGAAGGCAGGAGTATGCAACGCAGCGCGCCGTTCACGGATTCCCTTAGAGTGAACGGCGAGACGCGAAGGGATGGTGGAACACCAGTATACAGTGAGTAGCGTTCGAGGGTAGCTAAGCTGACGCATACACAGGCGGACGACCGAGTAGAGCAACGCCTCTAACACCTATGGGACCCCCGCCGCCTCCGGGTGCATCACTCCCAACCACGGCTCGTCCTGCTTTCCAGGGAGCGCTTCCACGGCATATGCAAGCTGAGATGCAAACGCGCACGCCGTTCTCACCGAACCTCGCCACTCGTCCACCCGAACAACCTGTTCAAAGTCGATAAGCCGCACGACAATACCGATTGCCAGCATGAATTATGTTTCGTCCATCTCTCGCATGACATGTCGCACCCATGGGAGCGATCATTCACGCTCAATGTCAATGGGCTCGCGTCACATCCACATGGTGTCGGAACACTTCCTCGACCCCGTCATATGCATGCATTATATGTGCTCTTTCCTGGTTTGAGCCAGATGAAAAGGACTGTTACGTAAGAAGACTTTTGCTCAGCCACATTTGAACGAGCGCGACTGCTTTTCCTGGCTCCGATGTTGTGCATCATTCAACCTTCCATTTTCGATCCACATTACACCTCTTTGTCGCAGTGCATGTCGATCTGGCATCATGTCTCGACCTCAAGGGCACCGAAAATCCCAGTCAACCTCGGCTCTGAACGTTCTGGCAGGCTCGAGCTCGCGACATGACCTCGCATCCCTCGCTCGGCCGTCCAGGCGACGGCAGCCTACGTCGGGTCTTCCCTCTGTCGAGGAGACCGCTTCGATGGCGCAGCTCCCCGGACTCACAGATAGAAGTCGCAGGCAGTCCAGAGTGGAAGTAGAAGCATCTGGAGACGTGGCTCAGCCAACTCGAAGACACTCGAGGAGGGCCGTTGCGACCATGGACGATGTACGAGGATGGCTGAATGACGTGAGTCAGACGAGCAGAGCCGATTCGTCTTAAGGCTGATGGTGTCAGATACGATCGTTGAGATCGTCAGAAAGACGGAGGCTCGCCGCATTGAAAGCGCTCGAGGAGATGCTGGTCCATTGTTGTAGTGGGGATGGACGAGCGCTGCTGAAGGACCTCATTGCTGCTCGCAGTCGGTCTTCCCTTCGGATACAACAACAGCGCTGACGAGCAGTACACGAACCGTTACTGGCACTAACAGCGCGACATGCTCAGGCTCTCGCTCTGCAAGCATCTGCGACTCAGTCAACACTCTCGGCGGACGATGGCGTCGCGGCCGTATTGGTTCCGGAACTCGCCCACATTGTTACTTTGCTACAAGGCTTATGTCTATTGAGTCGACATGCCAAGTCAAGTGTCGGGGAGAGTTGGGTCCTAGAGGTACAGCTGGATCCGTTGTGTGGAGCTGCAGCTGACATTCAGGTGCTGATCGATCTTCTTTTGCTATTGCGAGCTCAGCTTCCGGCAGACGGCGAGCGTCCCATAGTTTACAGCATATTGGAGCTGCTCTGCTGCACCTTGGTGGACTCGCCGTCGTATGCGAGAGAGTTTGAACGGCTCAGTGGACTGGAGGCGGTTGTCAGAGTTCTAAAGGGGACTGGCGTCGCCAAAGAAGTCCGGTCAGTCCCGCCGTTTCCTTCTACGAGTTTCAGCTGACGGACAGCATGAAGTGCATCGAGTTCCTGTACTTCTACCTTCTTCCGGAACAAAACGGTACTCAGCGGGCAGCATCCAGCTCGTCTTCGTCATCCTCGTCCTCCGCCGAGTCAGCACTTTTCCCTCCATCACCATTGTCGGCTTCGACGGGTTCAGACACCTCGAGCCGAGTGGTCACGCCTTCGCCAGCCGTGCGCGATCCTCCCCACATGCTTCAGTCTCATTATCCGGATATCGACATGTCCTTCGTTCCCATGACACCACATAAGCGACCGCAGCCTAATTTGGGCTATCTGACCCCCTCTACAACACGACGACCATCCTCGAGCCTTTCGACCACTCCCTCACTTCCGCCAGTTCCGGCCTCTCCTCGCGTTCCTGCTAGTCCATCGACTCGTCGATTGGCATCTCTGGTAGAGACGAGTCCTGAGTATGCCAAAGTGACCGAAACGCCTCGGCAGTCAGTGCCAAGCCGAGAATGGCGCCGATCATCGATGATAGAGGAGAAAGATGCTGGCCTTGGGTTTGGGTTGCCGTCGAACCAGTCGGGTCTCAAGAGGAGTGCAACGGCTATTCGTCTCAGCGATGACAAGCCCACGTTCAGCGATCCGTTTGTCACAAGCTCCGCAGCAAGGTCTGGGTCTGGGTCTTCTTCAGGATCTAGTACGGTCATCCAGCATCGACGTAGCATGTCGCGTTCATCCATCCATGTCTCGACGAAGGAGGCAACACCAGGCTCACAGATACATCGCTCTTCTCAAAGCGCCGCTCAGCGATCGTCCAAGTCGCACATGAGCCAAAGCACCATGTTGCCCCCGCCTCCACCGATTCGAGCCTCCGACAAAGAAGCAGAATCTCGACCACCAAAGATTCGTCATTCTCGGACCCAGTCTCACCTTTCGGCTCTGGCCACCGCGTCCGACGCGGACCGTCCACCCGTCCCACCATTACCGACATCCCTCGCTCCCCCTTCTACGCCGTCTGGTCTCACAAGATCACCGTCCAGCCGACCTGGCCGCGCATTCCCGGCAGAGCTCACTCGCGGTTTGCCTCCGTCAGCGTCGTCTCCTGCTCTCACGCCTCTCGGAGTCGCCAAGCGCATCCCATCTGGGGGCCGCCCTTCATTATCGGCGGACAAACCCAAAGTGCCACACGAGAAGGTGAAACCGAAGGGCGTCAAGTCGGTCGAGGAGAAGAAAGAGATGGTGAGTCTCAGCTGGTCGGTCACGAGCTTCAAGCTGACGAAGAACAGCTTGGGATGTGGCTCGGGAATGTGGACCAGCTTGTCCAAGGGGTGGAAAAGGTCAGTTTCTGGGGGTCCATCAGTGGAGCTGCAAGGAGACGGCCGTAGTGTGGTATGGCGCGGTGTGATGCAGCATGTTGCTTGTAGACCTAAGGCATTGTCGCGGAACACGAGGCGGTCTCGCCAATCAAGCAAGCAATCCCCAGGCAGTGGAGCGATATATGTTGATGCCTTTTGTGAACTCGCACGTATGGCGCGTACAGCGCCGTAGGGGGACCAGCTTGGCCCCGCCTGGCTTCAGTCTAGACCTGCAGTCGCCAACACAGCAAGGTGCCCGATATAGTCGGGCAGCAAAGACCGAAAGGGGGTGCTCGGTCACGTCTTGCGATCAAATGGGACAAAAACATGGCAAACTTCCGATCAACATCAACATCATCACCACCGCTCAGAAGGACCGACTCGCAGCTTTTTCGTACGATCACCGACCATGGACCAATGGCGAAGAGCGATGAGACCGGCGCAGAGGCTGCTCTGGGGTTCACAAGATGATCTGCACGACCACAGAGCTCCGGTGGCGTCGAGGACGGGGGTGAGGGGGACGAGGAGAGCGCTAATCCCGCGCATCTGTGTAGACGCCCATCCTTTAGCTCGAACATCAGTCACACTCGCCCGGGGATCAACCTGGGTTTATCCTCCTCTGCTCTGCATTTCTCACGCTGCGCCGCGCGCTGCACTGGGAGTGAGTGTTCACTGCATGCCCGCGCTACCCGCTTGACCGCCCTGCCTCCTCGTGCTCTGTCCTGTCGTTCTCACGTCCTTGCTGCTACAACCTCCGGGACCACACCACCCCGGAATGCCTGCGTGTCCGACCGAACTTCGCACCTTGTTGCTGATGGTGAATTGAACGATGTGGAGCTGATCGCGCCCGGTCAACAGGAGGCGAGGGTATCGGGGTGCATCGAGGGCACAGGGAGACTGGTCGACCTGCTCTTTCCCACCCGACGTCGATGAGCGCAAAAGGGATAAAAGCCGGTCCAGAGAGCATGCAGAGCCGTGTCCAGCTCGCCACTCTTCTCTTCTTCTCTCCACTTGCTCATCCGCACTGTGTACGAAATGCAAGCCCCCTCTGCATCTTCCCTATACACCATCCTCGAGGACCCGGTCGTCCCAAAGACCGTGCGTTCCTACTCGGTGTCATCGACGACATCTCTCTCATCTACCGCCTCGACCTCTTCGAGGACCGCCGACGAGCTGCTCGACAGGCTGATCGCCACTGCGGTATGTGGTCGCCAAGTCATGGTCATGTCGACTGACATCGCAGCCCGCCACTAAAATTCACCTCTGGTCCGTGGGTAACGTTCGGCTCGAGAAGCTCGACTTGACCACCTCGCCGGTTGAGGCAGTCGAACTCATCCACGCGATGCATGCCGATCCCCGAGTGAGTTGTCGAAGGTGGTTCTCCTGATGAAATAAGGTTGACATACAGTTCGAGTGCATTCACTATGCCCATCTCGACGATTCCGGGGACGACTGGAAGGTGGGCAGAATCGTGTGAGAACCGAGATGAGAGCTGACGGGAAGATGTCGTTCCGTCGGACCGACGTGCTTCTCACTCCGCCGATGTCGGACTCGGAGTGATATGCTAGCGTGTAGTGTCCCCAATTTTCACATATTTCGCGGCGACACGACGACTTCTGTAGTAGTCCGAGCTTGATTTCTTCGCTTTGTGTTGTTGATAGATCACCCTGTTTTGCTAGCATCGCGATGTACCTTCGTATTCGCATCAGGCATTCTTCTGCGTTAGCTTAAGCCAAGGATCAGTCATGTGAACCTACTCGTCACACGAGGACCCGGCGGAGCTCGCTGGCTCTGACGTCGATGCCAGTGAAGGGGCACTTTCCTCGACGTTCTGACTTTTCTTCAGAATCATCCTCGCCCTCGATGGCGTCCCAACCGCATCTCCAGCAGACCACCCATCCACTCGGCAAGACAGCCGGGTTCTGCCATGGCTTGCCACATAAGGGACATCTGCCGTATTCCCCTTTCGAAACTGTATAGCTTGACGCGTGCTGCGAATGACTCGCGCTTGACTCATCTTTCTCATCAGGAGGGGTGGCTGGCGGGGTTGGCGGCAACAGGCCCGAGCTCGGCAAGATGGGCAGCGGGCGCGGAGGGAGTATACTGGCATGTCGGCTAGCTGTGGTCTCGTCTTTGGGTCGATGGCTCCGCGGAGAAGACGGCGAGTACCACCACTCGGCTCCTTTGAGCGCCAGCAGTAACGTTGGAAGCATTGGTGGTACCCAATCCGACCACCTCCTGGCACCTGGCGGACCTAGATCGTCCGGACCTACTCGTCGAACCCGAACGCCAAGCCAACGATGCCACGGTCGGTAGAACGGAGTCTTGTCGAAGAGATATGCAATGTCGTGCGATAGTAGCACGACGTCGAGGCCGAGGTTCACATAGGGGTAGAGGGTCTTGTAAGCCTTTTGGGACTGTAGATCAGTAACACTGATCATGCGACCATGGCTGCATCTCACTCTCGTCAAAGTCTGCCTTGCGGTGGGAGCCATGTCGGGATCTGACGGACCACTGAGGCGTTCAAAGAGATCCTGAGCCCTGGCGCGAACATAAGGCAGCCCGACCTGACGTCAAGTCACGTCCTTTCGAGCTGAAAAGACTCACAAGGAAGACAAGCAGACCCCAGCGCTGCCTTCGAGACAGCTTGTCGCTTCGAGGGGCGATTGCATCCAGTCGCGGTGTCCGTGTAGAGCCCACGCTGGACAGACGAAGATTGTAAAAGTGCTCGCTGATCGACGCATCTAGCATGATCAGCTTCACTTCTGCTTGCGACATGAAAAGCTGACTGTGCTTCTTCAGATGATGTCGCTCGACGAGCAGGAGCAGAAAGGCGAAGAATTCTTCATGGTGATTGAGGAGCCGTAGGAAGTACCTAGGGTAATGCTGGGTGAGGTACTGCTTCGTCAGGTCGTGCTGGTTTGCCGGGAGAGCTGCTCACGGTCAGGACATAGCGGACGACAGGGTGAAGGAGATCTCGAAGCTGATCTTGCGCGAGGAGCTCGAAGAGGTTTGGCTTGGTATGGTCTGCCTCTTCTCGAGAGGGAAATATCGCCCCCTCGTCTACCTGCCTCTCCATTTCAGGACGAATCGCTCATGACAAAAAGACACAGAGGCAACAGCAAATGCCAAAGGTTGATGATCCAGAGAGTGATGCCGCCGGCTACGACTGAGGCCGAATTATCCTGACGTGTACTTTTGGCCCCGCTCGCTCACCCCCGCGTAGACTCGCTGCTTCACACTTCTCACTCCGCCTTTCAAAGGTAGTGGCATCGCCGTCCGTTCAGGTCGACTCGACAGGCTGTTTCACTACTTCTCGTCATCATCCTACATCTCTTTGCCACCAGTCATCTCTTCGACGAGTCAAGATGATCCTCAGATTATGAGCGCTCGACTCGACAGGCATACAAACACCTCGTGCAAGTACACGATGATCACCCCTTCCGCTCAGACGCGCATATCCGCTGCAATACCATCTACGATCACGACAACAGCAATACCAATATTGAGAAGAATATCAGTCACAACAGAAGCTGCAATACGAGCTTGAGTGTCCAGAATCTGTGGAACACACCGCGATCAGCGTCATGTCTCCTGTGGCCGTTATGAGCCAGCAAGGGGCGTTCTCTACCCCGTCGCCTGGGATCAAAGGGACGCCACAATCAGGCACGCCCGCGCTGGACATTGCACGGCGTCCATCTCCATGGCACGACCTATCTCACTCGCTCTCAGAGACATCGCTGCCTCCCCGAAGAGGATCGTCGCCACAGCTTGCAGCTGTCGGCCAAGCAACTTCACCCTCTCCGCCACTGATCGGCCATGGTACTCCATCGTTGTCGACCTCGCAAGCATTGCGAGAGTGGGAAGACCTCCTATCCCAGCCTGATACCGCCGCGAGACGCCATCAGCTCGTGCATCGCCCGTCCATGTCAACGCCATCAAGGAGCCCCACACCCTCCATCACGCTGCTTCCGAAGCTCGCCGCCGAGAGAGACAAGGAGGGACATATCGAGTACAAACTCAAACTCATCGAACCCAGTCCAGAGAGATTTGATCGTTTGGTCACACAGATGATGTGGAGATTGAAGCAAGGCAGGAATGAGGCAATCTACGAGATCGGTCTTGCAGGTGAGTCACGCGTCTTTCGACCCTGACCATCTTGTCGACCCTTGATCGAGAGCCGGGGCTGACGGTCAGATGACGGCACCGTCATTGGTCTGACGCGCGCTGAGATGGATGCTTCTCTTCGGACGCTCGAGCTCATGGCGTCCGAGATCGGAGCGACTGTACTCGTACTGAAGGAGATCGTCATCGCTGGCACAGCTGCGAACCTTCCTGGAGGCTCACTGAGTGCCAGTGTGTCGTCATCCGCGGTCTCGCTTTCCTCTGGTTACTCGGCAGAGCAGTGGATTTTACGCCGCCCTGACCTCGACGAGCTTGGAAGGCCGAGAAAGGGAACCAAGAGCTACACTCCCTCTGACGATACCGGTTCTAAGCATTCCAGTCCGACACCGAACGGCAATCCCGACCGAGCACGACTTGTCACTCGGCCAAGTATCGAGGAGCTAAGCTCCCCGCCCTCGTCTGCAGCAAGCGGTCCTGGAGATGAATGGCGAAGAAGATCCGAGGCGGACGCGGATGTCCCGGTCTTCCATCTCGATTTAGGGGATAGCCTGCCTGCAGTGGCGGACCAGAAGAAGCGGAAGAAGAAGAAAAAGAAGTCCAAGGGGAACTTGCTTGCCGACAAGGTCGCCATCGAAAACGATCCTGAGTTGAGGGCCGAGAAAGAACGCAAGGCGGCCGAAAAGGAAGCACGTTTGAAGAAACGGGTGGAGCAGAGACGTTTGGATCTTTTGAGGGGTGACGGCACCTCGCCGTTATGGCTCGAGAGCCAGGCTGCTCAGGCTGCCGCAGTGCCGTCACTGCAACCCTTTCCCAAGCTTCCACACCAGCCAGCTCGGCCATCCTCGCTTCGGTTGGCAACACCGGTGTCTTCTTCGCCCGAAGACAACCTGCTTTCCCTCTTGCATCAACCACTCGACTCGCTCTCGTTGTCATTTGCCGATGTCCGCACTGTGACCGCCGACTCTCCGCCGTCATCACCCTCGTCTGAAACGGAGTACGCGCTGCCTCTCAGCTCGCCCACATGGGACAGTCAGCGGATCGCCCCAATCGCTCATGAAGACGAGATGATCTGTGTCGAGGCCCTCGTTGTCAGAAAGGCCCACAGGGAGGAGAACGAGGGTGAAGAGTGGACATGGGGTGGCGCTGAAGATATGTGGGGTCTGGGTGCAGATGAGGACGTGGACGCTGGATATGACTTTGGTCACGAGGTCGAGGGTGAAGAACAAGCGAGCATTGACGATGTTCCGAACGAGGGTGAGGATGAAGAACCGTCTGGCCTGGACTCTGGAGGTGGAGAAGCCGACGCGTGGGGTTTTGCATTTGAAGCATAGTGATCCGATTCGAGGGCGGTCATGTTGTAGCCGACAAGCATGTGAAAGATCTGCATGATAGTTGAAATTGTACCATGTACCAGAGTTTCGGGGGTGATGACCCTCGGAGTGCAGCAGTATGACACGCCAAGGCCCGAGGGACGCGATCGGGGGTTGTATCCTGGATCCTGGAATGTCCCAAGTCCAGGCCTGTGTGGGATTCGTCATGCCGCGTTCCCAACTCTGTTCCTCGTGGCTCCGGCAGTGAGTCACGGCAACCGTATCGTTGACGGTTCAACGTACATCGGTCACTCATCTGAGAATGTTCAATGTCGACTCTCGAATGGTTGATGGTCATGCATGGCTTGCCAGGCCCAGAATCTCGGACCTCTCTCCGACTCATCGATGCATGCGGCCTTGTTGCTGCTGATGCCTTTGGGTCGGCCCTGAAAGGACGGAGACGCCAGGGCCCAATATGACGGGATGTACGACGCGTCCGACGTGTCAACTCACGTGGCAAAGGAACCCCGATTCATGTTGCTTTTTCCTATTGTTTGCCCCCGGTTCTCGCTCCCCCTCCTCTGCCCTTGCTCGCTGCCCTTCTTTGCTCGCCGCGGACGTTGGGACAAGCCCCTCGACGCTATCCATCCGACGACTACGACTGGCTGTGCCCCTCTTTTCCGTCAACACTTCTTATTCTTCTTTGACCGTCGTCTTTTCGTTCATCTTCATCTATCGACATCGACATCGACTGTGACTTCAACCGGCTTGAAGTCTCGACCGCTCTCGACACTCGACACTCGACACGACACTCGTTGACAAAGGTGAGTCGGGAGTGCTGGGAGGTCTGGGCCCCTTGGAACGTGTTTCATGTTGAAAGGACGTACGTTGTGTACAGTCGGCGTCGGCGGCTCGGAGCAGAGCAGAGCAGCCAAGGATGGGAGGGGAGGACGCATGGATCGCCTCCCTTTTGAATTGGACGCCTTGACCTCCTCGACGT
Organism: Tremella yokohamensis; assembly: GCA_024343385.1. Classification (NCBI taxonomy): domain Eukaryota; kingdom Fungi; phylum Basidiomycota; class Tremellomycetes; order Tremellales; family Tremellaceae; genus Tremella; species Tremella yokohamensis. The sequence goes on along the minus strand of BRDC01000034.1, from coordinate 549,324 downwards.
CCCTGTCCCTATCCTGCCTCGTCTGCTGCCTTGGCTGCTACTTGGCTATTGCACCTATTGCACAGCAAAGGATAGCCCGTGCTGACGCCACGCTTCGCTCGTTCTCTCTCGCTCGACCAACACCTCGTTCATCGCTTTCTCCCTCTTCTCATTGTCTCGACTTCTCACTCTCGCTTTCTCATACGTCTCGTGCCGTCGTCGACGCCTCTGTACCACTGCTCGAACCAGCAGCTTCACACTCGTTTGATCGACAACCCCTCCGAAACCGACTCGACACCTCTCCTCTGTATCCTCGCAATCTACCCATAAGAGACAAACAAAATGCACGTCGCCGCCCTCCTTCCCGTTGTCGCCCTGCTCGCTACCGAGGCCCTCGCCCACGGCGCCCAGGGGCAACACGATGCGCACCGTCGCGCCGCCTCGCACTTCCGTGCAGTAGAGAGGATCAACCAGAACATCGAGGCGAAGCAGCTGCCCAACACCCAGGGCAAGCGTATCGTCAAGAAGCGCGGAGCCAAGACTGCCTGCCGCGCCCGTACCTCCTCGTCCGGAACCATTGACGAGGCTCTCGGTCTCAACTCGACCACCTCGGCTGCTGCTTCGACCACTACCGCTGCTACTTCGACCACCTCGACTCAGGCTGCGACCACCTCGTCGACCACCACCTCGTACGTCGGTCAGGAGGCCGCCGCTGTGCAGACTGCCTCGAGCACAACCGAACAGGCCAGCAGCAGTTCCGCCGCGGCGACCTCTAGCGGCTCGTCCAGCAGCGGCTCTTCTTCCGGCAGCTCGTCCGGATCTATCAACGGCATCAAAGCTGGTATCTCAACCTGCAGCAACATTGACTCTTTCGAGGGCCACATCAGTTTCTGCTACGGTGAGCTTTTTCACAAAGGACCTCCGACCCTCATGCTGATGAGCAGACTGGTCTGCCAACCCCTCCACGAGCGTGTCGGGCGTCACCGCCATCCCTATGCTTTGGGGTGATGGTCATCTTGGCGGCGACGAGAATGACGCCAGTCGTCTGGCCACTTTTGAGGCCATGACTGGTGCGGCCTATGTCATGGGCTACAACGAGCCCGACTGTTCCAGCACCGGTTCGGCCGACTTTGACGTTGCCACCGGTACGTACACCCCATAATTCTCGATTTCTGCTGACGGGCAGGTGTGGCCCTCTGGGCATCGGCCATCGCGTGGCGTCAGGCTCAAGGCACCGTCCTCATCTCGCCCGGCATGTGCAAGCAGGCCGACGAGACCTGGCTCACCCAGTTCTCCACCGAGGTTGCCACCTTCTGGGACTGGACCGACGTCCACATCAACAAGCTCGACGCGGCGGGTGTCTCCCTCGATCTCGACCACTACGCCTCGTTCGGCAAGCCACTCATGGTCAGCGAGTTTGCTTGTGTCGACGACACCACCTGGACCCCGTGCACGGACCAGGATCAGATCGACAGCTTCATCAACATGATCGTCCCGATGCTTGAGAGTGACAGCCGTGTCATTGGGTATGCCAAGTCTGAAGGAGAGGGTCTCGGCGACGTGTGGCCCTCTTTCAACTCGGATGGCTCGCTCACGTGAGTCCTATCTCGCTAACATACGTGACTAAGTGTGTGCTGATGGCAGTGCCACTGGCCAGGCGTACCTCTCCGCCATCAGCCAGTACCACTAGGCGGTAAATGCCAGAAGGAGAGAAGGGGGAGGAGGAGGAGGAGGAGGAGGACATCATAAACAACCAACCTGATGGACTATTCGTACGATAAGACAGGTCGTCTCTGGCAGACGGCGGTCGCTAAAAGCGTCTATCCAGTCAAACCCAGGTGGATCGATCTGCGGTAGGTGCTCATATTTCCTTGTGTGTCTCGTCGTGTAGATCCGCAACATAGGGCGGGATGCACGTTTTCTCTGGCACGAGGGGAATTACCTGACGGCTGCGGGGACTCTGCTCTCACACAATACATGCCAGGCTGGGCCGCTGCCGCGGACCCTTGTTCTCGTGGATGGATGCTGAGAAGTTAAAAAGTTATATACATAAAAGCCTGTCAATGGTAAAAATGAAAAGAAAAGAAAAGAATCGCTTGACAGGTCGTACAGCAGAAGGAGAATGGAAGAACTAACTACGAGCAAGAAGGTTGAATAGTCCTCACAAAAGCTGACATGGAAGCCCCATGGGGTACTGAACATCTTCAACCTTGATATGCGGCTCAGTGGCCGATGTCGACCCCTGATGATGCTGCACAGATTCAGTTACGGTTGAGCCGGGGGGGGCGGGATGTGTTATCGGTGCGATAAAGACTCCCAGGCGACCTTTCAGAAGAGCGGTCTGCTTCTGGTCTGTGGCGCTCTTTGGGAGCCCCTTCGTGTCGAGATCCTTCAGGTCCTCGTCGGTCGTCAAAGGATTCCAGAGGCACTTCAGACCGCTCTCCCTGCTCAGTTCGGACAACCAGACTTGCACTCCTCCCGTCATTTTCTCGTCGCGGGAGATCTCAACGTCATCCAACCTCAGAGTTGATCCTCCGTTCATATCAGGTATGTGTAGGGATAGAGAAGGCTTGCCTAGGGATTGGTCGTCGCGGAGCTTCATGACTCCCTTGAGGTGCTGTTCCTCCGGGATCTTCTTGTCTGGTTTACTCTTACCATATGCCTCGAGTGTCAATAAGGCATGCCACCTATATTCATCCTTTGACCGGCTGTTCGGGCCAGTGAGCGTCGCGGCGTATAGTTCCTTGTACACCCTGTTAACCAAGAACCCAGACCCATCACCCGACTCGACGATGTGCTTGTGCTCGAGGTCAACGTCAGCGCGGGGTTCAGCAGACTTCTCTGACGTCTCTCTACATTGCAGCGCCGAGAATGTGCCGGAAAGCGACAGTATGCCGTTGTTACTCTTCTTTCCGTCCTCGTGCTCAAAGCAGAGATATGTCTTCGTCCGCGGGACGCATTCTACGTCGGGCTCTCCAGTAGGCGTGAGCGAGAGCGTTGGCCGCTGCTGCCGGGGGCGGTGTCGGTGACGTTGCTTGGCTCCATTGAGTGTGTCCGGCTTGGCTGTATCGTGGCCGAGTAAACAAAAAAAAATGTATGCAGTGCTTGGTGGTGGATTGCAGAAAGTTGAGTGGCGACCTCACAAACCCCTCCCCCACCCCCCTTGCCCTTGCGCTCTTATAGGAAATGGCAGGCTCCACTCTGCTTCCCCACGGACGAACGATTTGAGATCGCTGATCCTACTTTTCTCGTCACTCTGAAAGGAGAGATCTCTCGAGAGCCAGTGTTTGACAAAGGGTGACGACCGTATTTCACATGGCTTTTTCACATCTGGATAAGTAAATCGCCTTCCTTGACACAAAGAAAGTCCCATTTGCATAGGCCAGTCTGCAGCTCCCCAGGCCTCTCACATACCCTTTCATGTGGAAGACAACGAAACTGGATCACGAATATGATCCCAAATAGGCGCTTGGATATGTGTGAAATCGGCACGGTGCAGTGACTGGTCAGAAGCTCAACTCAGGCTCCTCTAGGGTTCGCTTTTGGGATGCATGAGTAGGCGAATTGAGTTCTGAGCAGACGGGCACTATCGCTTGGTATGCACGTCCACAGGGGAGCACAACAGTCGGATGAAAGCGCGAGTAGCAAGGCTAAATAACCCTGCCCAGCTTTCGTGCCGCGGACAGCTCCTATCGCACGGACCATGGGATGCACGAGCTGCCTCCCTTCCAGAGTTTAGCGATATGTATGTGCATAAGCGCGAGGTAGTACAAGTGTTCTGGATGACTATGACTGAGAGGATATTTACGAAGATGCGTGAAGATGCGTGTAACAGAGTATAGAGGCGACTGCTTCTGTTGACGCGCGATTACAGATCGCAGCGGTGTCCTGGCCAGATACTGCTCAGACTTCGCAAACGAGAAGTGCAAAATACCTCGGCCGACCATTGTAGTCGCATTGGCGACGAGCAGACTCGAGATGCACTTTTCTACAAAGCGACCCACTGTATTTCACACTATCATTTCAGATTTTTACCTGATGTGTCGAATGGCGACAAATCGCTGCGCCACTTGCCCTTTGTGCTGCATTTGCAAACGGTCAACGCAAAGGAGAGCAAACAAGACGTCAGAAGCGCTCGAGTCTGGCCCACACCCCACACCCCTTGTACTTTGCAGCTCGATTCGTAAGAATTTACGTTTAGGTCTAGACCTCGAAGGCCCCATGTATCTCCTTTCGAAGCACTGTAGGCTTCTCGATGTCGCTTGTTTCGTCGATTGCAAATATCTTCCGGGCTTCTCGTGCGTAGTCAACCCTACAGTACTATAGGTGTTTGATCGACACCTCAAAGCGTTTTGAACGCGCAAGTCCAGCCGCGCAATGGCAACTGGCTTGTCGTTACTCCGGTCGAGAGAGCTGAGCAGTAGATGTTTGCGAAATGTGAAAATACATGTGTGATATGTTACATGACCGCTCATAGAATGCAGAGAGGGTACTGTATGATGCTTATTCTTCCGGCTCCTTTGCCTTCGACTCGGCCTTTGTCATCTCCAAAGCGTTATCTTGTTTATCTCCCGGAACTGGCGTACCTGCTACGGGAGTAGGCACTGACTTGAACTTGGGTGCTCGCCTTGGCTGAGGACTCAAGATTCCGGCAGAAGCCACCTGCGAGGCAGGAGGGGGTATCGCCTTGGTCGAGGGTCCTCCCGAGGGCGGCGTCGGCACGCGACCTGCTTGAGCAGGTTGAGGGGGAACAAGACCTCCCGAGGAGACTCGAGGTGTGCCAGTGGCGCTAGCGGCACGTATCATACTGGGCACACCACCGAGAGGGGGTGTGGAGGTGCCCGTGCTGCCCGCTTGAGCGACTAGACGACGGCGAGACCGCTCCAGCAGCAGCGCTTCAGATAGCAAAGTCGCATTGGATGTCGTAGCTGCAGGAGCTGAGGAGGTAGACCCGGTGCCTGGGACAGATAACATGCGAGCAGGAATGGCAGATGCGACCGGCTGAGCAGAAGCTGTGTCGACCGCGGCATCATCCAGCGCGTCCAGAGCGTTTCCAGACGCGGCGCGCGAGGGAGGCTTGGTGCCAGCGATCTCGCTTCCGGGATCTGCAGCTGTTGTGCCGGTGAGATCGGCGCCGGACGCACTGCGGTTTAGGGCATCGGCCTGTTCGACCGGCTCTGCCGTGAACTTGTCCGTCTGAGTCAAGACAGGCGCGGGATTTACAGGCGTAAGCTCGGCAATGGGAGCGCGAGATCGCCCAGGTTGAGAAGTGGGTCGCTTGCTGAGGCCAAAGCGAGGCATAGTCGGCAACTTGGGCATCGCGACGCGTCGATTGCTGGGAGCCGCAGCGGTACCCGAAGTTTCGAGTCCAGCGTCCGCGTTGGGAGGCAGAGGAGTCGCGACAGCTGCTGCTGCTGCAGCCTTCTCACGGTTGAGGGCAGCCTGTCGAGCGGCAAGAGCGGCTTCACGAGGAATGAACGCGGACGCAGCGTTCCGGGGACCTCCGTGCTCGTCGTATTCGTCGTAGATCTCCTCTCCAATGAGCTCTTCAAGCACGTCCTCGAGGGTGATAATGCCAAGAGGTGCACCTTCCAAACCCTCGAAGAACTTGTCGACACTCTCGGGTGGCAGCTGGGCATCTGCGGGAACAGATTGCTCGAGCTGATTGAGTTTCGCAGCTTGAGTGATGCTTCGTTTCTTCTTGTCGGCTTCAACCTCCTCCTTGACCTTGGCCGCCTCGCTCGGTTTCTCCTTGGTGGGCGAGCTGTGAGACTTGCTTCTCGTACGCTTCTTCTTCCTCTTCTCGGCCTTTTCGACATCCTCGCCCTCGGTATCGCTACCGCTTGTAATACCTCCTTCAGAGCCAGAAGTCGTGCTGCCCTTTCCGTGATGATGGGAGATCTCGGCGACCTTTCGCATGAACTTCTGCTTGAGGCCGCCTGCTGCGGCAGTCATGACCGATTCGGCATCTTCGACGTCCTTCTCGACTCGCCTGCCACGACGGCTAACGATAGCCATGTGCGACCTGCCCTCCTGGAAGACATTGAGCATGTTGGTCAAGGGCTCGTCCCAGGGTACCGATGGGATGGCGTTGATGGGGATGCTGGCGAGCGGAGTAGCATCTTCGGGATCGAGGAGCACACAACTCTTGACCAACAAGCTGCCAATGACTTTCTTGACCAGTTTCGTTTTGGCGGGTCCAAGTGTCGGTGCGGTGAGGTCGATGTCGGGCACTTCGACCATCTGATAGACTGGGATACGAGAGTGGCCGGATCGGACAACATGTCCCAGAGTCTCGTAGTCGAGCTTGGCTTCAATGGGCAGCATGAACACGCGGTCGATAGGAGTCATCGCTTCCTTTACCGTCTTCTGGGCTAGATCGAGAGCGCCTTGTGCCATTGTGACTGTGTCGAGATCCAAGTCACCTCCGCCTTCTCCTCCGGCGGCGTGTATCTTGATGAGCTCGCGCAATTCCGATCGGCGATAGATGATACCGTGATGTGCGCCGAGAATGTACTCGAGCAACTTGGCGATGGGCCAAGCGATAGGATAGGCAAACCAGATGAGGATTCGAACGGGCCATGCCATCGTCGCGCCAACAAGGAGACCATATCGAGAGCAGATTGACTGAGGGATGATTTCGGCAAAGCTGATCGTCAGTAGATGATCACTGTCAATATTCGCGACTCACACAACGACCAATGCGGTACTCGCCACAGTCGCGATGACAGCATTGCTGACGACATTGTCGAAGACGACGGGCAAAGCTTCGTTGACAATCATGTTGCAGAGAATCAAGGTGGTGAGCAGCAAATGCGAGTCTTTCCTGGCACGGTCAGCTGTGGGCAGCCTACAATGCAACTGGACACTCACCTGACGGGCAAAATGCGCCTGGCATATTCCTGCTGCTTGGGCGTCCCGCTGATGCTGAGTACCTGAAGCTGAGTCGGGTCGACCGAGAAGTAACTGTAGCGTGAGCACAGCCGTCATCAAACCAGATCATCGGTAGACGTACCCCAGTGTAAGACCTGCGAAGGTGCCGGAGAGCAAGACGAGCAAGGGGATCACGCAGATCTCGGCGATCTCACCGCCTGAGAGATTCTCTCGTTTGGCCAGATGGTTGTAGCCGGCGGCTCCACCGCGCGTGGCCGGATCGGTGTTGATCACATGATCGATGATGCTTTGTGCATAGGCCAATGCCGAACTCAGGAGAGAGAGGATGGGTGTGTAGTGCGTGCGGGTGTGCATGGGTGGAGAGGTGAATACATCATCGTGCGCCGATGCGGTCGGGAGGAAGATCGCCGCAATGAAGAGTAGACAAAGGATGGACTGGGGACGACCGATGAGAAGATTCGACTGCGTTCGGCCTGATCGTCGCGTGTCAGCGTGTCGTGTGACTGGGATTGATTCTTGGGCGCCGAGCTGATCTACGGCGATGCGCGATGCGCAGTGTTCATCTTGTTGAGTGATACGACCGCAGGGTCGTATATCGGGTGGAGGGGGTTCCGAGGTATTCTCTTCGACCATCGATGAGGGGTGTGGTTTTCGGTACGATGTGCTGCGTGTGCGAAGTGAGTACACGCTGAAAGGGTATGGAAGTGAGAGATATGTAAAAGAGAGAGGGGCAAGAGCAAGTAAGAGAGAGCGGTGACGGTAGCGGTGACGGTGCCGATGACGATCACGAGTTTGGCTGTGTTACTCGGCTGGATCCGGCAGGGTGGCGAGACAAGCCTAATTCCATTTAGGCCCCCTCCTCCTAATGCCAAGACTTTTCCCTAATCACCAGAAATAAACCCCTGGAACAAAGGGACTGGGATCGCAGCGGCTTGGCGTAATGCGGTGCATGGCAACTGGCAACTGGCAAGCTAGCTTTGCACGCTCACAAGCATATGATCACATGCCCGGTCCCCGGACTTCTCCTCGCCCGACCAGTCGCCATCCATACTGCTCGGCGCCTATTTCCCAATCCTCGTTTCTTCCTTCGTCTTTGTCGTTCAGCTCCAGCTTGAAGAACGGGGCTATGCTGATTCTGACCACTCCCTTGAACATGTCCGCAAGCAAAGGCCGAAGCCTTTCGCCCGTTTGATGAAAGTCCGGAGATGCGTTGTACTCCAGAAGAGTGATCCGTGGCATGGGAACGACCTCATTTTCCGGCCTTTGATCGGGAGGGAATGACAGCAGCAGGTCCACACCGAAGATCTGCTTTGTCAGCCCGAGCCGCGATGTGTTCTCCAACCGACCTCAAATGCATTGGGCAGCAGCTGCAAACCGAACGAACCGCACTCGGCTCCGGCCTTGACGCTCTCGCCAATGACCTCACCAACTCTGGCAAACGTCTGATCGAGCCACTCTCGAGTAATCTTGCCTTCGGACTTGTACGTTGACGAGCCAGGTGCCGCGGACAGTGCGTCAAGGCCTTCCAATTCCCAGAACAGCTTGACAAGCTCTTCTGGCGGTGCAGGCGCACCGAAAGCATCAGTCTGAATATGAGAAAGGGTCTCAGCAGGGGGACATTACCGACCTGAAGACATGTATTCGTCAAGTGAGGGCGGAGGTCGAGGTCTTCACCTGCTGTCGCTGCTGGGTGGACGTACGGGCTGCCCGAGAAGAGCGCAAGCATTGTCCTGGCCAAGTGGACGGTGTAGCCCCCGGTCACAAGCACGTAAGCGCGAAGGTGGAACTGGTCGTCTCAGCTTGCGCCCAGTTCATATGAGTAAAGACCCACTTTGAAGCCTTCTGGAGAAGGTGGCAGAGGTTTGTTGGCGTGCTGGGAGATGTCGAAGAGGAGTGGGCGAGAGACGTATTCCTGCCGTTCAGCACTGCAGGTGCGACTCTGGATCGCACGAACCTGAATTACAAAGTGCCTCAGCTGAGAGGTCATGACACCAGTGCCCTCCTCATCATCGTCGTCACCCAGCCTTGCTTCTGCCTCATCGTCATAATCGTCCTCCTCGTCGTCGGATTCGGGCTCGAAGCTCTCAAATATCTCTCGTCTTACATCAGCCTTCCTTCCAACAACCTAAAGCAATGTGCCGAGGAAACTCACAACTGCTCTTGCGTAGAGAACAGGCGAATTCCTTGGGCACGATCGGCAAATCCGGGCTTGAGGATCCACCATCCCCTCTCCCCTTCTTCTCGGTCCATCTCCTGCCTCAGCTCCCCCAGCTCATCCAACAACAGCTCGTCCAGCTCGTCGGCAAATTGCAAATCCACCACCCATCCGCGGGGCACACCATCTTCGAGTACAGTGGACTGTTTACGATATTTCGCCTTGACGATGTACTCTTCGAGTGTCTTGTGCAGCTGATGTTTCCGGATAAGGGCTTTGCGGTAGATGTAGGACGATATGAGGTATTTGGAAGGGTTGGCGTGAGGCGCGTCGAACGACAAGAGGTCGTAATCGGCCCTTACAAGTCAGCTGCATTCTGAAGTTGTGGTCTGATGGTAGATGAGGGTGGTAGTAACAGCTGCTCACCATTGCAGAGCCGGAGGATCATCCTCTGCAGGAGGAAGCAAGGACAATTTGAGCTCCGGGACGAGCGCAACAAGGGCTTTGACGATGAGGCCTTGCGTATAGGGCGAGGGGAACGATACGAATGCTTCTAGCGGTTTGCGCGACGGGCCCGCCTCGGTTGTGTCGGCCATCATGTGCAGCTTCGGCCTTACAGAGTACGAGTTCAACGAGTGAACAGCACTCCGCTGGAAATTCTCGGCTGCCCATTTCCCTTGTAACCGGAGCCCCGCACGATGACGAGCAGAGTCCTGATGACTACGAAGGCTCTTGAGGACTACGAAGGCCATTCGGCCTTGACTGTTGAACATAGCATCGCTCATATCGAAAAGATACATATACCAGCCTCACCTCACTCGAAGCAGACGACCGAAAGCCTCGAAAGAAACTCAACAAGATGGCGTCTCTGACCACCACCGTCAAGGTAGGTATCCATTGCCGCAATCCCCTAGACCTCATGTAGTGCCAATGCTGATCCCCAGATGCTCGACGGGCGGTCGATTCCCATCTTCGGGCTGGGCGTGTATATGATGACCGACGACGAGACGTATCAAGCTTGTACGTGGGCGCTCGAGGCGGGATACAGGCATATCGACACTGCCGAATGGTGCGTGGCGTCTCGGCGGGCTCTCGAGGACCAGAGGCGAGAACATTCATGGGCATTGGCTGACGACGAGGTACGAGAACGAAGCGCCCGCTGGTCGAGCCATCAGCGACTACTGCCGTGCGTCTAAATCCTACCACCTCTTCTCACAAGAAGCTGAAAGCCAGGCAAAACCAACACCAAACGCGAGGACATCTTCCTCACCTCCAAGCTGCAGAACAACTCTTCTTACGATGCTGCGCTCAGAGATCTACGCGCCTCGCTCAAGCGCGCCAACGTGGTGTACTTTGATCTGTACCTCATGCACTCTGCCATCGGTGGCCCGAAAATCCGTCAAGAAGTCTGGCGAGCCCTATGCGATGCGCAGAAGGAAGGACTGGTCAAGAGCATCGGGGTCAGTAATTTCGGCACGAGACATATCCAAGAGATGGTGGATCAGGGTGTGCCGTTGCCTGTGGTGAATCAGGTGGACCTGCATCCGTTCATGCGGCACGAGGACATTGTTGAAATTTGCGAGAAGCACCACATCATTCTCGAGGTATCTCCCTTGTCAGTTCTCGCTGGATGAGTGATGCTGATTGCAGGCTTGGGGACCGCTTGCTCGTGGATATAGATTCAACCACCCTTCTATACAGAAGGTGGCCAAGGCCCATGGCAAGTCCCCAGCGCAGATCTTCCTGCGATGGGGTATACAGCATGTAGGTCTCGGAAGCAGTGCGCGGCCTCTAGGGCTGATAAAGAAGAACCACGTCGTCATTCCAAAGTCTGTGTCGAAAGCTCGAATCGTCGCCAATAGCGAGATCTTCGATTTTGAATTGTCGCCGGCGGAGATGAAAGAGGTGAGCAACGACAATGATCCTACTGTGAGGGTGCTGATTTACAGCTTGATGGATTAGACGAGTATCTCGTACGTCAACAACGTTTGGCCAGCTCGTCGCTGACATGCAGATCACCGACTGGGACGTTGTTGAGACCCCATAGACACAAATTAGACAAGCGAATGAGGAGGGTGACATCTCGATCGTATCGTGAACATCATGAATGTACAACTTGCTATGGCACAACACCATCTGATCAAGGGGTATAATTATTCGACTTGTGGTGAGACCCAGCTTCACACTGTCCCCTCGTCGCGCCGAGGCGGTCGTACAGTCACGTCTGATGCTCTCCCATCGCGGTCTTCCTCGTCGTACCTTGGGAAGAGGGGGGTAGTCTCGTCGATTTCCGCATTTCCCGGGCGCCGTCCCAAACGGCGAATGGAAGTCCAAGCGTTTTCGCGTAGATGTGCGATGCGATTGAGAAAAGTCGGTCGTGCTTCTTCCTCCTCGACAGCATCAATAGGTGCCACAGGCGTCAGAGTCGTGCCCTGCATCGCATTTGCTTGCGGACTGGTTGGCGATCCAGGTGGAGCTGTCACATCGGCGCGGCAAGTGGGACACTGCATGTCAGCTCGGCCAGTCATCCCGCATGGACAAGCTCACAAGCTTGCGCCACTTGAGAAGCCACTCGTCGCATTCGGTCTTGTGGAATACATGCCCGCATGGAAGTATGCGGACCACATCGCCTCTTTCGAACATGTCCATGCAGATCGCACACTCGTCTTTCGAGTAATATCTCTTGCTCTTCCTTCTCGGCTTCCGGTGCTTGCGAGACGAAGATGGTTGCATCTCCAAGGGACCAAGCTCATCGTCGACTTCAGTGCCTTCAGCAATTGGAGAGGCCACATCAGCTGGAGAGATCGGTGGAGGGGGCGGCAGCTCGATGTCCCCTCCGACAAGCGATCGGTGCGAGGGTGATGATGGTGATGCAGGCGATGATGGTGCAGAATCATCCTTCTCCCACACGATATCGGGTGACCAAATCCTTTCTGGTAGAGACAACACGACAAGGGGTGGCGCTCGATCTGCTTCCCGCTGGCGGGCTAGGCGGACCCGATGTATGGCGATCGTTGCTAACAGGAAGATTGAGGGGAGAAGCAATGCGAAAGACAGCAGGCTACTCAGCGCTCTAGACTGTCAGTAGCATCCCAATGATCGGTAGCGTCACTCACCCTGCCTCGTCTTGCCCCTCAGAGATCTCGATCCAGAGACCCCGTCCATCGGGACGACGAGAGTCCGTACCGTTGTCAAGCAGATCGCGGAAAAGAAGGAAGCTCGATCTGCTGACGAAGACCGATGGTATGAAAATGCCCATTGTGTCCTCTATCACAATCAGCTCAAGTCTCGAGAAGAACCCAAGAAAATGACACGCACCAGGCGAGAACATTGTGATGAGATTTTCTCGCTCTCGACCCTCATCGTCCGACTCGCCAATCCTCGCCACCGAATCGCCTACTATCACTCCAGCCGCACCTCTTTCCTGAGCAGCGCGGACCTTGGTGGCAAAGTCGCACCCGCCTCGCTCGATGAATGCAATATGGAAAGGGGGCTTGGGGGTCTGAAACCTCACTGGTGGCCAAGCGGGTGCAACGCAGGCCAAACCAGGATTATGGGTGCCGCCCAAAGCCCTTTCGGTCTGAACGACCGAGTGAGGCTCGGGAAAGTCATCGAAGCGTTCCAAGAAGCCGGAAATGGGTAGCGAGGTGGGTGAGACGAGATGTGCAGGGAAAGCGGACGGGCGATGCGGTAGGGTGAGATTCTGATCGTCGAGCTGCGGGTGAGTAGGGATCAAAGGGCGATCCACAAGACTGACCAAGACCGTCACAGACCCTTCGCCGCCCATGGTCAACCACCTAGAGAACCACCCCGGTTGTGTTGCCCTCTCGTCCGCCTTCCGCATCCTGGCATAGCCTAACGTATGCGCATCTCCGGCCAGAGCAGCAAGCTGTAGTGCTTCCAACGCACTCAAAGGGTGTCTTGCGATTTCATCGGGTCGTGATGTCGGGGCGGCGAAACAAGCAATCATAAGAAACAGGCAGCCGAGCAACGCTGATCCGCCGAGGCGTGTCATGGTCGTCAAAAGTCGACTCTGATGTTTTACAGAGCGACAAGCAGCATGGAAGCGCGTCAAATAGGGTGGAAGAGTAAAGGAAGCTGCGGTCGAACGGATGGATGTTGGATGGATGGATGGATGCAGACGAGGCCTGGGCTTCCTTCCTCCGAGCGGACGTCATCCTTCTCTTTCCTACTCGGCACGAAACCTTAGCCGGGAAGCCTCGGATTTCTGTCACAGCGATGCATACAGCGATGCGAGCCCACAAGCGCTTTGTGTATGCACGGCTCGAGAGCGCATTCAGACCGCGTCTCGGTGTGCAGGAGAGAAGAGGGAGGAAGAGGGGGTTTTACGAGTAAAGAGCTTAGTTCTTCATCAGATTGGCGCCGGTGACGAGGGACAACGAGGGTGCTTCCACAATTTGCACGAGCCTCCGACAGTCGATCTCCCGATTAGAACGCATCACATTGAGTGACAGAGTGTACTGATAAAGGTGTCTGGAGTCGCGGGCAGAGAGCGCAATAAGACTATTCAAGCCAAAGCGAGAGCTGTGGAGGCTCGGTCGCCTAGTAGCGATCCTTTTGTTGGCTCTCGAAGGAAACGGTCATTCTTGCAAACGGTGACGTGCGCGTGTGAGAGCGTCTTTCTCCTTGCAGGCTATGCAATACGAGGGTGGAGTTTGCATCTAGTTTTAATCGAGTGGATGGAGAGTTACGCCATCGATGACCTGATAAGACGCGTCCCATCTTGGCTGGGCAATCATCAGAAGGAAGCTCAGGGCCAGGGCACCCTTCTGTGGTTACCTCCGGTGTCCGAAGCTACCCGGCGGGGGTACCACGCTTAGAGTTGCCCATTCTGGCGTCGTCGCTACGACGGGACGTGCTAGAGTTCGGCTGTCTGACGCATCCACTTCATCGGACCCACTCTTCCCTCGATCCACCCTTCTCACTCTCACTCTCTCTCTCGTCATCTCTTACTCTACATGACCACCTAGACTTGCGCCATAATCACTCACACTGTCCCCAAGCTGTTGTACACTATCACTCTCGCCTGTTGATAACACTACGCGGTCACCCATTCACACATCCGGATCATCCGCCACCCTGTATCCCTCTCACTAGGGACCCGATCGGCTGACCGTAACGATCACACTTGTCTTCGACTCAACCAACTGTCTTGGTCTTGGTCGGCATCGCTACCTCACTTGCAACGAGAGGCCTGACGACCATCATCATCATCACCATCACCGACCCGTCCAGTCCCGGCGACTGCGGCCAGTCGAGACCAGATCAGGCGAGACCACGCGGCAAGGCGTGATACGGCTTTCGCGTGCACAAGGAAGGAGGCTAGGCAAGGCAAGGCGAGGCGAGGCGACATCTATCTCCCGACCTCTTTGGGAGAACCATCTTGCGGTGTCACCTTGACCTCGGTCTGAGTCAACCTCGGGCGGGACTTTGAGACCAGTGACACATCTGGATCCACCTCCCTTCCCTCGACCAACGATCGACTCGTCGTACCTCTTTTATCGTCTCCCTTCATCTTTCTTCCACTCAGCGACACACCCACACGACTATCCTCAGGTGTCCCATCCGCCCTGTCGTCGCCACCCTTCTTCTGCCCCGGTATTCGCGCCATAACGGAGCCCCCTCCTTTGAGGCTCACCTCGCTGATCTATCGCGCTGGGTCCTTGAGCGAGTGGGTGCCCCGCAACTGCTCTTTCCCTTGACACATCATCGTCCACCCGCATCGCCGTCCCATCACCTCACCAACCCGCTCACCTCGAGAAGGAGGGTTCTTCCTTCCGTCTTTCTCTCTTTCCAAGACCCTCGACACCTCATCATCGTAGACGGTTCTTCGTCTATCTTTGTCCCACCCATCCTCCTCGCGTGACGCCATACACGATTCCGCGATCTAACGTGATCCGACAGAGGCCGAAAGGCCATATGGCCTATCACGAGTAAACATCCGCGTCACCTTATACACCGCCTCATTTCATTTACCGTCGACATGCCCCCAGATACCAGCACCCGCCCGGCGATGAACGAGAAGGAGCTTTGGCACGGCGGCCACAAGGACAAGGAGCGGCTGGGCAACTATTGGGTGCTAGGCGAGGTCGGAAGAGGCAGCTTTGCCACTGTCAGCAAAGCATATCGATCGGTCAGTACCCCCACTACCCCTTCCCTCACCGACACACTTGGAAGTAAGGCTGCCGCCTTCTTACCTTGGTTCCGCACCGACGGTCACAAGTCTTCGCAGCACAACGGAGCGTTTGGCTGACGAGACCAGAAGAGCAAAGAAATTGTTGCGATCAAAGCCGTCGCTCGACAGAAACTCACCAGCAAGTTGCTCGAGAATCTCGAGAGTGAGATCAATATCCTCAAGCAGATACGACACAAAAATATCGTGCTGCTGGAGGACTGCTTTGTGGGTGTTACCTTTGCCGTCGGGATATTTCTCTTTTGTTACTGGTCACGGCTGACACAGAAGAAAAATGATCACCATATCTACCTCGTCATGGAGTACTGCACCGGGTCGGATCTTTCGGTCTATATTAAAGGTAGAGGACGTTTGGAGACGCTTGACTTTGTTCCTCGCCCTGGGAGCGGTATCTCCACTGCGAACCCAAGTGTCGGAGACAAGATCTTCTGGCCTCATCCTGCCAGTGGCGGTATCGACGAGCGGGTCACTCGCAACTTTCTGGGGCAGCTGGGTAAGCTGCCATGTGATTTGTATACACGCGCATCTGACAAGTCAGCTGCCGCCCTCAAGTTTCTCCGGACAATGGACCTGATACATCGAGATCTCAAACCGCAAGTGAGTATGCAGGTGTGGCGTGTTTGTTCCCAAGACTGATGACCAGAACTTGCTGTTGCACCCGCCGAGCGCTGCCGATCTTGCTGAAGGTCACCCGCTTGGGATACCAATCCTCAAGGTTGCGGACTTTGGTTTCGCCAGGATCTTGCCAGCTGCTGCCATGGCGGAGACTCTTTGCGGCTCGCCGTAAGTACAAATTCCAATTCTCTCGCGATGTACTCACCAGCAGGTTATACATGGCACCCGAGATATTACGATACGAGAAGTACGACGCCAAGGTAGACCTTTGGTCTGTGGGAGCGGTTCTGTTCGAAATGACCGTTGGCAAGGCTCCATTCCGGGCCAATAATCACGTCGAACTGCTCAAAAAAATTGAGCGGGGTGAAGATCGTATCAAATTCCCAGATGAGGGAGGTCGACCCGATTCGAGAGACTCGAAAGAAGGTCCTCCAGGAGATCCCGTATCTCTGGATATCAAGACTTTGATACGACAGCTACTCAAGCGCAAGCCACTTCAACGCATGTCTTTTGATGACTTCTTCGCTTGTGGCGTGTGGGATGGTTACATGCTGGAGACGAATGACGATGGCAGCACAAGCCTCCAGGCGTCGACCGACAGCTCCGCCGTGAACTTTGAATCAGAGTCGAGTGATTCGCGACTGCGAAGTCTGGTGCAAAGCCTCGAGAGAAGCAGGGACCAACTCCTACCGACGCATGCACCGCAGCCGATATCCACCGATCCCGCTCTCAATCCTCAGCCCGCGCCGTTCGCCAGAGACCGAGCAGCTCGAGAAAGTGCCGCCCCTACTCCCACTCCGCCTACCGCTTCTCCCGGTGTGGTACAGCCGCCCCGACCAATTCGGCGGACTGAGCCGAAGTACTATGTCAGTGACGACATCCCTGCTTCCGAGGTGGAGCGGCCTGCTTCTGTCATTTCGAACGTAACAGTGACAGACAAAGCAAATCCCCGTCCAATCAGCAACACTCATCGGCGGGTCCCTTCTCGTGAATATGGGAGCTTGGAAGAGCCACGGCTCGTGACACCGACTTCGAACAACACCACGACTCCCTTGCCACCGCGACAGCGGATAGGGGAGGGCTCGCCTCTCGCAGCGACACCACCGATGACCATGCCAATGGAGGATACTGGCAAGTCTGCGCGAGACAGTGGTGACTCGCTCGTCGGCCGAGACTACGTCGTGGTCGAGAAGCAGAATGTGGAGGTCAATGCACTTGCGGACGGTCAGTCATCTTTCTCTATAGTGGGTCTCGAGCTGATGGAGCAGAACTCGAGCTGGCATCGAGAAAGCCGAATGCAGTTACTCGCCGCACGAGCTCTCACACGAGCATCGTGACCCGACCAGTCTCCGCTTTCAGACCATCGAGCTCCAGTCCGACGACCACGACCACCCAGGCTCTTGTTCCTACCGGCTACTCGCCACCTTTCGCGATTCCATCCACGCCGCCGTTTGCTATTCAGCCCAGCTCATCGCCTGTGCCTCGTCGGACATCTGGAACGACTTTGAGCCGTCCGTCGTCATACCAGAACGGCCTGAACATCTTCCCACCACCGATACACCCATTGGCACAAGACATGCAAGCACCCCGACTCTCCGTCTCCCCATCGTCTCTGCAAAGTGGTGCATTGGCGCGAGCTCTTACGAATACCGCGTGGCGTATATACACTACGGGTACAGCAACAGCAGCGACCGCCATCGCAAAAGCCACTGCCAGGCGCCGCCCGACGATTGTTCGAACCTCGGCAGACATTGATGCTCAAGAAGACGAGATACTACGCATTGCTGAAGACATCGCTCGCAAGGCCTTCGTCCTGTTGGAATTGGCCGATTCAAGATTGGCGCTATGGCAGTCTCTTGCTCGGCCGCCTAGTCAGCAGACGCACCTCAGCAGCACGCCCCCTTTCGCATCAGTGCGAAGGAGAAGTTCGGGCTCGAGTGCCGGTTCCGAGGTCACAGCACTCCGTCAAGCAGAAGCTGCCATCAGCGAGGCAGTTGTGCTCTACTGGAAGGCGATGACTATCATCTTCCGGGGCACGACAGCCATTCAGAGGTATTGGGACAGACGTGCAGAGCGTTATGAGAGATACGAGGAGTATACCTTGAGTCCGGAGCTGAATGAGAGTGGGTATTCGGGGCCGATCAATGCGCGCAGGGCTGATTAGCAGTGGCGCAATGGCTACGTGCTCGATTCAACGAGTGTCACGAGAAGCTCGAATGGAGCAAAGCCCGCAGCGCAGATGATCTTCCTTTCGTCGACAAGCTCGTGCATGATCAGGCGCGCGAAACGGTAAATTCCATTCATCAGCCGTTGCCAGCAAGCTAACGAAATAGTCACGACAAGCAGCGCTGGCAGAGCTCAGGTCAAACATGAGCGAAGCACAGGCCGGCTATGAGACTTCCCTCTGGTTGCTGGAAGCCCTGCTGGACTCGGATGGCGACAATGGAGCGATGAGCCAAGAGGACAGGCAAAGCGTCGAAAAGCGTGAGCCCCAGAGTTCGTGAATGAATTTGCAGGCTGACGATCCAGTCATGATCCCCATCAAATCGCGTTTGGAGTCTCTCAAGAGGAAAATGACCGAAGCGACATCGCAACAGTTGCCTTCGGCTTGAGACCATTCTCATTCGGGCAGCGCTCCAACTCCCATCGAGACAGCCTGAGAACCATCGATTCCGCTCGGGTCTCCGACTCGCTCAATATCGCGAGACGCTCAGTCGAGAACGCTGGCGTTGCTCGATCAATCTGGCTCGTTTCCGCCTTGAATCATGCTCGACCGTCGAGATTGCCAGTGTTGCCCCTTAACACCCTCCACCCTCCCTCACCCAATCACCCTGCACCAGACTCAATCAACGTCCTATCGACAATCGCATTCCATCGCCTATCCGCCACTTCCCCTTAGACATTTCATTTTCATCCGGTCATTTTCGCCAATCATTTTTCTGTGTTGTTGCATACTCCCACCGCTCACCGTCCGGCGGAAGTCGGGTGAAATGCAGATGCGAACGGCCTCTTGGCTGGGGATCATCTGCACGCCCGACTCTCTCGCTCTCTCGCTCCTGTTGTTACCTCCCCGCCATCGTCCTCTGATCGGCGTCTTGCATCCCGGCAAGGCGACGAGAGGAGTATGAAGGGGGACTCGATCGTTGTACCGGCCTCTTTCGGGTATTTCTTGATATGTTAGATGCATGCGTGGCTCTGAGCTGCAAAGACATGTATGTGTGCATCATGCTATGCCGGCTGTGACGAAGTTTGCTGTGCTTGTCGCGCCTCAAGTCTTTCCTGCTCGGCCTCTTTCTTCTTCTGAGCGGCAATCTTGCGTTGCTACCTGTCAGCTCATGCTCTTGCCAGCTGTCATGCTGCCACGCACTCGTTGTTTGTGACCCTTCCCACGCTTGCCCTCGTTGCCAATGTGCACATCGACATAGAGTTCTTTCCGCTTTCGAGCCAGTTCCTCCGCCCTAGCCTTTTCCTTCTTCTTGTCCCGCTTGCGCATACGGGGCGCCATGGACGCTTTGAGTAGGCTCGAGTAGGTGCTCAAAAATCCCGGAAGCGCCGAGGCAGGTATCTACCATATGAGTTTCGATTCAGGCGGTGTCCAGAGCTGGAGGGTGACCCACCCGAGTGGAGAATTTGGTAGTGCCATGTGTGCACCGGACAAGGACGTCGTATTGACCTTCAGCAGATGTGGAAGGCTGGTCATGCGTGTCTACTTGTTAGCTTGTCAGCCCGAAGGGGGGAGGATGATGAAGCTGACATCGTTTGTGAGTGAGCCAGACGGTCTCGCCCGCGCCTGCTGCTTCGTTTCCTGGTTTCGAGGACGAGGCGAAACATCCTTCGAGGCGGGCGAGAAACTGTCCAATCAGCGAATCATCCCTGGGTTGCTTGTGCGAGCATAATCAGATCCCGGGGGAGAGCTGACCTCGTCTTGGGCCAATTCTTCTCTCGGCATTGTGGTGGTGTTCAGCTTTGTGAGGTTGGAGGACGCAAAGAGACAGCATTGCATCGTTAGAGTAATGGTGCGGTTGATACGCCAGGCACATCCGATCGGCTAGTTTGCCACGTCATTCCCTCCTCCCTTTGAAGCGCAGTGAACTAGAACCTCAATTCTTCTCATATATTTCTCGCAAGTCTAACACTTCATCCAGCAGGATGGAGCGACATGGCACGACACCTAGCACCACATCGCGTGTGATGGACTGACACCGGACTACAACCTCCGCTCGCTTGACCGAGGTCTGGCACTCGCACTGGCAAAACCCCGAGCATTCGCTTCCTGTCGCTTCCGATCAACATCTCAAACAGCTAGCAAAGCGGAGGGCCCCTCGCGGTCTTGCCCACTGTGGACTACTGATCCCCTTGATCCACGGCGCATTGACGGTCTCCTCCACGAAACCCATCCAACCCCTCGCCTTCCATCGCCGAGCTGCCACTGCTAGCCCTATAGGTTCAAGCGGCGAGCGCCGCTGTGGCAGTCGGTCGCCGAAGGCACGACGCCGGCGCCGAGTTTTGGTGTTGCCACAGGCATCTTGCATAAATGCACGGTGCAATGATGGGTCTGATGCACCTCACCAAGACCCCGGCTGCTCAGTATCAACCCTACTCACCTATCTCCTCTTTATCTGTCTAACGTCATGGCACCGAATATCATCTTGACCGGTGGAACGAGCGGTATCGGCCTCCAAGCTGTCCGCTTTCTTGCTCGCATGGACCCGAGCGCCAAGATTACCGCCACGGGCAGAGTGAGTCCTCAGCGGTCTGCTGAGTCTCAGAGGGTCAAGGCTGACTCTATAGTCCCAGCCGAAAGAAGCCTATCCGCCCCAGGTGACTTTTGCCAAGCTGGACCTCTGCTCGCAGGCCAGTATCCGGTCCTTTGTCTCCTCCTGGAAATTCGGCCCGATCACTCATCTCGTCCTCAACGCCGGCGCCAGCTTCGTCACCAAGCCCGAGTTCACCGAAGATGGTATCGAGCTGTCGTTCGCAGCCAACCATACCGGTCATGCGCTGCTGGTCCTCCTCCTTATCGAGGCCGACCTCTTGACGGACGATTGTTCGATCATCTTCGTCACTACCGCCTTGCATGATCCGGACCATATCGGTAACCCTGTCGTGGCATGGACGACGCCTGCCAAGGTCGCTGCTGCCGATGATGAGCGCCTGCAAGGCGGCATGGCGCGATACGGCACGACCAAGGTGGGTGGGGTCTTGTTTGCTTGGGCGCTCCTTCGTCATGCCAAGCGGTCGGGCAAACACTGGCGCATCAACTGCTTCGAGCCTGGTTTCACCCCTGGACGCGGCTCCAAGCTCGGTCGAGGTACGTCTAGCACATCTCATGCTTGTGAAGGATATGCGCTGATCGTAGACCTGCCTGGCTTTGCTCAAGCCATCTACGAATTGCTCGTCCCCGTTGTCAGGTGGTACTTTGGCCGCAAGGGCATCAAGACCAGCACGCCCGAGAAGTCGGGCAAGATCCTCGCGAATTTCGCTTTGGGCAGCGAGTTTGCCGGGTGGAATGGCCGATACCTCTTCTTGACTGAGGAAGCCAAGACGAGCAAGTTGACGTATGACCAGGCGAAGCAGGATGAGCTGTGGGATTGGACCATACAGAAGATGGCCAAGAATGATGCGGAGCGGAGAGCAT
The DNA here is from genome assembly GCA_024343385.1 of Tremella yokohamensis. Classification (NCBI taxonomy): domain Eukaryota; kingdom Fungi; phylum Basidiomycota; class Tremellomycetes; order Tremellales; family Tremellaceae; genus Tremella; species Tremella yokohamensis. The sequence goes on along the minus strand of BRDC01000034.1, from coordinate 527,829 downwards.
TCGAGGCGATTTAGACCGCGCACTATGCTCCAGTGTTTTCCGTTTGTGTCTAGACTTAACGTGCTAGCGACCGTTGATGATGTCTGTGCCCGTTTCTTTCATCTTCCTTGTGAAGAGACGTGACTGCTTGCGCATTTCTCATCTACGCGCTTGATCTTCCGCCCACTTCTTCGCGGCCAATGTTGGCAGCCGGTTGTGATATTATGGCAGGTAGGACGAGGGGGAACGCAGGGCGTTCGCGCGGTTCTGCCTTTAGTCGTCCGGATATGAAAATGCATTGGTGTCGCCAGCCGCCAGCCGCCACATTGCCACCGGGCCGCCACTTGCCACTTTCCACTTTTGGACGTGGGTGGAGGTGACCCAATCCAAGCATTGCACCATGTCCGGAGTCGTGTCTAAAAAGCTCAAGTTCAAGGGGGACAAGCCCAAGAAGAAGAGAAGACACCATCACGAGGATGGCGGAGACGATGACGACGAGCTCGCCGCGATGGCTGCTGGTGATCCGCGGGGTGAGCTTCGACGTCTCTCTTGGACGGTCTTCCTTCCGGTCGGACTCTGCTTACGTCCAGGCTGGGTCTTCCCCGAGGAGACGCTCGAGATCTCCGGCCCGTCCTTCATTCTCCTCCCCTCCGAGCCTCTCACATGTCTAGCCGTGCGCCACCGAAATACTTCTGTGTCCTGGAGACGCGCTGACGATTAGTGGGACCCGCAACGACAAAGAGTCCACGCGGCACCTATCGACGTGCCCGAGGCGCCCGAAGGGGCTGCAGAGCTCAGCACAGCCGAGATCCTCTCGTCTGTCGAGCCAACAGATGTGAACCACGTTTGGGTCATCTCCCGTTTATCAGGCAGCGAAGGCATCGTCTCCCTGCGCAGCAGCACCGGCACCTTTCTCACCGCTCACCCGAGCGGCAAGCTCAGTGCCGACACGCCGTCTCGAGGACCCCTCGAGGGTTTCGTACCCCTCATCACGCGCTCTTCGGCCTTTCCTACGCTCAGTCTACAGACGTCGAGCGAGAAGTTTCTCTCGGTATCGAGCGACGCGGGGTTGGGGAAGAAACCTGAATTACGGGCGGATGCAGACACGCCGGCGGATGGCGAGCTGAGAATCAAGTGTCAGCGCGAGTTTGTGCTCAAAGCCAAAGTGGCAGCTGCCGAGGCGAGGGGTGATCAGGAAGGAGGAGGGAGCAAAAAGATGCGGATGTTCAGGGAAGGTCCTGCGCCCGGAAGTCTGGAAGATGAGATGAGGAAGAAGTAGGCTGTCGTGTTTGAGCGAAGAGTGATGAGCTGATGTTCAGTCGAGAATCTCAGGCATGGGGCGGCGGGCGAAATTTGGTCAGCGAGACGGATCGATCTGGTCTCAAGAAGGCCCGCAAAGAGGGAAGACTGGCAGAAGCTATGCTCGACCGTCGTGCCGCCTTGAAAAGGTAAGCTTTCTCCGAATCTCTCGCGGCACAAGCTGACAGCTAGCGATCGGTACGCCAAGTAGAATCTGTCGCACTTATAGTCAAAATGCATGTTGTACAACTAAAACATTGGCTTGCCCCGCGGGAGGTCCTTGTGGGTGTATCCCTTGCCTCCCTTTTCGTGGTCCTGGATCACGCTCCCCTCGCTGGCTGTGCTCCGCAACATGTATTTGTAGATCACCAGACCGTCCAGACCGACCGGACCTCGAGCGTGGGTCTTACCAGTGCTGATGCCTACTTCGGTTCCCAACCCATACCGTGTCCCGTCCGAGAACCTGGTCGAAGCGTTCACAAAGCAGTTGGCCGAGTCTAGTCCTCTGCACCAAGCCGACATGCTCTCCTCGGATTCGGTGACGATGGAATCGGTGTGATGCGACGAGTGCGAGTTGATGTGCTTGATCGCCTCCTGCACACTGTCGACCACTTTGACCGCCATGGTTGGACCGAGGAATTCGGTCGTGTAGTCGTCGGAAACAGAAGCGCTGGCGAGCTTGTCCGCTCCGTCCAAACCCTGTATCTCTGCCAACGATTCGGCATCACACCTCAACGACACTTCTTTCTCGAACAAAGCAGCGGCGACTTTCGGCCAGATAGACCGTAGGAGTGACCGATGCACCAGAAGGGTTTCTGCCGAGTTGCAGGCTGCCATGTAATCGATCTTGCTCTCCACAGTGACTCGAACCGCTTTCGTCTGGTCGGCGGACTCGTCGAGGTATACGGCACAGATGCCATCGGCGTGACCCATGACAGGGATACGAGTGGAGTTTTTGATAGAAGTGACGAGCTCGTTGCCTCCTCGGGGCATGACGAGGTCGATATATCGATCTTGGGCGAGGAGAGACGATATTTCGGAACGAGTAGCGACGGATTGGATGAAAGTTGGGGGAATGGACGTGCCAGCGAGCGCCTTGGCAATAAGAGAAGCTAGGAGGGTGGCGGTGTGTGTCGACTCCTTGCCGCCTTTTAATATGGCCGCATTGCCTGAGATGTCAACGTTTGAACGAGGAGATGGAATATGTAGGACTAACCTGATTTGATAGCCAGAGCTGCGATATTGACCACTACCTCTGGCCTAGCCTCGAAGATGACAAGGAGTACTCCTACTGGGCAAGTGACCCTGTGCAGCTCGACTCCCGGCCCCAGCTCCTTGGCAAATGTCACCAATCCCGTTGGCGCTGGCAAGGCCGCGACATCCGAGATGCCCTGCAGCATGCTATCGTATTTCCCGGCTCTCGAGAGATCCAGTCGAGATACCAGGGATTTGGAGAGTTTCCCCTGCGCTGCAAGGACAGAGGCTGCCTCCATATCTTTGCGATTCGCCTCGAGCACTTCTTCTCTCGCCGCTTCGAGCGTTTGTCGGATGGCCTGGAGCGCTACATCGCGCTCGGCGGGGTCGACGAGCTGCGAGTCCTCAAATGCCCTTCGGGCTGCGATAGCTATGCTTTCGGCGTTCGACGACGACGCGGAGGATGACGAGCTAGCTTCTGCCATTGTCGCTTTTGGTACTTGTGCGAATGGGTTGTTCAGCAAACCCAGCTCGTCCATTGACTCGACTTTTGACCCAGGCTCCAGGCTCGGAGATATTTGATCCCGTTCCGAGATCTCACCACCTTTGCCACCGTGTTTCTGCGACCGATAACTAGCATTTGTCTCTCTCTCTGTCATCTCTGCATCATTCCTTTACGACTTTGATCGCTCAAAATGGGTCGCGCAGAAGCGGGCACGCCCAAAGCTATCGCAAATGCGATCAAGGCCAAAGGTGAGCTATGTCGTCGCCATGTGGGACACAGCTGATCTTCAGGTCTTGGTCGTTTGAGGTGGTACTGCCAGATCTGTGAGAAGCAATGTCGAGACGAGAACGGTTTTCAGGTGAGTCAACCGGTATCACGAGCATGTCTGTATGCTTATAGACAGGCGCACTGTCGTTCAGAACCGCACATGCGGAAGATGATGATTGTCGGTCCCAAGGCCGGTCAAACCATTGCGGAATTCTCCAGACAATTTCAGTACGAGTTCGTTACGCTCTTGCGGACACGACACAATACGATGCGAGTCCGAGCAAACGCGGTGTACAACGAGTACATCCAGGACAAGAATCACGTCCATATGAACGCGACGCGATGGGTGACATTGAGCGGTTTTGTCATGACTCTGGGAAAGGCAGGCATTGTCAAGGTGGACGAGGATGAGCAGGGATTGTGGATCACTTGGGTTGACAATTCGCCAAAGACACTAGCGAAGCAGGTCAGCTACCGTGTAACGCTTGACTGGACGGAGCTGACTCTCAGGCTGCCCTGCAGAAGCGTGATCGGGCTCAGATGGATGGAGAAGAAAGGGAGCGGGCGGTTCTGGAGGAGCAAATTGCCCGGGCGAGAGCCGCTCAGCCGGAGCAGAACGAGGCAGATCAAGGCCTCAAGAAGGCGGAAGGGGAGAAGATCACACTCAGCCTCAACCCGGCACCTGTAGGAGGAGATACCAACGGTACAACGCCCGGAGCAGGACCTTCAAATGCTGCCTCGACCAACGAGAATGGCGAGAGTCGGCCCGCCATATCCTTCGGTACCATCGGCACAAGTGCACCCGCGGCTGCACCTCCGATTGTCAATCCGCTCAAGCGACCGGCACCGATGAACGTCTTCAAGTCAGCCAAGTCTGCAAAGACAGAAAGCGACGAACCCAAGTCGAAGCAGCCGACCTACATGTCGGAAGCGGAGAGATTGATGAAGGAGGATCAGGCGAGAAAAGCTAGAGCACCACAGGGATACACTGGGTTTGGGCCACGGCGAGGAGGCAAGTGAGGGCGGTCGATGAAGTAGTCACGAGTTTTATGTTGTACACCTTGCATCTCGCATCCCCGCCCGCGATGTTACATCTATTCAATGGCATGACTGGAGGGGTCATTGAATGGATCATCCCTTTGATGTATTGCAAGGCTTACCAAGGATGTGGAGACTCTCGCTGGCTCTGCCTGCCGCCTGGCTATGAGCCAGCGCAGCATAAGAAGCGGCAGAGAAGCCCATATGGCCACATGAAAATAGCATAGGTTACGAGACGAGGGAGTCACCTCCACTTTTGGTCCGACCAAAATCAGCCGCGAGGTCGTCATGCCTTCGACGACGTTCTTCATCTTGTCCCTCTTCTTGTGCTCGACAGCGTGGAGATGGGCAGATAGCATGCTGCCTCTCAAAAGCCCCGTGGGGTCGTCCTCTCTGATCGGAGTGGCTATAGCATGCTCGGGCAACGTGCTCATCTCCTTGGCCTTGTATGTCTGCCCCTGCGTCTCCATGTTCCGCGATGCTGATCGAATAGGACTGTGCAGAAGCTCGCTCATCGACGTCAGCACGATGAGCTTTTGTCGCGGTCTTCCTCCAGCACCAGAGTCGGCAATGGCGACCAGGGCAGTCCGGCGGACGAAGGGCCATCCGCCTCGGACTCCCCGTCACCTTCGCCTTCGCCAAAGAGTCGGCCCACTCAGTTGACTGCGGTTCCCGTGGTCATGGTCCCCGCCGAGGACGGCGGCCCGACGTCCATCCTCCAGGTAGACCAACTTGTTCAGCCGAATCAAGACGTAGACCCTCGCGACTCCTCCGATGCCCAGTCCAGCTCACTGCCACCGTTGAAGCTGCCAGACCAGTATCGTACGAAAGTACATATACGCTCGCCATCGCCGCATGACCTCACCAGTCCCGAGGCCGACTCTGGAAGGGGACTTGGTGAAGGTTCCAGTCACGAGGAGGACGAAGTCGAAGAAGGCATGTACCTGCGGTCCAGGCTATGGTGGCTAGGTATGGTGCTCATAACGATCGGGGAAGGGGGCAATTTCCTATCATACGGGTTCGCCCCGGCAAGTGTCGTTGCACCCCTGGGGACAGTGGCGAGTCTACCTTCTTCACGGACGTAACATATGCTGATGACAGGCTCTGGTCGCAAACTGTATCTTTGCACCTTTGATCTTGAAGGAACGATTCCACCTCCGAGAACTGATTGGGATGGGCCTGGCAATCTTGGGAGCTGTGACAGTCGTTTGGTCCTCCAATAGCTCAAACCCTCGAGTGAGCCTTATTTGAAACACTAGACATGTCTGACATGTTCAGCTTGACCCCGCTCAGCTAAAAGCCGCCATCGCCCAACCAGCCTTCATCGCTTACACTGTCGTTTGTGCAGTGTTCGCTTGCATCCTCATCTTTCTCTCACGGCTGCCTCGATTCGGAGGGAAATACATCGGTATCGACGTCGGCGTCTGTGCTCTATTCGGCGGATACACCGTTCTGTCGACGAAGGCCTTATCCAGTTTGCTCAGCATCATGTTCTTGTCAGCACTGCGATACCCGATCACCTGGTTCTTGATCGCAGTGCTGGTCAGTACCAGTGTCATGCAGATCAAGTACCTAAACAAGGCGCTCATTCGTTTTGAGAGCAAGGTGGGCTCAGAGCTGCAAAAGTGGAGAAGTGTAGCTGATGGAATAGCAAGTCATCCCGGCGCAATTTGTCTTCTTCTCCTTGGCCGCCATCATCGGCTCGGCGGTTCTGTATCAAGAGTTTAGAGGAGTGGCATTTTCTCGTTTCGTGAACTTTGCATTTGGAGTGAGCAAGGTTTCGTGCATCTAGGTAATCCAGCTGATCCAAGATCGGTACAACTTTCCTCGGCGTGTACCTTCTCACAACCTTCGACGGTGGCTCGGACGAAGAAGCGTCTTCGAACTCGCGACCTGAACTGCATGAACGCGCCACGTCGTCCGCTTCGCTCAATCTCCTTCTACCGACGGAAAGGACGCCATTGATGATACCGTCGCCAGAGCAGTTGGCACGTACACCTTCGTCGACTCCGTTCACCGCTCCGCCTCTCGGCAGTTTGACCGGTGGCAGTGTTCGAGGACGGCCGCGTGTGCGGCTCACCTCGCGCGCGTCGACGAAAGACTTTACGACTCTGGGATTGAACAGCCAGGCGGGATTCTTATTGCTTGCCACGACGCCACCAACGGCGGGAATGTTGATGCGTAGAGAGCGCAGCCAGAGTCGAGGTCAGAGAGACCTAGATGAGGAGGGTCTGGTGGGAGAGGGACGTAGTCGGGCAGGCAGCCTAGCATTCTCACCGAGTGGACGGCAGGCCGGGTGATGATGTTATGATGTGCCGCCTTTTCTGTTGTCTTACGATCTACGACCTAATGCACGTGTCAGTGATGAGAAGGACGAGTCCACGAGGCGAGTTGATGATCAGAGCGAGGGTCGATTGGGCGTGAATGTGATGATGGCCTGCTGTCCGATCAGCGGGATTCTTTGCTTCTCGCGTTCTTGGCTCGATGACCACTTATGGCGTGTGCGTGGGGAAGAGAGAGATGGCTGTGAGCAAGAAGCAGGCGTCGTTAACTTCTTCTACATTGCTTTCTAGCTCTACATCCAACACCATGTCAAGCACACCTCATCTATTACACCACACCAAGCCCCAACCGCGAGTCGTGGCCTCCTCCGGGCTGCGATACCATCTCGAAGACGGCAAGCAGGTCCTGGACGCCGTATCGGGCGGCGCGGCCGTCTCGTGTCTCGGCGGCGCAGGACCTCTGACGGACGAGCTGGTAGATGTGATGGCTGCACAGGCCAAGTCCGTCGGACACGTCTACCACCAGTCGCTCGAGCATGCGTCCGGGGAAGATCTGGCAGCGTGGCTATGCGAGCATAGCGATGGGGCATTCACAGCTGCCGCCTTCCTCAACAGCGGTGAGTGTTCTTCTTCTTCTGGAAGACGAACGAGGAGGGGGGGAGGGGGCTGACGGACCAGGGAGCGAGGCGGTCGAAGCTGCTCTCAAACTGTGTCGGCAGTACTGGGTCGAACTGAACCTCGGTCATTCCAGGCGATACATCATAGCCCGTGCGCCGTCGTACCACGGCAACACCCTCGGGGCCTTATCAGCCAGCGCGATCCCTTCTCGCCGAGACGCCTACGCGCCATTCATAGGCGAGTTCATCAAACACATCCCGACCCATTTGTACGCACATCATGCTGCTGCCCAATCAGCCGCTGGCCAAACCCCAGAATCGCCCGAAGAGTACTCTGCAAGCTTGGCGGCCGACCTCGAGCAGAAGATCCTCGAATTGGGTCCAGAGACGGTGATGGGCTTCATCGCCGAACCAGTGGTGGGCGCTGCGCTCGGTGTCATGCCACCCCCGCGCGGCTACTTTCCAGCGATCAAGGCCGTGCTGGACAAATACGACGTGCTGTTCATTGCAGACGAGGTCATGTCGGGGTTCGGGCGCTGCGGGGAGCTCTTCGCCCATCAGGCGGTGGCGGAGGGTGTCAAGCCTGACATTTGCGCTATTGCCAAAGGGCTCGGAGCGGGTTATGCCCCCATCTCGGCCGTGCTGGTTGGTGAGCGCGTCCGGGGGGTCATCAAGAATGGCGAGCAGTGGCGGAGCAGTCATACGTACCAGAACCACCCTGTTTGTTGTGCGGTCGCTCTGAGGGTGTGCGAGATCGTCCAGCGCGAGGGGTTACTACGACGAGTCAGAGACCGGGGCGAGCAGTTGATCGCGGAGCTCAAAGAGGGGCTCAAAGGTAATGACATCGTGTTTGATATCCGTGGCAAGGGCCTGGTGCGTCTTCCCCACCACTCGGTGTGCGCCGCTGAGTCCAGTTCATCGGAATCGAGTTCACAGCGCCCATCGACCTGAAACCCCGATTTGCGGCTAGACTCAAGGATGCCGCATTTGCCAGAGGCCTGCTCATCAACGCCTTTTCTGGTACCATCGACGGTAAACAAGGCGAAGCGGCCATCTTGGCGCCCGTCAGTTTGGATCCACGATGAGGGTCCACTGTCTGACGCTCAGGCGTACATCGTCAGTTCTGAGGAAGTTAGCGACATCGTCAGCAAGTTTGTCGCCGTGGTCAAACAGTGCTCCCAGGCGCTGAAGGAGCCTAGTCCTGCCCAGTAGAGCCCATCCGTTGCTAGAATCCCGTCCACCCTTGAATGTGCATGGCCGATGCATCCCGGTAGAATCGCTAAGATCACATGTAGGTTATCATGAAGGAGCAAAGTGCCTATTGCTTGTCTGGAACGTGAGCTAAGCGATGACTTTCCGACCGAATCAGCTCACAGAGGTGGCGCTTGAGGACTTTGGCGATGAGGGGAGTGTCGGGGAAAGCCATAGTCTCGAGGGACTCGGCGTACTGGCTATTAGCTTCTGTGCATACCAGCAGACAGCTTCGCTCACAGGAGTGGGGACGTCAGCGCCGGTGATGCGCTCAGGAGGGGCGTCGAGGAAGTCAAAGGCGGTCGACTCGCAGATCTGAGCAAGGATCTCAGAGCCAACACCGAAGGCGGGGAAGCCGCCCTCGACGGTGACGAGGTGGTTGGTCTTCTTGACCGACGAGATGATGGTCTCGATGTCAAGGGGTCGGATAGAGCGGAGGTTGATGACCTCAACCTTGATGCCGTCCTCCTTCTCGAGAATCTCGGCAGCCTCCAGGGAGTGTGTGACCATCTTCGAGTGGGCCACAACGGTGATGTCGGATCCCTCCTTCTCGATCTTGGCCTTGCCAATCGGGATCAAGAAGTCGTCCGACATCTCCTCTTTGGTCATCGGGAAAGAGACACCGTACATAAGCTCGTTCTCGAGCACGCATACCTGAGTGTCAGATCGAGTTGAAGCATGAAGTAACTCGACTCACGGGGTTGGGATCACGGATAGCGCTCTTCAATAGACCCTTGCAGTCGCTGGCGGACCAAGGACTGACGACCTTGAGACCGGGGATGGATCCGTACCAGGCGCAGTAGTCCTGCGAGTGCTGAGCAGCGACACCAGCGGCAGCACCGTTGGGACCTCGGAAGACGACGGGACACGGGACGTTTCCACCAGACATGTAGTAGGTTTTACCGCCAGAGTTGACGATCTGGTCGATGGCCTGCATGGCAAAGTTCCAGGTCACTGCTGTCAGCCGGGTCGGAGAGGTGAATTAAGTTGCAGGTACTCACTGAACTCGCAAATCGGACGAAGACCGGCAAGAGCGGCACCAATAGCGATACCTGTGAAACCCTGCTCAGTGATGGGGGTCTGGATGTTAGATGGTTCGGGACGATTGATGGAAGAAACGCACGTCGATCACCCGGTCCTCTCCGAATTTGTCCAGCAAGCCTTTCGACACCTTGTATGCACCGTTGTACCGGGCAACTTCCTCGCCCATCAAGAACACTGTCTCGTCCCGCAACATCTCCTCCTCCATGGCGGCATTGAGTGCCTCACGGACAGTCTGGCAATCAGTCATGTGATCCTCCAAACCTCCCTTTGACATTGGGTAAAATTGGCGCATCAGGAGGTTCCGCCTCATTGCAAGCGACGATCGAGACGGCACAATCACTCACCATGGTCTGCACGCCCTCATCGGACGATGCTGCCCGCTTCTGCTCCGCGCCGACGAGATACCTCGGTGCGCTCCTCGCGACCCTAGCGACGGGGGTCGTGGCCAGCGCATTCCGACCGACCAATCTGGATCCGGTGGACGTGCTGAGCGTACGCGAAGTCGGGACGGAGGCGGCGAGGCGGGAGACGGCTGCTCGGGCGGCCATGTTGAGTTTCCAAGCTGGAGACGAGGGGAGGGAGAAGAGAAGAGAAGAGATGGAGATGGGATGGGATTGAAGATGTGTGTGGTCTTTTGGCGTTGCAATCTCGGCGGACGGAACGGAATCGGGAATCGCCTCCCCATACCGAGACTCTCCCTCCTCGTCTTTTTATATTCCTCAGTGTATTTATTTCATTTAATCCCGACCACAGGCATCGGTAAAAGATCCCGACTGAATGTTCAGTCACTCTTGCAATGAAGACATGGTCATGAGGAGATAGGACATGACAGAGTCGGACCCGCTCGTATGTCTCTGCGACGATGCAGTCGAAACTCAAGCTGACCAGAGAGTATGAGCAACTGAAAGAAGTCCTCGTGGCCTCGCCGCTTCAGGCAGGCCCGCTCTACACGGCTTTCAAAGACCTCGCTCTGTGTTCGTCAATCTTCCCGCGGCTCACAAGGCTAGTCTGACAAGCAGCTATCGAGTGGCACGACTTGCGCGCACTCTCGTTAGGAGAGACAGGATGGGCCATCATCGTGGGACATAGACGGCGGCAGGTGAACAGCGGTTTAGTCTGTCATGGCAGGAGCTGATGAGACAGGATCCCCTTCGAGTCGTATTGCCACTTCCGCTGCACACCACCGCCTTGAAGCCTTCATCGCTCAAAACCATTTTCGCCGCTCTTGACAAGCTTGACCCGTCCGACTTGCCAGAACCGTTACCACCGCTTGTGGCTTCTATCGCAACGCTTCGTCGTCAAATCGGCAAGGAAGAGGCAGACGCAGAGCCGCAAGACGGCGCCGAGCAGGATGTCAACGAGACACTCGACAGAGACATGCTCTACACGGCAATAGTGACCACCGACTCGACTGTTGTATACTACAAACTCAACAAGGGTATCAAAAAGCCCGCCGACATTCCCGACGAATGATCATTTCGCACACTCTGTATGCATCTGTGCGAATTCAGTTCGGTCGCTATAATGTTGTGTGTATATGCAAGGTTGGGTGTAAATGCAAAGGTCTGGGGACACGTGATATACATCTCAAAGAGTCAACACGCCCCGCAGTGTCGCCTTCTCCTGGTCGGTCAACATTGGGATCATCTCGTGCATCCCGTTCGAATTTGTCGTATATGCCTGTCGGAGGATGTCGGTCAGATGAGCCTGCTCGTCAGCAAAGCCGACACTTTGCGGGGATCGACCTCACGCCTAGGTCTATTTGGGCGATAGGATCAGACTTGAGATCCTCATCGTCATCCTGCGCATCGTTTTCGTTGCCCCCGCCATCCAGCCATGCTGCAGGTTTAGCGCCACTTCCACTCACTCCCAGATGGCACTCACAGGACAAGTATCCAAATTCGTCCACATCTCCCCCTCCAAGCCCATCGTCTTCGTCATCCCAGTCGCCATCCTGTCGATGAGTAAACTGCCGAGTGACCTATATCTACACATACCCCATCGTCCTCCTCCACCTCAGCAGGCGCTTTGCTGCCCTTCCCTTGCCCGATGTTTTGCACATCATGCAGAATGAGTTTCAGTGCTTTGATAGGGAAGGCGATCTGAGTGTACTGATTCGGATCTGTACGTGAGCACCTTTCCCGCCATGACAGATGGTGACCCACTATTCTTGGTTTTCGAGCGGGTCATTATTGTCTTTCGATTGGCTTCCGAAATGATGAGGTCCCCTTTGACAAGAACGTTGCTAACCGCCTCTGATGGCAACATGAAGAGCTTTGCCATGCCGAGATCACTCATGATCAGCGGCTCATTCACCAGATACCGAATCCCTCACCTGACTCGAATGTTCCAAGACCCTGTAATGGTCTCACACGTATCGCACCAGCTGTCCAGCACCAGCGCAAGCGCGCCTTTCGTGTCTCCGTTGGGTAATGTAACGGACATTTGCGAAAGGAGGTCGATAGTGTTCTGCGTGTGTTCGGTGCTGAACAGATATGCAAAAGGAATGATCATGCTCTACTCATCAGCTCCACCTTACGAAAACGGCGAATCTGACCTGTATAAAGGACGGCAGTTGAGCAGTTGTCAATCGAGTGACGACCGCACGGAGCAGATCGGGAAGGACTGCTCCAATTGCGGATCCGGCTTTCCGGAACATGTGCATGATGAGCTCGCCCACAAAGATTCCGCCAGACTCGGAGAAGGTAGGTGCGAGGAAGCGACCGAGCAAGCCGAAGATGCAGGCGATACCTGTGTTGCCCTGATGATCTTGCCAAGCCAAGAGTTTGTCGCAGTCTTTACGCACGACCCACGTCAGATGCTGAATGCCATACTGCTCGTCAGCCGACGATATACGCACCGTTGCGTCTACTGACTTGTATCGCATCCATGTCGTCTGTGCTAACCAGAAGAGTCATGATCGCTGCAGTGGCGGTGGCGATGAGTTCCTTCTCCAGAGGGCCACCGCGAGACCGTATCAAGCTGTTCGACAATTGGACAGCTTCCGATGGCAAATGTACGGTCTCGTCCGTAACAGGCTGGATCATAAGGGTGGCCAACCTCGGGGACAGAGTCTTGACAATCGCCTGGGCAATTGGCGGGGATATGTCAACGATCGCTTCGAAAAATTCCTCGACGACGGCAGTAAGCACCGGATCTGAGGTGTGAGCTGTCGAATCTTACGATGCGTTCACGCACCCGTTGAGTATTTCAGCCAAATATCAAATATTCGCTCCGATACTTCTTCCGCAGAATCTGGATTGAGGACCGACTTGTCAAGAGCCAAGACGGCACGAATTGTCTCTATGACCAGATATAAGGTGTCGTTGGTGGCTTGCTGTAGTAGCGGGAGAAGAAGATAGAGGATTGGCCCTGATTGAGGTCGCATCACCGACGCATTCACAGTTCGACAAAAGCTCGCAGGTCAGCATGCGTAGCACACTTTGTGGGCGTGAACTCACTTTTTGATGGTCTTGACCGCTGATAGTTTGACGGGTATTGACACATCTGGCGCATGCATAGCACGCACTGTGGCTGCAAGATATTGAGCTGAGAGCGACTCCGGTAGGTATGATGCGAATTGGGAAGCAAAGACGAAGGCTCGAGCTTGTAAGAAAGGTGTCTCTGCGCTGTGAGCCACCGTTATTGAGAGGATTAGGGACGACCAACCAGATTGCTCGAGGATCGACGGCAGAACCTGGTCCAACAGGTACTGTACATCAAAGCTTGGAGTACGACACTTCTCCTCGTCCGCCTCCAATTGTCCGCGGAGATCATCTGCGATACCTCCCAGTAGAGATAAAGTCGCCTCCAACGGTTTCCACCAGTCGATGTTCCCTCTTGCTCTTTCAGCCGCAGATTCATCCACTTTCCTTCGCGTCGCCTCTTGCAGCGCTCGCGCAACCGGCGTCGGGTACTTGTCGATCAAGGAGCCGACTACGTCGTGTCCATTCAGTCGCAGGCCGTACTGCTCAGTCTCGTCATCGTCATCCACAACGAAGGCATTTGGGTCCTCCATCCATTCCTCCGCATTCTCTCGTGTGATTTGCGTGTAAATGATGACGATCTCGATGATTCGTGACAACAATTCTGTCCCGTCCTCATCGCCGACACGACCGCTGACAAGCGAAGCCTTCACCGAGGGGGGTCTGACTGCCGGGTTCAGGAAGTCGAAGACGGAGTTCCCCAAGTCGTCGAGATTAGTCCGAGGAGCAACAAGACCGACATCGGACGTTGGTGACGGCGGTTCTGGTGCATCGTCGGCCGAAGACACGTAGAAGGCCTGGAAGATAGGGCTCAGAGAGGCGAGATTGGCGACGGCATGATGGATATACTCGACCAGATCAGGCGCAACCACGCGAGCGAAAGTGGTCTGAAGGAGAGATAATGCCTTGGCTGTCAGTGTGATGCTTGACATAGAGTGTAGACCTGCCTTGAAGATCTCAATGCGAACGGCCAATGTATCCCAACTCGCTTGCGTCTCCTCCGCAGCATCAACTGAGAGCAATTGTCGGAACACTGCTAGCCAATGAGGTGCTAGCTGTTCCAGAGCCTGCTTCACAGCTACTGGATGCTCCTCTCTCACCACCTCGAGGGTAGTGATGATCTGTCTGAACACATTGACGGTTTGAGCCCGAGTCGTTGCCGAGTGAGCCTGTGCGTGAGCAATTTTCTGGGCACCTGGTAATCGACTTGCCTCCCTGTTTCCCAATATGGTGAGAAGAGAAGGTGCCAGATCACGTATGACGGGCAATAGCTGCTCCTCGCTCAAATCGTCTCGTGCAAATTCGGCGACGACACTCATGGCACCGTTAACCGCATCGGGATTCCCGCCGTTCAGGAGTGCGATCAAGGACGGCAGTAGGTCAGGCCACTCGTCAGGCCAATCGTACCGAGCGATGGTCGAGATCACGAATGCCTGCCAAGTCAGCAAACGAGCACTGGCACCTGGGATTGCTCACGCTCGCGGACCGAATTTTGCGATTGACATCTGACAGACCATAGAAGACTATCGAGCGCACTTGAGATTTTGCCTCCTGATCAGCCACAAAAAAGCAACATGACGAGCTACATACTTCAGGCGGGGCTAAAGGCTGCTCGAATTTGTCTGCGATGACCGACCAATGGGTCGATACATATTGCTGCAACAGAATGCCGGCCGAGTGTTGGGTTCAGCACGGGTACCGTCGCTATGCAGATCACTCATCTGTCTCTGGGCCAGATCTATTTCCTGTGCGAGAAGTATCCTTGCGAGACTCGCGCCGCCCTCTGATACTGTCAGCTACTCGCATGCAATGCTCATTGACGCCTACTGACCGGGATGATGGAATAGCTCCCTAAGCTGTTGCTCGGCGTGTTGCCGTACGCTCTGATCAGGCGAGAGCGTAGCTTGCAGGCATTGCAAAACGTGCTGCTCCATCTTGGCGTCCCCACCTCAAGCCGTCTCACTCACGTCCACCTCGAATACAATTTTGAACAGGTTGTCGTCATGAATGCAATCTGCAACGTTGCTGGACGCGTTCGCTTGAGCGGTGATCACCGCCTCGGTCGTCGGGTTACCCGGGAGCTGGGAGGCGTTCGGCTACCATGACGCTCGTCACTGCCCCCTTTCATGTCATGGCAACCTGACTGTCATTGCTGCTCGAGCTCGTCCTGTCGTTGTCGAGTATCTGCAGCGTCTTGAATTGCTCTCTGTACATGCTTCATTCAAACGACTGAGCCGGGCATCGAAAGCAGGATGCCGCTCAAAGACTCCCTTCGGGCTCGTAAGTCTCTGCGTCTCGCCCTGGTCGTCCGACCATCTGTCGCAGGCTTGGCGACTGGAATGCTGAAGCGCAGGCTTTACTTCGGCGCTGAATTCCCTCCCTCCCGGGACATGGAAGATTCTGATCACGGACGATCACAGCCAAGCGATCTTGAACACTGTCTATAAGAACTTTGACATCCTTCAACAGAACGTCACATGTGCGTCGCGTATATGCGACATGCGGGCGCTGACTAGCAAGCTGTCGAGCCACTCCATTCACCGAGACCACCACAAAAGCTGGACGCCATCTACATCCTCACTCCCACGACTCAAAATGTGGATCGCATCATTGCCGACTTCGCAGGGGAGAGGCGCACATACATGTCGGCGCATCTCTACTTCATTGATGGTGAGTATAGATCGGGCGAGGTAGGGCTCTCACTAATGTAATAGGCATCGACGACCGACTGGCCCAAAAGTTGACGAGCAATCTCCCTCCCGATGTCCTCAGAGCATTCACGGAGCTGTACTGCAACTTCTGGGGTGAGTATAGTGCAGCCAGTATGGATGCGCTAACCCCTTTCAGCTGTTGAAGACCGCATCTTCGACCTCAAGCTTCCATCGGCTTTCTACACGATGTATGGACCACTTGGAGGCGCAGCTGCATCTGATTTGGCGATTGAGGCTTTCGAGGACGACGTAAAATACACCGGACGCTCAGTGGGTCGAATTACCATGCTCATTCCCTCAGCTCACGTCGTAGATACTGAATTTACTCGCGACTATCAACGAGAATCCCTACATTCGCTACTACCAGCCCAATCACTGCCCCCCGTTGGGCCCATTAGCCAACCAAGCTTCTTCATCCACTCTTGCTCCTCCCGCCCAGAATCAACCTCAGAGCTTGAGATGGCGTTCAGCAATGGGAGGATCAAGCTCGCGCACGCCAGAGCCAGTGGGAGAGCACTTGAGCAAGCGCATCGCATCCCGGGTTCAGCAGGATTTGGACGATTATCTCGCGAGCAACCCAGAGTTTCCGGTGGGTAACGTGACTTTCCGTGTTATCGCTGGCTCAGGCCTCAGGCGCCCTCCGGTCGACCCAAGGCAGTCTTGTTCATCGTAGATCGATCTGTGGATCCAGCGGCGCCATTTTTGCACGAGTTCTGGTATCAGGCAATGGTGAACGATCTGCTACCGGTCGAAGACGGCAAATATCGGTACAAGTACGAGAATACTGTTGGCGGCAAGGAGGACAAAGAAGCCGAATTGAACGAAGACGACCCGGTCTGGGTGTCAGTTCGGCACCTTCACATGAAAGATGCTATCGACACCTTGATGCAGGACTTCCAGAAATTTGCCGCCGAGCACGCAGGATTCAGGGGGTGAGTCTACCATCGTTCACGCCAAACGACGCTGACATGGTGCAGGGGCAATCAAGTCAACATTAATGACTTGAAGGATATGCTTGCAAGTTTGCCGCAATTCCAGAGCCAGCGCGAACAGTTCTCCCTTCATCTCGATATGGCCCAAGAGTGCATGTCGCTCTTTGAGAAGAAGAAACTCAGCCAGGCCGCACACGTGGAGCAATGCTGCGCCACGGGTTACACACCTGATGGGAAGACCCCAAAGACCATCGTGGAGGAGATGGTCCCGCTGTTGGATGATCGCGCAATGACGTGAGCTATGAAGCGCATGGTATGAGCCAGCTCATTGTCTCAGACCTGTCGACAAAGTCCGAATTATAGCTCTGTATATCATCTTCCGAGAGGGTGTTGCCGATGAGGACCGGAGGCGACTGTATCAGCACGCTCGTCTGTCGATATCGGAGCAGACAGCTGTAGACAACCTCATCTACCTGGGCATTAGGGTCATCAAGGATGCCAAGGATCGATCGAATAAAGGGCGAGTGAAGCAAAAGTACACAAACAGCGAAGGCGAATACGAACTCTCACGATACAAGCCAGTAATACAGATGGTATTGGAAGTAAGTCTCTTCCGCAATCTTGATCGTCATTTGACACAGCAGGAACATCACAACAACCGGCTGGACCAATCCCTGTTCCCTTTCATCCGCGACACTCCTCCTGAATTGACGCAATCCATGCGCACAGGTGCTCTCGCACCCCCACCAACGGCACCAACATCCTCCCTGCGAAGCGCCAGACCAACTTGGCACAAAGCACCGTCGGCGCGTGTCGCAAATACTGAAGGAAGGCAGAGGATGATTCTGTTTATCGCCGGCGGGGTGACGTATTCTGAAATGCGGCTAGCGTACACGATTGGTCGAGCCTTGGGCAAAGAAATCTTCATCGGTCTGTCTTGCGTCGTTCACAAATCGATTCAACTGCTGATACGCAGGGTCCACACATATCGTTACCCCCGAATCGTTCGTCGGTACTTTGAAATCACTTGGCCGAGGCGGAATCGGCGCTCATCCGCCAAACGCTCCACAACTCCACCCTCAGCATCCTGGTCGGCCCGCAAGATCCCCCGGACGTCCGACAAATTACCAAATGATTCTTGATCAACGTTACTGGCAGCCTCCAGTTGGCCCTCCACCACTTGCCCCGCAAGTCACTTCCTCGATGGAGGCGGCCCACGTCTTCGGGCCGAGCGGGATGGAAAGCAAGTTGGCCAACCTGAGCTTGAACAATAATCAGTCGAAGAGCAGCTTTGGCAGTTTGAGCAAGAAGAACAAAGGACAGCAGGCGGAAGACGGCGAGGTGAAGAAGAAGGGCCTCTTCAAGATGAAGTGGTAGTTATGCCGATGCGTAGGTGTGGTGCGACCGGGCAGAGAGATGCATCTCATGTCCGCCGCTGAGACAGCCATTGAAAGACAGCCGCCGAGAGATGAGCTATGCGATATTACAATGTTGTGGAGTCGGTCTAAGGCAAAACGATGTATTTTTGCAGGTTTTCGGGGATGGAGTTGACGAGGTTCTTTGACTCGAGCCAGACCCGCGAGAAGAGGCGAGCTTGGTATCTGGACGATTAGGGATATACTGTGTCAGCAGGGGAACTCAAGACCTACCGGTACGCTCCGTCGCAGAGAACAGTGACAACTGTGCTTCCCTTGCCCTTCTTCCGCGCCAACTCGGTTGCGGCCCAGACGTTGAGCGCACTGCTGGCGCCGACGTACAGCCCTTCCTCGTGCAACAAACGGTAGACCATACGGATGCTCTCGCTATCCGGGACATGGATGGCTCCGCTGAGAAGCTCAAGGTCAGGCTTCAAGTTGCTCGTCACACGACCCTGTCCGATCCCCTCGGTGATGCTGCCGGTCCCTACACGCTCGGCCTTGCCGTTTTCCACCACATTGTACAGCACCGATCCGGGCGGGTCGGCGAGCCATCCCTCGACACGGCCGTTGGACTTCTCCGAAAGGTAGCGGGTGACGCCGGCCAGCGTACCGCCTGTGCCGGTCGAGCAAATGAATGCATCGAGTTTGCCGCCGTCGGTCTGTTCCCAAATTTCCGGGCCGGTGGTGAGGATGTGCGCATTGCGGTTAGCGGTGTTGTCGAACTGGTTGGTCCATACGGCGTTGTCGAGCGAGTCGGCGTATCGCTTCGCCTGGTGGTTGTAGTTTTGCGGGTTGTCAAATGCCACAGCTGCGGTCTCAGCTCCTTGCAGCCTCTAGCTATGATGAGGGCAGCTTACCGGGGACGGGTCGTACGTCGGCGCCGAGCATACGAAGGAGGTCGATCTTCTCCTGACTCTGGGTATCCGGCATGTAGATGACGCAGTTGTACCCTTTGCTCCTGCACACATGGGCCAGACCAATACCCGTGTTACCCGCTGTACCCTCTACGACCGTCCCGCCTGGTCGGATGAGGCCTTTCTCCTCGGCATCTTTGACGAGGTACAGAGCAGCACGGTCTTTGATGGACCCGCCGGGCGACATGAACTCGGCTTTGGCAAGGATGGTCGAACCCGTCTCTTCGGACAGGCGGTTCAAGCGGATCTGAACCATCAACGTCACTCCTATGGATGGTCAGATTGGGCTAGACAACTCACCAGCGGTGTGTTACCAACTGCGCCGACGAATCCCTCGACCTCCCGCCCATACCCAGTCACCGAAGTGGCGTACCCCCTCACGAGCGGTCGAAGCGCGTTCCGAAGCAGACTCATTGTTGGAGATTAGCCTGCTATGCGGTGGGCGGCGATACAGTCAATGACATGCAAGATGCACAATCTCTCTGTTCCCCTCTTGCTGGCTTGTCACCGGAATCCGAATACTTTGTCCTTTTGGCAGCGATCACCTCATCGCCACGTGACCCGTACCTAAGGCACCATCAGCTGGAATCGTCGGCGATCACCGCTAGCCAAAAGTCCAACGAGAATAACGAAGATCCGGTGTATTAAGAGTCGGTCCTCAATACCTGTCTACTGACGCGTCTGACGAAGGCATGTCTCGCTAGCACCTGCCGTCTTGATCCCGTTGCGATGAGTGTGGCTGCACGAGGCATCAATGGCCATGGCCGTGTGGTGGCTTCGAGGCTGCGGATTGCCAGTCCTTGCCGACAATCTCAACCTCAACCTCGGCTTCTTCCAGCAGTGTCACAACCGTACTTTAGAAGGCCTCCCTGGTCCATCGAATGCCAAGCCGGGCCGTCACGAGCTATTGCCTCCTCGGCCCGAGCTCACGCTCGGCCTCCTCAGAATGCCGGTGGTGCTTCAAGCAAGAAACGAAAGCTGGATATGGAAGAGTTTCCTCCGGAGCGCATAAGGTGATTTTCACCGAGCACTTCAACCTCTAAAGGAAATTGACAGGCAGAAACTTGTCCATCATCGCTCACATCGATCATGGCAAATCGACGCTAGCAGACCGCCTGCTGCAGGTGCGAGCTACCTTCACCACATGAGACGGTTCGCTGATGTGTAGATGACCGGCACTGTGCCCGAAAGCTCGTCCCCGCAGTTCCTGGACAAGCTCAAAGTTGAGCGGGAGAGAGGGATCACCGTCAAGGCGCAAACGGTCTCGATCATCTACACTCATACCGATGGGCAGAAATATCTCATCAACTTGATCGACACTCCCGGACATGTCGACTTTAGCTACGAAGTGTCGAGAAGCTTGGGAGCCTGCGAAGGCGGTTTGCTGCTTGTGGACAGCTCACGTACGTTAATACCAGCCCGTTTGGCATGAAGCTTACCTATCAGAGGGCATTCAAGCTCAAACTCTCTCAGTTTTTCATGTGGCGCAAGAGTCAAACCTCACCCTTCTCCCCGTGCTGAACAAGGTCGATCTTCCGCACGCGTCGCCAGATGAGGTAGCTGGGCAAATCGAGTCATCATTGGGTCTGCCGAAAAGCACACACATGCGTATCAGTGCGAAGAGTGGCTTGGGCGTGGATGACGTCTTACGCCGGATCGTGGACGATCTTCCTTCGCCGAGGGCATGGGAGACCCCAGATGGAAAGCTAAGAGGATTGGTTTTTGACACCTTGTGAGCTTATATGTTGTGTCTCTGTCTGTCATTGCTCACCCCTCAGCTATGACCACTTTCGAGGCGTAGTGTCTCTCGTTCGGATCTTCTCCGGTTCCGTCAAGAAAGGGGACAAGGTCCGATTTCTTCAAGCGAATCGAAAATACGACGTTCTGGAAGTCGGCGTGCACAATCCAGAGGAGGTGCCAGTCGACATCTTGAAGGACGGACAAGTAGGCTATGTGGTTTGCAACATGAAGAACTCGGAAGAAGGTGAGGCAGCGCCTCGTGGATACTTGATTGGGGTTGACACGTCCTCAGCATTCATCGGCGACACTATCTGCTTGGCTGACAAGCCTGTGGACCCCTTGCCCGGTTTCAAGCCGATGAAGGCGATGGTATATGCAGGTATCTTTCCTGTTGATAGTGGCGACTTCCCCAAACTTGAAGAGGCTATCGAGAGGGTGAGTTTCGTCTACTTGCGGGCGGCGAGCTGATCGCTTTAGCTTACTCTCAATGATAGAAGTGGTATGCTTCTCCCAGTCAATCGGTTCACCTAGCTCATTGGCAGTCTCCGTACAACGCGAATCCTCAGCAGCGCTCGCTCAGGGCTTCCGACTCGGCTTTCTCGGTACTCTGCACATGGACGTCTTGTCAGTCAACCGGTCTGCCTCAGAACACACCTAACCATAATAGCCGCCAGAGACTGGAGGACG
This sequence comes from Tremella yokohamensis, assembly GCA_024343385.1. Classification (NCBI taxonomy): domain Eukaryota; kingdom Fungi; phylum Basidiomycota; class Tremellomycetes; order Tremellales; family Tremellaceae; genus Tremella; species Tremella yokohamensis. The sequence goes on along the minus strand of BRDC01000034.1, from coordinate 506,466 downwards.
AATATGACTCAAACGTCATTGTCACTGCCCCGACAGTGCCGTACAAGGGTGAGCTCTTGAGACTCTTGGTATGTTGCGACTGTCGCCCTAAACAGTCATCAGTGTGCTTCCTCGATGGTCGCGAGATCTTCATCTCGAATCCAGCCGAGTTTCCGGATACCACAGATCCCAAAACTCGAGTTGCGCACGTTGAGGAACCAATGGGTATGTGTATCAGCGGAAGGTCTTCATTGCTTACTCTCATCAGTCCACGCGACGATCTTTGTGCCAAATGGTGAGCTATCCAAACATATATAGGCTTTGGCTGACCGGTCAGATTATATCGGGGAGATGATGGATCTTTGCTCTCGATACCGCGGTACTCAGCTGGAGTATCGGGTGCTGGATACGACCGATCGAGCTATCTTGCGGTACTCGTTTCCCTTGTCAGGTACGCTTCTTCGCCGTCCACCCACCCTTACTGAACAGTCAGAAATCGTTACCGATTTCTTCTCCGAGCTCAAAAGCGCCAGCTCAGGATTCGCCTCCTTCGATTACGAGGAGGCTGGGTACGAGGTGTCGGATCTTGTCAAGGTAAGGTACCGGCTCTGGCACATCATACATGGCTGATATCCAGCTCAACATGCTTTTGAACGGTAAACCAGTCGACGCCCTGGCCATGATCGTCCACAAAAGTGCCGCACAAGCCGTTGGGAGAGCCTGGACAAAGAAACTTCGTGAGATATGACCAAGACAAAAAGTGTGGAGAGTTGACATTCAGGCGAGGTTCTGCCCCGTCAGCTATTTGAGTTGGCCATTCAAGCAGCGATTGGATCTCGGGTCGTCGCTCGCGAGACATTGTCGGCAATGCGGAAAGATGTCACCGCCGGTCTTTACGGTGGACATTACGAGCGCAAGTTGAAGCATCTCAACAAGCAGAAGGAAGGCAAGAAGAGGCTCAAACGTCTAGCCGGCAATATCGACATCCCTCAGTCAGCGTTCTTCGAAGTCTTGAGCGCACGTCCTCGCGGGTATTCTACAATGGTCCAGAGAAATGTGGCGGAAGTCCCTTTTCTCACCCTGTTGCCCGACTTGCCCGACGTGGACTTGGAGGCGTATTTGCCAAATGCCGAGCCGACAGCCTCGACAGATCCCATTCGCCCTCAGGCCCTCTCGCCTCCCAGACGTTCTGCGCTACTGTCCGAATTATACCGCCTCATCGATGATCGCAAATCCACGCCTGCACAGCTCCACGCAGCTTACCTCGATCTTTGTCTTTCTTCGCCCTACGCTCATGTTCTTACGGCAGACGAATTGCGTGGGCTTCTCCGAGCGATGGCAGATCCTCGGCGCAGAGACAGAGCAGCATCTCAAGCGGAAGCGGACCATATGTCGAATGTCATCGAGGAGCTACAAGAGGTCGTTGGCAATGAGTCGACCGGCCTGGCAGGACTTGAATTGGCGGTTCTCACGACTGCGACGAGATTTCGTCGAAATGTCTCATCTGACGATTTGCGACTCGCTGAAGACAAATTGCGAGAGCTCTTCCTACAAGTCCCCACCTCCGTTCAGGGGTTGCAAGAGTACGCGCGATGTCTCAATCGCATACTGTACCTTTGTGCCCTGTCTTGCGAGGACCGACGTTTCGACTTCTGGTGGGATCGGCTGCAGGAAGTGAAACCCGACGGAAGCGACAGCTGGTCAATTTTGGTGCGCCTGATGCTCTTTCAGCGCATTGGTCAGACCGATAGAGTCGTTGAACTGGTGAACGAGTCGACGCACCTCGACGCTGCGAATCTCACGATCCTGATAAACTTCGCCACCTGGTCGCTTGCTCTTGACGGTCAATTCGGCGCCGTGGCCGCCGCCTACGAATCTTTGCGTCCATCATGTCGGCTACCTCTGCGCATCGAACGAGAACAAAGAATCCAAATTCCGCCGGGGATCAAGCCCACACGACAGACATTCGGTCTGCTCATCAACGCTTTCGCTCATGCCGGGGACCTGGAATCCGCACTGACGATCATGGGCGATGCGTTATCGGATGGCCATGCCCCCGGCGTGCCCGAATATATTGCGCTATTTCGGGGCTTTGCAAGACATGGCGAAGTGCCAGAGATAGCGGCCGGCGAGGCTGCTGCTCTCTTCCCTGTATGGGAAGACAATCACTCGTTGGCATCACAGGTCGAAACAGAATCTTTTGATCGACGAGGCAGGATAGAGAGCATTTGGGAACGAGGGATCTTCAGGAGAGAATCTCCCGCTCATCTCGCTCCGAAAGCCGAGAATCTTTGGACCCGCAGCACTTTGGATAGCTTGTTCGCTGGATTCATGGCGGTCCGAGCGAATACCGGTCTACGCGCCGAGAAAGGCGCATCGAGAGCGCCTTCGCCAAAGCAGGTTTACACAGTCTTGCTGGCCTTTGCTAGGGTGACCAATGGAGATGCGGAAGTGGTGAGAGGCGCATGGGAGGCTATGCACGGGAAATTCGGAGAGGAAGGCGCTGGATGGCGCAGTTGGAGGGAGGATGGGAGGTTGAGACGGATCAAAAGAGTCTTGTACCCCGCACGAGAAGCATAGCAATAGCATCGCATCAATAGTATCACACGTGCATATAGCATTGCATCGTCCGATCCGCTTGAAATAAGGTATGCGGCTGCTATAGCTCGACGTCCTCGTCATCATAAGCCTCCTTGATGAGGCGGTAGATATAGCTGGGCGAATGATCGCCTCTGTCTACATCAGCGTCAACATGTCGACATCTGGAGGGGGTACTGACTCGTTCGTTACAAACAGGTTGACCAGCTCTGGGCGTATATAGTCGTAATAGCCTCCCACGACCTCGACTCCACCGGCACCTTCCCCTTCGCTGGGGGCGTTGGCGTCCAGTACTCTTCCTGGTCCTTGGAAATCGACAGCGGCAAATTCGTGGTAGGTGTTCCAGGCGGGGGCAAACTTGAACTGGCCAGTAGCTACCACGACTGGCTTGCTGTATGCCTTTGCGGCCAGACAGCCAGCAAGCGTTCCTGATAGGGCGAACAGGCCCCCATTGGCTAAGACAGTGTGGGCGCCGAGGACGAGCTTCGTCACTCGTGGCATGAGGGCGTGTATGGACGAATCCGGGACGAGAAGGGTGGGAATGCCTGCCGAGGAGAGCGAGGACGCCATGGCGTGACCAAGATATGTCGGTGCGGACTCTGCGACGATAACTGTGAATTTGCGATCCCGATGGGCCTGCTTGAGGAATGTCTCTACTGTTCTCGAATGGCCAAGGGTGAGTATGATTTCGCTGGACACATCAGCGAGGCAGTTAGCAAGAAGGCGTCCGAGGCTCACGAGGACTGTATGTGCTCTCTTGCACCCTTTGCCACATCCTCGTGTGTCGTCTCGAGTTCGCCCACTACCTCGTCAATAGCCTGTATCAAGACCGGCTTGAGCTTTGCGCTCTGCTTCATGAATTCCCCTCCGAGCCCGCTCAAGCCCGATCCGCTCTGTGCCCGGGTGAGTAGCCCGACATCCTCTGCGCTCCTCGTTGGACTCATAAATAGCGCCGTGGTCGATGCTGATAGGTCCAACAGCGAGCCGCTCCGCTCCAATTGTGACTGCACGCGAGAGTGCCGCATGGCGACGAAATTGCTGAGCGACGCGCTTGTGGATGGCGAAGAGAACTGTAATTCGTTAGAGAGGTAGTGTGAGGAAGGGGCGTGAAGTCCGGGAGTTGTAGGACCTAGATAGGGTGTTTCGGGTGCTGAGGAAGGGGCGGACAGGTGGGCGGCTGCGGCTGCTCGGTATTCTTCTCGAATGAGTCGTAGGATACGACGGATGATGTTGCCCACGGCGAGCTCTGCTGAATCAGCATGACCACTCCCCTCTGAAGCACTCGCGACATTGCTGCACTGCATGGCAGATTCAAGGGCATAGGGGCATCATGTGGTACAGGACCCCTCACCTAAAGGATTTGCCTGGACCAATCTCCGGCCAATGGCTTTGATGAGAAGAAGCAGCTCGTCGATGGTCGAATACTTGGCACTCCGCACGACATTCTGGATCAGAGCCGCAGTGGCCAGTGCGACATTTCTCGAGCCGACAATCTGCCTGTGCCGACGTCAGTGTTCGCGCCTGGCGACAAAGGTCAACGCTACGGCTCACCTTCGTCGAAAGGACGTGACGAGGGCTTCGGTGAGCTTGGCATGGGGATCGTTGGGTTTCTGACGGTCAGATCTACCTTGCAGCGGCTGTCTAGGGCTCACTAGCACCAGTTGAGATACCATCTTGAGCGGTTTTCAGGAAGCGTCAGTGAAAAAGGTGTGTCTCGAAGCTCGCTTTTGGACCTCCCATCTTTCGACTTGACTTTGCGGAGATAAGGGGATCTCCGCTCGGTAGCGAGAGCCGACCGGACACCGACGAGAAGCATCCTGTCGTCATTGTCAACTGTCCATATTACGATGAGGATGAGCTCGGGGCACGAAATCGGTCAGCTGACAATACGCGTTCGCTCGTCGCAGCTGACGTACAGGTCCCATATCTCAGCAATACGCAGCAGCGGCCACAGTACCGCTGATCAAGTCACCCTCGCTGTGGCTGCCCAAGCCGGTGAGTCTTGACTTGCTCGCAACTAGTCGGCCGCCTTACTGACTGACCAGGTCGAGCTGCCCAACGACATCCATCCTCTCCCAGAAGACATCACTGCATATGTAAGTATGTCCCGCCTGCAATTGTACGAGTCTCATCTTAGTTTGTATACCCCTTCACTCTCGAACAGCACGTCTTATCTCTCCAGCCCTCGCCGCACGATGCCATCTCCGAGCGTCGCGCGCGGAATGCGGCCATACTGCACCAAAGAGAAGTAGAGGAGGAACGGCGAGAGTGAGGTCGTCTGTGCCACACGGGAGGAAGCTGACCCACTGCAGGAAAGAAGCCCTACATAAGGTTGCGCCGGGGTACAACCCAAGTGCCGTCCTGATGCCAACGTCAAAAACGACTCATTCTCCGGCTACTTCGATCAGCAATCCACCCGTGGATCTCATGGGGGACAGCAGCACTCCCACCGCATCTGCCGCATCAGCCGCAGCTGCGTCAATCTCCTCTGACCCGATGGACGAACTCGTCTCGCGCCTCGAAGAGATGGAGAGCAAGCGATAGACGATCATCTAGCAGTCGATACGGCCTGTTGTTGTACTACCACTCAGCATGTGATACCTGCTCTACGCTCGCTCGAGATCTCGCTGTGACCCTGATGCCAAGCCTCGGTGTCGCCTCGAAGTGAAGCCTTTCGGGCAGTGGATCAGCCCCCCTTTAGCCCCGTCTTGGCTGCTCGTCGCCGCTCCTTTCTCCTCTGCTCAGTGTCGCGAGCTACAAGAGCTCATCCCTTTTGACGGTCTGTGCCCATACTACCGTCTGACCTAGGAAATTGAAAACCGCCCCTAGATCTGACTAAATTCGCTGCGCTTCACTAGCACACCATGCGCATATCACTCATGACTTGCCTGACCTTTCTCCTCCCTATCATCCTCGCCTCCCCTGTACCTCTTGGTAAATCACAGCCGTTGTATGACGGAGTGTTGGGCTGACAGAGTAGAGGCCGCTCCCTTTTCGACCCAACCGTCTGCGCTCGACAAAAAGTATCTCATCTTCGACCCGGTTCTACCGAGCTTCTTCCGCAGCAGCCCTCCAGACCGAGAGCTGCTTCACAAATTACTTGAACAGTTGCACGTCTCATGGAGGGACATCTTGCTCGCCATGGCTACTCCGGAACATCGTCCGGTGGGAAGCTGGAAACGCGATTGTCAGTGGCTAGTGGAGATCTCACAACGTCAGTCCCGGTGCACTTTCTTAACCTCGACACTTGCTGAACGACAGACATGGCAGAGGCCTACAACCTCAGTGTTCATCCTCTCGCCCTCTTCCCGCATAGGGACCTAGATTATTGCGAGGGATTCAACGATCACAGAGGATCATGACAGGTTCTGTACAGGCATACAGCATGCATAGCGTACTGTACGACCGCAAAGTCAAAACTCATAGTTGAGCGATACAAAACCTTTTGCCTTGAGATTGGCGTTTCCTGTTCCTCATGCCTGTTCGTGCCGTAGATGTGCGAGCAATCGTAGAATCAATGATGCTGTTTCGCTTGATGCCGTTTGAGCGCGTCCATCCTGAGGGTCAGCAGCTGCTACTAACGATTCCAAAAGCGATGACTTACCTCGTGAAGCTTTCTCCGCAGACCTGGCAGCTGACTTTCGGCTTGTCCTTCATGCTTTGCCATAACAGAGCCTTATCCTCCGCCAGCAAGCCTTCGTACACCAGTTCTCCCTCCCTTCTGCCGTGTCGGGCCATATGCCGTGGAAGGTCGTATTTGCGGGTGAAGACATCGGTACACCGGTTGTACGGCGGTAGAGGGTTGACATATTCGCACTGCACCCCAGCGGCCAAACCACCCCCGCTGGGTCGCCTCGATTTGCTGGCGGCACCCGAAGGGGATTCGTTCGAAACCCTGCCTTTCTTGGCAGGGGCTTTCGCTTGAGCGCCCCCAACAGCGGCGTTGACGCCACCACTGACTCTCCCTTTGATGACTCTTCCAGTCTTGACTTTCGCGCCCGGCTTGCGACCGCGGCCGCCAGAACCGCCCTGATACTCAGAGTCTCCTTCGGAATTGACGTCGCCTGATTCTGGCGAGCGGTAGTCTGAGCCATCTTCTTCCTCTTGGACATCTTCTCCGACGTCATCGCGCAGCGTCGGATCGATCGCCTCCATTTGAATTTCGGATCTTCTCCTCTTCTTTGTGGGTGGACTGGCGCGGCGTTCCGGTTGTCGAACGTGGATATCCTTGACTCGGCGATCTTCCGGAGCGATGCCAGTGGGAACAGTCGAGTTGCGCCACTGTGCCACTGCCTCGGCCCCGGCTTTTCTCTTTCCCTTTGAGTCTCCCGGGACGTCGTAGACGGAACGCTCGACGGATGGCGAGTGTAGGTCTCCGCTGGCTGCTCGCCACAAAAGGTCGAGCCCACTTCGTGCCGACTGAGAGGATGTCGAGGGAGAGTGTTCCCTTCCCTGGCCAACGGTCACATCGTCGTCATCCTCCTCTGCAAGAGCATCTGGGTGTAAGCCAGACGGTAAGGCGCTCGCCTGGCCAAGGCCTCCTGGCGTATGTGCTGTGGCACCGATCGGAAGCGAGTTTCGATGTTCGAATGGAGGGGTGGCAGTGTGGCCGTTGGAGCCGTTGGTGACGCTGCCCTTTCTCGGCTGCGTAGAGATCGGTGGACCCATCTTGTTGTTGGGCCTGAGGGGCGGACTCTTGGGGTTTCCATTCTGGCCGTTGGTAAAGACTGGACCGGCGGTCCAGAGATTGTGACCGGAGGTGGGAGAGACTACGCCTGCTCTCTGTACCCATTCAATCGACGGTACACACAAGTCTGACTCCTCCGATGAGGTCGATGAGGCCTCGGTGGTGGTGGATGAGGTGGAAGATTGCCGGGAGACGGCCTGGTCGACGGGAGATCTAGGTTGAGATCTCGCGCCGGGGGTGGTGGTGGTGGAGGGAAGGCCGCTGAAGCTGGCGAACCCTCGAGGTAGGAAAGCGTTATCAGGTTGAGGGAAAGCGCCAGGTGTCGTAGGTCCTTGGAAGACCGTCGGTGTGCCATTCAGCTTTTTGATTGCCTCATCTGCCGCGGCTACTGCTGCGGCAGCTTCAGCAGAAAGGTTCATGCTGACTGGTCTGGGCACTTGAGAATCAGAGACGCTGTCCGCGCTGCCATTATAGGAAGGAAATCCGTCTGGGCCGTAGAAAGAGCCGAGATGGGACGGGAGGTGGGGATGTATGCCGGTGGAGGACGAATCTGTGGATGACGAATACTGCCGGGTATTCTTTTTCGTGCCGTTGGTGGTAGCCGACATGGCCTGCGCGAGGGAGGGGGCAGCGGTGGGCAATACGCCTACTGGGTGCTGAGGTGAGCGCATCTTGAGCTGGTCAAGGTCGGATGCGAGCTGTTCTCCCTCGCGTGGCTCGGGGTGGAGGGGCGCTTTCCTGGCCTTGGGTGTCCTCGCACCTCCCGAGCCGGGCGACATGGGTGCGCCTGCCGGTGGTGTCGAAGGCCCGCCCGCCGATCCGTTTGACAAGACTCGCTTGAGCAGATGTACCTGCCCGTGCCCATTCATCGGCTCGTCCACAGGGGTCGGCTCCTCCGTCATAACCCCTGCCGAAGGGAACGACCCCTCTCCCGGACTGCGAAGCTGTGCGAGAGCTGCATCGACCTTGAGCGGCGGCCTGCTCGATGATGATGCTGGTGGAGAGGATGTGGACATGTGCGAGCCGTCAGGAGTTGGTGGCGGGGGAAGGTCGGGGATGGGAGCAGAGAGGAGAAGGGGGGAGATGGTGGTTGGTACCGCCAAGGGTAGGTAAGGGGACGGAGGTGGAGATTTGCGAAGACTGAGGATTTTGATTAGCATCGCCAACACCTCCATCCTGGTCTGCCAGGACTGCTTTCGCATCGCTGGGGACACTCACGGATCGAGCCAGGCAAAGCGGTGCGAAGGGCGGAGTGCAAAATGCGCTTCTCCTCCTTTTGTAAACTGGCGCAAGAAACGGGCGTAATCGCCTCAGGGTGTCGCGATGGGGCTGAAGGGTTTCGAGAGCGCTGCTCTTTTGATCCAGCGAGAAGAGATGGACAGAGGGAGGAAGGGAAGAAGTAAGAGAGAGAAGAAGAGAGAGAAGGTGGTGAGCGAGGTATGTATGGATCTGTCATGAGTCGGTCGCTCTCTTCTCGGTTCGCCACCCGCCGGGGTTACGCTATGGGTGGCAAATCCGAGGGGCACCAACCGAGTGGCGAATCGTTAGTGTGGCAGTGGCAAAGTGGCAAAACGCTTTCCCCCCTTCCTTTCTGCGCTGACTAAGCACATAGAAATGCAACCGAGTGGGTTGTATGCATGGCAGATCCGAGCTATGTACAACACATACCTCTACAAGTCTCTCTACATACAGTTTGGTTTGAGTATGACATCGATCGAGCCCAGCGGGAGCCCGGCCCTTCGCTGCTCAGACGGCATCTGCCGCAGGGGTCGGTGTCCCTGCCAACTCGTCCAACAACGCTCGCAAATCGTCTGCAGCCTTATCAAAGGGTGTTCTGCTGGTAGAACCAGCCTCATCGGGTTGCGTCAGGCCCGCTCGTCTTGCAAAAGCCGAGGACTCTGCGCCGTCCACTGAAATGGCGCGCCCATCGTCCAGCTTCTTCCATCTGCTCTTTAGCACTCATACCTCTCTTGTTGGGCATGCCTACTTGTCGAGTTGCTCTCGGATACTGGCTGCTTTCAGCCTGAAGTGAGTTTTGACCTCGTTCTCGACTACGTCTGTCAGCAACAAACTGCCACCCACTATCGACTCACAGCCAAACGGCGGGGATCTTAAGTTGTTGGTCATAGAGTCTTTAATGACCATCCGCCGGACATTCGCAGAGTACGCCTTGCTGGCAGCGGACTGCAGGTCAGAGAACGAAGCGGACACAGAACTCGACCAACCCCTTCCTGACCAGCCCAGCCCGGCTCATTGACGTAGGGCTCCTCGCAGAGGATGAGACTCTGGATGCTGATGAGGACCTGCAGCAGAGTCGATTGCCCTGCAATCCATCCAGGGCCGCTCCAGGTGCCGAGCAGACTTAGGCATACTTTCTTATTCGGTCAGAACGCACCCCGTACCGCACGAGACTCACGCCGTTTGCATAGAGATTTGGGTTGTATCTGTATTGCCCGCCATTCGTCGTCATATAATGAACTTGGGGGCAGGATATGTTGTATTGCAGTGGCTTCATCGTAAGCTCCGTTCGGCACGAGGGATAAACACATCGAGGTACCCACCAGGAACACGTCGAACAGAAAGCACCCATTCTCGTATGGTGTACCTTCCGGCCCGATAATCATCGCTTTGAGACAATCGACTCGAGTCTCGTCCACCCTCAAGAAGATGCTCGAGTGCCAAGAGACGGGTAGATTCGTTGTCAGCATCGCAAGTTCTTTGGCTATGGCTAATGAGCGCTTGGGAGCATCCTGTCTTTCAGTTTCACTCGTTCATGTGACCCATCACTCACAACATTGTCGATTGCTTGTAACTCGCTATTGAAATGGTGCCGATAGCTTGGTCTCCCGCTCCCCTGGGCTGGCTCCGAGAGATCGCAATAGTCAAATCTTATCTTGCCAGCCCAATCCTCGTCTGCTTGTGTCAGCTGTGTTCTTAAAAAGGGCGCGACGGGAATCCCACAGAGCTTGACCGTGTCCGACTCAGTCCGCCTTTCCTCGTCGGCGACTGCAACGCCGGAAGGAAGCCTCGGCAGCTCCGCCCTCATGCGTTTCACAAATTCTCTGCCTTTGGTATCGGTCAGAGCCGCGTCGATGCTCTCGGCAGATCTCAGAATGCGTTCGCTATACGTTGAGCTAAAGTCCACTCCATTTTGTCTGCCCTCACCAAAATGCTTGCAATTTCTCCAGATCCGCATTCGGTTTAGGTTGTGCTTCGGCATCTTCTTTTTGCTCAGACCGTTCGTCATCATCTGGACTACGTTCGTCTCGATATGCCGTAGCAGCGAGACCCTTCAAGGCCGCTTGAGCTTGGATGACACAACTCTCTAGTAGCTCTCGAGGGGAGGGTGATCCTTCATAGATGATCTCTAGCTGTTGCTCGTCCCCTGCCGCGCCATCGACGGGCGTCTTTCGAACCGGTCTCATTGATGGCATGGCAAGCATGCTCGCCAGTGACTCGTGTTTCGACACTGCGTAGAGCCAATCCAGAAGAGCTTCGTACAGTGCTGCGCGGTTTGACATACCCAGCAGAGAGTCATTGCGGAGAAGGTCGTTCAGAAATCCGCTTCGCCTTCGGATGTGGGCCAATGCGGTGGGGTGAACGAGATGATCGGACGTCCTGGCTCCGCTTTCTCGTCCGTACGAGGGCAAGTAATAGCGAAGCTGGTTCAGATGCCGTGCCACTTTGGCATCTAGCGCATCCTGGATCTTCTTTGCCGCAACTTGGCCGGTTCGCTGGAGCATTTAGCTGATTCACTGGAATCCGAGGAAAGGCTTACATCCTCAGAGGACGCTCCACCATATCCAGTACCGTTATTTCGTGTCTTGCCCCCTTGGACAAGGAAGAATGGCTCATCGTCATCATCGCTCGTAAGGTCGTCAACTCCAGGGTCGGGTACCGTTTTTGGTAGGGACGGTGGTGTCGGCTTTTGTTGCGCCATGGGGACTATTGAATGACGGCCGGTGGTCATTTTCTTCCGTTTTCTTGATGATTGTGAGGGAGCTGCGCGATGTGTTGAAGACTCTTTACCGCAAGCAAAAGTTCGTTCCAGCATATGGAGACCCATGCCGAGGATGATTCCCTTTTACATCAGTATCGCTCGTTCTGGGCATGTTTTTGAGATGTACTTGGAGCTTGGGACAATGAAGTAATTCGTCTTTCTCCGTTTCCTGACCAGCCGTGCCGTCAGTTTTGCGTGCTGTAGTCTTTCCGGCTTTTTGCCCCTGCCGCGGGGGCTCGAACTTCTCCTCGCACGCCATGCATGTGGTAACGCCACACCCATCACACGTGCGATGGATGACTGCCGCCAGTTCATTGATGTAGGTCTCAAAGTCGGGCTGTTGATCAGCTTTGTCCAAGTCGTGAATGTGCATGAGCATTCACGTGGATTGACAAATAATCGTCAGGAGACCGGATGAAGGAGATGTTCCGGCAGCCTGCACACAATACCACAGATTCCTCGAAGTCGTTGTAGAGCTGGAATAAGAAGCTTTGCTCGCCTAAGCTTTGAGCGCTATGACTCCCACTACGATCACTTGCATACCTGCTTCAGGACATCCGCTCATCCAAGCGCCTCTCGATAAAATGGGGATGTCGGATGGCTCGCCATTCGCCCCGCTCTTGTACCTTTGAGGCTCGACGACCTCGATTATGGTGTCGACACGATCCTTGGAAAAGAAAACAGATGCGTATGGATCCGATGCTTTCGGTGCCGTATCATCGTCTACTGATCAGCTCCTAGAGGGTCAGAGATCCAAGCGCATACCATTCATATCCATGTCGTCCACATCATAGTGGTCATCGTTCTCGGAGAATCCGTCTTCTTCTGATTCTTCGTCTACATCTATTGCCTGCGACTGAGCAGACATAAGTCGCGGTCAGACGAATGCTCACGGTAGCACTGCTCGACCCCTTACCGACGGTCTGTAGACCCTCCTCGTCGTCCGACGGGATATCATCCAGCTCGCCGGCAAACACTCGCTCCTACCGTTTCAGCTCTATTTATGCGTCAGGTTCTTCTGACATGATGTTGCATGCTCGCCAGAAACGAAGACTGCGCAACTCACGGCCGCCGACATGACATCCCATTTACTCTTGATGAGTGCCGCCTTGGCTCGGCCTCTTGGGATGCCCATCTCGAGGAGCTGCTGAAGAGCAGCGCCTTCTGACATGCTGGGCGACAGCTGGGAGCTCGACTCGCCCTGCCCTGGGAGCTCAGAGGCCTCTCTTCACGGTTTGCGAGCGCAGTGATGGGAATGGAAGAGCGGATTGATAGTGTCTCGTGCACAATGGAAACGGGTCCGGTCATCCAGGCACGTGGACTGATTCAGGGTTTCCATGTTTCAGGTCATGCCGGCTATCAAAGATGCCCGAAGTGTCCCACCTACACCGAACCTCCTCTTGTCTGAGCTCCCTCTCTCCGTCTCTCTCACTCTTTCATTTCGACGTTTGTCCCTAACAATCTTACCGCACGACACACAGGTCGTCAAGGATATGACCTGCTGAGCGCTCGTTTCGCGTCCATCAAGGCTCCCTCGTGATGTACGACCGACCGGTTCGGATTCTTGCTCGTCGTGCCCCAGTTTTAGGCAGATTCTCTTCCAGTCGATCTCGTCCTCTGAGCGTGACTACAAGAGCTCTCGACTCGATCCGCCATTCAGAGGACCGGATGCACATCTCGAATGGGGATTCGAATGCATCTGGAGGGACGGAGAAGCCCCCGAAGACCTTCTCCCTCCAAGACAGCTTACCGAGGCTTCCTGTTCCCGACCTGGAGAAGAGCTTGGAGGGATATGTCAAAAGTTTGACCCCTTTGCTGGAGCAGAAAGTGAGTAGGGTGACCATATGAGAACTACCCAGCTGAATTTCCAAGTACGGCACCACGGCCTACCGCGCTGAACTCGACAAACGAAAGATCTTCGCCCGCGATTTTGCTGCCAAGGGCGGTCTCGGCCGGACCTTGCAGGAACGTTTGAAAGGCGAGTTCTGCGGGACATCGGTAATGTTGGGAGACTGAGAGCAGACCTCGATCACATCTCACCTCATAATTGGCTCGACGACACTCTGTGGCTATCCCTGGCGTACCACACGTGGCGGGCGCCTCTGCTCGTCAACTCAAACTGGTGGGTCATGTTCGACGCCGATCCCGGTGACTCGCCTGCCCCGATTTTGCAGACTTCCGAGGATTCAGACGGTGTGATACACGAGATGCCAGTCCGTCCATCGAAAGACCTTCATGCCGATAGCCAAGGAGGAGGTCAAAAGTGGCTAGACGATCATCCCGATCCCGCAGGCTCGACTCGTTTCGATGAGGTGGTCAAAAGGGAATGGGTCTCGGACTGGCAGATTAAGAAAAGCGCTTGGATGTTGCGGCGCTTTGCGGAGATGCGTCTCAAGATACAAAGGTCAGTCATCGGTCTCAATCTTCCTCTGCATGCTGAGCAATAGGGAAGAATTGCCACCTGATACCTCACGGGCTGGACCATTTTGCATGGTCCAGTACTCAAAGTAAGCCAGACGAACGTGGCAGACATGTGTGCTGAAGCAGAGACTTTTCAATTTCGCTCGGATTCCCATGCCAAATGAGGATCACTTTTCAAGAACGGCCGCCAAAGCTTTGCATACAACAATCATGATTGAGGATATAATCTACTCAATGGACATTTTCATGCCCCCTACTTCTCCTGCCGCGCTTCCCGAGCCGTTATCCGTTTCTCAAATCGAACAGAGCTTGCGAGCGGTAGTGGATGATGCAAGAACACAAATAGACGCTGGGGACAGGCCACCTCGGATTGGCATTCTTACTGGAGACGACAGAGATGCGTGGACAAAGGTGAGTCTCGTGTTTGATGATCACTCACTGTCATCGCAGCTGACATCACAGAATAGAGAAACCCTTCTTTCCCTCGCCCCCTCCAATCGCGAGACACTACAGTCGATTTCCGATTCCTTAATCGTCCTTTCCCTTGACACCTACACACTGCCCTCAGTGGCTTCTAGTGACCCACTTCGCTTGCCGTCCATCGACGCCCAGCTTCGGAATGTAGGCACCGGTATTGACGGCGGGCGGAATCGCTGGTATGACAAGCCGATCACCATTCCCGTCGAGACCAATGGCCGGTCCGGTATCTCTGGGGAACATAGCCCGGTGGACGCCCTCATTCCTCTGCAGGTGTGCGACTATGTGATCTCTCAGCTAGTCGACAAGTCGGTGTCCTCCAACCGAGGCACGGCGGGAACAGGCTGGAAACGCCTGGAATGGGTAGTAGACGAAGCGATAATTGCCGAGATCGAGGAGTGCCAGAAGCGGGGCAAAGCTCTCATTGAAGATTCGGATCTTAGTGCTTTGTGGTGGGGCGAGTTCGGAGCAGAGTGGATCAAAGGGCATGGTGAGTACTCCAGGGCGTGATGCTTACTCTCGCTGAATGATTTCAGCAAAGCAATCGCCAGATGCGTTCGTCCAACAAGCATTACAATTGGCTTGGTACAAAGAGCAGGGATACGCCACGGCGACATACGAGACAGCATCGACGAGGATGATGTTACATGGGCGGACCGATGTCATCCGGTCTCTCACTCCTGAGAGCCGAGAATTTGTCAAAGCCATGCTCGACGCGAATTCAACGGTAAGGATTTCCATCTTCATTCTGCGTCACACATTGACATGTATGACAGGACACAAAGCGATATCAGCTCTTGTCAGCTGCCTGCTCCGCCCACAACAACTTGACTCGTAGCTCTTCAGCCGGACTGGGGTATGACCGACACCTGATGGGTCTCAAGACAAGATTGAGACCCGACGAAAGCCATGCTTTGTTCGAGGACGAAATGTACGCCAAGAGTCAGGAATGGAAATTGTCGACATCCAGCTTGGGTGCGGCGCCTCGTTTCACTGGAGCAGGATTCGGCTCTGCTTGGCCAGACGGATACGGAATATGCTGTGAGTACCGAGCCTGGTGATCAACACAAAGGTGACGTGGTTCTGACGAGAGCAGATCTCCTTGGTCCGCACATGATCAAGTTTGGCATCGAGTCCAAGAACTCGTGTCCGACAACGTCCACCACTAAATTCAAGCATCACCTTGCACAGGCTCTGCGTGACCTACGGCGAGTGTGCGAGGCTGTAGACTCCTAATGGTCGTTGAGGTAGAGGCCCGAGACGGGAGCTGAGAAATAGTTTGATGTAGCGTATGACTTGCATATGGTATATTGCATGTATTTGGTCAAGGTCTTTCACGACGAGTCAAGTCAAAAAGTGGCATGCCACACTCTGGCCTCAATGGGTGTCCATGACGGACAAAGACAGAAAGGAGAGTAGCATGATGCTCGTCTGGCAGAGGTGGCAGGGGTCGAGAGGTAAAGGACGCGCGCAACTCCCCAGCATTGACGCGGTCGATAGCTACACCGGGGCACAACCCGGTCCGTATCTTTCCTGTACGAGTAGACTACTCGTAGCAATCTGGCCATAAGCATCGGCGGACCCCAGAAGCATGTCGTCCGCCGCAATGACCCTAGGGCGTCTCTCGCCATTCTCCCTCTCGCTCCTTACCCACTCGCCGTCCGCGACGAGCCTCAACATCCCCACACTGGCCGATCTCCAGCGGCACGCTAAAGAGATGAGCGACGGCCTGCCTTCTCTCCCGAGTTACTCGGTCCAGCCGGCCATAGAGCCTTCTCCTCCCAAGTACGCAGAGCGCGACCCCAGTGTGTACACGGTGGACAGTACCCGCGCTGCTACCGTCACCACTGGCGGGAAGGAGAAAGAGCGTAAGCTCCGGAAGGGTAGGAAAGGGTGGGGCAGGCTGGACGGTGGTGTGCAGCGTGGTATACCGGGTGAAGATGATGTCAGGCCCAAAGGAAAATCTGGTGAGTTGTTCAATGGCTTCGATAAGAGAAGTCTGATTCTAGGCGTGGCGGATAGGGGATACAAGACGAAGCCGACCTTCTGGGAGTGGTGAGTATACGTCGAGGCTGATTGGGCTTTGGCTGACGGGCAGGATCACCTGCAGGGCGTGGTGATGCACTTGTCAGTATAACAGAGAGGCGTTAGAAGAGCCTGTGTCTATACTCGCATGCGCATGAAGCTTGTAGCTTGTAGCCTTCTCGAGAGTCGATCGGGTGGGCCAGCCACCAGCGTTGCTTCTCGTCGAGTGTATTGTCGCCCTTACTACGCCTCGCTCGCCCGCCTCTCGTTCCTCCGCATGACCTCGCCTAGACTCATCGCTCGAGCATACACTCCGGCAGTGATGACAAAGTAGATGGCGCAGTCGACAGTCTATCAGTCAGCTCGCATCGTGGCGCAAATCAAGCTGATGAGTGTCCACTGACTTGGTACACCATGATGCCTACAAAGCCGGCGAGGAAGTAGACAACAACGCGCACGAGAAAATTGCGGTGTACGGCAGTACCTTTGACCTGAGAGTGAGCAACGGGATCCCGCCGAACTGGATAATCAGTAGTGGGAAACTCACCAGAGGGAGCGGCCACTCCAAAATCAAGGCGAAGATCCCAAATAGCAGCGTAAAGATCTGTAGCAGAGGTACGTTGACAACGATGTCTACCAGAGGTTGGGTATTGGCGCCGGGGCTGACATGAGCTTCAGACATGATGATGCCTAAGTTGTGCTCACATGATGCCTGCCGGTCCGAGCGTGCCTCCGATCATATCCCAGAAGAATTTGCGATAAAGGAAGGCCCAAAACGACGCTGAAGTCTCAGCATAAATGTCAGCGGTGCAGATAATGCACACACCCCAGGTCATATACGAGCCCGAGGCGAGGGCGAGCAGGCGGCCCCACTCGTGCCAGACGAGTTTGCCCATTGTCCGTAATTTGTCTGACAGTACAAGTCGTGTTGGCGCGTGGTGAAAGAGCTTGAAGGCGGGCAATCGGACCGGCCGAGCTGCCCAGCAGCAAACAGAATGAATCGAAATCGAAAGTGAAAGGAGCAAGGAAGGAAAGAATGCAAGACAGGACGCGGCGAGCGAGGAATGTCAGTGGATTAGTAGTCAAGTCTCCCCGTCGCACAGCTCTGCTTCCGATCCTACCCATGACAGGCCCTCGCCATTGCTTGGCGACATCGAAAGTCATACGCGTTGCCGTCGTCGAAGAGTGATCCTGGTGACGAATTGCGGACCCTGACAACGGGATGCTCGGCCGGGGTTGGGGTCGTCAAGCGGCGCGTGGCTCGAGTGAGGAGTCGGTCCGCGATCGTAAAGTAGCACAGCAGATGCATACAACAAGCAAGGTGGATCACAAGATTGCAGTCAAGGTTGAATAGCTCCTGATACGCATCAGCCGAGTCCGAGCGGCCAAAGCGGGACTCACGAGATGATCAAAACACACACTTGGATGAAAGCCCACAGAAACGGTATCCATCTGGCCATTAGCGATGCTCTGTCGATTGCAGCTTGCCTGAAGCCCCGGCACGGAGAAAGCGAGGGGGGTGGGAGAGAGGCAGATATCGACGAATGCCAACTCACGTCGACATGCTGAATGAACCAGCGGTATATACCGCGGCCAGCGCAAACCCCACAACAGTCCCGCTGACCAGTCCGACGATACCCGCTATGGCCGTCATCACCACTGGCAGTAAGAATACAGGCCATAGCGGCGGTCTCTTGCGCCTTGCCCTCAGCTTTTTGACGAGGAGTCGTGACGCCTCCGACCGTCTCCTGCGATCGGCAGTCAAGGGGGTCGGCGGCCTGTCGTCCGGTGGTGGCGGAGGCACTGGAGGCGGTTTTTGTGGTGGCCGGAAGAGTGTCAAGGAGAGTAGGAGCGAGGTCGACGCGACAAGGGAGCAGATGAAGAAGATGCCGCCGATAAAGATGAGCGTCCAGAATAGGGTGAACTCCCAGATTGCTTCTAGTCAGCCCACACCATCTTCTCGAGTCGAGGCACTGCCACCGCTGAGCAAATATGGTTGCCGGACAGAGCTCCGGATGTGAAAAGCGTGACCCACCCTCGGCTTCGTACAGGAAGACCCCCACTTGCATCTGAGTAGAGCGGAAGGTGGGTCTGTAAAGCGACGGAAAAGACGGACGGACATAGCCATCGGGAACAGCCTGTCGCCCATCAGCTATGGTCGTAAGTATGCTCTCTGTATACACGCACCGTACCCCTGCCTGCGTCCAAGGCCGACGAGACCGCGCCCATTGTCCCAATTCAACAGGCAACTCAGAACGTCGGGAATACCGAAGACCTTTGCGCCAAAGTGGACGTGTCCCCTCGATGAGAGTCGCTACTCGAGGCGCACAGCCATCCCACCCAAGGTTGGGATTGGGACTGGTGCTGACAAGACACCTTTGATGCACAATGACAAGTGACAAGTCGAACGAAAGACAGGCCCTTCCTCATCGTTAAGCGGCGCCTCCACTTCGCCGCCACCGGGACCTCGGACCAAGGAGACGCGACCAGAGCTACTGTCTCAATTGACTCATCACCTCTCTTCTTGAGCGATAGTTGAACGTCAACGGGCATCCCACGGACAAGATAGATACATGCGGGTCGCCGCCCACATGCAGACTAGGCTGAGCGCTCGACCGGCGTCCACGCCGAGGCAACCCCGCACAGAGAAACGTGCTTGCGACATTGGCCGAATTCCACTTCACTAGCGTCAAGACCGCCAGACCACGTTTGTCGGGCGCACCCCGCCTATTCACTTCCAAAGATTGGCTCATATACAAGACGAGATCGTCCTTCATTCCCTCTGATCTCCAAAGCATACTAACCCGCTTGACAAAACCTTCTGATCATGCTCGGTGCCATCAGTTGGGCGTGCCTTGTCAGTCTGGCCACTGCCGCCAATGTAACCTACTACCAGCCCAACGTCACGCTAGTCCCTGACCCTCTGCCAGCTCCAGCTGCGGCTTCCGATCCAGACGCACTGGTGGCAGCTTTCAACCATCTCGGACGTACCACCACTTGGACACTCGTCCAGGCTATCCCTTTCCAGGGAGATACGGGCGAGCCAGAGGGCATCGTCCGCCTTTCGGACGACCGGTACATCGTGTCTGCTGGTTTCTACACCAACGCCACGGTGGCATATGGCAAAGATGCCAATGGTGGACCGATCGTGATCAACGGCACGGACCGTACTACCGGCGCTGGAACAGCGCACTTCCTGGTTTACGATGGGAACGGGACGCGACTGGCGGATGCCACCCTGACAGCTCCGGGAGACATCCAGTATCATACCGGCGGTATCGACTATGACGGCACGTACATCTGGACGACACTCGCTCAGTATCGACCCAACACGACGGCGACCATCGCCCGCATAGACCCCACAAACATGGACCAAGTGTCCGTGGCGAACGTCACAGACCACCAGGGTGGTGTGGTCCACGATACCGCGGCCGACGTGCTGTACACGCTCAACTGGGGCAGCAGGAACGCGACACGCTTCACCGCCGCGGGAGACTCCACATACACGCTCGACAAGGTGATTCGAAACCCGAGCTACTACGTAGACTACCAGGACTGCAAGTGGGTTGGACACCCCGCGGCTTATGAGGGCCGTGCCACGATGCTGTGCTCGGGTGTGGCCACTATCGGCAGCGGCAACTCGTCGTACAACCTCGGTGGGATCGCTCTGGTTGACTGCGAATCGATGGCACCTGTTGCCGAGGTTCCTATCCCTATGCGGAGTGAGCTTGATCAGCCGATCACTCAAAATCCCATGGACGTCGCCCTTGTCGATGGCAAATTGCGATTCTACTGGATGCCTGACCAGCACAACTCCACTCTGTACATCTACGAGGCGGAAGAGTTGATCTACGAGTATGGCGGCACAGGCGGGGGTGGCAGCTCGTACGAGAGCTGGGTCTAGAGCAGTCGAAGAGTAGATACAAAGTAGAATAGTCAGGATCCCAATCAAAATGGTCAGCATGCTGAAGAGCATCAGTGCCAACTATAATGTCATACTGTAACACTCGTATGTTCAGATCCTGTTCCGAGCGATCGGCTCATGAGCCATTGGCGTTGGCTGTTGTCTTTGCTTTCGATGCCTTCGAAGCGCCAAGTCCAGCTCTCGCCTCTTTGCGCTTCTTGAGAAGCTCCATCCTCGCTTTCAGATGTGTCACTCTTGAGTCGGCATCCTCTCTACAATCATCAGCCAGATGCGCCCCACATAGGGAGAAACGTCTCACTGTGCTCTTTCCTCCTCTTCCAGCCTACCCATAATCTCCTCCCGCTCTTCCTGAGCTAGCCGATTCCGTCTCTCCTCTTCAGTCTCCTCCGGCTCTGCTTCTTCCTCCGCCGCTTCCTCTGCCTGTTCCGCCCGATTGACAAGTACCGGAGCAGCCGAATACGAGGCCTGAGCAGGCGCGTCATCACCTCCTAAGCGGATAGCTCCTCGTTTCCGTACTGGCGCCGAAGAGGTGCTTGCTTGAGGAGCGACCTCCGCTGTCTCCGGCTCGTTCAGTGTTGCCAAAAAGTCGTCGAGCTCCGCATCGCCAGTGGCAGCCGGTAAAGGCGCGGCAGCACTGCTCGCCTGGGCTGCCTGTTCGTCCTGTCCCTCATCCTCATCCATCGCAGCGGGCCGATTTCCAGCCGAGAAGAAACCCGCAGGCAAAGCCGACCTGGTCGAAGGTCCTGCTTCCTCTTCCCCTTCCTCTTCTTCATCCTCAGCGGGCTCATCAAGCTTTGCTCTCTTCGAAAAAACCGGCTCGTCCGAACTCTCTGCTGGCCGTTTCGACTTTGCCGCTAGCTTTGCCTGTGCTTCTTTCTCTCGTTGGACCGACTGGCGGTGCTGCTTCGAGAAGATGTGCGCGTCCCACTGGAACGATTTGACTGAGTGTCAGCGCAGCAGCGCAAGGCCTGAGCACGGCAAGGACGAGATGCTCACCCGGTGCGGCGCAGACGGAACATCTCAGCTGTCCAGCAGCGTTGTACGCAGCGTACGGATGATCGATACGCGCTTCTGCCTTCTTGGCCCGCAGGAGGGATCTGGCGTCCATATCGAGGTGCAGCTAAGACGTCCAAACGGTATAGGTAGGAGGGAGAAAGACGGATGGACGTGAATTCCGACGCCGAAACAAAGTCAAAAGTCGGCCTCGTTTTCGCATTGTGCTGTACTCTATCAATCTTATCCCCTTGCCCCATGGGCTTTTGGGAGGGCCGAGGATGCGCTACCAGCTCACGCTGGCGATATGTGCGCTGCTGTGCTTATCTGCCGTGCTGGCCGACACGTACATACTGAACATCCACCTACCCCTCATACCATCAACCAAGCTCTTCCTCCCATCCGCCTCGTCCACGTGAGCCCTCACCAACTCGACCCAAGGGAAGAGCTCATTCCAGGTTACGGGGTACAGACCGTCAGCTCGAGCTATCCGTATCGTCTGAAAGACCCGATCAATGGGTGTCACTGCATTTCGACGAGCCGTACGACACATGGACAGCGCGGCTCTCCTGGCCAGGTTCGGTGAGTTTGTTTGTCTCTTTTGAGGCCTACTTGACCGCTTACTCGCCGTCAGACTCCGACGCTGTTCAAGACTGAGCTACACGGCCTCAAAGATACGACCAAGGCTCTGCTGCACATCTCAGCGTCGGAGCTGAGCCCGCGTTTCCCCAATCGGGGACATGGTGCAACAGGCTTCAACACGACATTCCATCTCGTACTGGAGCCGCTCATTCTGGGCGCTGTGCCTCGCACGGCTCTGCCTCTGCTATGGCACCTGGCGATCTTCGCCGCAGGGGCGGCAGTAGCAGTCCCATTCTGCATCAGATATCTGGAGAAGGGCAAAGCTTGGGCCGAAAGCGGACGTAGAGAGAAAGCATTGTAGCATTCACCCACATGCATACCGGTTGTATACTATGCTATGACTCAAGCCGGTGTGGATCATCCATGTCAAATCACAACGGCAGCCTCAACCTCCTTCATCTCCCTTGCCTCGGCTCGAGTGATCATGACGGGCGTGAGAGGATGCTTCGACAGGTCCTTGGACTGTCTTCGGTCGTGAAAAGGGCGGGATGGACTCATGTCCCGCACCGCCTTTGCCGGGTCAATAGGTCCTGACGACGAGAGAATGGTATTCCGTGGACGCGGCCAAATCTTGGTGGTTCGGTCCGAGGTGTCTACGACTGCCGTTCGAAGTGGCCTTGGCGCGAAGCTTTCTCGGTCGGATGCCCTCGTAGGAGAAACGTCGCGGATTGGTGGCGCAGGAAGCAAGACCTTTGTCGATTTGGGCGGAGGCGCATCATGCGCGACAGTGGTTGCTCGTCTGCCCTGATCTAGCGGTAACGGACTTGGCTGTAAAGACGCCTTCGGGTCCGTCAACGGTGTGAGAGGGCTAGATCCCGCAGAGCTCAAGAAGATAGCTGCCGATGATGGGGTGAGCAGGGTACGGCTAGACCGAGTGGTCGGCGCGTCCGGGGTCAAGCTGTCATTGTCGTCCGATGGTGCGACTACAGTGATCTCGGATCTGGACGATCGGGCGGGGCGAAGTTTCAAGGACATCCCCTTGTCGGCTCTGCGATTGATAGGGCGCTCCGCAGGTCCAGTGCTATGTTCTCTCCCTGTCACGAGGTCACTGGTCCCATTTCTGGCGG
The DNA here is from genome assembly GCA_024343385.1 of Tremella yokohamensis. Lineage (NCBI taxonomy): Eukaryota > Fungi > Basidiomycota > Tremellomycetes > Tremellales > Tremellaceae > Tremella > Tremella yokohamensis. The sequence goes on along the minus strand of BRDC01000034.1, from coordinate 483,652 downwards.
CCCGTCTTTGAGACAACTTTCTCCCTGGCGCAGAGTAGACGATGTTTGCTTCTTCCTCATCTGTCTCGTCTGCAAGGTGTACACTAGGCGGTGTGGCGGTTCGAACCAGTCCGTCTCTCGGGTCCTTGCGCCTGATAGTCAACAACAGGCCAGACTCCCAAAGAAGAAGGCTCACTTTTTCCCATCATTAGGCAACAGCTCGTCATACCTCTGCAGATCTTTCGTCGCATTCCTGACCAGCTCATCCTTGAGCCAATCTTCCCCTTGCGATTGCACCTTGGCTCGCCCGTCTGCCCATAGATCCGCATCAGGCCTGGCAAGGACAGGCGCCAGGATCGCCCGCCAAGTATGAAGTGACATGGATCTGAGCGACTCCAGCCGAGAGCGCAGCTTGTGTCGTTCAAATTTGAGAGCCTCCTTCTCGCGCAACCAGAGCGACCGCTCGAGCAGCTCATGCTTGCGATGTCTAGCGATGTAAGCTTCATCTGCGTCATCCTGATGATTAGCTTTCAACAGAAGTCGACCTGCAGACAGCTGACTTCTTCCAGATGCGCATGCCTAGTCTTGCGAGGACTTTTAGTGCTGCCCGACAGCATTTCAAGGCGCGCATCCTCCTCGTCGTCCTCTCCTAGACGAACGACACGCCACCCGGGGACGCGGACGCGACTTTCAGGCAGCGCTGAAGGGAGAGCCTTTTCAGCTGCTCTCGGGGACGGGGTGATGTTTGGGATGCCTGCGGCTCCTCGAGAGGGCGTGGACAGGAGAGGGTGTGCAGTGCCGCCATCGGGCACGAACTGCGCCGGCGGATCAAGGTAAGACAAGGGGAGGGTGGTGAGGTGTATGATGGTACTGTCGGGTGGGGTGGACGACACATTTCCTGAAGCTCAGCCAGGCATGTGGCGCATGAGGTATAACACTCACGATACGAATTGAGCCAGTCCACGATCATCTGCTCGATATCTCGGATTCCTTCTGCGCCCCCTCCTGCCGCTCGACGAATGCGCGAAGGACGATTCTTGATAGCTTGCTCAGGCGCGAGTCGAACGGGAGGAAGAAGAGCAGGGCTCTTGCCCTTTCCAGAACCGGCTGATGCTGGTGTTGTTGCCGAATAGCCCCTTGCAGAGGAGTCGATGGGTGTCTGAGGAGATGGGTGCTCGGGTTGACTCGAAGGTCCAGCTCGTTGCCGCTTGAGCGTGCGTGACGGTCCCGCCTCAGCCGATGCCATGATCGAGTCATGTGTATGCCGAGATGGCATAGCAGAACTGGTGGACAGCACACTTCGACTAGGTCTGACCGGTGCGTCAGCCGGGCCCGCTCCGTGTCCTAGAAGCTCCTCCTGGGATGGGATCGAGGAAGGTCGTGATGGGCCAGCTACGGCATTGTCCCGTTGCACAGCGGAAACGCGGGGACCACTGGAAGCCGGACGTCTCGATACAGGTCTTTCGCTCGTCACACGAGCAATAGGCGTTTCCACTTCAACCCTCTCAGGCTGAATCTCAAACTGAATGCGTCGACTCGAGGTTGGTGTGAGCGTATCAGTCGGTTTGGGCGTCTTGAGCGGCGAGGTTCTCGGGACGATGTTCAGCGGGTCCGGACTGTCTAAACCGCTCTCGTTCTCGTCATCAGACAAAATGGTGCTCTTGAACGTATGTTTCAACGGCGGCGGTCGGCGCTTGGTCGTGCTCGTGGGTTTTGGGGTGATTGTGATCACGCTCTTGGACCTGCCGCGGGTAGATCTGGCGGGTGTGAGGGAAGAGCGACGTGTCTTGATGGGCGATCGACGCGTGTTGGCCGGCAGCGAGGTGCGACGAGTACGTGTGGGCGCCATGTCGGGGGGCCGCGACGGACAAGGGGTTCGTGAGGGGCGTGGGTCGGGAGGACATGGGCATTGACAGGGACTGAGGCGGCGCAGCGCGTCTGTCTTTCTACGTAGAGAAGAGCGGGAGAGGAGGAACCGAGTGTAGGTGGCGAGCAAGGCTCAGGAAGCCCAGCAGGGCCATGAACGAGAAAAGTAAAAGGACAGGAGACAGTCTTTTCGGCGCAGCGACAGCGTGATCGAACCGGCCCGTCGGATTTTTGCCGGGACCACCTATGTTTCTCGACCGTTTGCCACCGATATGTTCATGCATTGACAGTCATTACAAAGCTGCTGAGCACTCGCCATGCCTCTCTACAGAACACCGTGAGACGCCACACTCCAGGGAGGCGGATTGCATAGTTGACGGTAGATTCCCGCACATTATGAACGGGCTCAACAGCTCGTCGGCTCCGAAATACACGTTTCTCGTCTTCTTTGCGAGCGTGGTCGACGGAGAGATGTGGTGCCCTGTGAGCAATCCCTTGCAGGTACTCAAGTTCCAGATCGAAGCTGACAATATACAGGACTGCCGACGGGTAGAAAGTACGGTCAACGAGGCGTTTGACGGGCCTGACAAACCCAGTGAGGGGACTTTGATTTGCCTTCTCCTACAGGTGCTGACTTTGCAGAAGCCATCATTCTGTGGGTCGGGGACAAGGCAACGTATGGTTTTTCGTAGAACGGATGAGACGAGGCTGATGTCCAGCTGGCGAGATCCAAAGAACGAGTTCCGGCAAGATTGGGGTGTGACCAACGTGCCCACCATCATCCGCATAAGAGAAGTGAGCCCCATCCTTCCGGTCTCTGTGTCCTGCTGACAGATGCTAGGGAAAGGAAGAAGCACGCTTGAGCAACGACGACAACATCATGGACCCCGATACCTTCAAACCCTTCATCGATCCAGACGGCACAAAGAAGATGAAGCAGGTGCCGTGCTGGTTCGGCACATACCGCAAGCTCGAGATCTAGACGCAAGATGGACCATGATCATGTAGAATCTGAATGCATCGATCGCCAGTGGCGAGAGCAGTAAACAAACCGAAAGAATGGTACGAAAGAGATTCCCCTGCCTCCTGAGATGACCAAAGCCATCGCTTAGGCTCCGAAACCGTAAAGGGTGCGGCCCTGGCGCTTGAGGGCGTAGACGACGTCGAGCGAGGTGACGGTCTTGCGCTTGGCGTGCTCGGTGTAGGTGACGGAGTCACGGATGACGTTCTCAAGCTGGGCTGTTAGCGACTGCAACCAATCATACCCGAGTGACACTCACGAAGATCTTGAGGACACCACGGGTCTCCTCGTAGATCAAGCCAGAGATACGCTTGACACCACCTCGGCGAGCGAGACGACGGATGGCGGGCTTGGTAATACCCCTGATGGGTCAGCAGTGTTCGACACGCAGGTGGCAGCTGGACTGACTGGATGTTGTCACGCAACACCTTCCTGTGGCGCTTGGCACCACCCTTGCCGAGACCCTTGCCGCCTTTTCCTCGACCGGACATTGTGTTGTTGTTGGGTTGGTTGGGGGGTTTGGTTGGGTAGTTGAAGAGAGTGTTGATGAGGAGGGGAAAAGACGAGGAGGAGGGGGGTTTATATCCATCAGCCGGTGGCGCGGTGGCGAGTGTCCGGCGTCGTCGTCAGCCCCAGGAACGAGGCCAAACAGGGGTGATCACGGCGTTATCGGCGTTTTATCTTGTCGCCGAGAGTGATCTGAGCGTATCATTCACGTGACTCGACGAGCGTCAAGAACGCGTTGCATCTCGCGGTCGATAGCATGGGACATGTCGCTTGTAAGAGGTCTCTGGGGGGTCAAGGCAGATCAGAGGGGAAGAGAGACTGAGGATCTCTGCTCCCGCAGAGACTGGAGCAGCTGCCGGCGGGCGTGCCCAGAGCTGTCGCGCAGCAGTGGGGGACAGATCACCGAACGCTGCAGCCATGGTCCATTGTAGGCTCGATATGCATGTCTGGCATTAGAAAGAGGGAATGCTATGATCTCAATCAGCTGCTGCAGAATTTCCACTCGACGTTAGATGATGCACGATGCCGAGTGCTACAAGGCCTGGTCTCGTCGTGGCACCGACCCCGAGCAGGGCTTTCCACATGTCACAATCACCTCTTGACCAAAATGAGCTGACATGCCCCCGACGCGGCCTTTGCCCACTCGGGGGCCTCCCTCGCGACCTCCCACACGTCCTGTAGTCTCAAGCAGAGAACCGCTCCATCTCCCACTACATCGCCGCCTGCTCTTCCCGACAGCTCCCTTGGATCGTCCCATCCCACCTCTGATCACTGGCCCCGGAGCCCACTTGGCTCAGATCAACGAGCGGTTTGTCTCCCTCTGACTACCGTGCTCAATGCTGATAAAAAAAGAGTATATCACCTCATCGCACTTGCTCTACGCGCATATATCCTCTCGTGGTACACGCGCATCTCACCACGAGACCGCACTCTCCTCCCGGTCCTCCATGCCACCATCATCGCGCCCATCCTTTCCCCCATCCTCCAAGGTATTCAGGACGACCCATCCCGCTTAGCCGACCTCGTCTTGCTTGATCTCCCCACCGTCCTCAAGCTGCATCTGCAGACACTCCGACATGCTCGAACAGCGATAGAGCTCCAAATCCCAGGCTCACCGAGTACTCTCGCCGCTGCCTATCATGCTCGCTTGCCCCTGCTCTCCGTTTCCTCAGCTCAGATTGACGGGAAAGAGCAGTACACCGTCTCGCCACTATACCTGACTGCCTTGGCAGACGCCCTGGTCAAGCTGTACATCCCGGCCGAAGCCAAGCCGCAAGTCGAGCGACTCATATTGCGCGAGATCCTGGGCCGAGCAATACTGGGCGGCGTAGCTCGGAGATTGGTAGAGCCGTGGTTCTGGCATCAAATCATCCTCAAGCTGCTGGGGGAGCCTGGCACATCGCGCGCTCAGAAAGAAAAGGTGCAAAGGCCCACAGCGACCGAAGATCTCGGCGCCTTCGTGGCGAGGATATGGACCATGTTGCTCGGTCTTTGGACCATGGCCGCAAGCCTCATGGCATTTTATTCAGCTGCGCCGCCTACGAGGGATACCTATGTCGGGTGCCACGTACTCTGGATCGACGTCCTGCGCGAGCTGAGCGGCGTCGAGACGGACAGGCGCTGGGCTCGACGCTGGATATTCGGGATCTTCGAGGCGCCTATCAGCCTCGTTGGGCCAATGTTCGACAGGTAGGTTCTGCATGGGATCGAATTTGAATGAGAGCTGACAATAGACTCGCCCCGCACATGATGCAAGAGCGTGTTCTTACTCCGACTCTAGCTTTGAGAGTCAGCGACCTGGTCGAGCGGCTTCTCTTCCCCTTGGATGGCTATCCTGCGCCGACACCGCCTGATCCTGGCCCAGAGGAGCAAGCCGATTTGCGTCGCCGCACAGAAGAGCGGGTATCAGAGCTGTTGCCATGTAAGCACACACACGTTGACCCCTCGCAAGTTCGAGCTGATCCACAGCATTGGTTCGGAAGAGCTTTTACCCCAGCACAGACGAAACAGCCCAGCTACTGAGCGTCATCGGGAATTCCGGCTGCAATGCTCATCTAGTCGGCTTGACGCTGGACGCTGTAGTCGGCGCACTCGTCCCAGAGCTGGTGGCGACGGGTCATGGCATGCATTGAGCCACGACATCGGGGTATCTATACTAGACAGACTGTTGTATGTATGTATGTGGACATTGTGTGACGTCTATCAAGCCCTTTCGACCACAAGAGCACAAGCACCAAAAGTTGGAGATCTAAAAGTCCTTCCACTCATCATCGTCCCACCCACCCTTGCCCCCCTTGCTCGTCGAGCCCTGGGCCTTGGACGCCGCAGGCGCAGCTGCCTTCTGCTCATCCCAGCTCTCGAAGAAATCATCATCACCCGCCCCTCCGTGCGGAGTCAGATTACCCCCCTCGGCCCTATCAAGCTGCGCATAGCTCTGCGTGCGCGAACCACCAGCCCCAGTGCCGCCCAGGCCAAGCTTGCCCAAGTGCTCGTTGAGATCAACACCACGTTCTTTGGCGACGCCATTGACGACATTCCACCCCTCGCCCGCTCGCTGACCGATCCACCCGCCAGCTTGGGTCGCACCGGCCGCCGCGCCCTGAAGATACTTGCGCCACTCCTCGTTGCCCTCGCCCTGCTGGACGTCCTGGGCGAACGTCTGAGCCTTCGCCACGCCAGGCTGGATGACGCTGGTGTTGATCTCCTTCGAGGCGGTCGCGACGGCCGACGAGAACAGGCCCCAGCCCTTGGACAGCGCGCCCATGGGGTTACGCTGGAACTCGTCCAGCGTCGGCGCCGAGCGGGACGACATGCCGTACGATGGATGTTGGGCACCGCCAAAGCTATCATCGTCACTGTACGAAGGAGTGGATCCGAATCCAGCGTATTTACCGCCTTGGGAAGGTGGAAGGTGGTCGGGCCGAAGGGCATTGGTGTTGCCCATCCGTTCGAAGAAGGCTTCGTGGCCACTACCGCTCCCACCGCCATTGGCAGAGTTGTTGCCGTACGGACTACCGGATCGGGAGGCTTCCGAGCTGAGCGAGGACGAGCCGATACCTTGTCCTGCGCGGGATTTGCGGGTAGCAGCAGCGGACGAGGGGCGCGAAGGTGCAGAGGGGGGTGGGGCAGAAGGCGACCAGTCCTGAGGCGGGTCCGCACAAGCCGCAGCGAGCTACAGCATCAGCGCTCCTCTTCCAGCTCTCATCCGAGAGCAGAGAATGCGCTTACCTTTTCGCGATACTGAGTCGCAGCCCACGAGTTGTACTTGTCCTGCATGCCCATCCCCTTCTCATACCCGCCCCCCGACCCGTAACTCTCGATGAACGTCTTGAAAGCCTCGTTGCCCCCAAGCCGCATCTTCTTCAGCTGGTCCTCGGACCACTTGTCCATCGTGATGCTTCGCACGAACGATATGTGTACGCCGAATCCTCTGTGTACGCCGGAACACTCGAGGCAGATGAACGTGCCGTAGGAGACACTCGCCCACTGAGGCGACGGGGCGTTGCAATCGACGCATTCTGAGAATCAGCGCTGGTTGTCGCTGCACCCTCGCGAGACCTGGAGCGGAAAGCAGCCTCACGCTTGTTGGCCCCAGTGGCCATGAGCGCCAGCAGCTCTTTCTTCTGGTACACCTCGGCCATTATGTACGCCTTGTCAAGAGGGGTTGGTGAGAGAAAAGCACAACTAGGAATGGAAAACCGGTCAAATGGTCTGGGCGCGACAAACCACTTCCCGATTTAGGTTTGCCCCTGAAACGACATGTTCTTCCGACAAACGGTCATTCATACACTATGCATGACGAGTAAGAGTAATGCTCATATGGGCGTGCTTTCTGCCCTTTTGATACGATCCTATGTGACAGATTTTCACGCAGCAGGCTGGCCTCCCTTGGCAGCGGTTGCGGAAAAGTCATGCCAACGCGGATTGAACTGGACATCTGGCGCCGTCAGTCGCTTGGAACAGGTCATCGAGCATCACTTACCCAATGGTCGCCCACCGTAAGCATACCCGGTGAACTTCTCCCCTGCAGTCTGAGCCTCGGCAGTCTCGGTGAACTGCACGATGCCTTCTCCCTTCGACCTCGACCCCTCAAACAATATCTCAGCCATGACGACATTGCCGATCGTCTCAAACAATTCGACCAGGTCCTCGTTCGAGGTGGACCATGGCAGCTGAACGTCAGCAATTTCATTAGCAGATGGGACTTGCTCACGTTGCGTACGAGGATCTGCTGGTTGGGCTCAGCAGGCTGAGCGCGAAGTCCCGAGTCTACCTGCATTCCGCCGTTTGCAGCGCCGTTTGGACCGTTGTAATCGGCATAAAGATCGTTGCTGAAAGCCCTGCCACCGTTTTGACCGCCGGCATATCCGCCAGCGCCGCCGTAGCCGTAGCCGCCTCGTCCGCCGTACCCACCGCCGAATCCTCCTCGACCACCGAAGCCGCCGCTGCCAAAGCCGCCGCGGAAACCGCCACCGAATCCTCCACCAAAGCCACCTCGAAGACCAGGACCACCGAACCCGCCTCGGAAGCCACCTCGGAAACCGCCGCGACCACCTGGACCAGCGTTGGCAAATCGGTCCTGATCATCAGCACCCGCTAGAAAAAGGCAATAATAGATCTCACCTCGCGAACCTCAAGGACATTCCCAAACCAGTCAAAGCCGTTGAACATTTCTGAACAGGGTCAGAGGGGCAGGAAGAACATGAAGATCAGATCTCACGGATGGCATTTGTGGCGTCTTGTGCGTTGAGGAAGACGACAGTGCCGCTTCCCTTGGGTCGCCCATCAGGGAAGAAGCCCACGTCGGTCCTGATCACCTCACCAGCCTGGCGCATGAGGTCCTTCAAGTCCTGCCAAGAAGCTTGAAGCGGGAGCTGATTTGATCAGCTAGTCGCACGAAAGAGCAGAGACAACTCGCGTTGCCAATGTAAAGGTGACGGTTGGCCGGGTTGCTGTGCGCGGTTTGACTCCCGAGGAAATGTCTGGACTCGCCAGAAGCCACGCCGATTTTGCCTGGGATAGGAGCGGCTCCGAATCGAGCAGTCTCCTCGCGGTCCTGATGCGTGAGTTGCACGAATCAGCGCATGTCCATAGTTGCTAACCTCGCGGATGAATACACTTCTGCCCATGAACGCCTTGTCAGAAAGCGCTTCCTTGCTCTTCTGGGCATCTTCGGGAGTTGCGAATTCCACAATACTTCTTGTCAACCATGTTACTATCATCTCAACAGGGGACTCACCCGCATCCTTTAGACTGCCCTCCGGGAGTCACGAGTATTTCCGAAAAGATGACATCTCCGCCACCTGCACCATCCGTCAACCTATGTTCTCTCCGCGCCAGACCAATCCAATCCCAAATCTGCCCGACGGCGACGGGACCCATCCTTACAGACCACTGCTCCTCGTTTCGGAAGATGATGAAGTGATCGGGTGAAGGTGGGTATCGACAATGCACCGACTCGACATGGGGCGTCTCGCATCCTCAACGGCAACAGTCGAGGATGATTCTCTTCCACGTCCCAATCCGCGCCTCTCATTCGACTCCGAGACATTCGCCTCCAGCCAATCCAAATTCCCGCCCCATTTAACGGGAGGCCCTCTCAGATCTCACAAGACGCCCATCCAGTCCCGTCCAGTCCGACTTGATCCAATCCTCAGAGAACTCCTAACCCACCTCCTCGCATAAAAATCTCCAGATCCTTGTAGTTGCAGTCATAGGCCAAGTTGCCGACGTAGAGCCTGTTCTCGCGCTTGCTGATTTTGGCATGCGCCTCTGCCTCTTCCTGCGGGGCGTTCATCGGTCCCCCGACCGACTTCTCGTTCTCGCCTCTGGGAGCGCCGAAGCGCCCCCTGCCATGAAGGGGTGGCGGCGAAATCCTGCGCGATGACCGGTAGTCCCGGTCTCTGTCCGACCTGTGACGATCACGGGATCGAGAACGCGAGCGCGAGTACGATCTGTGACGGTGACGACGGCCCGGCGAGCGAGATCGAGAGCGAGAGCGTGGTGATCTCGAACGGTGGCGGTGCTACACGCGGTCAGCAAGAAGCGATGAGAGGCGGAAAGAGGGCAGCTTCTCGCGTGCGGTGTAGGTAGAGGAAGGGGGAGGAAGGGGGTGGGGGGGCTAGCGATGGAAACACAGTGACCGCAAGGGTCCTCAGGCTGCATAGGTCCTCATGTCCACCATGTGCCGACTGGTGACTTTGGGTCGGATGGGACAATCACTCACGCTGCGGTGCCTATCGTCGTCACGATGTCGCCTTTCTCGACTCCTGCTCCTGTCCCTATCATCTGTACGCCTGGCTGTTCCGAGTCAGCCGCCGTCCTCGTCCTCTACCCCAAGCCCTTTGTCCCCTCGCGTGTCCCCCTGTCCATCCATCGTGAACCCGCGTAGAGGACAGATACCCACACCTCTCGGCGTCTTGGATTGGCGCCTCGCCATCGCGCATCTCGCGGTCGTCCTCCATGTTGCTCGAGGGATATGTTTTGAGCTCGAGTGAGGCGGGAAAAGAGACGACAAAGGCTTTCCAAAGCAGGTCGAGCTCATCAACGCACAGTCACTCCCTCCGGAGAGTGATGCGGAGCTTCGGCGTTAGCCGCCGTTCAGGGACCATTTCAGGCCTTGTGGCGGTCATCATCACCATCAGCTCATGCATCGATGCAAGTAGAGAACACTCGCGTAGCGTACCGGCAAGGACCGCGACATTAGACATGAACATGCGGGATACATGTACGATTATACACAACACAAAACACACACCTAATCCTCCTCACTAGCAGCACCTTCGATGAGCGCCTGGTAGTCCTCGTAGCTTCCAAAGACGGGCAACTCCTTCCTCTTCTTCCGCCGCTCTTTCCTCTCGTCATTTCTTTTCCGTTTGCCCTTGGCCGCCTCCTCTGCCTCGTCCTCTTCAGATTCTGCGCCGCCAAGGACGATATCGGGCATCTCGTCCATTGGAACGAGATCATCTTCGTCTTCCTCCACATCGGGGAATCCGTCCGAGTCCGCTGCTGCCTCGTCGTCCTCGTCATCCTCGTCGTCCTCATCATCCTCATCTTCGTCCTCGTCCTCTGCAATCTCGTCGAGCTCCTCGCTGCCGCTACCTTCCGCTTCTGATCCATCCTCGTCCTCATCTTCTCCTTCTTCGTCTTCGTCGAGTTCTTCTCCGCTATCGCTCATATCCAGGTCCTCATCGCTGTCATCGTCGCTGAGATCCATGTCGTCACCAGCATCAGGCATGCTGGCTTGCATAGCCTGGAAATCAGCTCTCATCGCAGCATATGCTTGAAAAACATACCTTCCAAATCTCTGCCTCCTCGGGATCACTGTCCTCCGCCTCTTCCTCCACCTGGACATCCTCCTCGCCAGACTCGCTAGGGGCGTCCTCAACATCCTCATCTTCGTCCTCGTCCTCGTCGCTCTCGGCGGCCTTGCCGGCCTTCTTTTTGCCCTTCCTGGCGAGCTTATCCGAGAAGTATTTGTGGAAGAAAAGCTGGTCGACCGGAACATCCGCCACCTTCTTTTGCCAGAATTTCTCGCTGTTGACAAAGTCGACATCGGCACTTCGCGCTCCTCGGCTCATGGTCACCTGACCTGACCGATCCATGGCAGCTGCAGGCTGCATGATACTTGCGCCTTTTGGCTGCAAATTTTTCTTCGGATTTCGGTATACGAAGCGATCGAGGAAAGACACCAGTGTGTTGAGCGAGATGTCGGATGAGCCAGTCAAAGGCTGCGAGTTCAGCAGCTGGGTAGCTTGCAGCGAGACCGAAGGATGGAAGTGGTCAACGAAAGGAAGCTACACATCAGAAAGACGCTTCAGGCGGGGACTTTGCTCACCAATTCCCAGAGACAAGACGAATCTGCGTGCGCGAATTGTGGCTCGCGCTTCTTGCCGTCATACTCCTGAACATCGTTCTTAGGCGCTTTGGAGCTCTCCCCGGCCTTCTTCGGCATGCCCGCATCGACGAAGTGCTCGTCCTCATTGTCTTCAGGCTCAATCAGCATTCGCTTGAGACCGGGAGTGGTGGAGAAGAGCTAGCGAAATAAGTATTGCTCTCTCCGTCAAGGCCGGCAACTCACCTCTCCCAATAGGTACAGCGCACCGCTGATGAAAGGCGGCTGGTGCATTCCCAGCATCTGGAGCAGGCGTTTGACAAAGGCCATCACCCGTGCAATGACCGTGTCGGCCTTCAGAGCTTTGAAGAGCAGGTTGAGATACATGGCCTGCTTCGATGATTGTACTAGGCGCTGGTCGAACAGAGACTCGTAAAGAGTGCGGTAGAATCTGTCCGATACCGTTTGCCTCGCTTGGCTGACCTGGAAAATGAGAGTCAGGGCCTGAATGGAGGTATTGAAAGTGCCGCTGTGGGTGATCTTGAAGAGCGTGTCCATGTACTTGGTGAACCTGCCCGTCAGCGTTGTGCCCAGCCAAACAATTCCACGACTGACAGTTCCTCGTCCAATTTGGCGAAGGGGAGAGCGCGGTTGATACCGGTCAATACGGCCGCTACAAGCTTCGCTTCAGTAGTGTCGACCAGCTCCGCCTCAGCGTCGGCCGCGGTTTTTCGACCACCTTTTGGTTTGGCACCTTTCCGCCTTCCTCGCCATTTGCCGACTTTGCCAGCGACCTTCTCCACCTGGTCTGCCTCTAGCTCGTCCCCGTCTCCGCGGGTCTCGTCTTTCTCGATGCTGCCCTCGCCGAGAATTTCGCGGAAGATTTCAAAGTACAGCTCGACCAATCGACCGGCAACCTCGCCGTCTTGGCGTGACAAGGTCATCTGATTGAGAGTGATCAGACCGTAGTATCTGGCATGGTTCGTCGCTTCGTTTTTTATCGCCTTCGATGCTGGCTTTTCGTCATCGAACCGAACGTGACTGCCGGGAGCGGCGGACGGCGTAGTCGCACTCGCTGGTTTCAAGACCAAGGCGGAGACTTCTCGCGCGACGACAGCTTTCATAGCTGGATGAGCTTGAAGTAGCTGCAGGAGGTGGTGGGAGGTCCTTGAAGCCACTGACTTGTCGGTATCTCCCAGTTTGTTGGCGCCGAGGCGGAGCAAGTTCTGCTCTTGCTCTGCATTGCCTTGAAGGAGCTGAAAGAGGAGGTGAAGGGCCTGCATGCGAACATAAGGCAGTGTGTCGTGCGAGAAGACCTACACGTCAGTGTTAGACACGATGGAAGCATATCAACGTACTTCGATGACCTGAAGAATGTTGAAGAACCACTTCTTAAGGTAGTCCTCGAAAGCGTACATCAGAAGGTGACGATCGGTGAGGCCTGGATGAGCGATAAGAGGCTGGTCTGCAAAGTAGCTAATCCGTCAGCTATTGCATTACAGAGTGACACCAACTGACCGAAGCTTGCCGGACTCCTTGCCACCTCCAGTGACCCACCAGTCCGCTAGCGCCTTGACAACCGCCAGTCTTTGATCTTTGTTGCCGCCGCCAGTCCCGATGGCTTCCTCCTTCCATCCGGCCATGGCCCGGAGTCTGGAGAGCTCCTTGACCGCATGGATCGGGCTGTCTCGGATCAAGAGGATAAGCGCGGCGAGTTTGTCCTGGTGAGTACCGGACTGCAAGATCTGAGATATGAAAGCAGCGTCGGACGATGACGATACGCGGGAGAGCGGTGGCAGCGTTTCGAGCAGAGTCGTGGCACGTTGTCGAAGAGTGTTGAGCTTCGCCGCTGGGAGAGGCTGAAGAGGAGCGGAAAGAGCAGGTAGAGGAGGTGTGAGAGTCCACCATGAGGTCGCGCCAGGGACGATCTGCTTGGTAAGTGATGATCCAATGTGTATGTAGGTGCACGCACGGAACCGCTTGTCGGGTGAGGGTCGGCGACTACCACAGGAGAGGGCGCTTCCGATTTCTTGTTCGAGGCAGCCGCAGGGGCTGCTCGCGCTACTGCGGGAGCTGAAGCAACCTCGTCCTCCTCTCCATCGTCTTCTTCATCCTCATCCTCGTCATCCTCTTCATCTGCCTCGTCGTCTTCATCTTCCTCGTCGTCTTCCTCCTCGTCCTCTTCTTCGGCTTCATCTTCGTCCTCGTCTTCATCACTGTCACTTTCTTCTGCCTGGCGAGTGGCAGCGAGTACCTCAAAGTCCATGCCCTTCATGAACTCCTTCAACGCCTTCCTCACGTCCTTCTGCAACGTCAGCTTACTACAAGTCGAGAGGAAAGAGGAAAGATTACCCACCTCACTGCCGGAGGTACTTGGCTTTGGACCCTTCTCTGCAGGCTCCTCACCATCGCTGTCCACGCCAGCGATCAGATCCAGATCCTCATCATCCCCACCGAGATCCTTCACCGCCTGTCGGAGCTCATCGCTGACTTTGGCTTTGCCCTTGCCTTTATCGATCGAACTTGGTCCAGCGATCTTGCTAGACGTGCCAGCCTGCTTCGGAGGGGCGACTACAGTCTGCGAGACCTTGCGGCCCTTGTCTCTCTTGCCCATACTGCTTGTGTTCTTGACTAAAGTCATGGCAGACGAGCAGTCATAGGTGGACCTCCGGTTCGCAGACTTTCCGGGACAAAATGCAGAAAATAGCCCCGAAATATATTCCTCACACCCAAGGACGTTGACAGTGGGCAAGGTTCCTACTGGCTACACCTCTACTATATACTGCACGCTCAACTAGCTACAAGGCAGACGAGGAGGGAGGCTCGGAGCATCATGTCGCACGGCTTCAGACAGTCAGCTTCACACATCTCAGGAGGTTCTCGGAGCTGACGAACAGGGACATGCCCCCTCCGGGCGGGTACGAGACGATCAAGTACAAGCGCAACTTGCCGACCCGGGGACCGGGAGGTGCTGTGGTGTTCGGTGTGGTTGGTGCTATCTGCGCCTACGGATTCTGGAGAGTGGGGCAGGGAAACCTTGAGCGAAGGTGAGTTTGCGTAACCAACATTCCACTCTGTGCCAAGAAATGTCGTCGTCGTCACACAAGCCTCACATCGGATCCTTCGCTTTCACTACCTGGCTCCCTGGCTTGAACCAGACATGTCGGGCATCGCTGACGATGCAGAGAGCTCAAGCGCGAACAAGCATGGTCCCGTATTCACCTCGTCCCCCTCATCCTCGCCGAACAAGACCGCGACGCTTTCCGACGAACACAAGCCGCCCTCGCGCGCGAGAAGGAAATCATGAAGGACGTACCGGGATGGGAGGTCGGCAAATCGGCATACAACACCAAGAGGTATACCCCAAACACGATTGTCGTGCTGTGAGGGTGAGGACGAGCATATGTATATCATCGCATGGCCAACCTTCCGGACACAACCTTCCCTCCAAGCGGGATGTTTATCGCTTCCTGTACTCCTCGCACTTCGGCTTGAGTGGCAGGGTAACATGCGCTGCATGGTTGGTGTGGGGGATCGCTGGCAGGGTCTGATTACTTGCTACAATATGGCTGGGCGCCCGGCCCGCCGTGAGGCTTCTATCTCAATCTATTTACATATTAACATTGTGGGCTTCTCATCTCTTCTGGTTTTCTCCGCCTCTCTTTCCTTTTCTTCTCCGCCGAGTGACCTGTGTGTCGGGTATGCGTGTGGGTTGTGTGTGGTGTGATGGGTGTCGGTTGACAGGGTCGAGCAAGACGGTGTCACATGTGGCACGTCGGCCTAGAACACAGTTGACATGAGGGGGTGGACAGTGAGCATTTCGGGCGAGACGCCTTTGGCACTGAATGACTTCGGGCCAGATGTAGGTGTGTGCTTGTGCCGGTCGCATGGCTGCACATGTGTCAGCGCGTGTGATCAGGTTGCCGCCGGAGGAAGCTCACGAGGGCCACGGACTCATCCGAATCGACCGACGAGACGCTCGACTCGCTGTCCTCTGAGCTGAGCGACGAGATGCTGTCGCTCCTTCTCTCTCGATACCTCGGGCGGGGAGTGGCTCGATAAATGGCTGTTGATGACGAGTGTGTGGAAAGCGCAGACAGTTGATGTTGGGCTTCGGGGTCGGCCTGGTCGGCTGGATCATCCTGCACACAAGGGAGCAGAGAGAGAGAGTGACGGCGAAGATGAGGCTGGCTAGCACTAGAGGCATGGTGGTGCGTGGTGGGTGCGACGGTATCGCAATGTCGAGTGAGAATGAGTGATGTTGAATGTCGAGAGTAGATATAGAGCGCAACGACCTCGTGAGCAGGGGGGCCGCTCGGGTTGTGGGGGGTGAGGGGCGTTCAGTGATTCCAATGACGGTGTGGCTGTCTGTTGTCGTGCGGCGAATCTGCCGAGGGCGCTGTATACACAGAAAGGGGTAGTAGATACAGAAGGATGGGCGTAAAGGAGGGGCGGGGTGGGGAAGTCCAACCGCGATAAGTCAATCGAATGAATTGATCGGACGGCAAACCTTGGCAGATGCAAGATTTGCAGGTGGGGTGGGTACTGCGGGGGATGAGGTGGCGTAGAAGGAATGAGCGACCGGCGCTCAGTCTTCTATGTATTCTCTGCTCGTTTTTGCTCGTGATGTTGCCTTGCACTGCACTGCAGCGGGCTTGCTTGCTTAGCGCAGAGCTGTGACCGTTGGATGAACGCCCTCGTGCAGGTAAGAAGAGGACATGGCAACATCAGGACATCAGGTTTGTTCGTCAGGACTCGCTCGCCGCGCTAGCCATCCTTTGCCGCAAATCGATCCACAAACTCGGATCCATCTTTGGCTCTTTGTGGTCGGTTTGAGGGGGTGAGACGGCAGAGATGACTCGAGGAGACGGAGGAGTAGGACGGAGTTTGAGGGTCACCTTTCGAGGAATCGGACTGGACGCTAAAGGTTAGCGCGGATTTGAATTTCTTTGAAACGGCTCTGATGCGCAGTCAGTCCGACGGGTGGCTTCAGCCACCCCGAGACGACGAGCACTGCCAGTTGGTCAGAAGACGCAAACGGTCCTTGATCAAGGTCTGCGTGGATTTGTTCTGCATGAGGCTATAGCTGGCTAGAGGTAGATGAATATCGTACAATCGATCGTGGGCATTGATCTTGATCTACAGTATCTCACAGAGAACGGGGAACAAACAAGAGCCACGAGATCAGCTGACCCCATGACCAATGGCCCATGGTTCAGGGTACAACCTGTGCCAGTGCAAGTGCCAGTGCCAGCAGTTGCTTCCGACTTTCACGCACCCTCATCCTAAGCGCTCATCGACCTGACCCATGCTTCGAGGCGTGACAGGTTGTCGAGGTCGAACACCGCTTCGTCTTTCTGTGCATCACACGCATCGCGTGTGCGTTCGTCTGTGTTCGTCACAGCGGCACGGTCGAGCAGGCGGATGATGTCAGCGATCTTGGACGCGTTCTGCTATCAGTCTTCGACCAAGCGACAGATGCTCGTTCCCTCTACTACTCACATCGAAGAATGTCTTGGGGATTTCGTCGTGGGAGCTTGGAGCGTCTTCGTCTACGTGACTATCAGGCGTGGCAGGTGCCTGCAAATGGGACAGGGGTGTCCTCTCTTGCGCTGCCCCTCGGGCCAAGCCTTCCGCCAGTCCGCCCACCACACCTCTCAACCTCCCAATCTCCTCGCGCAAGTCGGAGATCTCATCCCGCACATTCGGAACTCTGACATTCCCCACCGCCATACCGTACGGTCCCACCGTGTGGCGCGTATCCGCCGGAGTGGGCGGTCCAACGCTCGACACGCTCGTGTCGAGACTCGCGTTGCCCTCGCCCTCTTCGTCGCGATCATCGCCCTCTGCCGAGGCGGCATCCTGGGTTGCGCCGCTCGGCTGGCGGCTCGATAGAGGCGGAGTGGGCATACCGCCATGTCCAGCAGCCGTGGCCGTGGCCGTCATGGCAGCTGTGTCGGCGAAAAAGTCGGGAAAGAGGGTGTTGAGTTGTTGTCGGACATACGACATCCATACCTCGTCTTGGTCCTGACTCGTTGCGTATGCGTCTTGGTACATGTTGGCGTTGTCATCCTGACTCTCTCTGTCGTCGCCGTCGTTGTCCTCGTCGCGTAGCTCCAGCTCTGCCTCCCCATCGAGCGAAGCCTGGTATCCCCGGTCGGAAAGACGGTCGGGCGTCCACGAAGGGTTCTCAGCATGGGCAGAGACGAGCGCCTGATCGTATGCGGCAAGGTCGAGCTCCAACACTGACCCGCTCACACTGACCTCATCGTCCTCCCCATTCTCCTCATTCTCACGGGGTCCTTCAGGTGCAAGAGCCGCAGTAGGCGGGGGCGAAGGCAGCTCAAGAGCCGGTCCATTCCATCCAGCACTCTCGTCATCCAAACGAGAATCGCTCCCAGAGAGAGGCATGAGCGCATACTGCATGGTACCGCTGACCACCCTCCCCCCAACACTCACAACCGACGCGCTGGCCACTCTATCCTTCGCCTGCGGGTTCGCCTGCGGGTGGCCAAGTGCCGAGCTCCACGTATGATGTGGGCCTTCTACAACTAACGAAGCGGAGATGTTGCGCGGGGCAGAGGAGATGGACGGGCGCCATCCTGCCCGTCGACGAGGAGGAAGGTCGACATAGCTACCGCTGCGACCACTGGCGAGACGCGGTTTCTGTTTTTGTTTTTGGGGTGTGTCGGGCAGAGGGATTGAGGCGGGCGTTATTTGCGGAGAAGGGGGAAGGGGTATCTCGAGCGCGTTGGCGGGTGTCATGATGCGTAGCCCTTCTCACCAAACGGTTGAGGATGGTGGTGGTAGGGATGAGTTCGTGAGAAAGTCATGACTGGTGGAGCTTGTTTGGCGTTGATGGTGCACGGACACGAACAGGCGCGTACAGGCGACGCGTTGAGTGATGCGCACAGACACACACTCACACACACATACACACAGAGAGGACGCGTTTCGCAGACCAACAATTGATGCACATTGTCAATATACAAGGCATGTCAAAAGCCATCGACAACACTTCTTCTATACTCACACCAGATAGCAGATAGAAAAACCCTCACCCAGATAAAACCCAAATTTCTAAGCCGTCGCCGCGCCCCGCCATGGCTGATGACTCTTCTGATGGCTGTGCAGTTGCGAATGACCATCGTCAATCTCGTCTCCCTCCATGAAATCCAGCTCTTCTGCAGTGGCTTTTCGATAGCGGTCCGCGCGGCCCGCCTGTGCAGAGGCGAGGTTGTAGTTACGTCCAAAGTTTCGCAGAGCGTTCACGACAAGATCGATATCCGCGTCGATGGGTCGAGCGGCTAAGTATGAGATTTGGCTGAAAATTTTGAGCGGCATTGATGACTCACCCAGTAGATTATCTTGTGCCACCAGTCGCTTCGACTCTCTGATCAGGATCTTGACGATGAAGGACCACGTCATTGCGATAAACACATCAAAGTCGCCAGTGAGCGAGACGTCCGGGACGACTCGGATCGTATGGCAGAGCCGCTGGGCGACTGCGACAGCTTGAGTGTTCTCTGCGCCAAAGGAGAAGACGTCAAAGAGGAACATCCAGGCGCAGCCGATGACAAAGTGCTACACCGTCAGCCAATGCGACGCTGTGTCTTGCGGAGCACTGACCAGACTGATCACGTCCTTCCTCACTGGCTGCACATAATGCCAGTCTTGCGCCTTGCCATCCCACACCGCCCAATTAGTCCGCCGTTCCGGTGGCATATCCGCCTCAATCCGCAACAACGCCTGGTAGATCTCCTCGTAAGCTTTGGGTGTCCTGATGCGAGCGGTTCGAGTCCAGCCGTGGCCCCTCTTAGCAGCACCGCCGTTGCCAGACGGAGATGAACCATTGGTCGGAGGCGAGAAGTTCTGGAACACCGCTTCGTAGTTTTGCCAATCCAAATATTCGTCAATGCCACCAGGCGGAGAGACGGATGTGCTGGCATCCCTAGTACGGTTTTCCAACCCGGGCTCTGGCTTGAGGTACATGAGCTTGGAGGATTTCTCGAGCACGTCCAGAGCGCGAATCCGGATGATATACGATGTTCCGTCAGCGTAATGAGGCAAGCGGCGGTCCTCAGTCGCGTCGTAGGTGGAGCTAATGCTCCAATCATCTGCGGGCGTGACGAGTCCCTGAACGCGGTCAGCTCGGATGACAGATACCTAGCTGATCTACTAACCAGCTCATACTCATGTAGTGGCTTTGGGTAGGGAGTCGTAATGACCTCATCCGCCAATGCAACGGGATATTGAGAGGAGATGGAAGCAGCTCGGTCGACGATAAACAATGACCAGCTACTTCTTCAGCGAGCCTTCCCAACACCCAGCAGCGTCAGACTCACAAAGCCCAGATACGCTCGCCCAGTTCAATCGGATCACTCGGCGCCGGAAGTACGTATGACCGATGTCGCATAATGTTCACCAAATCCCCTCTCTGATCCTCGGGTATCGGACTTGGTTTGTGCAGACTCGAGGGTATCTGATGAAGCCCACAAGAAATTGCCAGTCTATACCGTTAGACTACCGAGTCGATAACGTTAAGTACGCCTCACCTTGCTGCTTGCCCCGTCATCATCCAGCCCTCATGATATCGCGCTTGCGAGAATTTGTATACTGCCAGCATAGTCGAAGCCCGGACTGCATCGAACAGTCTGTCGGCTTGACGAATCGATTCTTCCAATTTCTCGGTGGCGATTTTGCAGAAATGAGGCTCTAGAGCACGAATAGATGGCGACGTCGAGATTCTCGATGCCAAGAGATACATCGTGTACAGCATACAAGGATGCGGACGTTTGGCGACAGGCAAAGTGAGTCTTCGGTCAGCATATCGCTCGCAAGGGCGCAAAGCGGGCTCACTGTGCGAAGAAGCGCGGGATGTGGAATTCCTGGCCGAAGACGCGCATCCCTGAGAAAAACAGATCGAGCCTGACTGTCAGCTGATTCAAGTGACGAATACCGCTGGACTCACAAGTGGTCTCGCGCTACACGAGGTAGATCAGCAGCGTCAAACCAGCCTCCCACCATTTCCAAGCCAGTCCCTCCCAGGTCGATGTCGGACTTCCACCCAAAGCCAGTGCCGTCCCCTGCGACAGGCAGCGGTCGTGGTGAAGGATCGGGCTCGTCGCCGACGATCCCGAGGACATTCTGCACCCTGCTCGAGCGTTCGAATTGGTCTGGTATGGCAGAAATATTGGCAGGTGATGACTGATCTGAGCTCGTCCGGGGAGGCAGCAAGCTGGGACTGCTATCTGATGAGAACGGGTTGATACTCGGCCTTGCGAGGGGGTCTGTGGAACCTGAAGGAGGAGTAGGTCCCATGGACCTGTCGGTGCTGATAAAGCTGTCCGCGCTGTGAGCTTGCACGGGAGGTGCTGGGGTCGATCCGGTCGAGGAGTTCAAGATGGTGTCGAAGAGGGCTCTGGTACCGGGGGTAATCCCCTCCATGGCGAATACTGATTCCATGCCTGGTGGCACTGCTGAGGCCGGGTGCACTGCCTCGGGTGGCGGCGGCGGGGGTGGCGGCGGTAGGTGTACATGCGGGGCAGGAGCTGGATGGGGAGCTGGCGAGGTCGATGTGGCAGAGAACGAGTTGACCAGACTCATAAAGCCCGGATCTAGTGTCGCAAAGTCGAAACCCGTCGGTTGCGCGGGCAGCGTGGGCACGGTGTTCTGGCTAGCCCCGAGCGCGCTACCATGCCCGGGACCGCTCGAGCCCAGGAAGATGCCTCCGCCAAAGCCTGGGAAGAACCCTGTCGAGCCTCCATCAGACAGAGTATGCACGACATTGAGGTCGAAATGGGTTTCTTCCTGGAAATCCATCGATCCATCGGGTCCATCCACCTCGCTTGACCTCCTGGACGAGTCCGGGGGCGGTGCCCCGCCCCGGAGGAGTGTCTCGAGCTCTGCGACCTTGTCCTCGAGCTGGCGGACGCGACTGACGGGCTTGCCATTATCGTAGATGCACTCTCGGCGCAGCTTGCGACAGTGATCGCATGGATCGGGCTTGTTCCCGGAACACCGGATGCGCCGCTTGCGACAGTACAGACAGGCGTCTCCTCGCTGCAGTGGAGTCTTGTGCGAGAGACTCGACGGTCCAGCGACGTGCACATCGTCCTTGGGCATCGTGGGCGACTGGCGGCTGAGCCGTGCAGGTGAGATTGACGAGTGTTTGAGACTGTCGGAGCTGGCTGTAGTCTGATCTGTGTGTCTGACGGTGTCGATGCCGAAAGTCGAGATGGAAATCGTGACATGACGGTGCGGTGTCAGGGTAAGCTCTCGGCGCACGTGGGGCGGATCTCGTCGGACCTGGAAAACCAAAGTTACGTAAAACATTCGAATGGTCCTCCACTTTTGGCTAAATGAGATTTGGGCGGCGGGGAGGTTTAAGCACCACCACAACCACTTTTGTATTTCAGTAGGTGTACGAGCCAACTCGCAACATGCCACCTCCTCCGCAGACCGTCGCGGGCGGCACGACGTTTGACAAGAGTAAGCTTCGTAGCTCCAGATGCTTGGCATAGCTGACAAAACAGTGAAGATGGGTGCTATGATGGGCAGTGAGTCTTCTCGACACCAATCTTCAAGTCCGACTTGCACAGGGCGAGACGTCAAGTCGGGATAGCAGCACGGCTGACTCGCCACAGGTATGGTGGGCCTCTCTATCGGTGCCATCTTCGGCATCTTCGCCATCCTTCGCGCTGGCCCTGGCCCCCGCGGAGTAGTGGCCACTCTGTCGCAATACATGTTGTCGTCCGCTGCGACATTCGGATTCTTCATGTCGATCGGTTCGGTCATCCGTACCGACTCTCCGTACGGTATGCCAGAAGCACGCATGGCAGCCATGCGCGCGACGGCATGGGGGCACATGTACCGCAGTTCGAGGCAGCGATACGAGGTGGAGATCAAGGAGGAGCCGCGGCGGTGAGCCTCGGCCTCACAGCGAGAAGGAGGCGAGGGAGCGAAGAAGAGAGTGACGCCGAGACGAGCGCGGAGTGGATGCATCGACGACGAGGAGGAGGAGGAGGAGGAGGAGGGAGAGGGAGGAGAAGTATCACACCAATCACGACTTGCACATACAGGAGATGTCAAAAGTCCACTCATTCTTCCCATTTGACGACTAAATGTTGTCCTTTCAGCGCTTCGTCTACATACTTATCTCATACGACCTCCCCTCCAATCGCATTGTCCTCATTGTCCTGGCCATCAGGAGGCCATGCTCATCTCATTCGACGGGTCGATCCGAGGCTCTCAGGAAACCTGTCCTCGCTAACTATCAGCACCGAGCTGGAAAGCCCATTGTCACAGCTCACAGGGAAACGACACTCCCTGTCTGACATGTCCTCCTGTACTAACTCCACTCGCGAGTCGTCCGGTCCTTCTGCTGTTCTCTCGCTCCCTTCATGCCGTGTTGCGCAGTCGCACCTCGTCGTGGACCTCAACGTCTCAGAGGGCACCCTGCCCTCCGTGCCGTTACGTCCGTCCCGGGCTGTGATGGCCTTCCGAGCTTCTTCTCTTCGCGCCCTCAGCCTGTCGTACACCAGCGTGATGAGCCATATGATGGGCATGATGTTGAGAATGGGAGTGGGTAAGACAGAGAGACCTGCGCAAGCGGATCCATGAACGCCCTGCTCAGTGCTCAGTGTGTTGATGGGACCTGAGACCTGCGCTCCCTGCCCTGCATAAATGATACATGCCACTGCCGTGCATATGCATGATGCATGATGCATAATGGATCTTCCCCCGACTGACTGACAGCCTGTCCTGTAGATGGTAGATGCCGAGGACCGTGATGTATCATACATGATACTGACTCCATACTCGTGCGTTCTCCCTCACTCTGCCAATTGCCCTTTTGGCTCTTTGACCTTTTTCACCTTGGACGCTAACGATCAGCTGAGACGGAGAAGGAGCAGATGAAAGACTCACCCTCCCGACTGACTGTCGTCCCAGTTGCATAGCCATCCGGGAAACAGTCGACAATCCGCTTGTACAGCCTGCTTCTCATATTGTTCTCAGTGTACTCCTTGCCCTTCATACGGTCGATTGCAAACCCATAGTCACTTCCTCCTCAGCAAATTCCACACAAAAGTCAGCCCACTCACCTCAAGCGCTTGTTGAGGTCGACCATGTCCTGCATGTTCTCGAGAAGCTGTTCGAGCACGAACCGCATTTCCGGCGTCCAGGAGAACCGCTTAGGAGGTTCTTTAGGTCGTTCGCCCGGCTGAGAGGGCTGATCGTCATCTCCGTTCGGGTGACCTGGATCTGTTGGTGGCGGCAGTGTCGATGCAGGCTCGCCATTCGAGCCATTCGCATGCTTCTCGTCTTCTCATCAGTGACAAGCCGAATCACTGCGCCTGCAACACGTACCCCACTCTTTCGCGGCCGCCAGCCACGCCGCATGACTATCTTCATATTTCGTAGTCCACTGCTCTTTCTCCTCCTCGACAAGATCTTTCAAATGAGTGATACCGGTGTGCTCGCAGTCCAGTAGAAACTGCCAATATCCCTCATGACATAGCTTTGTCATGAGTTTCTGGGAGTCAGACCCTCTCGAAAAGCAGTTCGCACGACTCACAGTCAGCGTAAACGAGTTGTATGGCAGAACGCTAGGCAGCGCGCTGAACAACGTCTCGTTGAACATGTCGCAGCGGTAAGCAGCTTCTCCGACTGTTTGCAGCGGCGCTCTGAGATGCTCGGGAAATTTGGATTTCGTATTCGGATTCCACGGATCTGTTATGAGCATTCTGTCGCACTGGGTTAGACGGAGGCTCACGCTTCATACTCTCCTCCCGTAATGCGCGTAGCTTGTTACGCACTTCTGTTGGGAACGTCGGGAAAGGGGGCAACAACTTCGGATCAGACACCAATCGCGCAAAAACAACACGGCTCACTCTCGGATCTCGCGCAGCGTTCTTGAACAGCGCTCGGTCAATGACCGCCGGCGGCTCCGATGGGGAGGGAGTCCCTGCACCACCTCTGGCACCTGATGACCCTGGACGGTCGTCATCGTCATCGATAGCTATCGGCGAGCTCCTTGTGCCGTCCTGGGAAGAGCCCTGGCCATATAGCCTCTCGTTGGTAGCTTGTGCCAATGATCTGCGAGGCCCAGAGGGACCAGCGACAGGTTTAGGCGCCTTCCTCACACCTGTCCTGGACTTTGCCTTGACCGGCGACCTAGATCATCAGACTGGATGTTGACGGTAGTCCAAAAAAAACCCACTCTTCCATGAGCTCCAACGGGCCGCTGTGCACGTAGAATCCCTCCTTCTTCGGCCGACCAAAGTGAGTTGGAGCGTCGACGAGCAATTCCGAGTCATCGATGAAGGGATCCTCCACATCGTACTCTTCTGCCTTCTTTACCTTTACCTGCGCTTCAGTTTAGAAACGAGGCTTACACCTTCAAGACTGACCGGCTTTCTTCGCTTCTTCGGTTTGTTCTGGTCGCCATATTTCTCCTCGAGCTGTCTTGCTATCTCCTCGGCTTCCCTGACATCGTCAAAGTCGAGGCCGGGCACTATTGGGGCGTCCAGCGGTATGGCTGAGCTGGGTCCACTCCCATCCGGGACCACTGTTTCAGGCTTGGGCCGTTCCTCGCGCTCCTCATCTGGTGCCGCCCAAACTTCCACCATGCCCCTCTCTCGGGCATCCTCGAGGATATTCCACTCGAGCGTTGATCCCGGCTCGAGCATCGCCCGCTCCAGACGGATGGTCTTCATGGGCGGCGGAGGCGGAGGGAGATCTTCCTCCTCGCTTGGGGAACGTCGTCGGGGTCGTTTCTTCTTTGGCACGAGCTCATTGGTGACTTCGCCGCTCACGCCCGCCTCGACTGCTCCTTCTGCATTCACGGCAGCGCCGTCTGGTCCACTCTCCACTTTGACCGTCACGGGAACTGCGAGCTCTCCGCCGTCCGGTCCACGAGCATCTAGCAGCTCAATATCCTGTCTATAAGCCTCGGCAGCTTTCTCTCTTGGACTTTGCTCACACTTCCTTCCTCTTCCTCGCTGTCCGCCTCACTATCTTCCCCATCATCGTCCTCGTCTTCTTCTTCTTCATCCTCTTCCCCCTCACTGCCCGAAACCTCCTCGACTTCCTCTTGCTCCTCTACATCCTCGGAGCCTTCGTCATCTTCTCCCTCTCCTCCATCTGCCATGTCCACATCATCCTCGGGTCTAGACTGACTAGGACCCGCATTGGGAAAGCCCTTGAGGGTCGAGTGTTCGCTGGAAAGAGAAGACGGTGGGCCGGTAGTGATGTCGCCGGGCTGTGGTGGAGAGGACACGGGGTCAGTAAGGGAGGAGGAAGGTCCGGAGGAGGGGAGGACCATCCCGGTGGGCTTGTTGGGAGATCTGCCAGTGGTTTTGGTGGGCGAAAGTGACTGATCATCAGTCCACCATGCATGATACCCAACAAATTATCAAGACAGACGTGAGACCGGGAGGTTGCACCGGATTGCCTTGCCGAGGCTCTGGCGGGTTGACTCGGCTTGGTCAACAATGTTTGCAACATTGCCGGCGGCGTGAGTCGCGCATTCGAGAGATGCGAGTGGACTGACGATGACCGGAGGGGGCCCGGGGGGGTGATCTACGCGTCTCTTAGAGCGAGAGGTGTTGAAGAGGGTGGATTGATCTTTGGCGACTTTATCACGTGGTCATGAGTCAAGATGAAGAGAGAGAGATGGAGTTGATGTTGCGTTCAAAGAAGTCTAAAGTGGGCTCGGCTCCCTGGCCCTCATTACCCACTCGTACTCCGCGTACCGGGGGCATTACAAGTCTCCAGTCTATGCCCGGCCACGCGCCGCGTTGTCGGTGTCTCAAAGAGGCGCGTCTAGCGACGACATATCATCACTGAGATTGACTCGAGCTGCACCGTGTCCAGTCTCTTTGATGGCCAACAGACTATGCTTCCTGGGCAGCTCTTGCATTTCATGATCACCACTATACATGCATAAAGCAGCACGAAATCTACGCCACAATTGAAGTCTTGGGCTGAAAGTGATAGAGCGGGATCAAATTGGCCTGCCTGCCTTGCTTGTGATCGCTGGTCGTGCCTGGATTACGGGCTGGTCTCTCTCGAGGCGGTGACTTTCGCTTGTTGCTCACATTTCTTGTCGCCCTCGTCTCCCTCGTCTTCTCACGCGCCCTTCGCAGTATAGGTGCCAACAGGCTGCAGGCTCATCCCCGACAGCATAGCTGCATCGAGTCCTCCACGAACGGCTGCGACGCAATAGCGATATGCGTCTCGCAGCACCGCAAATAGCACTAGCCGCCCTCGGGCTAGCCACCGCAGTATTTGCAGACGGCGGTTTTGGAGAAGCCTGCTCGTGAGCTGGACGCCGAACTTGCTCGACATGTGAGAGCTCATGGTGCAGACAAGCCAACACCCACCTGTCGACCGATACATGGGCTCTGCTCACCGATTGCGACGCGACCACTTACTGCGCAGACAACGGCACCTGCGCGTACAGGGGGTGCAGGAAGGACACCTATCCTTACGGCTACAATGGGGTCGCCTTCGACCAGCTTCCGCCGCTCTGCCCTACGGGACAATTGTGCGATAGCTCTCTGGTCCTCTGGATGGAAAAGCTGACTATCAGCTGCCCGGATGAGATGGACCAGTGTCTCGATCAGGTTCCAGTAGGCGGTGTATGCCAAAAGGATCGTGATGGTGAGTCCAAATTCGCATCGAGACGAGATAATCCTGAGCCGCAGACGAGTGCATCCCACCTTCGAACTACAAAGATTTGAGTGGATACCTGAACATCAATGGGACGATCTGCCTCAACTACACTTGCTAGTGAGTAGGAAAGCTGCGTAGTGAGCATCGCGCTGACAGCAGCTACGCAAATGTGACTCTGGGCCAGACTTGCGTCACTGAGAACACTCAGTACACCGGATACACCGATGGCGGCGGCACATACTCTTACATCATCTCCCGGGACAAGTGCGACTCGTGTCCCAGCGAGATCGTGTAGCGCTGACTCGAAGCTGCGCCAACGGCATGTATTGTGACGGTACATCACTGCAATGCATGAAGGACAAAGCATTTGGTGTGGCTTGCTCTGGAAACAAAGAGTCAGTATACTCCGTCTGCGACGCCAGTTCAGAGTTGATTCGCAGGTGTTTGTCATATAACTGCGGATCCGATGGAAAATGTGGGAAACAGGCCGATGATCCCATTCATCCCGGATCATACGTCTACGTCTTGGTCGGATTGGGCATAACATTCCGTGAGCTTTGACATGGCTGCGTTAAGCTCCGAGACTAAGAACAGTGATTGTCGGCGTCATGCTCAGTCTGTGGTTCACACATCGCAAATCGAGAAAGGAGAACCAAATCAAGCTCGAGCAATACTACAACGAGCAGATCGCCTTCCGACAATCCATTATGTCCATGTCTCATGCGAAGAATTCGCTACTCTCCTTGCCGCCAAACACCGTACGTCTCCTGCTTGAAATGAAGGTCATTGCTGAGCCGCAGACTTCGGATCAGGCCCGTCGATCCGTATTTGCTCCGAACGACGATACCTACGGGTTTGCCTCTGGTCAAGACGCGCGTATACCCAATCTGCGCCGAGACAGCAGTGCGGCGTGGTCCGACGCGGCGGATAGCGAGGTCTTGTTATTTGAAGACGGCAAGAATGGCGGCAGCTCCGGCTCGCGATACCGAGGATGATTCCATAGGGTTTTTGATCCCTCACAGCACGGCAGAGACGACGAATACGACCATGTCGACCCTAATGGACAGTCCATCTGATGACCACGACTTATGCATTGATGTTGTTACACGTTGCGATTTGATTGTGATGATGAGTCGAGCGATGGGGTACAGTCTAATGTCTACAATACAGCGAGCATATCTTCCACCTTGGTGAACTTCTCCCGCTCCTTCTTGCCTCCTTGGCGCTTAGCCGCTTCCCGCTCGGCAGCATCGATCTTGGCCCACGCAGCCAAGTCGACCACCTGGCCGTCTTTCAGGCCTCTCTGGACAGGCTCCGGAATACCAGCGTCCGGTTCGCGCAGCTCCAGGACGTTGGAGGATGGTTCCAAAGACAGATGGTCATCCATGACTTTAGCCGCGAGACCATAAGCGTCATTCATCGTACTAGCAATGACGCCGACGGGACCACGGGCCGCCCATCCTGCAACGTATATGCCTGGCACCTGCGTCTCAGCTCCGCCCCTACACCTTCAGATCAGATATGGAGGAACGTACCTGTTGACCATCCGAGTCGACCACTCTGCCTTCGACGTTCCGCACTCTTCCTCTAGACGCATCGAATGGGAGCTCCCACGAGCCTGACCCGTCAAGGAGGGGTTCCGAGCGATATCCCACGCTCTCGACAACCATATCCGTCGTGGTCGTCTTGGTCTCGCCTGTCGGTCTGGCTGTCCAGCCTCCTCGTGAGTCCGCCCCTAATGCGTTCATCGCCCATTCGACTCCTCCTACTTTATCTTCGTCCCCTGCTTTAGGCAAGAAGTGCAGAGGCGACTTGAGGAAGTCGAGCTCGAACGATTTGTCCAAGCCCGCTTCGCTGGACTTCTCCATCAACCCAAGCAGGCGAGTCTTCATTCGGTCACCGGTGACCATACCCTTTGCTTCACTCATCAGGGCCGGGTCGACACCACTATAGCTGACATCGGGGAGCTTGAGCATCTCGCGGAATTCTTTGGTTGTGAATGCCACTTGGCCCGGACCTCTCCTTCCAACCGCCCGGACTCGCCGGACTTTGCTGCGCGCAAGCACGTCCAATACGCCGCTGGGCATATCTGTGCTCTCTAGCTCAGACACGGGCTTGAGCAAGATGCGCCCGACGTCCAAGGCGACGTTGCCTTGTCCGACGATGGTGACGTCTTCTATGTTCTCCAGGTCGGGCGAGAGATGGGAGAATGCCGGGTGGCCGTTGTACCAGCTGACAAATGCCAGTGCGGGCCATACCCTTCCAAGAGGGTGCGAGGAGGATGACGAGCCTGTGACGGAGCCGAGAGGATTCGATAGCGAGGCACCGTAGGTCAGGATGAGAGTGGAGTAGTATGGCCGGATAGCAGAGAGGGGCAAGTGCAGTGCGTGGGGGTAAGTGTAGGCAGAGAGCGTCGTGCTGGGCGATGGGGTCGATGAAGAGGCTGACGGCTGGGTGCCTAGTGAGACGTTGCCGAAAAATTTGAATCGAGGATCGGTAGAGAGCTCGTCGAATTTGTGCTGGCAATTCTAGATGTAAGCTACAGATCACAGGCGGCGCTCGAGACTGGGCTCGGCTCGCTCACCTTGACCTCGGGATGATCCGGGGCGACACCGAACCGTACCAGACCATACGGCGTAGGTAGCCGCTCATACATGTGCACCTCTACATCCTTCCCCGCAGGCGTGTCAGCCGGTATAGAAGTCAGAATGCGCGAGGCCGTGTAGAATCCGGAAGGGCCCGAGCCAATGATGGCGACTTTAAGAGGTCGAGTACTGACAGCGGCGGAGGAGGCGTGTCGCCTGCTTGAGCTAGAAGCTCCGTGACGAAGACATCGAGCGCATCTCTGCCCCCGCGAGACGAGTGAGAGCATGATGCTGCAATGCCTGTCAAGAATGAGGTGGTGTTACTCTTCATAGAGCTACAGAGTCGAGCATATTAGTCGTTTCGTCGGCCCAGCGTGCCTGAGCCGTAACAGCCCGGAGAACGTCAGAGTGGGGTCAAAGTGGGGAAACCTCGAACCAAAGTCTGTGCCGACCAGACGCGCCTGTCTCTTGTTCGTCTGCAACATACATAAGACTCTCAATCACGCCGCCGAGCGGACTCGAATGGCATTCGCATCACTTTCAAGATGACTACCGATATCTGGGCCGAGTGGATTGTTTGGGCTCAGGACCTGCTCCGCGCACTGTCTCTCGTGACGCTGGGCCAAGTCTGGCGGGCCATCTACAATCCGCCCACACCGCTCAACCTGTCCATCGCGGCTGTGGTCGTTGCCTACAAGCTGCCAGAGTACTGGAAGAGATGGCAGTCATATCGTCTCAGTCGGCGGGTTGTCTCGTTCCAGTGGCCAGCGCCCAAGGTGAGCGCGTCAAATCTCGTTGGAGGAGAGCTGAGCAGGAGGAAGCGGATCCGGTCTGGGTCGGACGGGTCATCGAAAACCCTTCAATATTCTCGCACGAGAATGACGACTCGCTATTGCCTCCTGAAACGGGAAGCACTGGCCAGTCAAGGAAACATATCACATGTTTCGACCCATCCACCGGTGTAAGCTAGTTTCGGGCAGAGATTTATGAGGAGCTCACGCTCAGTATCATTTGACGACTCTGCCACTGCTCAGCAAAGACGAAGTCGCGGCTCAGGTTCAGAGGGCGCATGACGCTCAGCCGAGATGGGCCGCAACGAGCTTTGCCCAGCGGCAGATGCTCATGCGCAGCCTGAAGGCATGGGTGTTGCGAGACATGGAGGTCATCTTGGATGTCGCTTGCAGAGACACGGGCAAGACTCGTGAGCTTCTGATCTGTGTCGCTTGGAGTGGGCACTGATTATTGAGGCGTCGATGCGACCTTCGGAGAGATACTAGTGACTCTGTCCAAGCTGGACTGGTGAGCACCTTGGCAATCTCTGCCAACACTGGTCACTAACATTAGGTTGATCAAGCACGGTGAACAGGCCCTGTCGCCTCAGAGTCGCTCAACAAACCTGCTACTGGCTCACAAGGTCTCCAAGGTGGGTATCGCTTCGCCCTACGCTCCTAGCTCAGACACAGGTATACTATCGACCGCTAGGGACCGTGCTCGCATGTGTCTCGTGGAATTACAGCTTTCACAATCTCATCAGCCCAATCCTTGCTGCACTATTTTCAGGCAACACGATCGTGCTCAAGTGCTCGGAACAAGTCGCGTGGAGCTCAATGTGGTTCGCTGGTGGGATCCGCGCCTGTCTGCGAGCATGTGGACTCGATGAGGAAGTACTGCAGCTGGTGGTCGCATTGCCAGAAGTCGCGGAGACGGTCACCCGAAACCCGCTCATTCGACACGTTACCTGTGAGTCGGCTCAGCTCTAGAAGCTATCGAAGGACTGACAGAAAGTCATTGGCAGTGAACCTGTCGGTCGTAAGGTTGGTCAATGATCTATCCTGTAGCTACAGCTGACTGTTCAGGTTGCGCTTGCCGCGGCAGAGATCATGGTCCCTACGTGTATCGAGCTCGGCGGGAAAGATCCGGCGTTCTTGTTGCCTTCCGTCGATCTCGACTTTTTCGCCAGCACCTTGCTTCGTGGCGCCTTGTGAGCGCGCTGTACGTGACCGGGTCGGTTATACTGACTGGCAGCCAAGGCGCCGGGCAGAACTGCATCGGCTTTGAACGATTCCTTGTCCCGCGACACCTGCAAGAGAGGCTGATCCAGCTCGTCCTCGAACGAGTGAAGGCCCTCCGGCCTGGCATCGACGTGGGAGCTTTGATCTCGACCGCTCCCATCCCTCGGTTAGAGCAGATCGTGGGTGATGCGGCCAAATCTGGTGCTCGAGTGCTGGCTGGGGGGAAAGCGTACAACCACCCAGACTACTCGCAAGCCGCATACTTTACACCGACGTTAGTGGTGGATGTGACCATGGACATGGAGTTGGCGCAAGAAGAGGTATTTGCGCCGATCATGACTGTCATTCCATATGATTCGGTGGACGAGGCGATCCGGTTGCTCAATGAGAGCCGGTATGGATTGGGCGCAGCGGTGTTTGGTAGTGATAGGGCCGAGTGCCGCCGCGTGGCTCAGAAGCTGGAGTGTGGGATGGTAGCTGTGAACGAGTACGTCCATCTACGCGGTCGGTGCCAAGCTGACGAGCAGTTTTGTCAGCTGTTCATTGAGAGTTCGGTGTCAAGCTGACAATCAGGCCGTGTTCTATCTCAACCAAGGCATGCCATTTGGCGGTGTCAAAGGTTCCGGTCACGGGCGATTCGGTCAGTCTTTCTCAGGTCAATTTTCAGCGACAGCTGATGGCAAGCTGGCGAAGAAGGTCTTCGGGGATTGTGCTCGACGAAATCCGTCACTGAAGACCGATTCTTCCAGTGGATCCGGACGCCGATACCGCGGCCAGTCGGTGAGTATAGACAGATATCGCCCTGGCCCGCCCGTAGCTGAATAAGAAGATTTCCCTATACCACGTAAAGAGGTATACTCGGGGTTCCTGCAGGGGCTACTGGGGGTGGTATATGCTGAGAGCATCTTTGGACGAGCACGAGGCTTGGTGAAGCTCGTCAAGGCGTCTTTGCAAAAGCCATAGCTTGTAGTGTGAAATGCCACTACCTCTTCCAATCTGCCGGCGGCGAGAAAAGACAGGCACGTCCAGATGTCGGAATTGACCTTGCCGGCGAGTAGAATATGGCGTGCTGTTTCGGCTTTGCGTTGTTCGTTCTCTTCTCTTGATAGCTGCAGAGCAAGATGTTGCCTCGTACAGGTCTGAGAGCAGTCACGGCAGCCCGGTCGAGCGGCCCGGCAAGTCAACATGGGCTACATACACGACCACCCGTCCTGCCCTCTAGACTCCTTCCTGTCGCCCGCTCGATCTCAGTCCGCCCTCCTCCAGCAGCAGCGGCGGCGGCGACGACCGCGGCACAACCACAAAGATATCTTCACGCATCAGCTTCGTCGTCCAAGCAGATCCTACCCGAGTCCACAGCGGCAGAAGGTATCGATATTCAGTATGTCCCCCGTCCGACCAGCTGCACTGGTGAGCTGGGTGAGCTGATATCAGACCGATGTCGGCTAGCGAATATGACGAACTGGCGGACGAGGATCTGGACAGGTTGCACGAGTCGCTCGAGGGGGTTTGTGAGGAGTATGGGCAGGGAGAGTGGGAGGTGGAGTATAGTGTGAGTCCAGCCGAGCACGCCGAGCGCAGCGAGGCTACGTCCGTACCATCAGACCTTCACAGCCTACCCCTTGCATCGCAGCTACCCATCGAGCATGCCGAGACTTCAGGCGGTAGCAAGGGTGGCGGAGGGGAATGGGAGGAGGCAGCACTGACGCTGCAGTCCGGAGTGATGAACCTCACCCTCCCCCCTGGTCAATGGGTAATCAACAAACAACCGCCCAACCAACAAATATGGATCTCATCGCCCGTCTCTGGTCCGGCACGATTCGGCCGGTCTCCGGATGGGAAATGGGTGCATTTCCGACTGAAAGGCGTCACGCTGGGCGACGTGTTGGATAAGGAGGTCGGGGATGTTTTGCGCTCCGAGGGCAAGGTAGGGGATGACTGGCCGGGGCTCGGGCTCAGATGAGTCGAGCGGAGCGAGGCTCCTCAGAGGTGGAGAGGATGGTGGATAAGGCTCAGTACGTTGCAGTGATGATGATGCATTGACAGAGTGTATGCTATGCTGATCAGAGCAGATGTGATATATCTTTTCACCACCTGCCATGCCAAGTGAGTGTATGAGGTTGGGTATCGCCATGCTGGGTATCGCCCTCGTCGCCTTTTTGTCTCCTTTGTTACGCCAAAAGTCCCTCTTGTCCCTCGCAAGCCCAACGAAGCTACAAGCATCACCAAGAAGCAAGAAGCAATACCCAATACCCAAGACCATCAAGCTGTGGACTTGATGAAGCGAGAATCTCAAGCATCAAACATCAAGCACGTCGCCCGCCAACGCGATCCAGAAACCACCTCACATACATGTACCCCGCCCGTGTCCGCCCAGTGCAGAGCCCGCGGCGAACAAGGGATGAGCAGTCGCCATGTGCGAGTTGAACTTGTCCTCGCGCGCCTGGCATCAGCTTCCACCTACCCCTGGTCATGCCAACATACGTGGCTGTAGTTGCACACCGGACAGTAGTGGTGCCCAAGTTTGTGCGGGTCTGAAGATCAGCTAACCCGACTCCAACGATGTCATTTGATATCGCTTACTGTGCTTCGTCTTGACGTGGCGCTGACTGTCAGCTAAGATTAGACCGTTTGTAATTTCAGCTCACGTCGAGATCACTGCGCCTCGTGAACCTCATGCTGCAGCTGGGACACGGCCAGACCCTTCGTTCCGACAGAGTAGACTGCTAATCAGCTGGAGCTCTTTGACGGAATGTATCCAGCTGACACGGTTGCTCTTGGGCGATGACTTGTTTTCTTTATCGGTTATGGACCCCTTCTTACGCCTGGCAGATTTTGACCTTGGTGACGAGCCATTGCTGACAGTCCCGGTAGGCGGTGGCTGAGGGTATCGGACTGGCGGGGCAGGCGCAGGGATAGTCGGCACAGTCGGGATGCGCACGGGCATCTCTCGTTCGTAGGACGACGAGCGGGGTGTCGAAGGGGTGAGGGGCGGCGAATCGTCCTGATCATTGCCAAAATCCGAAGGGAGATGACTCCAGATATTCGCGGAAGTGTTGATTGACGGGGCGAACGTGCCGCGTCGCATACGATAATCGTCCTCGGGTGACATTGACTCGTTTTGCGGCATCGGTGGTTCCGGAGCGCCAGGGAGAAACTCGCGCGGGCAGATGACTTCGAAAGAGGCGGATGCACCTGGTCGGCGTGGGCGAGGCGGGACCGCACGGTCTTGCGGCGGTATCCAGCCATTCACCCTGGGTGCTTCGGTCAGCTGTGTCGCCGTTGTGCCATATCGCGTCAAGTTATGAGTGAGCAGGGGAAGCGAGGTGCTGGGGCGCACGCCCAGCATGAACTCTGGCGGAGGAGGCTGGAGTGAGAAGTTGAGGGGCGTCGCGAGGTGCGAGTCGAGGCCTGCGGGGAGAGCCGATGGGGCGAGCGTCTCGAACCTCGTCGACATGTTGT
Source organism: Tremella yokohamensis (assembly GCA_024343385.1). Lineage (NCBI taxonomy): Eukaryota > Fungi > Basidiomycota > Tremellomycetes > Tremellales > Tremellaceae > Tremella > Tremella yokohamensis. The sequence goes on along the minus strand of BRDC01000034.1, from coordinate 448,708 downwards.
TACGGAGGCTGAAGATTGGCCGGTTCGCGGGCAGACCGTCTGTGCCACAGGCGGGGACAGCAGTCAATGTGCTGTCCCGGGATGGTGGGGAGCTGTGAGTCTCGCCCGACTTGCCTCTGTCTTTGCCCCGCCCGCGGCTGGTCGGGCGATTGGGGTCGATGCGGGGGAAGAAAGAGTGGCCGCCGGGCAATGGGAAGTCCCACTGTGCGATCGGGAACGACGGGACGGGCTCTTCGTCGAGGAACTGCGAGGGTGGTGGTCGGGGCAAGAGGTCCGAGGTGAAGCCTGTGGCAGGGTGCACTGAACCTCCAGGCAGACCCAACAGGTTTCCCTGCCACTGCAGAGGCTGGGCGTCGGTGCTAGTAGCGCCGTTGGGGGTGAGGTTTCCATTATCGCTGACCATACTGACGAGGCCTTCTGCGTTGGCGACAGTATCGGTGCCGTTGCCGCTCATCGCTGCCATCATGGCGACTGCCGAGTCGAGTGCGGAAGAAGAAGGCTCGGAACTCCAGCTTGAGCCGACTGCCGAGAGGGGCATGTCAGAATCATCCTCCCCGAGAGAGCTAAAGGAAGCGAGGGACAATGAGAGTGCGGACGGGTGACTTGGGTTGCCGTCGATGGCTGTCCGGACAGGCAGCACGGGCACAGGGACGGTCACGCCGGCGAGGTCGTCGGCGACGGGAGCAGAGCCAGGCGCCCCTGCCGCGCCTGATACTGACGTCGACGCGGGAGCTGTCGTGGGATTGGCGTATACTGCCGGAGTGTCTGGGAAGAAAGGCAGCGGCGGAAAGGGATATGTTTCCCAGCTGCTCGTTGTCGCCTGATGTGTCTGTGTGAGGGGAGAATGGGAGATGTCCCAGGTGCCGGTGTTTGAACAGACGGAAGCGGCTGTGCAGGCTGGGGTGTTGCTGGGGTCGAATGTCGATGCGAGGGGGATGGATTGAGGAGGCGGATCGAATGTCGAGATGTACGGCTGGGGCTGGGGCGGTAGCGGTGGCATGGCGAGGAGGGCGTTGTGAGTCTGCTGGGGCGGATCGACCGTCGCCGTATTCCACCATCCGCCTACCTGCATCTGGATCTGCTGCATCTGAAGCTGTGCTTCGGCAGCTGCAGTGACTGACACTGATGCAGAAGCAGAGGCGGGGTCGAACATGTCTGGGGGCGGGGCGGGGGCGTCGTCTGGGACCTGGAGATCATGTTCAGGTTCGTGGCGGTCGGGCGGGAGAATCTGGGATTGGGATGTAGATGGGCCAGAGGTTTGGGTAGGGAACATTTTCTCTTCCTCTTGACGAGCTGGGGTGCTCTGGCGGGATGGTGGATTGGGTTTCTGTCTTGTGGGTTTTTATTTTCTTTTGGGTCTGTTGGGGGCTTGGGAGGGGAAATATACGTATAATAGATGACGCAGCGAAGAGTGGGAGCTGGTTGGTAGCGTGAGAAGCTGCCTGCTTGCTTTGGTTGCTTCGCCGAGAGGGAAGGAGCGAAAGATGCAAAGATGCGTGCCGCAAGGTCTGGTCTGTGTCGGGAGGCAGGTAGGTTTCGGTCGGCGCCGATGTGTGGGATGGTGCGGTGAAGGGTGATCTGAGGTTGGGATGAGTCTGGACAAAGGCAAAGGGACAGAGAGGCGATCGACGGTGGGTGTGGGTGTGGGTGTGTTGGGAGGGGTGGAGCACCCAGGGACGATGACCGCCACTCAGTCAGACAGACACAACGAAGGGGGTTATATACCTGCCTACCTGGTGACTGATGACTCGTGATTTTCGGTTTTCTTTATTCCCGAGAGAGAGAAGGAGAGAAAAGAGGTCCGTGCTCCGCGTGTCGTTTGGCGTGAGGTAAGTCTCCGGGTACCGGATCGGGTTGGAAGTGGGGGTGACGACCAAACTTACTTACCTTCACGACGGGGAAGATGCAGGTTGTGCGATCTCTGCCCACCCCTGTTTCTTCTCTTTCTCTCTTGTGCGTCCGAAAGGATGGGCAGGGAGGGGATCGGCGCGGCTGGTCTGATAGACAAGGTTCTCTCTTCACGAGATCAAACAAGTGCTGCACACCCGAGCACCGAGAGCCTGTCGGACTCGTGTACTTTTGCAGGACAGCAGCTTGCCTCCGAGATCCCTTATCGCTGGACTGCAACCAGAAGAGCCAAAGGACACAACGGGTAGGTTTGGGGGGGATAAACGTAAACGCAAACGCACGACGACCAACCGAGACCGATCCGCGGCTCTCGGTGCACGGTACGGTGCGTTGCGGCCGAGCGAACAAGTAGTCACGCATCACCGTGCCTCTCCTCTGTGTCTTTGTAGGAAGGGTAGAAGGGAGGGAGGAAGGGAGATCATGCGGCTTCAGGGTGGTCCAGAGTCAGAGACAGTCAGAGACGAGGGTCACAGAGAGAGAAAGAAGCGAAAGGAGGGCGGAGGGGCAGTACCCTCCTTCCTTTGCCTCCTGCCGACTTTTTAACGTTTTGCCTCGTGTCTCTCTCTCTGATTCGAGGGATCCCTGGGATCCCCGGGAGGGATCGACGGCGTGTCTGGTTTGATCTTGTCTTGGCTTGGCCGTGTGTAGGAGCGTTCGCTTCCTTTTGGCTCGTCAGGATCTTCACTGCTCTGCTCTTTCGGACCCGCTCAATATCCTGTTAGTTGTTCGGGCGTCGCACGTCGGCGTGAACGGCGCGGCTAGTACGGTATCGGCGACGAGCGAGCATCAGACTGGTAGTGACGTGCGGTCTGCGGTGTGAACTGGTGGTAACTGACGATCGCCGTTGTGAAGCTACTGAGCTGCTGTGGGTGTAGTGCATCGGCATGGATGGCCAGTGGTACATTCCCATGCCTCAGAATGGACGAGCAAACATCCGTCCCTCCCTTCAGCATCGGCCGTACTGATGATCAGCTGTCAGTCACCGCGCCCCCTCATCCTCGACCCCAAAATCTAAAAGTCCAGAGTTCCAGAGTCCCAGAAGTCTGAATCAGTCAGACGGTCAGACCAGAGCCTCAGACGAGGAGCAGGGAGCAGGACACCGGGCATGAGCATGTGAAAAGACGCAGAAAAATTGTCCGCTGATGCCTACCGACCGTGGAAGCGAGCAAGTGAGAGCAAAATCCTTTCGGATTTTGTCCTTCAACGCAGCAGCTCCTCTTTGTAATTACCGAAGTCATGGACCGTTCACCGGTCATACCGGATTCTGGACCTCCTTGGGGTACGAGTGGAGCCGAGGCGTTTCATCGTGATGCGAGCGAGACACCACACACCGCTCTCCTCAGACAGAGTACTGCGCACCGCGCACCGAGCACCGACGCCGTCGTCGTCGCTGTATCGCGGCATCGCCGATCTTGCGCGCCATCTTCAGTTCTTATGACGGCATGGTATGATGGGGCAGATCGCGGCGTACGTCGTTCTGTCAGAGATGATCTGCATCGACCATTGTGTGTATTGTGTGTTTCCGCCACAGCCACAGCCGCAGCCACACTCGTCAGAAGAATCAGCAGTCACCCTTTTCCGTCTCCGTCTCCGTTCCCATCAAAGACCACAGGCCAAAGGACCCGCAGACTGCCGGTGTACTGTCTCATAAAGTCGCAAACCATGAGCCCTTTTCCCTTTTCCCTATCGCCTGATCTGGCGTCTTGCGTCCATGCGTCCGGGTGAGAAGCGATCTACCGTCGGTGGCATCTGATATCCCGCAGTCACTCCCTCCGACCAGCTCGGACGAGGAGGTCTGGAGCGTCGCCAGGATGCAGAATAGACACAGGTGCATGATGCGAATGGGGCGGTGTGAACAGTCCGTATACGTCGAGCGACCGCCTACTCGCGTATGGTCGACAGCAATGGGCGCTGGGACATATCCCTACCCGGGCTCGCAGGACCCATCGCCTTCTCCCTGTTGACGCAATTGTCAAAGTCCGCCTTGTCCAACGGCTTTTCTGTCCTCAGCGCCCAGAAGAACCATTCTTCGATCGGTCGCAGGTTGAGCAGGAGGCGGTTCAGCCTGTACGCGCAGATGGTTACGAGAAACCCGCCGAATGCGTCGAGCAGGTAGTGATTGGCCGTCGCCTGATGGTCAGTCTCCTAGGACCCGAGTGGACTTGGGAGAGACTTGCCATGATGACTGTGAGGATGAGAGCTGGGTAGAGCGGGGCGATGATTTTGATGATGCGGTGAGGCGAATAGACGAAGAGCGACACGCCACTGTTGGTCAGTCACATGACCAATTGGGCGAAGAAGTCGAGACGTACATGACGAACGAGTAGCCAAAGTGAAGAGATGGGAACGCTGCGAGCTGGTTCTGGAACTTGTTTGTCGTCCAGACTTCTCGTCAATAGATTACAGAGAGCACAGGAGCAAGGACTTACTACTCGCAGCCTTGCCAACGTGGAGCGTGTCGACATAGCCGTACTGGGCAGGCAGGAGGCGCGGAGGCATGCACGGCCAAGAGGAGAAGATGATGAATGCCAAGCAGTTGGACAGGACCAGCGTACGCCGGGTAGACTGGAATGTCGGGGCTGAGAAGTATCGATAGGCATAGGCCATGAAGAGAATGGTGGCGGGGATGTGCACCATGGCATAGGTCCTTTGGCATCAGCACCGCTCTTCGCCAAAGGGGATTGAGGGTCGAGGGACTCACTTGTTGGCGAGAAGTAGGATGAACTTGCTCTTCATGACGACGTGCTGCAGCGCGAGCTCAACATCGATATGGAGCCACTTCTCCAGCGCCAGGATCTGCTTCGAGTGCCTCTCGGCGAGCTTGGTCGTCCCTTCGCCCATGGTGAGCGCCTGCATCGCCCGGGCAATCTGGTACGTCCAGTACCTTCCCATCAGCCCACCCCGCCCAGCTCGTATTTGCGAGAGAAAGCTCACGTCAAGAGCCAATACCACACTTCCAGCAAAAAGGGGAACATGCCCAGAAGCCGCGAGACAAAGTTCATCCTGAACGGGCTGTTGTCCGGCACCTTGACGTTCCAAAAGAGGAAGCGCATCTCTCTACCGGGCCTCGCTTGGCTTGACACGCCAGGCGAAGCGGGAGGTGTCATGAGCGAGTGGACGAGCCGTATGTCGACTGGGGAACGCCTGTTGAGCAGACATCCCGCGGTGAGCAGTCCTGCGACCACTGTTATGTGAGCTGACGCGGCTCTTCTGGTTCATCGACCATTGGTGGCAAATTCCAGCTGGGGATGGGGCGTTGGACTCACGGGCTGGCTCGAGGATGAAGCTGAGCGCCGGGATCTCCTCGGCCTTGGACATTGTGAGTTGGTATCGATGAGAGAAGGTATGAGTACGTTGAATGTGAGATCGGAGGGTGTTGGTTGTGATCAAAGGTGTTGCCGAGGGAAGAGGTGGTCGCGAGGCCGAGGCGGCCGGGGTCTACAATGACCGGGCCCCGGGGGAAGAAGGATTGAAGGGTGTGTCAAAGGGAGGGACGGGTATAGTGTACCGTGACCTCAAAAGGTAGGTACGAGTACCGTGCAGTAGTGGTGATGATTATGATGATGAAACGATTAGATCTTCAGTGTTGGTACAAGCCCGAAGGCCAGCCTTCTGCTGCATGGTGCTGCTGCCGACTGCGTCCATGCTACTGTGCTCGCGCTCTCGCTGCAGGTGATGGCGGCGAACGGGCCTAAATCAGACTTGCGACGCGCTGCGGACTGTCGGTCTCGGCGTGTTGTGGGCGACGTGGTCAGGTAAGGGGTCCAAAGGCCAAAGGGATGCCGGATACATTCTCGAGATGCACCGGGGTAAGGGGGTTGAACAGGCATGCAGGACGGGGGCCGAGCGTAGAACGTCAGCATGGCATGCCCAGGCCAGTCGTGTGATCGTGTGACCAGAGGTAGATGGCGTAAGCGAGAATAGAACCGCAGAAACTGCCTAGGAGCGAGCTTCAGCATTTTGCCAGCCCGTCTCCGCTTTCCCGCAGCTACAGCGCAGCGGCGGCGTCGGTACCATCCATCGAGCGATTCTCAATCTCGATCCATCTCTTGCCAAGCTGCGGAGGGTTGGCAATCCGATGGCATACGTGGGACCGTATCTCGGCATGTGTCCAGCTTGGCAACCCCCGTCGACCCTTGGATCTCTTGGAAGATGACACCCTCGAAAGACGAAAGAGGCTTGCGGTCTATGCTTCTTTCATTCGCCTGACGGTGGGTTCGGTTAACTCTAAAGCTGTAGTAATTGCAGCTTGCATTCTACAGCTGCGTCAGGGCACGGGTGCGTCAGCTCGTACCGGTGGTGAGTCCCTAGGCCGGGCAAGGGACAACGCATGCCGTGACCCGTTTACCGCAGTCGACCAGACCCTCCACATCGCTGCGCAGGGTGGTCAAGCCGACGGCAACCCGGATGGGGTGAACGAGGGGCTCGAACATATAAGTTGGCACTACGCGTCTGCTATCGATACCGATATCAATATCGACCCAGCTGGTATCTTGCATCCTTTCCATCCATGTGTCTGGAGTCGGATCGCTCTTCCTTGCCGCGCATGGGACCCCGTGTCGCCTGTCGGTATGTCGAACGTCCGTGCCGCCAAAGGATGCGTCGACGATTCCCACAACGCATCTCACATCCTGCGGCCGAGATGACTCCTCTTCTTGTCCTTTCATCGTCGAAATTGACCACTCTTGCTCACAATGACAATGCAAACGACAGACACCGCATCCACCACTACTACTCACACCGCATCTCGTCCGGGCCAGGCACCAGGAGGCGTGAGCCCAGACCGTGAATAGCCCATCGCTGTTCAAGTTCAGTCGGGACCAGTCGAACGTGCAACCATCAACGTGTCCTTTCTTCTTCAATCGCGCTCGCTCACCTTTGTCTGCTGCAGTGCTCAGTTACTCGATTGGTGATCCTTTCGGCGTCGCCCCGTCGGGCGTACAGAGGATCACGCTTGCTCTCGGCTTGGTCTATCGCGGGTGGTCGCCATTTATAGACCTGACTTGGGGGTCCATATGACGAGATAACGATAATAGCACTCTTGCTTCCGCACGTCTGTCTCTGACGATGACGGGCGCGCATGATGTCGCCCCCATTCAGCTCTCACCTTCACCAGAACCATCACAGCCCCGCTCGATCATGAAGCACGACGAGATTGGCCGGAGTAACCAACCTCGACCGTTGTATCACATCCACATGCCCAGCTACGAATCATGGTCCGACGATGCCAAACGTCCCTTGCTCGACAGCCCACCGAGCGTAGTGGAAGTGGGAGAATGGGATCTCGGCGAGCTGGGACGCCCGCGCAGCGGTGCAAGGTGGCTATGCGGTACAGAGAGGGCACGTTTGGCGCGGCGCGCGCGGTGCAAGCGATGCTGTACGAGCCGGTGGACGTGGATGATCTTTGGCGGCATTCTCCTGGTCTTCGCGGTGATATGGACCATCAGCACTGGCAGGCCCTGTCGGCCTATGAGAGCTTCGGCTTTGGCGGGGTGGGAGTTTGGTCAGGTGGGTTTCCAGCATCTTTTAATCGTCACAATCCTTTGTCCCTGCTCTCCTTTGTCTCGCTCTCGCAGGGAGATCCTACTTTGCTTTAGGCTGCATTGGTGCTCTTTGTCGCTGACATCCACAGGACACAACTATGTTTGCGGAGACACCGATACCCGCCGGCGAGAGGGATAGGAAGCCAGGGCCCATATTGGCGTACAGCCATAACGATGAGATGCAGAAAACGCCGCTCGTGAGTCTTCACCAGGCAGCTCGCTATACGATACATCGCTAATTATAGACTCTCGCCCTCAGCCTCGAGTTCCAAGCTATCGAAGTGGACACATGGCTTCAAGCCTCTGGCTCGTCACCGTCCGAGTTGACTCTATTGGCTGGTCACCAAAAATGGGATCTCGAGAATAACCGGACTTTGCACAACCTCTATCTCGACCCTCTGATGAGGCGACTAGACACCAACAACGCCGGTATCGACCACGCGGCCGGCGCAAGCCTCGTCGGACTGTACGCAGACAAGCCCAACGCCACCGTGGCTCTCGTGATCGATGTCAAGAACTCCCCCGACTTGATGTGGGAGTATCTCCTGAAAGCCCTAGAGCCTTTCCTCGACAAAGGGTACCTCACGACATACAACACGACCTCGGGAACCTGGAGTAGGGGTCCGCTCATCATCATCGGTACTGGCGACACGCCAATACCTGCCGTTTACCACCAAGAGACCCGAGTTATCTTCTATGACGCGCCCCTACTGGGGCTCACGGATCCCGTCATCATCCCAAAAACCCAGTGGGGACCATCGGCGACATTCGAGTGGACCGACACGATCGCCCCGCTCGCATCGTCCAAGTTGCCTTGGTATTACACCCTAGCGGCTGTCATGCCGCGGTGCAACGTCGTCGGGGATCGGATGAGCGACGCTACGGACGAAGCGCGGAGCAGGGGGATCAAGAGCCGGTGGTGGGGCGTGGCGAGACAGCCACCGACGCTCAGAAGGGTCATGTGGGGTCTGCAAGCTCGTAGTGGGGTGGACTGGATGAACGCGGACGATCTGGAAGAGGTCACGGAGTGGCTGGGGTGGTGGAATCGCCGGCACGGGCGGCAGTAGGGTGTACTGCCGCCTCTAGGTTGTAACTCGTAGGGTCATCGCATTTGCGCACTTGTCACATTAGACATATCACAGCTTGTGTGCCACAGCTTGTGTTGTTGTTTTGCTCTGAACAACTGTCAGGGATAGCGTACGAACCGCTAGTGATGCATACAGTACAAAAATGACCGAAATCTCCTCGTCCATCCACATGCAACGTTCCCCCGAGGTGCATTATCACTCTTGCACAATCAACTCTTCGACTTTCCAGTCCTCAAACGAGTTGTCTAACATCAGCTCGTCCCTGCCTTCTCTGCGAGCCAGCTCGTGTTGCGCTCACCAGGAAGGTATCGTCGAATGACGAGCGGAATCTTCTTTTGCGCCAGCTCCTTGAGCGCAATTTCCAAAGGGTCCGTCTCCCCTTCGACCGGGACAAGCACAGGAGCGTTCATACTGATTTGCAGTGCACGCGTACCCAGTACTCGTGCGCGCTCGTATTTCGTCATGTAGGGCGTTGTTACGCGTATTTCGTTGGGTTTAGCGGCTTTGCCTGTACGTTGTTTGAGCTCGCCGTCGGGTGCATTGGATTCCTGGAGTCAGCGCTGGGCACTTCTCAACTGGACATCTTCGTCTGGCGCAGTGGCCTTCTTTAATGGTGTCCGTCATTGAAGTAGTCCAATAGGCTTCTTGTGTCCAGCATGGATGGATGGATTGCTTGCTTGACAACTCACCACGATCATCGTCTCGTCTACTCCTTCCCCTTCCTCACCCTCGGCTTGTTCCCCATCCGCCATGTCCTCATAGCTATCACATCAGCCTCACCCCCTCTGCTCCGAAAGATAGACCAGACACACTTCTGTTCCTCAAGGTAATCCTCATATTGCACGTCATCGCCGGCGCCACCGACGTCCATCTGCTCGTCGTCGGACATGGCTGAAAGGTTCTAGGCGGGCTTGTGTATGCGTTCCTGGAAAGCAAATGAAGCCAGTTGGATAGCGCGGAGTGTAGTCGGCCTCCTGGACCTTTCGCACGAGCGGTCGATCACGTCGAGAAGGACAGAAGATGTGCTGCAGAAAGTCAACTCTGCATGAAAAGTAGGTGTCTCTACAAAGTAAAGTCGTCAGTTCAAAGTTGTAACGGCGATCACCGCCGCACTTGCCACCGTCCCCCGCGGCCGCCCAGTCCACCAAGTCGCCGACGACCACCACTTCAAGATCACCCTATCCAAAAGCACCATCACCTCTCCCTTCTTCTCATCTTCATCTCTCTATGTCACTCGACTAACACTCATGATCGTCGAAAATCAAAGGCCATAGCCGCCCCCTACAGCCATGCAGCTGGGACGGTTCGAAGTGTCCACTCTGCGCCCGCCACCGATTCTCTCGATCACTTTCAGCTTGGACGGACGCTTGTTCACCATTGCCACCGAGGGCGGTTACGAGATTTGGAGGACCTTTCCGCTGGGCCTGCTGAGGCGCCGATGTAAGTCTACACCTTCTCAGATGCTCTTTTGAGCTGACGATCAGCTCTTCCTGGGACTCTCGGACTGGTTGTCCCTTTGCCCAACAGTCCGTTACTTGTCCTGCAAGGTGGTGGTTCCGCGCCGCTGTATCCTCCTAACAAGGCTGTTATATACCATGACGGCCTCGGTGTAGCTGTCGCCGAGCTGGAATTCGGGTATGCTATCCATCACTCCTGACCTGCCTTGTAGCTGACGAACAGGGAGACGATTCGCAACATCGCCGTTCGGCACGCGACCTTCTGCGTTGCCCTTTCGCATCGCGTCGTAGCGTTTGAGTATGGCGTCGGATCATCAGCTACTAGTGCACCCTCTGCAAAAGGCAAGGAGAAGGCGAAGGATCCTCCAGGTCTATGGCTGCGCAAGATCGGAGAGTGGGAAACAGCCGAGAATAACGCAGGTGAGTTGGCGCCTTACCCGTGCGGTTAGCATAGGCTGATGGTAGGCTTGATGGCTGTATCGACAGCTGCAGGATCTACGCTGCTCTTACTTCCTGGACGTCAAGCGGGCCATGTCCAGCTCATCAGCCTTCCTCAATGCTCGGCGCCATCGTCAGCCACAGCCTCGACCTCAAAGTCCACCTTTCGATCACCCATCATTCTCGCCCACACTCATGCTCTCTCATCCCTCGCTTGTACTTCTAGTGGCTCACATATCCTCACCACGTCCGAAAGAGGAACTCTGCTCAGAGTCTGGGAGACCTCGCGAGGCCGTCTGGAGCGGGAACTAAGACGGGGCGTCGATAGAGCGGAGATATGGGGAGCACGTTTTGAGGATGGTGTCTTTCCACTCGACATGTCTCAGGATGGAGTCGATGCCCGCGAAGAGCGGCTCAGGAAAGGCGGCAAAGTCGTAGCATGGTCGGATAAGGGCACGGTGCACGTCTGGGCATCGGAACCAGAATCGGATTTCGCCAAGAAGTCGTGAGTCAATCGCAATCTGTGCAAGATCCCTTCCTTATCTCAGTTCTACGCCGACTGGACCAAGTCTCGTCAATATCCTTGCGAAGAATCTCCCCTTGCCTGTGTATTTCTCCTCAGCCCCCTCCACCGCCCAGTATCACTTGCCACGGAAGAACCCTCACGCTTTCACCTCTGCTGTGAGCGCAGCGGCCACCGCCGCACGCGTGCCGAGCATGAAAATGAACGAAGACGCGCTCAAAGCGCAAGAGGGTGAAATTGCCGAGAGGTTCGTTGTCGGCTGGGTCGAAGTCGATGTGGAGGTAGACGTTCCACCACCGCCGCCTACGCCGATCCTGAGAACACCGACCCTGCCATCAGGTCGTCAGGAGTTGAGAATGGGCATGGGCACACGGTCCGAAAGAAGATCGTTTGGCAGTGATCAGACTGGTTCGACGACCACGCCTCGCATGGCCACTCCAACCCTTGGTGGTGCTTCCACTCCGACAATGCCAGGACTCAGTGCCAAGCGTCGAGACAAGGAGCGCAGGTCGTCCTCGGATAGCTCGAAGAAGGGGCCAGTTGAGGTGAAGAAGGAGATTCGAAAGGAGAAGCAACTAGTCGCCATCACGCATTCTGGCGACTGGTATCGCTTGCGTATCCCCGATCATGCCCCCTCGCCAACGACAGCAGATGGTGACGACTCTGAGTCCAAGAAGAAGCGGAACACAAAGTGTGAGCTGGTCGAGTATCGTCGATTAGGAGTGGGAGGAGGGGGTTGGTGATTATGAACCGTACGACACGCTGGACTTGCCATGTCATTGTACTGTCGAGATCTCTCATTTAGCACCATCATTGCTTGTACGCCTCGACACAAAGAACTGTTGTTATAGCTCGTATTCATTTTATCCATGCATTTGACTCTCCTTGCCCGCAGCTCAGGCCTATTCGAGATACTCCTTGAGCGAGCCCGTCATCCCCTCGATCTTGGCCAATACGCCCCGCGCCAGTCGCTCGACATCACCATTCTCATCCTCCAACAGCTCCGCCAAGAACTCCGACACGGTCTCCGGCACGAAAGTCATCATCTCCTCCATCTGCGCTTGCCACACCGCATCGAGACACACCAGCGCCCCCAGACGTACCCGCACCTCGTCGTCGCGCGTCTTCATGCACAGCGCAGTGTTGAGCGCCTTGAGCACATTTTCCGACGTGGTCGATTTGGCAAGCGCCGCCAGCGTTGTGGCCAGCGGAGAGTCGGCTTGCGTCAAGGTGGCTTGTATGGCTGGAGTGGGCGTCGATAGCTGCGCTACCAAGGACGGTACGAGCGCTAATAGGATCTCGTCGGTATAGTATGCGCCGGCATCGACTTCGAAGCTCTTGCCCAGGACACTGAGGGCATGCCGCCAGAGACCCTCTTCTGTCCGCTCGCCGGCGGCATACGCAGGGAAGAGTTCGCTGAGATACGGCATGAGGGTACCCATGTACGGCGAGAGGATCTCTCTGAATCGGTGCAAGAGGCCGTACATGACTTGAAGCAGGACCACCTGGCGCTCGACCAGACGTGTCTGCTCTCGAATCTTGCCTCGCGCCGAGGCAGTAGCTTCGGCGAGATCGACGACAGCCCAGTCGTACAGCCTGATAAAGAGCGGTTTGAAGCTCTTCTCGTCCAGCTTGATGACGAGCTCGAGGAAAGACGAGATGGCAGACTGCTCGATTCGATCTGTCGTTCCTTCGGGGATAGCCTGGTCTCGCAGACGATGGCGCAGGTCGAAGACGTCCAGGAAGAAGGCAAAGATGGGTTTGAGCATCCCTGGGATGACCGATCGTTCGGCATGCTTCAAGGTGAGGCGTAGCAAGTCGAAGAAACCCTCCATGGCGCTAGCATTTGAGCGCGGCAGTCCTTTCCACAGGTCCATGAGTACCGGGAACAGCGTCTTGGTAGGGATTTTCTTAGCGATCGTGTTCACAAGCGTCGATGATACAGTCTCGTCTTGCGATCGATACGAGACCGAGGTCGAGAGGAGCAGGATGAGCTGCTTGCCACTGACAAAGTCGGGTATGGTCTCGGTGACTGCTCCAAGCAAGGCAAAGACCTCTTTGCTGAGCTCAACGGAACCCTCGGCCTGACCAATGAGATGGAGTGAGGCATCGATGATCGACTGGATGTAAGGTATCATGCGGGATTTCAGGTGGCGGCTGGCATGTAAGCCGCATGACTCTAAAGCGGCGAGGAAGAAACACTGACATGAGTCGTTGCAGCAAGACTAGTAGAGACATTAGCGACGACTGCTTGCGAGCCGATCGAGCGGCTTCGACAACTGAAGGTACCGCCTGCGCCAAAGCCGCGTCCTCGGGACCCGATGCCGATAAGGCAAAGGCTCGCAGAGCGGAGACAGCACTCGCCCCGCAAGTCGATGAGGCTAGAAGCTGAGCGCTTTGCTGGATGACCTTGACGGTCAGAGCAGAGCTGTTCGACCGGACATCTGCTTTGACAAGCGGGAGCCGTTCGACCAGGACCTCTAGAGCCAGTCGTCGCGTCTGCTTATCAGCCGAAGTCGCCACACGTCCGGCTTGCTCACCTGTTCCACTTCGCCAGATAGCATCTCCACGACAATCTCGAAAAAGTTGCCCGCTGCGAGGAGTTGCATAGCCGCATTGAGCGCTCTTCGTGCCGGCTTCTCCAGACCCAGACCCGAGTCCGCAAACGCTTTCGATGATACTTTGGCGCAAATCTGGATGAGTCTTGTAACAGCATCCTGGATGGAGTCTTGCGGGTATGCCTTGCCAGACAACTGCTTGCAGATTCCTACCACAAGGGAGAGCAGAGGTGAGATGTGACGAAGTGGCTGTTCCATGGGCTCGTCCTCGTCAACATGCTGGGACAAGAAGGCTGTCTTTTCGGGCGATGATGTATCGTCGAGCAATCGTAGAACTTCTTGAACGATCTCTGATATACTTGAGGCTCTCGTCGCACCGCTCGCTGCTAGCGCCAAGCTGAGAGGCAACTCGAGGGCTTGGGACGAGCTTGCTTTTCCTCGAGTGCCCCGCTCAACGAGAAGCATCAACACAGGAGGCAAATAGTCCTCTGGCCCAAGAGACTTGACCAGATGAACGAAAAATGGCAGGGTTCGGTGCCGAGGCAAGCGGCCGACCATGTCTGTGAAGATACCCAAAAAACTAGCGGACTCATTGTACAGTTCCAATGGAGTGGCGGCTTTTTCTCGCAAAGATTTCGTGATAACCGGAACGATTGAGGCGACCGTCTTTTCCACGACGCCAAAGGTGTATGCGTCGTCTCGCTGGAAGTCGGAGGCGCCCATGAAGGTGAAGATCGGCATAGCGTTGTGCAGCACCGTGTCAGGCATGAGGCGGGCAAGTTCAGAGGCAACGAGTAGAGCTCGTTCAGACGTACGCGGATTGGTCGAAGCGCGAATGACCTTGATGATCACCTCAATCCCCACGTGAGCTTTCCGGAGCTCTTCGGCGTTGGCGGTCTTCGACAGCTGCGAGACGACCGCAGCGAGCAATTCCTGTTCGAGGTAGTCGATGCCCTCCTTGATGCTCTGCTTTTTGGCCAATAGGTTCGACAAAGTCGTCATGAGCGTCGCAATGAGCTGAGCATTGGGAGCGATCGCCGGCCAGTCACGAGAATCGATGAGAACTGTGAGTTCTCGGACAGCTGCCTCAACTTGGGCAGTAACACTGCGGGTTTTAGCATTGCTAGAAAGGGTCATCTAGACAACTTACCCCTCATCGCCTTTGGCCTTTTTGCGAGCCGTGTGTACTTCCAATCGATCTCCGACCTGCGACAGAGCGCCTGCCAGCTCCTCGGGTCCAAGCTTGAGCGCAGCCAGGACCTTGACGGGTGGCGGCGCGTCATTCTGACAGTCAGCGGGATATTCAAGCAAGACTCCATCACTTACAAGGGTGAAAGACGAAGAGATCAATGTCATGACATATGTGATCTTGCGCGGAGGAGGAAGGATGTCGAATACTCCCGCAGATACTCGTTGCAAGACAAGGGACCGAAGTTTTTCTTGAGAATCAGCGCTGCAAGATATGTCTGTCCGATGACGCACCATTCGATTTTGCCTTGAGGGATGCAAGAAGGAATTCCCAGCCTTCTCCCTCCGAGTCGACATGAGCCGCCAAGGGAGCTGGAACGATGAAGCTCGTAAGGAGATCCAGATATGTCGTGCGGTCTTTCTCTCCGAGCTTTGATAGCCACTGTGCCTCTTCGCTGGCTGGCTTTATGAGCTCCCGAAGCAGGGGCAGACAGCCGCGGAATACAGCAGAGTCGTGCAAAGCTGTAAGACTTCGCAGTATAGCCATTCGCGCTGTCAGGTTCTGCCAAGCCAAAGTATGTGACAAGAGCCATGAGACAACCGCGCGTCGATGTCGGCTTTGCCGTCAGCACATCCATGTGACATCGCATAAAACTTACGTGACTTCTTTCTTGCTCTTGGACTCTTGTGCGGAAAGCTTGGATGCGTACAAGGAGTTGAGGCGGTTGCGGTCCAAGACCAGCTCATTTGAGACGTCGACCAACATTGTGACGTACTGTTTGAGGTCCCACTGCTTGAGGAGCTGAATGTGCATTGACCTCGTGCCATACACAGAATCCAAGGCATAGATGCTCTCTCCCGGTTGTTTGGGGAATTTCGCCAGCAAGGCCACTGCTTCCTGTCGCACCTGTTTGTCCGAGTCCTGGATTGCAAGCAGCACCGCGGGAATGATCGTCTGGAAGTCCATGTCCATGTCGACTGAAGCTTGTATGAAGGCAGCCGCGTGTCGCAGAGCTGCTTGTTTGATCACAGCCGATTTCGACGCTATCCAGACGTTCGCAAGGAACAGTAGCGAGTCATCGGCGAGAGAGGTGAAAAGATGGGACAACAAGACCTTCGCCAGCCTCTTTGGGAACAAGGTGTTGTTGATCCAGTCGTACAGCAATGCGGCATATGAGGAAAATAGAGCTTCTCCGCTCGGGGGCGACATGTCAAGCGTCGTTACGTTCTTCGGCCGGACGACCAGTGTTGTAGCCTCGAAAAGCGTCCACGTTATAGCGTGAGCTGTAGCACGGCTGTCATCGTGCTTCGATGACGTCGCGAGTACCGATGCTGATGCGTCGAGTGGCAACTCGTTGTCGGGTCGATGCGATCCTATGGGCAGCTTGATTGTTCGTAGAACCTGGACTGCCAGAAGAAGCCTCTTTTCTCCCTTCAAGCCCTGAAGAATAGCCGCAAGCACGAGCTGTGACAACAAGCGAGACGAAAGGGTCGCAGAGTCTAGTTGGCCCAAGAGAAAGCTTGTCTCAGCCTCGGTGGGGCCCGAGTCGATAAAGGCCGAAGCTAGAGCCTCAATAACAATTTTGTTGATGGCGGCTGGATCGTCGGACGGAATTGATCCGCTCTTGCGCAATGCGTTAGACACGCGCGCCAGTAGACCAGGTTTGAGAGAAGAGCTCGCCGATAGGACCGACAATTCGTCGCTTGACAGAGCGTCACCGCCATCTGACCGAGTACGAAGCAAAAAGGGGAATAGGAGGTCATTAAAGACCGCCGATTCATGATCTGAGCCGGCACGCGCAGGGAGCAGCGAGTTGAACAAGAAGTCGATATGCTTGAGACGATTCGCTGACTTTGGAGAGAACGAGGCGCGGACGGCTGAGACAAACTGCCCGACAGTGATCAATTTGACCAACCTCGTTTTGTGGGCGTACACAGCGTCGACGACCGAGTGTTCTAAATCGCCGAGTCGAGCAAGTAACGCCCCTATCATGTCTGCATTTGTCGCGGCAGGATCCTCGGACGACGATGACGACGCAGTGTCTAGCAACTGATAAGTGTCGTTGACGGCCTGTACCCGGGACGCGACGTCGGCGCTGAAAATCTCGACCAGCGGCACAGACTTGAGCGAGTCCCCCAGAAGGGCACCATCCACAAGGCCCGAAGCCGACAATTCTCTGATTGTTTGGTCGACAACCTTTGGATGACGCTCGGCAAGGACATCGATGAGTTCTTTCGCCTGTTGCTGATCGGGCTCTGACCGGGACCCGGCTGTGAGGATGTTCTTGGCGAGCTTGGCCACGATCGCGGACGGGAGATCAGGAGATTGAGCTAGCAACAAGAGATGCCGAGCATTGCCTTTCAGGCTGGATGTTTCAGCACTGAGTCATGATCGTTCGGCCAGACTCACCTGTCGGCCATTGCCTCCACCACAACCAGGATGGCCTGTTCGAAGCCGTACTTCGTCAAAGCTGCTGCCAATATCTCCCCTAGGCGTTCGACTTTGGACAATTTTCGTCCAGCAGCTTGTCCGAGGCCTCCCTGCCACCCGGGGCGCTCGTTCAGGAGGACTAAAAGCGTCAGGATCCGGTGTGAAGGATTCGCGCCGGAAGTCGTGACGAGAAGGGCTTCCAAGACGGCCTTAAACGGCTCGTCCGCGAGGCGCACAGAGCGACTGAGCAGCAAGAGGGGCGGATATACAGCGGCCTATATGTCAGTCAAGAAGTCAAGCTGAGATGCACCCACGTTGACGTCCTCGCCACCAGCATGACTGGAGAGAATTCCAACGAATGCTTCCAGCAGTGTTTTCACGGTTCCGTCGGACAAGGCCTGATTGGTCGATCGCAGGTTCTCGAGCATCTCGACAATCGTCGCTGACCAGAACCCGAGCATTGCCCGGTGTACAGTCTTCTCGAGCAGAGCAGCCTGCACCATACCGGCCACATCTCGAAGCAAGCGGAGTGATCTGTCTCGGGAAGGAGATATCGCAGTGGCAATGTAGGCTCTCTTAAGGGGCTGAGCATTCTTGATCAATGGAGCGAATGGAGCGTGGTAAACCGAAGTCTGGGGGATGGAAAGAATGGCGAGCATCCGAGCGAAATTGGGGGAATCATGGTACGGTAGGAAGACCTGGAGAACGGTCTCGGCGTTCATTTCGTGCACCCTGCTGATCAGCTTTTCCTCTCTTGAACCACTTTCGTCTCACCTGAACCGCCGAACGAGCCATTCTAGACACTTTCCACCTGCCATAATTCCGATCCACCGCCCAAGTCGTCGCAAGCACTTGTCGAGTATTTGGTCCAACTGACGATTTTCCTCAGCGTTGAGCATCATCCGGTCAGTCCGTTTGGCGCCTTCACTGAAGAGCGGCTCTTCGAACTCTTCCATCGCTGGATCCAGCGCTAAGATCTCCTCGAATCCTGACTGCGCAAGCGAGTAAATAGCATCCAGATCGTGCGTTGCCGCGGTCTTCGGAGGGAAGAGGTAGGATTTCGACACAGGGGCGCCATGACGACTGGTGAGTCGCGCGGCGTCGAGCGACGCAATTTTCTGCAGTTGATTGGCTAGCGAGGACATCTTGACACTCGTGATGCTGTTTGGGATCGCGATGTGCCAAGAACGTCCAAGATTTGCCTCCAAAGGCGAGGGTTTGTTGCAAGAGCAAGAAGTGGTCGTCCGGGTTCATCAACTTTTGCTCGCCGAGCGGCAATCGCCGCCGGTGCCTGACGACGATGACGAGAGGTGTTTCGGCGACGAGTTCAAGTTCTCAGTTCATGATATCTTGAAGTCACGAGTTAAGAGCGATCGCGACGCACAACATGGTGACCAGAGTCTCACCTTCCTCGTCGCCGTCACCATCCCCAGAAAGGTCAGAAAGCAATGGGGAGCCTGGCTTTGTGGGACTGCTGGTCAAGTCCATCTGGGAGGTGTGTCTTCTCTCAAAGTGACGAGAGGCATCTGATAGCTAGCCAGGCGCCAATGCTGCTGTGGTCATGGGTGCGTCGAGTCGCCGAGAGCTTTCATCAAGCCTGAGCTGATCGCAGCGATGAACATCTGCTTCTTCTTACTCATCATCACACTGTTCGGTCTCGCCGCTCTGACGGGTTTCAATCTCCACGTCCTCCTACTGCTAGGGGTCACCTGCGTGCTTTGGGGCGCAATGATGTGGTAGGCCAATCAATTTGTGGTCTCGCCTGTCTCTGACATGTAGGTTCGTCATGGAGCTCACAAAGGTCACAAGCAGACCCGACAACATGCCACCGCCAGATCCGTTCAGCGATACTATCGCCGATCAAAGCGGGTCGACGACAGGACCAGAGGGCAAGAAAGAGAGATAATGCCGTACCATGCGATGAGGTATACAATGTCTTTGTCTTATTGCGACTGGCCGTCTACTGCGCTTGCCCAAGAGCCCCAAGCTTCGTCGCCCGCCTTCCGAATCTCCACATTCTCGCAGGCCGGGCCACCAAAGAATCCAGTCCCTCGCCATTGTCGCAACTGCTGAACAGGGAAGGGGCCTGAAGGTTAGAATGAGCGGAGAGAGGTGTAGAGTCCGTACCGAAGATCTCGCGCTCAACTGGACGTTGGCCCTCTGGAAGGCTACGCATATAGGCAAGGGAGAAGCGATATTGAAATTGGCGATCATCTGTAGGCGGAGGCCGTTGAGGCGCGCCACTGGCCTTTCCGTTGACAGCCTCAGCAGGCAGCATGCGCTGGATACTCTCTCGGGAGAGTGAGTAGACGTCGACCTGCGCCAGAGCGGGCAAGCCAGACAATCCTGAAATGATGTTGGAGAAATTGGTGAACGGATTCGAGGTATGAGTCGGATCTCTAGACAGTGAGCGCGGCTGTTCGCCATGAATGGCAGAGACGCACTTGGCTTCCTGATCTGCTGCCATCATGGCCTTCCGCTCCCTTTGCTTCTCAGCCCAGCTCTTCTTCTTATGCTGTGCGGCATCCTCTTTCTTGTTCTTCTCTTCCACTTCTCTGCCCAAACGTTGTAGCGCTTCCAAGACAGTCTCTCCTCTGTCCATCAATGCGACAGCATCTCGCATGAGGCTCTCCTCTCGCTTCCTTCTCTGATCCGGATCTTCGTCGCCTCCCATCTCCTTCTCTTCCTTTTCCCTCTCTTGCCGTTCGCGTTCTTCATGGGCCTTTCTTGCCTTCAAGATCTCCTCCTTGTCGAGCGCCATTAACCACGCATCGTGCTTCTCATTCGGATCCTTCGTATTCTCGACGTAGCTTTCGCCATCGGCGGTGAACTTGCCCTCGTTCATTTCGTTCTTCATGTTGAACGGCGTAATCTCGAACCCCATATCCCCATCCAGCCCTTCTTTCCGTTTCTGCACCCTTCCCTCCTCCTCGTCTTCGTCGTACTCGTCTCCTCTCGAGCCGAACTCTTGTCCTTCGACATCTTTGAGATCCAAGAACTCCTTTTCCTTCCCCTTGCCTTTCCCCTTGTCTTCCTCCACCACATCCTGCGCAAACATGTCCATATCTTCGTCATCTCCACCGCCTTTGCCCGCCCGACGAGATGGCACGACGCTCTCCTCGTCATTCGATGAGTCGGATCCATAGCCTTCTTGGTCTTTGAGCTGTCGACGGGCACGTGTGCGCTCTCGGGCGGCACCTTGAGGGATATCTGCCTCGAGCAATGACTCGTCCGCCTCCAATGATGTAGAAGACTCGGCAGCGGGCGATGGTGATGCAAAGCGAGTCCGCTTTTGCTTGGTCGATGGGCCGGGCCCGGCTCTCTTGGCTGCTGACATTGGTGACAAGAATACGAATACGAGCTATGTGGTCAACAACAGAGACAGTACAGCATGGAAGAAGCAGTCCGGCGGACCTAACGGGTTAACATCCCGGCGGTGGCCCCGGGTGGCGGCGGGAAACTTGAAACTCGAAGTCGACACCCCTTTCGAATCTAGGAGCAGCGAGATGCATGGAGGTGCTTGCTGGCGCACAGATTTCTCGTGGCAGTGCATATCAATGGTAGAACATGATGCATGTCTAAAGAGGCCCTCCAAGTGAGACTTGGCTGGAACCCAGCGCATCGTCATCTCTGACGCTGTCTGGTTGTGACATCGAGTCTTTTTGTTCTACCCGATCTTTTGTTTCGACTTTACACCTTTCCCTGACTCTCTTGCTTTACCTTTCGTAGACACTCCGCTGTCGAGATCAGACAGTGGGGAACCCCCTCATGTTGCCTTTGATACGTGCTGGCCGCCTACACTCAAAACCCAACTCCCTAGCGTCCACATTGCGAGCAAGACAAGTGACCGCCTCCACCTCTCGAGCTCTCTTCAACCACACTCGATATCGTGCAACAGCTGCCGAGCCGACATCATCATCTGAGCCACGCGGTCTAGCGACAACCCGTCCCCTTTCCACAAGGTCGACTCTGATTTGTCTACCATCATCAATTCCAGCCTCAAGACGGACGCTGGCCAGCCTCGTTGACGCTTCGTAAGTACAGCTACCTCCTGCAACCCAAGCTTCCTTCCTCTTGCCTCTGCGACATTCCCAAGGCACAGATTTGCACAGAATGCTGTCTGAGCTTGCTCAGATGCTCGCTGCCTTTATCTTCATTCCGCTGATCGCGCGTTTCCTATACAGCTCGACATCCAGACCGCCACCTGTCGTTCTTCCGCCCATTCCCATGACCGACTCGCCCTTTCCGCCATGTCCTCCCATACCGCAAGCTGTGGGGCCGGTGGACCTCATCCTACCGCCTACAGAGGATCGCCCGCACAAATACTTCACCTTGCCGAACGGGATGGAGGTGATCGTGGTGTCTGATCCCAAGGCGGACAAAGCAGCAGCAAGTATGGATGTAGGCGTTGGACATTTGTCAGATCCAGATGATCTGCCGGGATGCGCGCACTTCTGGTAAGGCTCTGCTCGTATACGACTTGCAGCATCTGATACTCAGTGAGCATCTGCTCTTCATGGGCACAAAGACGGTAAGACATTTCCAGCTGAATTGTTCGCGGCTCATCGCAGTACCCTGCGGAGAACGAGTACTCTAGCTATCTGTCAAAGAACAATGGAGGCTCGAATGCTTGGACAGCCATGACTTCGACCAACTATTACTTTGACGTGGCGCCAGAGGCTCTCGAGGGAGCGCTCGAGAGATTTTCTGGGTTCTTCATCGAGCCCCTGTTCAACGACTCGTGCACTGAGCGTGAGATCAAGGCTGTCGATTCCGAGCACAAGAAGAACATTCAGAATGACATGTGGCGGTTCTTCCAGCTCGAAAAGTCAATCTCGCGTCCTGGTCATCCCTACGGGAAATTCGGGACAGGCGACTACAAGACACTGTGGGACAGGCCAAAGGAGGCAGGCAGAGATCCGCGGCAACAACTCATCTCCTGGTGGGAGAAGGAGTACTGCGCTCGGCGGATGAAATTGGCTATCGTGGGCAAGCACGACGTTGACACCCTCGAGAAGTGGGTCAGGGAGAAGTTCGACAAAGTGCCTGTGCGGACCGAAGGCCAACGTCCTGTCGGAACCAACGGTGTCAGGATCGTTTTCGAGGACACACCATATGGCCCCGAACAGCAGGGCGTAGGTCTGTCTGCCTCACAAGGCTTTGACTGACCGCCAGCTCGTCACCTTCGTAAAGCCTGTCCGCGAGAACCGTGGCCTGGAGATCACCTTCCCTTTCCCGGACCTTGACCATATGTATCAATCGAAGGTGAGTCGTCGTCATTGTCGCCTGCACTTCCAGGCTGACTCCTCAGCCAGGCAACTTCTTGAGCCATTTCCTCGGTCACGAGGGTCGCGGATCAATCCTCTCGTATCTGAAGAAACAGGGATGGGTCAACACTCTTCGTGCAGGCATGTCACACGGTGCTGCAGGGTTTGACTTCTTCAAAGTCACTGTTGACCTGACACCGGAGGGCCTTGGTAGGTGCTGGTCCAACATGTGAAGTTGATGCTCACATTACAGAGCATTGGTCCGATGTGGCCATGAGCGTTTTCCAGTATATCTCCCTTCTTCGCTCTCAACCGCCTTCGAAGTTGGCATTTGACGAGATCAAGGCTATCGCCGACATCTCGTTCAAGTTTGCTGAACGCGGATCAACAAGCCGATACTGCACAGGGCTGTCAGGATGGATGCAGACACCGGTACCTCGGGAGAAGATCATCAGCTCCAACTGGTTGGTGGAGGAGTACCGCGAGGACGAGCTTCGAGCTGCTCTTTCTTTACTCGACCCGAGGAAGGCCTTGCTCGGTGTGACCTGCCGTGACCTGCCCAAGAACGTCGAAGGGACTTTCGACAAGAAGGAACAGATTTATGGGACAGAGTACAAGCAACAGAGGCTGCCTGAAGAGTTCATCAAACAGGTAATCATTGACGTCAAAAGTCCAATGCCCAAGCTGACAACAGGCTATGAGCGGTGTAAGAATAGACAGCTTGCATCTGCCTGGACCAAACTTGTTCATTCCTGAGAAGCTGGACGTGGCTAAGACCACGGTTGAATATGTGAGCATTCGACCAAAGGCTCTTGATGTCTAAGCTCATCTTCAGCCGGCGCTTCGTCCCGCACTCCTCCGCGACTCTGCCATATCTCGACTTTGGCACAAACAAGATGATCGCTTCTGGCTCCCGAAAACGCAATGCGACATATCTTTGCATTCTCCTCTCCTCGATGTGACCCCACGGAATCACGTCCTGTCCAAATTGTTCGCCGACCTTTACAACGACCACATCACTGAAGATGTATACGACGCGTCTCTTGCAGAACTCAGCTTCACCATGTGGCACAGTGGCGACTCTATCAACATCTTCAGTGGCGGCTTCAGTGACAAGCTCGCAGTCTTGACAGAGACCATGTTGCAGAAGATGGTCGACTTCAAGGTCGATCCAGAACGTTTCGACAAAATCACAGACTCTATGAGGATGGATTGGAAGAACTTCAACCTCAGCGAGCCATACATCATGAGTCACTGGTGGAGTTCCTACGCCGGTAGCGCGCCGATGTGGTCGCACGCCGAACGTCTTGCCGAGCTTGAGTGTGAGTCGTTCATACCTAAAATCGTTCGTAGAGCTGACATTCCAGTCATCAAGCCGGCCGATGTGGAACAATTCGCTAGGGATGTTCTTGCGCGCTTGCATATCGAAACGCTCATCCACGGCAACACTAGTTCTCAAGGTGCGCAGGAGATCCAGGATATGCTCGAACGAGTGCTGCATCCCCGCCCTCTCTCAGAAGCCGAGAAGGCCGCTCGGCGGTCATTGTTGCTCCCAGAAGGTGGGTTCAACTTCTCAGACACGGCGTGAGAACGCGCTGACAGCAAGCGTCTGAGCACGTCTTGTCTCTTCCTGTGCCAAATGAGGCAGAGGTCAACTCTGCAGTGTGCTACGGTGTGCACGTTGGCGATCCTGCCGACCAGAAGTTGCGTGCGACTCTGCAGCTTTTCGAGCAGATTGTCAAAGAGCCCGCATTCGACCAACTACGCACGAAGGAGCAGCTGGGCTACATTGTGTTCACCTCGAGCATGAGTGGACCAGGTGTCATGGGTTTCCGGGTCATCGTCCAATCCGAGCGGGATCCGGTGTACGTCGAGACACGTATCGAGGCATTCTTCGATTGGGTCAAAGACCACCTGGAGAAGATGAGCGCGGAGGACTTTGAGGAGCACAAGCGGAGTCTGATCGCGAAGAAGGAAGAAAAGCCGAAGAACCTGTCAGAAGAGAGCAAACGCTTCTGGTCCCGCATCTCCGATCGGTACTACGAGTTTGGCAAGCGTGCGTCCCTAGTCCTACGTATATGAGAGGTGGCTGATCCGTATAGGCGAGACGGACGTTGCCAACTTGCGCAACACGACCAAAGCGGACCTCATCGAGCTGTTTGACAAGCACATTCACGCCTCGTCGCCCGTGCGACGCAAATTGTCGACGCATCTCAAGTCGCAGTACAAGGGCGTGAAGTTTGACCAGGCAGCTCTGGCACCGCTCATAGCGGCTTTCACCAAGCACGCCATCACGGTAGACCAGTCGGCACTGCAGGGCGTACTTGCTTCCAAGCCGTCGCTCGAGACGATCAAGACGTTCGCCACTGCCGCCGTGGAGAAGACGGCCAACTTGGCGGCCGAGGCCAAGGTCGAGCTTGAGAACATGATCGCCGAGCTCAAGGGTTCGTCGAGCGAACAGGATGCGGAGGTCAATTTGCGAGATGGTAACGTGTGGATTGACAATCTGCAAAAGTTCAAAGACGGCTTGATCCCGTCCAAGGCGCCATTACCGATCGAGCCGTTCAAGATGGACGCCAAGCTGTAGAAGGACAAGAAGATGTGAAGCAATCTTGTACATCGCATACCATGCATCACCACTATGCCAATGCTGAGAGCTGATTGCTCGTAAGGGATCACCTGTAGAACTGGTCGTCAGCTCAGAGCTTTCAATACAAGTAGCTGAGGACATACGTGGTCGGCCTGGAGGTTGGCGGCGATCTCTGCTTCTGCGCGATCGCCATTGCTGAGGAGCTTCTCCTTGTTGTACAACAGCTCCTCGCGCGTCTCGGTGGAGTACTCGGCGTTTTGAGCTGGAGTCAGCACAAAGATCGTGACAAAGGGCAAATATGAAGGGTCTCACTCTCCACGATGGCATCGACGGGGCAAGCCTCCTGGCAGAATCCACAGTAGATGCACTTGGTCATATCGATGTCGTACCTCGTTGTCCGCCTCGATCCGTCCTCGCGAGCCTCGGACTCGATGGTGATAGCCTGTGCGGGACAGATCGCCTCGCAAAGTTTACAAGCTGATGTTAGTCCCGCTTCTCAATAGACCATGTGCGGGACATACCGATACATCTTTCCTCGCCATTGGGGTATCGGCGGAGCGCGTGCTCGCCACGGAAACGAGGAGACAAGGGGCCTTTCTCGAACGGGTACATGATAGTGTAGGGCGGTCGGAAAAACTGTTCCAACACAATCCACATGCCTGTCCGTCAGCCCAGTCCCGGTCCCTCCTTCACCTCTCCCCTCTACTACTCTAGTCTAATGAAATGGAGAAAAGCTCACCCCTGACAATCTCCGTGAAGAAGAACAGCTGGCTAGCCTTGTCCAGCGCACTCGGACCTTTACTGTAATCCGGCCACTGCGTCGCCGGTGCAGCAGAAGGCGACGTCTCGCCCGGATGGCGCGATCCAGAATCAGCGGCCGTCTTTGTGGAGGTGTCGATCGGATGTGGCGATCGCGACGGCTGAGACTGGACCGTCTGCGGGCCCGTTTGGGGAGTAGCGAGCAGTCGTCTGGGCGAAGTGGACAGGTGGCGCTGGAGTGGGAGGGGGGAAGGAGAGAATCGGAGGAGGGCGGTACGGGTCAATGAGTGCCCGATGGGCAGGATGGAGCGGGACATCTCGACTCGACCACTAGCACTGCGAGGCGTGGCTGTCGCTAGTCGCTCCTCCTCTGAAGACGATGTCGATGTATACAGCGTTGGCGATCCCACCAGCTTCAAGCTGACAGGAGAGGGACGGGGCGGAATTAACACGGCGTCAGCCGAGTGTGGCGATTCCTCGACCCGACGAATCACCATCGAGCTTTTCCACAAAGTCGCAGTCCAATGATCCAATGACCTAGAGCCCATCTCACTAATGCCATCTAATGGTTGTACGTAAAGAGGTGCATGCCGTGGGTCATGGATCATGTGTCATATGTCATGGAAGGGGTCATTAAAGAAGTAATGCCAACTGAGACACGATGCTATGATGTGATGTTGATGGTACATATGCACACGGCCACTCAGGCCCTCGGGGCACCCGCCAGCCTGCCCAATCCCTCACTGGCGCCTCGCACACCTCCAAGGACAACCCTTCCGCCCTGTCTCACAGCCGTGCGCCCAAAAGACAACAGGTCGAATGCACGCGGTGTAGGTGTGAAGCGAGCCAGACTCTGCGTCAGAGGGGAGAGGGGAGGCGAATTGGGTCCATGCATGAGCTGAGCGACCCGCGACGAGATCGGTTTCGGGGTCGTATTGACAGCCTCCATAGAGTCGACAGAAGACATGTCGAATTCTGGGGAGCCGGGAATGGATGCCATCGCCTCGGTGGATCCTGATCGGCGCTTGAGCACAACCGGCAAAAGCGTAAGACCGGTGAGGAATACGAGCTTGGCAATGAGGACCGGGTCTCGAAGCAGCGATGTGAGCGATTCGCCCTGGGCCTCTGTTGTCAAGCCTGCTGCGGACGCCTGCAGAGCCGATTGAGGTATCGTGAGTCGGGACAGGATGTTGCCGACAGATGCCGTCACGTACGACCAGCTCGCAGAACCCGCAGCGGTGGTGAGCCAGAAAGTCTTCCAGTCGACGCCGACCACACCGCAAGCGACGTTCATTCCGGACCAAGGTACAAAGCCCATGGCCCGCATGATGAGCAGTCGTCGCCAGATCGTCGGCTTGGTCTCACCACCAATAGGTTGGGCAGGAGCAGGGCCGACCTGGATCGGAGTGACGGTTGTGGCGTCAAACGTAGAGGCGCTTGGAGGAGACGGCACCGCTTCCGGAGCGAGGGCAGCGCGTACGAGGGCGAGAGGTTTAGGGAAGAGGACGGCAATGAGTGGTGCGAGTGGTCGAGACAGCATGTACGAGCCGAGAGACCCAGATGCCGTGATGATGGTGAGGAGAACCAGGGCCGCCATGGGTTCAAGAACCGAGCCGACGAGGATATTGAGGATGACGGCACCCGGAACAGACCAGGCGTGTTTCCAGCAGCCCACAAAGGTGAGCACGCCAACGGTGTGCCAGTAGCCCGAGTCGCTAGACGACATGTACGCGCGTATTTCCGCGGACAGTAGCTGCAGATCGGTAGTCGAGGAAGGCAGGCGCTTGAGCTGGGTTCTGGGCCATCAGCTAGGCGATCTCGATGTGGCACGGAACTTACATTGGCATACCCTGTATCATCCAAAGCGCCAGTGCCCCAGTGATAAAGAACATCCCCACCAGAATCCCAACTGTCCACCCCAGCTCCTTGAGAACTTCGCTGGTCTTGCCACTACGCCTGCTGGACGAGAAGAGAGTCAATCCGACCTTGCTGAGCCAACCACCTTCGGTAGTCTCGTCCGCGGCGGCACCAGTCCACCGCTTCTTTCTCCTCTTGCTGTCGCCACGTGATAGGCTGGTAGCGGACAGAGCAGGTGTCGGAAGGCTGGCAGGGAATGCCATGCCGTCACTGAACCCGTTGTTGAGCTCGTTGCGCTCGTCGGGAGGAGTCGGAGGGAGAGAAAAGTAGCCGCTGTCATGGTCTTCTCCATCTCTCGATGCCCATAGTCCCCAATACTTGCCGCCACGCCGAAGAGAGTCCTCGGATGTCCGGTTGGTCGACATGGTTGCGTCCTCTTCTGACGTGTCCAAGCCCTTTTCAGAATCCGTCTCGGAATCCCGCCGACGAGGTATGACACGATGCTGGGGCGGTCGGAAAAAGCTCAGAATGCGCTTGAGCGACGATTCGCTCACGTCGTACATTGCTGTTAGGACTCCAGCGGGTTCAGCGGCAGGTATGGGTTGGTTCACCTCGTTCTCCGGGCTGGCAGGTGTGACGTAGATGTCTGCCCATGGAGGCGCCGACTGAGGAGTGACGAGTGGTGGGAGGTGCTGGGGACGGATCGTCACTGTGGGTCCGTGGGGCTGAGACGATTGCGGTGTGGCGATACTCGTCGAGGTGGCTCTCGCTCTGGTCTCGCCGGCTTTGCTGCCGGAAGCCGGCGGATCTGGCACAAGACTCGACGGGTCGTCTTCATCTGTCAATTGTTGTACCGCAAGGTGCGGGGTGGACGTGCGCCGCTTGAGCCCGCTGCGAGATTTTGTGTTGACCGGCGAAGAGAGTTTGAGAGGGAAGAGGGGCGAGTCCATGACATCCTGGTGATAACTCTTTGTCCTCTTTGCAGCGCTGGCCAAAGGGGGCCTTGAGCTCGATACCGATTTAGAAGCCTTTCGCCCGATTGGTCTCTCGGTGGATGGCGGCACGTTGAGCCTGGACGGTCCCGCCACTGGCTCGTCGTATGACCTGCTCAGGTAATCGCCCAGCGACGATGTGGGTCGTGGCAGGGCTACCTGTTCGCCTCCTTCGAGCGAATTTTCCCGGGACATGACGACGGGCAGAGGATTGACAAACGACACTGTCGATGTCCGCGATCTCAGTCGTGGTTTGGGAGCGACCGAGGATGGCGTCGTTGGTGACGGGACGGTCGACGACCTGATGGGGCTGGGGTTGGATCGGAAAGGCGATGGACTACGAGTTGGATGCGCGGCGCATGACGGTGGGCAGGCGAGGTATGATGGGGAAGGAGAAGAAGGGAGGTGGAAAGGGGGTCCAGTGTCAAGCGTCGAGAGACGAAAGTCGAGGTCGGTGACCGATGGAGCGGGTAACGAGGGGTGTGGGGTACGGACACGAGAGGCGGTGTCGGTGACGGCGGTGTGTGAAGAGTGATGTGGTGTAGTTGTAGTGTGGTACAGTGATGCACGCGAGCGATAATGAATGAGAGAAAAGACGAACGCGAGATCAAAGGGAGAGCACGAGCATCAGCACAAGATGGCCGAGGGTCAAGCAAGGCGGGGTAGCTTGGAAGGAGGGCAAGGCACCTCGGCAAGGGGGAGAAGGAGTTGATTGAGGGTGAAGCATGTGAACATTACTCACACCTCGAGTCCCGCTGCTCTGCTCGACGACGACGTGTCCATGCTTACTCTTCTCTTCTCTTTCCTGCTCTGCTCTGGACGAGGTGAAAAGGGGAGAGAAGGGGGATGAGGTCAGGCGTATGACCGAAGGTCCAAGAGAGACGAGGGAATTCGTAGTCTGCCCGGCCGAATAAACGTAGTTATCGGCCTCGGCGACGGGCTGCGCCCGTGGGTAATGTTCGGGTTGGGGGGCGGATGTCACTGCTGCGGCTTTCGTTGCTGAAAATACCACTGGCCACTGGCCACTCGTCAGAGGGATATACCGAGCAATGATGCGAGACGGCGATCGTCTTACCCACTGGCCGCCACCGCCATTGCTGTCCCCGTCAAAAGCTGGGCTGGCTGGCTGGCTAGGCTGGCTGACAGACCTGTCTAACGAGCCACGAGGTCATCCGACGGAAAATAAATTTCCACTTTCGGTAAAGATGGCCCGTGGGTCTCCCTGTTTCCGGCCGCCGGCTGTTGACTGGTGACGTTTTCTTTGCTCACACCCTTATCATCGCAGCATGGAAAGCACAGTCGATCGTCGATGCACTACGCATCATGGAATGGACCTGTGCAACGCAGCACGGCGATAACCCTCGCAGCGATACGTGTCACGCGAGCACGATATGGTATCGATACATGCTGACAGGAACCCTCAAAGAAACAAAGTCTGGCCAGCAGACGCATCACTACCTCGGTCCATGAAATATACTGCTCAAGCCTCACGGCGACGGTCCATCTACCAGGTCCGGATCCTCATCATCCCATCGCAGCAACTCATCAAAGTCAATGACGAAGGGGGCGCCTCGCCAGTCCTCACCCAGTCGAAGCTGAGGAGGGAGGTTCTGGCCGAGACCAGGCAGAGCTACTGATCAGCCCTCCCTCTCCTCCTCTCCTGAGGATCACTCACAATCCACAGCAATGGAAGAGCTCTTCCCAAGCATGTTCACCCTGTCGGGGGCCACTCGCTTGCCGCGTCTCCGGCCGAGGTCATTCGAGGCGGAATGCCTAATTGGAGAATCGTGAAAAGGTTGCACTGAGGAAGATGTAGGCGTTGGTGGCAGCGGTCGGGTAGGCGGTCTCAACTGCCAGCGCGCAGGTAACGGCGACACGACCCCAATATTCGGAGTCAAGATCTCCGTCTCCCCGGGCGAGACCACCTCAGGCGTAGCCGGCACTCGATCGGCCAGTATCAAAGGCGAAGAGAGCCCAACGTCCTTTGCCAAATGACTGATCGTCGACCTGGAACGAACAACCCTTCTCGCCATCCCACTGTGTTCACGCTGCTCACGCTGGTCGGTCCGCTCGTCCCGTACGGTACCATTCCTGCCATGCAAATGCAGCGAATACACATGAGAAGCATACCACCCCTGCCGCTCCGCCTCGGCATACTTCCAATCCCAATACTCGGCACTCGCCGCGATCCGTTTATGCCGCTCGTCCATCTCGTATTCGCGCAGACTCTTCCATTGGCTAGGGCGCGTACGGAGGATGCTACGTGCCCATTGATGGAAGAGGTCTTTGGTGTATGATGGCGGGAGGTGGAATGGGAGTGGTGTGGGCGGGAGGACTGTATTAGCAGGAGACGAGATGCACGTGAGCGATGAGGATGCTTCCAGCGGCGAGTTTGGGCCGGTAGAGGGAGCAGCGAGAGATGGGAGTGGGTCTGGGCTCTGGTGAAAATAGTCCAGTGCGATTGCCGACTTTGACTTGAGGCTGCGGCCTAGCGTGCTGAGTGGCGAGCGGTGAGGATAGTACACCCTCTCCAGCTCGCGCAGCTGAGCGGCGTGGGGCATGATGGGTCGATGTTGAGCTCGACGAACTTGAGAAAGGGGATTCAGGCTCCACCATGTGTGGGGTATATGCCTGCTATCACGATGGTGCAAGACCGATCGAATCACTCCTAAACATGTCTTGCGGGTTTCAAGCGGAATCCACGGCCACACGGCCACCCGTGTACCGTACACTGTCTCACTCTGTTCTCACCCACACTGACACGAGCAGATGCATCGATCATAGGCATGACGCGCCCTAGCCAGGCTCTTCCACCCCATCTGATCGGGGAGCAGAGACCACTCTGCACTTGCAACCGCACCCCGTCGGACAAAATGTCGCGACCAACCCATGTCCGAGATTCAGCGAGATGCCCGATACGCCACCTGACATGTCTGTCGTTCCCGTTACTCCTGATACGCGTGAAACCTGCGTGAGATCGACAAAGCCCGACGAGGACGCGTGTGTAGAGACGCTGTTACCGCCGCCGAGGCCATTTGAGTGTGGCATCTGCGATTGCGACTGCGGCGGGGTCGACTTGCCCATTCGAGAGACCCTGTTGGGCGTCGGGATCGGAGCGGGTGATCTCTCCCTTCGCGAAGGATGTACCGAGTGCTCTTGTTCCAGCTCGGCTTGGACTGCCAGTCAGCCCATGAACGTTCACCCGAGTCTATGACGCACGATAGTACTGCCGCATGCACCCCTGGTGCCCATAATGATGACACTTCCGGCACCCCAGCTTTAGGCCTAGAATGCGTTCATGGCTATTCAGTCAACTTGATGCCTCTGCGCTCTAGGAGCACTTGCCATATGATACACTGTCTCGCAGCGAGCTTGCATCGCTTACACCACCAGAAAGTCTTGCCCTTGACTCCAATATCTTCCAGCGAGCCAGTCGGCCGTTGACACCTTTCACAGAAGAAGATATGCGTGACACCTTCTTCCCGCGCGGTGGTCAACAGACTCTCGATGCCCGAGTGCCGGCGTATGTATGCGGCGGGGATAGTCAAGCGTCTCCGTTCGAGCATCTCTACCCAACTCAGTCAAAGACCCTGGGCAGTAAACAACGACATACCGATATACGCGTGAGCGAGCCTCTCCGTCTTCTTCACGGGGAAGTCTGCCACACACGACCCGACGACAAAGATCGCTGTCGCGAGCTGCACTTCTCCCTTTATGGTCAATCTCAGAGTCGGGAAGCCAAAGAACACTCACGTCATCCACGTATGTGCTCCACCATTCCAAGAGAGCGGCACATCGCTTCTCGCGATATCGATCCCACATCTCCCCCTCGTGAGCGGCGTTCTTGCTTCTCACTCCTGGTAGCATGACTTTGAGATCTTTGATCTTCTCGAGCGAAACTTTCGCAGAAGCCGCTACCATATCCAGTGAGGGTCGCTTAGACTCCGAGGTATTCTGGGAGCTCTGGACACTCGACCGCTGATTGCTGGAGTATCGCTGGCCACCAGCATGATGAGGCGAAACTGGCCGGGTGGGACCAAATGTGGGAGATGCACGCGAGTCACTTTGTCTTGAGGGGACCTCAGGCAAGATGCCATATGGGTCGGGATAGTCATTGAGTATACGAGCGATAGACTGTCCACGAGCCTCATCGACGGCCTTTGAAGTGGCTTCCTCATCCGATGACGAAGAGTCATAGTCGGCGTGTCGGCTGCTGCGGTTGACAGCTTGCGCCAGTAATGATCGAGGAACACGACCAGACGGATCTCGATTTGGCGGTGACGTGATAGTACTTGGCGGTGGAGCCGTCACGCGTGGCTTGTCCCTCGAGGCGCTGGGACTTGCACCAGGCGTGCCAGGCGGTGCAAAGGTCATGAAGCTCGATCTGATTGTTGGTGGAGAATCTGACGATGACCCGCTTTGCGACTCCGATTCTGAAGTGTCCTCGACGACAGCGTCTGAGGTATCTGCCCGGTCATCGACACGCTGGAGGACAATCGGCGCCACTGGCATCGTTCGCGGCGTGGCAGTGAGCGCAGTACTCGAGATATTCGGCAGCTTTGGCGAAGCGCCCCTAGGCGAGGCATTGGGCGGCGTGGGTACCTGTGTCCCCTGAGTGATAGCCTGCGAGAAGATTTCCTCGTTGAACCCTTGCCCATCGGTGGAAGGGGAGAATTCCTCGATGAGCACCTTGAGAAAAGACCACAGCCGAGCATCATCTTCGCGACCGCATATCTGTGCGACTTCGCGGTTCCACTGACACAGCACCTCGGGCGCCTCGCCCTCCAGCTTGTACTGTTGAGCCATGTAATCAAAGGCCGCTCGATCCTCCTCGAACGCCGACATGATACCGGCTGCCTGCAGAGGCTCGTACGCTGGATCAGAGATCGCCTTGGCCTTCCTGCCAATTTTGTCCCAGTGACTGATGTACTCCGGCTTGATGTCGTCGAATGGTATTTCTCCCTGCTTGAACTGATCGAGAGCGTAGGCAAATTCACCTTGAGCGTTCCAAGCCATGACGTGTCGAGGGATCTGTTCGAGGGGCACAGTGTTGTGTCGCAAGTCACACTGGGCAAATCCACCCGCTTGGAAGCAAGCCACGACAGTCTGATCGTCTGCCCAGACGGCATCGACGCCTGTGCCATCCTGCGAGGGTACCGCATACTTGGCTACGTAATGTCGACGGACGTCCCAGATCTCCAGGTGCCCGTCCTCGTCAGCGGCATAGGCCTCGATGCCCGGAGAGACGCCATGGTCAATTGTCCCCGACGTGGCGAATGGCTGGTTCAGAGGCACGATCACGAGTTCAGTCTCGTGCTCCGGCCGCCACGCGACTCTTCGAAGCGGATGGGCTGCGTGCAGGACATGTACAGGGGTTGGGGGTCGATCCCACATCGATCCCATGTCCCAAACCTGCACCGTTCGATCGGCTCCGGCACTCGCCATCCATCCTTTCGGCGCATCTTGATTACCATTCTTCCACTTGAGGTCTAACACTGGCTTGCTGCCATGAGCTGCCAAAGCTCGTCCGCTAAAACGATGCAACGAGCGAAGATCGTATCGATGTATTCCACCGTTCTCGAGACCGACCGCGAACTGATTCGGATCGTCCGGAGACAAAGCAAGAGACGTTATCGGCACACTGTGTTTGAATGATTTGCGATAACTGGGATCGCGATCACGGAGGTCCTACTCATCAGCTCGATGCATGTCGGGATGAAGGAAGCTGACCCAGATCTTGACGAGACCTTCTTGCCCTCCTGTCAGGAGCATATGGCAATGCGAAGTCTGCCTGCAGAATCTGATACAGTTCATGGGTCTGGGATGTCCGCCACTGATCTCTTTGTCTCATTGCGTCAGTAAGAGAGCGAGGCAAGGCGAGTAATATTGACTCACCCATTTTCCCTTTGACGGTATCGAGAAGATACAGATTACCGCCAGGCGAAGAAGTCACAATTTTGTGCTCAAAGGCTGGGTTCTCAGCGCATGCCAGGCCGTATGAGAAGGATAGCTTACCTCCTACTCCCCAGTCTATATCAGTCACGCCTTTGCCGACGGACCATGAGCTACGCCAGAAGTTGACCGTCTCGTATACTGTCGCACCTCCTGGTCCTCTGACTAGCTGCGTGCCGCTCTTCGAATCGTTGTAGGGATTGAGATGTGGTGTGTAGTCGCCAGCCCCACCCCTGTTGTCCTCGTCAATTTTGAGTATGCGCAGACCTGCAATGACATCAGGAGGTATCTCGGCTCCCAGAATGGAACAAGCTCACATTGACTACCACCGATGGCATACTGTCCCCCGGGTCCCTGGGCCATGGCCGTCAAACGTCCAGCCCCACTCGGACTCACGCCCCAAGCCCGCCTGACCCCGCTAGTGCTGAGCAAATTGACGCGCAAACTCGCGTCTTTTCTGCGCTCGCGGCTGCTCTCCTCGTCAGCGCGCAAAGTCGGCGCGGGACTATTGGTGCGCGTCACATCCCAGTCTGTGCCGTGACGCTGTAGACCCGGACGGCGGGGCTTCCCTCTCGAGAAGAAAGAGGTATAGCGCTCGTCGGACGGGTCGCGCACCGAGCGCGGGTCGTCGTAGATGTCCACGGCGGCGTGGGCATCGCTTCCTCGCGAGTGGCGGTCCGGATTCGACGACGGATGTGTGGAGTAGTCGTACGGCGAGTCGACGACGCGCGCGGCTGGCTCACGCAGGTGGACAGAGGATGTGGAGGCGTCGGCCGAGGGTATGGCCCTGCTCGTCAGCATACAACGCCTCTCAGCCGATGGGTAACGGAGGCGGGGAGAAGGGGGGGGAACGTACGCCGCAAGCGCCGTTGTGAACCTGTTCATGGCTCCCCTTGTGTACTGCTGCTGCTATCTGTCCATGATGCGTCGCTGTCCTCGGCCCGTCCAAGGCCGAAAGGGTGATTGCAGTAACTTATAATTAAACGATGGGATAAGAGGTTTGGGACTCGGGACAAGGGGGCTCCGGACCGAGTGACCATGACCACGAGGACGGAAGCAATTTCACCCATCCCACCTTTCCCGGCTGATCCAGAGAGGACGACGAGCTCGAGCCGATTGATGACATGGATGATCTTTCATTCACAGCGTCAAAATGCTTAACATACGCCCGGTTGTCTCGGCCCCTCTGGGTTAGTCAGATCAGATTGTATCGGACGTAGCTGACTGTCAGCGGGCTGCTGCACCATACTCTCGATCTTCGGTATTGCCATCCT
This sequence comes from Tremella yokohamensis, assembly GCA_024343385.1. Classification (NCBI taxonomy): domain Eukaryota; kingdom Fungi; phylum Basidiomycota; class Tremellomycetes; order Tremellales; family Tremellaceae; genus Tremella; species Tremella yokohamensis. The sequence continues at coordinate 412,883 of BRDC01000034.1, read as the reverse complement.
CGTTGGTGAGTGTCTCATTGCTTTCTCCTTTTTCCTACCCTTTCACCGCATTTACGGGTCTCTGAATCACAACGACATCCTGCCTCAGCCGTGATATTTGTGAAGATTACTATGCCATGCTGACAATGTGACCAGCATTCGGCGCCTTCTTCTCGCACCATGCCTTCGCCTTGACCGGATCGAAGAACAGCCCAGAGGACCCCGACAAAGTCGCCAAGATGTGTTACGGCGCAGCGGTTGTATATGCCATCTTCGTCGCTTTCTGTGGACTGCAAGTGAGCATAAAACGCTCGCGAACACGACGGAGAACTGATAGCAGATGGTGGTACACAATCGGTATCCTAGAGGGGTACAAATCTGATCCGGCTTGCTTTAGACGACTTCATTCATGTATGGTGTACACATCGACTAGGGCACAGTCAGAAACGACATCCACAAGAACAACGCGACGTTGCATAAAGGCTAATCGAATATCTTCAACTGCTCGCCTTCTCCCCCCTTCTTCTTGTTCTTCTTCCGCCTCTTCTTCCGGCCCTCCTCATCCCCTGCGCGACCCTCCTCTACCTTGGCAGACGCTTGGGGCGGGGCGGAACCGTTTGTCGCAACCCCTTCTGCCGCTTGTGCAGCTTTGATCCTATCCCGTTGCTTCTTGCCAAGACGCACGCCGGGGCGTTTCGACAACGTGCCCACTCCCTTCGCGGCCGCATGACTGCTTGTGCCAGCCTCAGTGCCTCCCGAGGCTCCCGGCGGACGCTGCGGCCAGCCAGAATCCCGTGGACGGCCGCCCTTCAAAGATCTGTCTGGCTCTTCCTCCACGCCCCACTTGCGCTTTCTGAGATTATCCTTGAGCTCCTGAACACGCCTGTTCAGATTCTTGCCCTGCACACCATATCCCAAATTTCTCGGTCGATAAGCAGCAAGGCGTTTGATCGACATGATCGAGTTGAGCTCAGCGTCGGTCGCCATGAGTATCTCGGCAGGCGTAAGACCGTATGATGCAGGCGCGGTATGCGTGTACTTGAAGCGCGTAGGCATGTCTCCGATCTGACAATCAGCGGTATTCGTGCAACAACAGCAGGGGTCGCTCACCATATCCTCATGGTCGAGGTCCCGGTACTCTTTCACAGTGCTCTTCATCTTGTTTACTCTATCCTCGACGGTCAAACCGTCGTTTGTGTCTTGCCCATTCGCACGCCGTTTGCCCTTCTTGTCCTTATTGCGACTTGGTTCGGGCACATCGATGAAGTCGGCGTCCTACAAGTGAGCCCCGGTTTGTGCAAGGCTAAGGATGAGACCGACCATATTGACCGGACCATCTTCGGCCTCCTCGAACGCATCTTCATCGTCCTCATCGTACTCCTCGTCTCCAAGGTCGTCATCCCAGGTCGGCTTCTCATCGTCATCATCCTCGCCGTCCAACTCGCCATCTGGTCCATCCTGACCGCCAGCAAGGACTTCAGCGATGACCTTCTCCCACTCTCTCTCGTCAAAGTCGCCCTCCAATAGCTTCTCGACTTTGCTCCAGTCTGCTCCCTCTCCGACTTCCTTCTTTAGGGCAGCCATATCCCGCTCGAGCTCCCGCCGTTTGGCACCTTTGAGCCGCTTGGTCTCGTCCTCCAAGGCGGCCTTCTTGGCTGCCTTACGCTCCTTTTTCGCTTCTCGCTTGAGCTTCCGAGTGTCATCTGGTCTCCTGACCAAAGAAGCAATCTGACGTGGGTGGGAGATGATGTTTGACGCGCCGCTGACGAATCAGTTTGTTCCTCTCGGTATAATCCTGACGTACGGCTCCTCAAATCGGAAATTGTATTCGTGCTCGAATGCCTCTGCCTTCTCGTCAAACTCATCCTCCTCTTCAATCTCTCCCCAAGGGTGACTAGGTCCCGCTTCCGCATTCTCTGCCTCCTTGGGCTTCTTTGCGTCTTTACTGCCGACGACCTCGTCGTAAGTCGGCACATGCTTTTCTGCCTTGTCGATCCATCCTCGGTTGAGTATGTAGCTAGAATGTCAGCAGGGTTCTCATATACCACGAACAGCTTACTTCATGAGGAAGTCGTCGTCTCGCTTGGCCTTTGCTTCTTTTCGTTTTTCTGCCACCTCGACCCTCTCCACTTTACTCAGAGGCGCATTATCGGCGACGCCATCGTCACTTGAGTCGTCTGATCCCAGAGCGGCAGCTACAGGCTGATCGCCCATTCCGAGCAATTTGCGGACCTGGTCTTCGCCGCCGCCCATCTCCAAAAGGAAGTTTCGGTACTCGTCCTCGTCTTCGTCGTCGTCTTCGGCCTCTCCACGCTTCTTCGGTACAAATTCATCGTCATCGCTGGAGGCGTCGTTTTTCTCGTCGTCGACAAAGCTCTTGAAAGCATTGAGCGTCTCGGCTCGAAGTTTGGCCTCAGACTGGACATGGGTCAAAGGCCGGTCTTCCTGTTCGCCTGCGAGAAGTTGTTGTCGGTGATGATCAGCAAGAGTGAACGGCTGCAAATCAGTCAATCCCCGCGTAACAGGATATCATGAACCCGATTTACCTTCTCCTTCGGCTGTGTGTTGCCGTTGGCCAGCTTCAAATTGCCCGCTCGTTCTTGTGCCAGGGACAGCTCCTGCTGCAGCACATCTTCGCCAGAGTAGACACCCTGCTTAGCCCTGATTTTGTGCAAAGTCCGAAGAATGGCCGCATCCATGGCCGGGGTGAGCTCGTCGCCCTCCTCATCCTCGATCACCGAAGTGGACGAAGAGGAGTAGGAAGAGGCATCGTCGTCGGAGTCAGACTCGGATGGAGGAGCGGGTGGGGCGCGCTTGTATGAAGGTCCGGCTGTTTATGAGCTCTGCACTCTCATTAGCAGCTGACCGCGCACCTCTAGACATCTTGTGACGGGCTATGTGCTGAACGTAAAGCGACGTCCTTCTAACTTTTTGCCGGGGGACCGGCAGCTGGACGGCGTGGTGCCTGACACGTGGATATCTTTGGGGGAGTTCACGTGGGCGTATCACGACAGCGGTGACGGCCCGTCAGTGCCCGAGAGATGTGTCGTTCCAGTAAAAGAAGCTGAAATTTCGGTCGTCATAGGTCATCCTCTCACACCTCTCGACTCTCGACGTCACACAAGCAGCGATAGGAGGACTGTAGAAGGGTGACCACTCTAGACTCTCAAACCATGCTGCGCCGTGGAGCTCTGGCCACGACATCGGCCCTACCTCAACCATCCCGCACTCTACCCTCCGCACGACGACACCTCAGCTCTTCCCGCCCTTCACACGCCCCTTCTTCATCACGGCCATCACTAGCACAATCAGCATGGGCAGCAGCAACCGAATCTGCTCATTCGGTGTTGCAGCCCCCACCGCCCTCCTCGGGTTCCAGCGCCAATGCCGATCCATTAGAAGCGATCTACAACGAGATTGCCAACCTCAAACACTCGCTCTTCCACCTGCTCGGCTCGTCCCACCCTTCCCTTGATACCATTGCCAAATACTACTTTCACACCGAGGGCAAGCACCTGCGGCCACTGCTCGTATTGCTCATGGCGCAAGCTACGAACGGTCTTGCTGGGCGAGAGTGGGAAGAAGCGCGATATGAGGCCGCACGACAAAAGGTGGACGATAGTCTTACGAGGGACGGCGGGGTATTGAACGACTGGAATCCCGAGATGATGGGTGCAGAGAACGGCACCATGACTTTTGCAGAGCCGTTCCGGATATGTGCCGCCTCTTCGTCGCGGAATCGAAATCGCCCACCGATACCGGACGTCCCGGCACTGGATGAGCTAGAGTCTGATGGTGGGCCAGTGATCTTACCAACGCAGCGCCGGCTGGCGAGCATCACCGAGATGATCCACGTCGCATCTCTATTGCACGACGATGTGATCGATACTTCCCCTCTCAGGCGCGGACAGCCTTCGGCACCAAGCGCATTCGGAGGCAAGATGTCGATTCTAGGGGGTGACTTCCTCCTTGGTCGGGCCTCGGTAGCCCTCGCCCGTCTTGGTAGCCGGGAGGTCGTGGAGCTGCTCTCCACTGTCATTGCCAACTTGGTAGAGGGCGAAGTCATGCAGCTTAGAGCGACAAGCGAACCGGAGCTCGCTCCCAGCACAAAAGGGTTCGAGGTGTACATGCGCAAGACGTACCTTAAGACGGCGAGTCTTATGGCGAAGTCGGCGAGGGGGGCGGTGATTCTCGGTGGATGCGGCAGAGGTCCAACGAAGGAAGGAGAGTGGGTCAAGGATGTGGCATATGGCTATGGGCGCAATATCGGCATAGCTTTCCAGGTCAGTGGGGAACACATTGGGCGAGCACTGCGGCTGACAGGATCTAGCTCATCGACGATACTCTCGACTTTGTTGCTTCTACTTCTCTTGGAAAACCCGGAGCAGGTGCCGACTTGAGGTTAGGGCTCGCGACCGCACCTGCACTGTACGCATGGGAGCAGTACCCAGCCTTGGGACCGCTAATCGCACGGCGATTCTCCGAGCCGGGAGATGTGGAGGCGGCGAGGGAGATGGTGAGCCGGTCAGACGGTGTGGAACGGACGCGAGAGCTCGCAAGGAGCTTTGCGGAAGAGGCGCGAATGGGAGTCGAGCGTCTACCAGAGAGCGACGCGAGGGAGGCCCTGGTGGGCCTGACGAAGAAGGTCGTCGATAGGACCAAGTGATCTTTGATACCGCATAGATTGCATATCGAGCATTTCATTGCATGCATCGCACCCGCTCCATACACACGGGTCTCACCTGGTATCACTCGCCAAAGTCAAACGCGGAAGTGTTCGAGAGGGTACACGAGGATCGACCTCTGCATTGGCATCCGCTATCACTAGGACAACAGACTATATACATTGTTGATGATCACCGCCCAGATACCTCCCAGATACTCGTCATGGCGATCTGCAAGACCCGCCGTTCGTAAAAAGCGATTCATTGTCGGAGCAGCAAGCTCCCGGTCGTTCACCTGCCGCATCAAGCGTGTGGACCACGAGTCGCGCTTCACGACATGACCGCCAGGGTCCAGTCCTTGAAGTAGGCCTTTTGATCCTTGGGCGAAGCCCAGTCAGAGCCAGAGCCGCCCTGCAAGTCAGCGGGGCATCTTTGCTACACCACGAATATGACATACGAAGAAGGTTTGGGCCATGATACCGAAGATGTGGGTGCCAGTCGAGTCGTCAGGCACGATCTTGAGCCCGCTCAGCGAGATCACAGATTCTCCATTGACAAAGAGCTCTTGCTCGGCGTTCGCCTGTCCAATGTCATTCAGCTTCAGCCGCTGGGCAACAGTGGTCCAGGATCCTGTGGACCAGGTGAACGAGCCGCGCGCAATCGAGTCTCCGTAGTCTGGGTTGCAAGTCGAGTACGGCGGGGTCGAGCAGTACCCGTCGTACTGCGATACCGGGTAATAGTTGTACAGCTCGCCAGCACCGTCTGTCCGGAACATGAGACGTGCAGAGAAGCACGCATCACGATCGTCCTGTCGGCCACCGGAGCAGCTCTTGGCCGAAGCCAAGTCGGTACCGCCAAACAGACCCGGCATCTTGCCGCCCTTGTTGAAGTCAAAGTCGGACTCGAAGTAGACCGAGTACGAGAACAGGACTTCGCTTGCACTGCTCACGTCGACCCCGTTGTGAATACCCTCGGAGTAGAAGTTGAAACCCGAGCCTGACAAGCCGTAAATGCCAGCGGGGTAGTCGGCAATGTGGGCAGTGGTTCCATCTGGCGCAGAGCCCGTCGAGGGAAGTTTGCCCGCATAAAGGGGCTTCAGGGCCGCGTCAAAGGACAGAGCAGACGAAGAATCGGTTGCGGTCGTCCACTCGTCCGAGGTACTGCTGGGCAAGAGGTACGCCAGTAGACCCGACAGCCCGGACAAACTTGCGCTGCTCGCGCTGGCTGCTGCGCTCGAGACCGAGGTTGTGTTCGCACTCGGTGTTGAGGTTATCGCTGCGACAGACGATGAGGTGTAATCCTCGGCCGAAACTGAAGAGGCAGTTGTTGTCGAGGCCAAGGCGGCAGAGGTCGATGAAACGGTGGCGGCGACCGAGGAAGTCTTGGCTACACACGACCTCTTCCGCCTCCGCACGAGGCGCTCCGAGTGTCCTGAGGGGGACCGTCGGACATGCTTCTGGAGGTCCTCGCGCGACAAGAGCTCGGCCGCCGCCGCGACTTCTCTCGGCGAGTTTGACTTGAGCAAGTGGCGTGCGGTATGAGGGTTGATGTGTGACTTTGGGTAGGCAATAGGAAGGAGAGGGAGGAGGTAGAAGAGGGCGTGCATGATCGCTTCACTCCTGGTGATTCAACGATCCAAATGACTGTCGAGGATGAGCTGTGGATGCGGTTTGGCCGGAATGAATCGCCAGGATCGATCCGGTCACAAGAGGCTTGTTCGAGGGTGTAAAGAGCGACAAATGACTGCGAGCGTGGCTCAAACAGTCGGATTTGGAGAATGAGCAGTATAGACGGATAGAGGAGATGGTGTGGGACAAGTCGGAAAGATGAGAATGCGGATGAGGAGGTGAGAAGGAGTCAAAGAGTGAGAAAGAACAAGAGAGAGACAATGGACCGAAAAGAGGCAACAGTGGATCGCCGAGTCTTAGGCGCGTCCCTCCCTCCCTTAACTCATCTTTCCCCTTTTGGTGCCGTGCCTTCAGGGTAAACCAGAGGCCAGAGGGGTGGGGTCGCGTTTCAGATGGCTGGCTGCGGATGGATGGGTGGCAAAACGTCATACTGAAAGGTGAATATTTACATGCAGAAAGAAACATAAAGTACTGGACAAGGCGTGCGATCTCGTCTACATTCCAAGCATGCGCATGACACACACACTCTGAAAATGAAATAGAAGCACAGTGGAAGCTTACGATTGCTAGGCTAATTAATTACCAGGCTATTTAACACGAGGCCTCCGGTTCTGTCTCCCCTGGGGCTTGGTCGTCTGTGATGAGGCTACCTCGTCAGCCACACGCTCAGCGTGTCTCTGTATTTGTTGCAGAGTAGCTCCTGAGCGCTGCTTGCTTCGCGTTGGTTGCATGGCGTACCTTTGGCGAACCTCGATATCAGAGCTGGCCTTGATTCCGGCAAATGACGTCTTGATAGTTTGGAAGACTCTACCGATTGCTTGGCTGCCCCTATCGAGGATGCTTGTATCCCCAGGTAAGGGCCATAGGAGTGCCTTCTCATACTCTGACACAATGGAAGGAACCTCTACTACTATTTCGTTGAGAAAGCACCACTGCATGTCACGGAGTGTGGGATCAGGCGACTTCTAATCACCAAGTAACATCAAGGCGTCGACGATAATGCTACCAATCAAGCCGACGTAAGTGTCCGGGTGATGAAGACGCTCTCGGAGCGCCTCGCTTGCCATGACCGAGAGGACGACGATCGCTGCCGTTCGACCCACCGTGTTCTCTGATTCCATTGCAACAGTACTCAAGAAATTGACGACTCTGTCGACCGTCTCGTCGTCGAAGACAAGGGACTCTACAGTCAAAAGGCCCGTAAGCTTGTGTTTCAACCTCTTGACCGATGGGAAGGCGGACTTGAACCAGCTGGAAAGGCTGGTCGATTGCTCAGCCGAGTCTGTTGATCCGACCACGTATTCGGAAGGAGACACGGCACTGCTGGAAGACATGATGTTGATGACAGGTTATAGAGTCGAGACAAGATGTGATGACAGAATGTGGGGAATCGACCTGCATTGGGCAGGCAGTTAAAGCGACTAGAAGCTTGCTGGACCGTCTTCATGAGTAAAAAGGAGAGATTTCAAAGGTCAAATCGACGTGGGGGCGTGTGAAAGGACTTCATCTGTTTGAAGTGTTATGGGGGGAAGCAAGGCATGAGGACTGGAGGCGTCAACGAACAAAGGGGAAAGAAGGCGTCAGTACGGCCAGGGAGATATGGTCTTCGAAACCATGCCGTCCACAGCTCGGCCTTAGATACATGGTCCCTCTTTGGCCGGCTTTCCTCATCCGCGGCCATAGAACTCGAAAACACCCCATCCCGTTCGCTCGGGGAAGCTAAATTGAGTGTCGCTCAATTGGTAGCTCAGTGGGGGACCACGCGCGAATCTCTGAGTGCTGTGGCCTAAGAGAACACTCTTCGTATCCTTTGTACGCAGACAGAAACGAATGTGAGAGAGCACTGGCGATCCACGTTGAAAGGATTGGTGTCGGGAATAGGCGCGCAAGATGTCCAAACTCACGCGTGCCTGACCGCGTAACAGAGTTGCCGCGGGACGCGACCGAGGCACTGCAGCAGCAACTGCAGCAGCGAGGCATTCAACGACGCCGATGAAGTGAGGCCGAGACAGAGCATCTCTTGCTGTTTGACTCGTCTTCGGTCGAGCTATTCTACTGAACGCATAGTTCAGCAGAGTATCGACACACGTTACCACACCCGACTGGGCTGCCCTATCATGTTCAAGTCGAAAGGCCCTGCCTTGCCGCCCGACACCGACTACACCAAGAATTTGCGCGAGACCTCCTTCTACCGATATGGCAACCTACGGTCCCTCGGTCTCACGGGCGAGGTCACATCGCTCGCCGTCGATCCACTGCTGTCACTGCTAGCCGTGGGCACGTCGTCTGGCATGGTGCACGTCTACGGACAGGCGCCATTCCAGTTCACGTTGCCTGTCGCGGCGAGCTCATCCGCTGGGATTGGCAGCGCCATCCGTTTCCTGGCATTTCACCCCGGACACAGCCGTTTGGTAGCTGTAGATGCCAGTAACACCCTCCACTCGTACTCTCTGGCGCACATGACCGACCATGCGCAGCCGCTCAATCACCCGCCGCTGCCGACCAAGGAAGGCACTCAGATGCTGTTCGGTCAGATCACCGCAATCGAGCAGCCGCTACCGAGCTTCACCCACATGTTCTTGACCATGCAAGATGGCCAAACCATTTGCTGGGACTTGAGCAGACGACTCATGGGGAGCTGGAAGACCGGAAATTGCTGGGGCGAGTTCGAGGAGAAGATGGTGCGAAGCGGGTTGCCTGGGAGGCACAAGACGATTGGAGGGTGAGTATAATCCCGCTGCTCCTCACAACGGCATGCTGATTGTAGCCCGCAAGCCACTTGTCTTGCGATCAACCCACGAGATATCAATATCATGCTCATCGGCTATGAAGGCGGAGTGGTTGCATGGGATTTCCAGAAGCACGCGGTGGTCAAAACCTTTGAAATGATCTTGCCTCCTGGAGCGCCTGGCGGAGGATCGTATGAGGATGCAGATAGCGTAAGGTTGGCCATCATGTCATCTGATCGCGGACTGACGCAATCCAGTCTCTATGGACGGAGCGAACGCCCTCTGTCAGCTGCATTGCCTGGCGGCCGGACGGATTGGTCTTTGTGGTCGGCCACTCGGATGGCTGCATGACCTTCTGGGCGTATAGCGAGTCCGATAAGCCTCTCATGGTCCGAACCGTCACTCACGAAGACGTCAATGTAACCGATGCCGAGTCTCTCTTCTCTGCGGGTGCTTTGGACAGCCAGGCGCGCCGGCAACGAGCCGAAGAGGCGATCAGGGCTAACCGGGAGCCCATCTTCAAGCTCACATGGGTGGCATTCCCGGATCAGGCCGGCATCAAGGCGATTATCACCGCCCAGGCGACCGATCCTACGTTGGAACCACCTTCAAATGCGACGGTCGACTATGCTGAGAGAGGCGAGACACTGCTGCTGGTGCTGGGAGGTCAGAGTGAGGGTGAACGACCGGGCATCAATATTCTGCAGTTCCCGCAATATCAGCCCCCACCTCCAGTCATGCAGCGACGGGGCACCGGCACAGCGCCTCCATCAGAGAGTATGACTCTCCCCGACCGATATGCCTTCCGCGACTCGCTCATGCCAACGGGCAAATCGTACTATCCGACGAAGACGCCGCCGGAAGATTTCATCCTCATGCCTCGCAACAACCCGTACTTCAATATGGCCTTTGACCCGATAGCAATCCTCATCTCTTTGACGCCTGACCCGACACTGTCGTCCAACGCCGAGCCTGCCCGAGCGGTCGAAGCGTGGGCGTTCCCACCACCACGTTCTAACATAGTCCCGCCATCTCCAGGGCGCAAGAAGTTCATACAGCCTGGCGAAGATGAGAAGTTGGTGGCGGTGACGCCTGCGCCTGTCCTCTCGCCCCCAGGCGGGACACCACGCTCCACATCCGGAGGGTGGAAGCTACCTTGGGGCGCAACAACACCGAGTCCGAAAGGTTCCCCTAGCCTCAGGGTACCGACGCCAGACTCGGCAATGTCTATTGCTTCTGGTTCAGGTCGCCGGCGGATCGGCCACCGACGTCAGTATCGCCTACCCGCTCCCATCTGGTCGGGCCCGAATGCTGTCCTTGGCTGTGAGATCTGCTCGCTCCCGACACCAACGTTCAAGAAGCTCATCAGTTTCTCGATCGAAAATGCCGGAAGCGAGAAGCAACCCCGCTTACCACTGCAAGGTGGTATGGCGGTTCCGGATCTGCAATCCCACGGCGCGCCTGATGTCAAGGTGGCGAAGATGGAGAGTTACCGGATATTTGTCACTTGGCATCCTGATGCCAGCGTGCGATTCTGGGACGCATCCCCTCATCTGCTCTTGCTGCCGACCCCGTTACGCTTCGAGTACCCAGGGCCACTCCCTCACTTGACGATCTCCCTCGGCGCGTATCTCAAACATCCAGATGTAGCTCATCTCCCGTTGGCCAAGTTATGGCAGACAGACAAAAATCAAGTGCGGATCAAGAGCGTCACTTTGGCACGAGAGTCGCTCGAATGCACGATCACTATGACGACCGGCGAGATAATAGTGACGAAATTCGGACAATCGAAATCCGGTGCCAGAGATGATGATGATGTGGAGGAGCTCGAGGACGGTGACTCTGTTAGGGACAGCTACTTTCCGCCCCAGACTCCAGTGGCATCGACTTCGAGAGATGAGTGGCACGAAGAGGTGTGCGAAATCGGTCACCTTGCGAAGTGGAGTGAGGATGGGTTCAAGCCAGTCGCCATCTTCACCTTGAAGCGTGGCGAGCCTCTGGCGTGCGCGGTGTCCGATATCGGTGAGCCAGCCGACCGAGTGGAGTAATGGCAATGTGCTGACGATCAGGCTTCATAGCTGTTGGCTTCGCCCAAAAATCGCTGGCTATCATCGACATGCGCGGGCCGGATGTCATACTTCGAGAAGGCTTTGACCAAGAGGGCGAGTCTCTCAAGCGGCGGAAGAAGAAAGGCAACGTGCAGAACGTTCCTGCCGAGTCGTCCGTGGTTGGGGCGATGAAATGGGTCGTTTCCGGTATGGGTCCAGACCCTACACCCCGTCCGAGGCTCATCGTCTCGTATGCCAAAGGGTGAGTACTTTGGGATTTCCCAACATATAGCAGGCTGACAGTAAGGATGACGAAGATATACACTCTCGTCAACTCCCTTGGGGAATGGATGGTCGACTCTAAACCTCCTACCTTCACCAATGATTCACTTGCTGGACCACTAGCTTCCTTCGTGCTTGATCCCGGTACTGGCAACGAATTGTCCGCCTCCGCATCGAGTCTATCAGCAAGCATGCAAGCAGGCTCGCCGGAGAAGGAGAAGAATGCGCCTCCTCATTGTCTCTGGATAGCAGCGAGCAAGAAGAGTATCCGATGCGCCATAAATTTCAATGGTGAACGTATCGCAAAAGTGGAGATGGGCGAGGAAGAGCTGTCCAGCGTGTTCTATATCACACGGCATGGTAAGTCCTCGGATCGAGAACTGACAGTTTGCTGATCGTTCAGGACAAAAGGTCCTCGTGGCTATCACAGCTGGTGGCACAGCGATGTTCTACACTGTGCCGTTTTTGGAGTTCATCACCGCCATGGACCTATCCTTCGGTGCAGGCGGGCAGGGGTGAGCATCATTCTCTGCACATCTTTATAACGTTTTGGGAACCCGCAGCATCCGAGCTGACTTCAGATCCCTATCTGGCCATATCAGCATCGACGATCGATCAGGCGACTTCGTCGAATATCGCTCGCCGTCCGATATCTCGCTGCGCACGCTCTTCCTTTTCCGCAAACCACTCCCACCGCGGCTTGACCCATGCACCCTGAAACGGCCAGTTCCGGCTCAGCCGCAACCACTCAACGCTACTTGGGCAGCATGGATGTGGGGCGCGGGCCCGCTCACAGGCGCCGCGCTCGATGCAATCGTCGCCGGACCAAATCGCGCACCACCGCCCAAACCACCGCCTGCACCAAAGAAACCGCTCATCACATGGGGCGAAGTGCCAGAAGAGCCAATCAAGGTCGTCACGCCCGCCACGAGCACCGCCCCGCCCAAACGTACGGCCGTGCGCAAGCAGAGTGCGCCGACGCGCGACGCCCGGGAGAGGAACGACGCGTATTCGGAAATGGTCGATGCCGCCAATGAGCGCGGCAGTTATCTTGACGACCTTGGCGAGACGATGAATCAGGCTTCGATCTCGGCTGCTAATTACCTGACGCAAGCCCGGAACGCGGCGGTAAGTCCTGCGCATTCGACTGTCTGCCTCGGCTGATGTATGACAGGTCAAACAGTCGGCAAAGGCGGCTGTCACTGGCGTCTTTGGCAAGTTGATGTGAGCTAATACATGGTGGTGATCTGGACTTCTCTTGGAATCTCTGACCAGACCTGACGCATGCTGGCGTGCGTATGCTTGTAATTGTATCTGTACCTGCCATGTATATATCTGCAAAAATGCCATCGGTCGATGCATGCACAAAAAATGCTCCTCTCCTTGGGCGGACAAACATACAAGAAAGGCCCCCACCTTCGACCTAAGCCGGGACTCTGCGTTGACCCATCGCGCCACCCAAACCACTCTGGAATCCCCTTCCTCTTCCTCGTCCACGATATGTTCCTCGCTGTCCTTGTCTCCGCTCGCCGGTCTTGCCTTCTCCACCACCTGTCCTCGCGTCGCCCGCCTGGCCCTGGCCAGTCTGGCCGAGCTTCTGGTCGAGGATCTTCTCGTTGTTCTCGACCATCATAACGGCACGGTCTGCCAATTGCTGCGCGAGCTTCTGTACCTCTGTAGTCTCCACACGCTGGAACACCACCACCTGGTCGATGGCGTCGAGCGAGGCGGCCAGCTCGTCCGAGTAGATCATACGTGAGATGATGGTGGTCACGCGAGACAAGGGAAGGTCGAAAGTGGTAGCGAGGGAAGAGAGCGAAAGGGAAGCGTAATGCGGGGCGTAGGTGAAGAGGTACGTTCGCAATGCCTCTTCTTGGACCTTTGTCGAGAGCATCGACCGGACTTCATCGGCATTGTCGAGCAGGCTCCAGACTTTGATCGAGAGGATGAGCTCCTTTGCCCGTTCCCAATCGCCAGCCTGCAATGCTTTGGACGCCTTGATGACGTGATCGCGAGTGTGCTCGGGCGGACCCATGAATGCTTGGCGGTCGGCAAGGTCCAAGTGTCGCTTGAACGTCTTGCTTGCTATTCTCCGCCTCTGCTCCTCGGTATCTGCGCTCGCCAACAGTGGGATCTCGATCAGCATGCAGCTGGTGAGGTAGGCGGCCTCAAGCAGCTCGATGTTCAGGTGGAGGTGGAAGGGAAGCAGTCGACGTTTCTCGATAAGCTCTTGCTCCGGGGTCAAAAGGTTGTTGTAGCGGTTGATCGCCTGAGCAAGCAGTTCCTTTTGTCGCTGTGTCGAGAACATCTCAGCAAGGATAGTTTGGCATTCGGCGATGTAGCCACGGCGGAAAGCGGCCAGACCGACTTGCATGACTGCCCGGTTGTAAAGGATCTGAGTGACGACATCCATGTTGGAGATGAGGTCTTGAAGATGCGACATCAAGAGCAGATCACGAGCCTCCTGGAAACGGCCATGAACGGCGTGATTGAAGATGTGGAAGAGTACTGCCCGGGCGCGATAAAGTGCGCTGTCTCGTCCGTAAATGTAGACGCACAGGGAGTGGATGAGCACTCGAGGAGGTACGCGGGTTGTGAAAGGGGTGAGTTTCGAGGAGGCGGTGGGGATCTCATGCAATGCCTTGGAAGCCGCTGTTTCGAAGTGGTCGATAATGACATCCGGTTTTGCGTAGATCCGCTCGAGACGCTTCATCACCGCGCGGGCAAGCTGATCCGTCATGTTCTCCCGCTCGAAGAGAACCTGAGCTTTCGTGATTGTAACGTATAGCGGTGTCTCCTCTCGCAGACGTTCGATGTAATCGCTTCCCTTCTCGTGCGGGTCGGTGTTCTGCAACGTCTTCATCAACTCGTTGTCGATGTTCTCAAGGATGCCCGCCAAGCTGCCTGCGACCTCCACCCTCTGCTTTTGGCCGTTGACAACCTCTGGCTCGCGCTCGGCCAGCTCATCGTACTCCTGAACAGTCTCAGTGACCATGTAGTCCTGGTCTTTCAGAAGCAGTGTAAGCAAGGCGTCGAATTCGTGCAGGCACGAGACCCATGAATCGTGGGGCATCGATGTAAGGTTCTGCGAGTAGTCGAGACGGGTGTTGACGAGAGCGATGTAGACACGAATCTTCTGGTAGGTTGTGACCGATACCTCGAGCAGCTTTGTGAGAATCTTGATGTTCTCTGCACGATCGGTACCCTATAAAGTAAGCCACTTGGTCCGGCCCACTTGTCAAATGCTGACCTTTCGTCCTCGCTGTTCCGACAATTCCCGAAGAGTCTTGAAGACGCCCTCAGGTGTCAGGTTAAGGGCTTTACCACCTTTACCGATAGTGGTAAAGTCATCATCGCCCTGGCCATCCGCGGCTGCTGCTCCCGGGGCACGCTTTGGTACTTTTGGGGCGGCGGGTGCTGCGTTGGCAGTCTCGTACGCAGCGGTGTAGGCGGCCGGGTCCTTCAGATCAGCTCCTGCCTGGAATGTCGCTTTTCCGGAAGCTCACGGCCTGGTACTGCTTGACCACGCCCTCGTATTCCTTCAGCTTCTTCTTGAGCGACTGCCTCATTGCGGACAGCGCCTTCGCCTTCACAGGGGCCATCTTCTTCGACGCCGACTTCTCCGAAGCAACAGTGTCATTGACAGTCTGCTCCAACTCGGTCAAGCAGCCAAGGAAAGCCGGAGGGAAGTGTCCGGCTGGTGGGATGGGCGAGGCAATCATGGACGTCTGGTGTCGGGCAATGAAGCGCACAAGCTTGTCGAGCTCGGACGAGGCGTAAACCCAGTCGTTCCTTGCACCATCGGCATTCTTGGTCGCGTTCTGGATGTTGTGAATAGCTGTCTCCATCTCGGCGAACCTGGAAATGTCAGCTGCTAACAGGACACTCAGCTCAGCTGACAGACCTCTTGTCCTTGGCCGAAAGGACGATGGTCTTGTCCTCTTCTTCGGACTCATCCTCGCTGCTCGCCGCTCCCTTCAAGAACCGGTTCGCCAAGTTCTATCCTATCAGCTGAGAAATGTGCAAGTCGAACGCTGCTGACCGCTCTGTCATCATCCTCCTCGTCATCGTCATCTTCATCCTCGCTCAACTCCTCCTCGCTCTCGCTCTCATCCTCGTCGCTGCTGTCCTCATTGTCACTTCGCAAGAATCGGCTCGCTCCCTTAGCGGGCGCCTTTTTTGTGACGGCGGCAGTCTTCTTGGCGGCGATCTGACGGTCCTGCTCCTCCCCCTCGTCGCCAGAACGGAGGGACTCTTCGGATTCGGACCCAGAGTCAGAGTCGGTGTCGGATCCCGATCCGCCGAGCTTGGCGAAGAACGACATTTTTATGGAGTTGGTGTGTTTCTTGCTTTGTTGGTGATGCGCGAGCTCTCGATGGGTCGAGAAAGAGCTCTAGCTTGCCCACAAGGCAAGTTTTGGAGGAGGTTGAAGTCGAAAGGGATGCAGCCTATGGACAATACGCGAGTTCCCAAAGAAAGTATGAATCCAAAGCTGCCACATGCATTTCACCGAAATTCCCGCTCGCCACCGAGACCGAGTGTGGCGGATGTCATGTGGCATTGACCATGCTATGCAACACTTGGGAGAGGGATGATGTGACGCTATGCTATGCTATTCCATGCTATGCTAATGCTCAATGTGTTTGTGATACCTCTGCACTCCTCGTCTCGTAATCTCCCACCTTTTCCTCCCATAGCTTCTGGCAATCCACATTGGCACCTAATCTGGCGCACATGAGGAATGCCCCACTGAGCTTCCTGTTCAGGCTGTATGTCTCCTTTGGCGGTGGTGTCAGGCGATGTTTGAGCATGACAGGGATGAGAGACCGTACACCTTCAGTGATGGTCTGATTGGCGAATGGGTAAGGACCCTCATGTCGGAAGGGATCTGGGTATAAGCACACTGTCAATCACTGCGAGAGGCCGGCTCACTGCCGATGATGCGCATAGACTCGAGGTGCGCTTCAAGCATCACCTCGTTCTCCTCGCCGGTGAGATACCCTAAATGTCGACTCTCCTCCATCATCGGCTCCTTATCGCCTCTTATGGCCGCGGACAGCAGCCGATACCATCCGTCAATGAACTCCTTCGTATATTCCCTTGAAGCGCCGAAATCGATCAGACCAAGCTTTTCGCGCGACGAATCGTACAAGAAGTTTGCCCAGTTTGGGTCCGTTTGCATAAAGCGGAAGTGGAATAGCTCTTGTAGACAGAGACGAAGAATGTTGGTTCCGATCTGCTTCATGAGCCTTTGCCCATCCTACTCAGAGCTCCGGCACTGACCTTATCCCTGGTGGCCTGGGACATATTCTTCATTCGGCTCAAAGGTTTGCCGGGGATCCACTCGAGGGTCAAGACCTTACCGGTAGAAGCCTCATCCATCGCCTTGGGGACGACAAAAAAGTCGTCCTTGGCCAGATAATTTCCGAAGCGCCTGGCTGCGGCTGCCTCCAGAACGTAATCACACTCGTCTGCCAGCTCGCCACGCATGACCGCAATGGTATTTTGCAGGAACATTCCTTTTGGCAGCAGGGCCGAGGAGCGAAGTAGCATGGCTAGGTTGCCCAAGTCAGACGATATCGAATCGGCGATACCCGGAAACTGGACTTTGACAGCCACGGGGGTATTCGTCGAAGCAAGAACGGCGCGGTGCACCTGGCCGATCGAAGCCGAGGCCACAGGAGTTCGATCGAAAGACGAGAATAGCGATTGCCAATCGTTCCCCAATTCGGCTCGCATGACTTTCTGCTCACTCAGCTAGAAGACGGAAGACGAGGCGTTGCTCTGACCTCCATCTGCCAGTCTGGCATGTAGTCCGCGTGCGCTTGCACTTGCTGGAGCACACGCTCGATCTCAGGCGGGAGCATATGGTTGTCCTGTATGCTCATGAATTGACCCAGCTTGAGAGCGGCCCCTCGCATTCGACTGAGGCTGGCGACCAAACGCCGAACATTGGCGTCGCTCATGAAAACGCTGCCGGATGAAGTGCCGCCCGTAGACCGCCGAATCGACTCGGATGCCGCGCCAAGAGAAAGAGAAGCGGCGAGGGCTGCTCTGGTCAGCAAAGATGGTGACCACTATCTCAACATCTTACAGCCATAGTGAAATAAGCGACCGAGCCTGGATGATGGCACTTTGGAGGCCCTCAAGAGCACTGGTGACTGTACATGAGAGAGGCACATCAAAATCGTTGTATTGGCTCACTTCCTCCTCTTCGGTTTCGGTCACATGGGCTGTAAATTCCTCGTCGGTAGGAGCAATCTTGGTCGCTTCGGGTATCGCAGAGGTTGTAGCCTGAGGCGATTCTGCGGCCGCCAATGGCGAAGCATCCGGTTTCTTTGTGGCAGCATCTGGCAGAGAGTCTCCTGTCAAGTTGGGTGGAGGATTGGGAGCAACGGGTGGGACTGCCGACGCTGAGCCTGCAGCATGCTGCGGCTGGATGATCGAAGCTCCCTCCTCGACTTGGCTATTTGCTCGTGTTACATGGGGATCGCTTTTGGGTCTTAGACTGTCGACCGTCGCTGCATGAGCGACATGAGGCACACCGTTCGAGAATACATTATCACTGGGCGTCCTCGATTCCGGTACCGAGCGAGCGTACGGCCTGGTCGAAGGCCCAGCTGCATCCAAATCAAAGTGCTCCTTCGATGCATACCCACTGGGATGTTGACTGTGCCCAAGTGGTTGATGCCTGCTCTGCCCCGCCGATGAGGCGGTCGAGTCCACCGGTGGGCGATCCACGACCCATGTTGCGCGCTGTTTTCCCTTTGCCCCCACGACAGGTCTCGCCGATGCTGCCGCAGCCTCTTCGACCTGGATAGTCGCGGCCCTCGCGATTACCCTCAGCGCGGCCGAGAGCATGACCCCGTGCTCGACGCCGTCAGATGTGCCTCGATGGTGGTTGACCAGTGGGAGGCCATGGGATTTGCGTGGATCGTTGCCGGGCTGGAAAATCTCGGGCTGCATCGGAGTGGGGCTCCGCCTTTACCGGATCACTCTGATCAGGTCTGACGAACCGAAAACAGCTATAAATGCGCGCTGTAAATGACGGAGGAGAGAGAGGATCATTCCACCCCGTATACTGAACACTTCCATCTCATCCCCTTCACTCTTACACATCATGTCGGCCAGGGTACTTGGCCGGTCATCAAGACAATGCTGCAGTAGCATGCACGCTCTACGCCCGCATGCAGGCGTCCGCGCATGTGCCCGTGAGTCATTCCAGCGAGCCGCGGAACGATAGCTGATCGTGTGCAGCACACTCCAATGCCCTCGCGTCCTCGTCGCGCGCAGCATACAGCAGTAGCGCGCACCCAGCAGAGTCTGGCGCCTCGCTGGGCAAGAATTTGCTCGTACTCGGGGCATTCTCCGTCTTGGGCGCTATGTCCGCTTCGGCTTACGAGAAATACAAAGCCGTCAGTCATGCCTTGCCTGACAGGTGCGCAGCCCATTGACGATTTGCAGGGCACAAATCAGCTCATGTGCGATAGCGCCGTGCTTCCGCGTGTAGCCGAGACGGGCGGATACCCATGGACGCCTGCCAACGCGATCGAGGCCGACGATCCCCGAGTTCGTGCGCGCCTTCCCCTGGCTGTTCGTCCGAGCTGACATCCCTTGCAGAACCCTATGCGCGTGCGCATGGCCGCATGGGTAAAGAACCTCCAAGACCACATCGTCAATACGCTCGAATCGATCGAGAGGCAGCCCTCAGCAGAGGGCCAGTCCACATCACACCTGCCCGACCCGGAGCATTCCCCACTCCCGCCGGCGGGAACGTTCATCCGTGATGCATGGATCCGGCCCGAGGGGGGCGAGGGCTCGTCGTGCGTCCTCGCGGGCGGCAGGGTGTTTGAAAAGGCGGGCGTCAACGTCAGCGTGGTACATGGCATGCTGCCACCTGCTGGACAGAAGGCCATGCGCTCCGAGCACCCGTCGATACCCGACACCGGCGAGTCGGTGCCGTTCTTCGCGACAGGCTTGAGCATCGTCATTCACCCTCGCAATCCCCACGTCCCTACCGTCCACCTCAATTACCGCTACTTTGAAATCGAGAACCCCGAAGATCCCTCCAAGCCCATCTCGTGGTGGTTTGGCGGCGGGTC
Organism: Tremella yokohamensis; assembly: GCA_024343385.1. Lineage (NCBI taxonomy): Eukaryota > Fungi > Basidiomycota > Tremellomycetes > Tremellales > Tremellaceae > Tremella > Tremella yokohamensis. The sequence continues at coordinate 393,451 of BRDC01000034.1, read as the reverse complement.
AGACCTCACACCGTCCTACCTCGTCCCAGAAGATGTCGAGCACTTCCACCAGACCCTCAAGGACGCTTGCGACGCCCACCACCCGGCATACTGGAAGAAGTACAAGGCCTGGTGCGACAAGTATTTCTACATTACACATCGCAAAGAATCCCGTGGTGTCGGCGGCATCTTCTTCGACGACCTCACGTCCGGCTCGGAGATACACGGCGGCAATAAGAGCAAAGAAGAGATTTTCGACTTTGTCAAGAGCGCCAGTGGCGCTTTCTTGCCTGCCTACGTGCCGATTGTCCTCAAGAACAAGGACAAGGAGTGGACCGAGGAGGAGCGGCGGTGGCAGCTGCTCCGAAGGGGGCGATATGTCGAGTTTAACCTCGTCTATGATCGAGGCACGAAGTTTGGCTTGGCCACCCCTGGTGCGCGGATCGAGAGTATCTTGATGAGTCTGCCAGAGATCGCACGGTGGGAATACATGTCGGACATGGGCGCGGAGGGGACAAAGGAGGGCGAGCTGCTGGAGGTGCTCAAGAACCCGAAAGAATGGGCGTAGACGCTCAACTTCTCATCCAAATCAATCAAGAAAATGTAAATTACTGTACCAACCATAATGCATTGCATGCACAACGACCCCACATCGTCCCGGACTCAACTCTATGGTACAACACTGAGATGATGGTTGAAAATGATAAATTCCCAATGCCCCACCGACTTTCGTTTAGTTGAAATACTGTCTCGCTACGATCAAGCCATCACCCTCTGAGGCGCAGGTGTAATCAAGCCCTTTGCCGGTGTAGGCGCTACCGACTGTGTACCTTGCCGTCGGGTCTCTTCGCTCCCTAGCGGTCTGCGGATCTTGGGAACCGCCTGTGTCCGCAGATCCTTGTTGTCGATGGCGATACTCTTCGTGCACTAAAAGTAAGCGAGACGTTTTTGATGTTAGCGGCTGCTCACGTTGGACGTCTTGTAAATGCCGACAAGTCGATGCGCAAGCTCGAACATGTCGTTCCGCAATGAAATGACAATGCTGCAGGGTGAGTTCCAACCGCGTGTATGCATCAGGACACGCACAATTGAGCAGCCTGCGTCTTGGACTGGATGTAGTTGGCGACGATAGACACATTCTTGAAGTCCAAAGCGGCGTCAATTTCGTCCATGAAGTAGAGAGGGGTCGGCTTGAAGACGTGCAGCGCGAAGACAAGAGCCAGAGAGGCGAGTGTCTTTTCGCCACCGGACAAATTGGCGATTGCGCGCCACGACTTCTTCGGCGGCATGATAGAGAGCACCACACCTGAAACTCAGTACTGTACCCTTTCCAACGTGATCAGGACTGACCTTCTGAGAACGGGTCCATGGAATCGATCAATTCGATCTCGGCATTCCCGCCCATGGTGATCATCTGTCTCATCAGCTTCGCAAATCTTCAACTGAATCGCAACTGACCTGGTACATCTCCTTCAGCTTGGCACTAATAGCTGTGAAGCCCGCCATGAACTCGTCCAAGCGGACTTTGCGCAAGTCGTCATACCGCTTCTTCGCGGCGTCCCTGGCACTCGTGACAGATTCCATGTCTTTCGCTCGCTCAAGGAATTCGGCCTCTCGTTTGCGGTACTCGTTCAGGACATTGAGGTTAGGCTTCGCCTTGCCAACATCTTCTGCAAGAAGTTAGCATATATCTGGATGAGGAAGGGTCGTTTGACGCACCCTCCAGCGCAGTGATCTCAGCCGTGAGCATCTCCTTGTCGACGCTCTGGAGCTCATCCGGAGAATACTCGACCAGCTCAAACGAGTCGGCTTTCCTCTTCGGTGCCTTCGTGGCAACGGGTTCGCCCTCATCGGCCGTTAGACCTTCTGTCTGTGCTGGCGCTTCGACAGCTTCAGAAGCGCCAGCTTCAGCTTCCTCCTCATCCTCTTCTTCCTCACTAGCCTGTTAGTGGAGCTCCGAACGCCAGATGAAGGGAGCTCACTCGATATAGGCTAGCTCAAGCTCATCGTGGCGCTTCTTCCAGTGCTTCATCTTGTCTTTGCTGTCCTTCTGGATTCGTCCGTTGTCCTCGATCTTCTGCTTGATGTCCATCTATTACATCAGACACAGACACGGATGAGAGTGCGGCGGACGACTGACCTCCAGGGCGCGGAAAGCGTTAATGTCGGTGGTCTTCTCGTCGAGCTCGGCCTTGCTCGTCGCCAAAGCTTCTTGCACGTCCGTCGAGCTGTCCTGTGCTTCTTGGACTTTCTCGCGAATGACAGCCAGATCCCCAGAAACGGCCTGCAAATCTCCATCTACGACCTCCAGCTCTGCCTCAACCTCTGCGAGCTTCTCTTGGTTGCTTGCGAGCGACTTTTGGAGTTTGTCGGCATCACGTTGAGATTTTGCTTGGTTGACTTCGGCCTTGGTGATGCTTTCGTTGGCCATGTCAAGGAGACCTTTCGTAGTGCCAACTCTTGACTGGATGGCTCGCAAACGCACACCGCCGACTTCCAAGATCTTGTTCTGGAGCTCTTTGATCTGTTCAGAGATGACTGATGATTTCTCGCGAAGCTTGTCGGCCTCTTTGGTCAATGAAGCGATCTCAGAGTCCAGTGTCTTGATGCGACGCTCGTCATCCGCATCTGGCTTGCTCTGCGACCTGAAGGTCAGCTCAGCAGCACCGAGGAGGGCGAATTACTCACTTCAACTCCGCTAGACGCTTCTCGCCCTCGGCTATCCGTTTGGCAGCAGTTGACACATCAAGTTCGACCTTCTCCAAAGCAATCTCGATTTCCGGTATTCTCTTTCTGAGAGCGGCCACTTCGGCGTCTGCCCTCTTCTTCTCGGACTGGAATGCCATCAAGTCTTCTTCGGCCTTGGCCGTGTCTTTCTCGTACTGCGCCACAACCTCGGGAGCGACCTTGTCGGCAGCGAATTTGGAGCTCATGCCTCCTCTTGACACCCTCGTGCCGCCGCCAGACATGGTACCCGACGGATCGATGAGCTGGCCGGCGAGAGTGACGACTCTCCACCGTTTCTTTCCGTAGCCGATACGTTGAGCCTGAGCGAGATCATTCGCAACGAGAGTGTTGAAGACGCCCTTGTAGAAAGCCGGCGCGAACTTGGCCTCTTTTGGCTTGATGAGGTCGAAGAGCCTGGGAACGTTCTCCGGGGTCTCAATAGGTCCAAGATCCCGTGGGGGCAGCTTTTCAAGGACCATAAATGACGCTCGGCCGACATTGCCCTTCCGCAGATGCTCGATACAAGCCTGACCTTGCTCAACGGTGTCGACGACAAGGTTGTTGAGCGCGCTACATGCTGTAGTCACGGCGACATCATATTTATCGTCAACGACTCCGAGATCGCCGAGCCGACCGTGGAAGCCTTTGATCCGTCCTTGGGCTTTGAGCTTGTTCAGGCTGCTCAATACGGCATTCTCAGACTTATCGGCGGCCAAAGATGCCTTCGCCTCATCGGCTCGTTGCCGGCTGGAAGAAAGCTTGCTCCTCAGTTGCTCGAATCGAGCAGCCACCCCGGCGACGTTTGCTTCGGCTTCTGCCAATTGCTTCTTGGCCTTGACCTCTTCCTTCTTCAGGCTCGCATATTCATCTTGCTTGCTACCGTCGTTGTCTTTGAGCCGCTGAAGATTTGCTCTGGCCTCCTCAAGAGCGGACTGGGCACCGAATGCCTTCTGTGCGAGGAGGTCCCTCTCAGACGTGGCGATGTCGATGGCGGACTGCTTATCACTGATCTTAGCTGTCCAAGGTTCGAGTTCTCGTTGTTTAGCTTCGATTTTGGCAGTGAATTCTTCGGTTTTGTCTGCCTGATCAGCGACATGACGCGGATCGCTAATAACAAAGCACCTTTCAGGCTCTCGCGCACTTCGTCGAGCTCGGCCTCTTCAACCACCAGCTTCTTCTCCAGATCGGTAACTTTCTTGCGGTTCATTTCGAGCTCTTGACCGAGGTTGTCGATGGTAGAAAGAGCTTCTGAACGAGAATGGCCATCCTGAGGGTGTGAGTTCAACATAACGGGCGCATTAAAAGATTGCTGACCTCTTGAAGCGACTTCTTGAACTTCTTCTGCTTCGTGACAAGGTGTTTCTTCTTCTCCTGCAAGCCAACTTCCTCCTTCTCAAACTTCTTTGACTCCTTAACGAGCTCGTCCGTGAACTTCTTGACTTGCTTTGGGACAGTGAGCTGAATTCTTTCCGACACAGCGTGATCCGGCTCACCTCAAATGTAGCGAGCTTATCATCATACTCCTTCTGGAGGCTTTCGATCTCAGCCAGATGTCCAGCATTCCTCTCCTGTTCCTCCGCGAGCTCGGCGGTCAATGAATCCTGGGTACGGTCAGCGACTCCCAGAGCGGAGTTATAGGACGCACAATGGCCTTCGTTGTAATTTCGATGTTGTTCTGCAGCGTGTACATATGGAATTGCCACAACAATGACTTCTTGCGGGTCAACTCGTTGGAGTCTTTCAGGAAGGCTTCCGCTTCGAGTTTCTTGTCCTATTCTGTCAGCGAAAAGGTCTCACATGCCTGCCGCGACAAACCTCAAGGGCGGCTTTCTCCCGCTCAACGACCCGCAGGCGATTCATCTTCTCCCCTCTTTGTTCGTTGAGCTCCTCTACTTCTTTCGAGGCGTCTTCTATAGGTTGCTTATAGCGGGTCGTTCCGATGATATCTTCCAAGTACTCCAGCAGCCCATCCTCGTGCTCGGTCTGGGCTTTTGCCTTCATCTGGGCGATAGATTCTACTTCTCCCTATCATGTTAGGAATAGCTTTTGGAAGGACACTGGGGCGCACCTGAAGAATCAAGAAACGGTTATGGTCGAGATCGATACCTTTGCCCTTCAGAAGGGTCGTGACCTCTGTGAACGAGCTGGTCTTGTCGTTGATCGTGTATTTGGACGAGTTATTGCGATAGGCTGTTCTGGTGACGACGAGCTGTGAGTTGGGTACGAGCAGGAAGTTGTCCACACCGGGCTATACAGGTAAGCCAACCATTGCACGAGGTGGTCCCTACTCACAAGATCGACAATCTCCCTGAACCACACCTCGACCGAGCACGACTCGAGACCCTCCTTCCCTGCAGAGTTGTGGATAAGCTCGCTCAACTTCCCTTGCCGCATCTTGCTTGCTCTGTATCCGAAGACGAAGAGCAAGGCGTCGATAGTATTACTCTTGCCGGATCCGTTAGGGCCGACAATAGCGCTGAAGGATTTGTGGAAGGGGCCAATCTCCTGTCTCCCGGCGTAAGACTTGAAGTTGACCAACACCAGCTTGTGAATGGTCAATCTCGGTTTGGGGCCAGAAGGAGCAGGAGGGGGCGCGGGGGTCGTGGTCGGCATCGGTACCACTCGAGGAGCCGCAGGCGTGCGAGGAACAGAAGAGCTGGCGTCGTGGACATCGTCGAGATTGGGAGGTGAGGCCAGAGTTATGGTGGCGTCTGCATCCTCTGCGTCTTGGGCTGACAGGGCCTCCTCCGTCTGGGACCGAACAGGAGGAGCAGATCGCGCAGCAGCGGGCTTCGAAGGGGTAAAGTCGATGTCTTCCTCGCTGCTTTCCTCGGCTGCTTCTTCGCGTGGAGGCGCAGGAAGCTGGGTCGAATTGGACGCTGGTGTGCTCAGGCGCGGGGCTGGCGGTTCGACTGGCTCGTCTTTGACGACGACTTCCTCGTCAGATTCAGACAGAACCACCTTCTTCTTGCCTCGTGCAGGGGCTTTCTTCGCTGGTTGTTTAGCCGCCTTGACTCCCCTAGGTCTTGCAGCCGGGCTGTCCTCCTCCTCTGGCTCGTCTGGTTCCTCCATTGCTCCGCCTAGCTCATCATCTTCGTCCTCCTCGGGTGGCGGCACAACGGGAGCTCGCGCGCCTCGCTTGGCCGGTAAGGCCTTGGGAGCTGCTGCTGTCTTGCCTCGCACCCCTCTTGCCCTGACGTTGGGCTCGACATCCTCCTCCGACTCCTCATCCGTGAAGCCTCCCATGCCGTCCCCCTTGCCGCTGTCACCATCATCTTCGTCGGACGGGGCGGGCGAAGGAACTGCAGCCTTGCGAGCTCGCGTCGGCTTGGCTGGGGCGGCCGACGCGCTCGAAGCTACTCGTGTTGTTCTACGTGGCGGCATCTCGCGAGTCGGAGGCCGGCACAGGTGTAGTTGTCCCAGCTACCAGTCGCCTTTGAATAGCTGAAGCAATATACAAACGAGATGTTGACTTTGTCTCGGTGGTCGTCAGGCACGTACCAACGACGCGTCCAATTGACGGGATCAAATTTCGGAGGCTCCTGCCAATGTCGAGTATTGTCGAAAAGCATGCTTAGGCGGAATCCTCTATAGCATTCTAATGTGTACAGCGCTGTGCCACTAGGCCATGCACCTGCAGCTGGGAACTTACAGGGATCGCAGAACGGATCGACTGTGAAGAATCTTGCAGCCCGGACAGCTCCTTTGTCGGGGACAGCGTCGTTCGTCGGAGCGAGCGGGGACACCGTTTCGACAAAGGGACGATGTCTCAATGATTATTGCATGAGCGACGCATGAGAACTGGTAGACCAAGTATCCTGCATTCGATGGCTGCTGGTTGTTCATTGGTCGTCCAGACATCGGCCAGTCGTGTTCATCATTTTGCGGTTGACTTGGCTGCCACAGTGCCACTTTTAGAATTTCTCCGCCTCGCTGGGACCTGCATCACCTGGGCCTACAGAACAGACAGCAAAGCCCATACATAGCAGGCTTCTTTGTCAGTGCGGCCACCATTAGGGCATAGCATCACTTCAACTCATATCTCAATCGAGCTTCAGAGCAACGGCAGTGTCTCTGCGCTCACACAGAGCAGCCGGAGCTGTCTCGACACTCGGCCCATCCAATATACCCCAGCCCCAGACCGCCCCTTGTCCCGACCATCGCTTTCCGGCTTAGCCGCCAGGCCTCGCCAAGATGAGCTGGGCCCCTTCTGAGCAGGACCTCAATGAGTTCCTCGCCATGCTGAGGAACTCGCATAGCGGGGAATCCGAAGTCCAGAAGGCAGTCTCGATCGTGAGTGCTTGCCTCCAAGCTTTCCAGCAATGCTGACGCCGATTTCCTCTTTCATTCCGCATCATTGCCCACAAACAGCGTCTCGATCAACTACGCGGTACTCCAGACTTTTTGGCCTACCTCACCTTTGTCCTCATCCACTGCACGCAGGAAGAAGAGTCACATCGAGCGGTAGCCGGTCTTCTCTTGAAAAATGCCCTCAACACTAGGAGTGGGCCGCCCACGGATGAGAGAGACGCACAAGCGATTGCATACGTCAAAGCGACCATCCTTTCTGGCTTGTCGGACAAGTATCAGATGATTCGACAAACCGTTGGAGCGGTAATCGTGTCTTTACTGAGCAACGAGGAGTCTGGCGCATGGCCGCAAGCCCTTGAGGCTCTGACACAGGGAATGCAGTCCCAAGATGCAAACGTCGTCGAGGTGAGTCTCGTTGTCTTTACGCGACCAAGGGTTGACTTGTCAGGGCTCCTTCAACGCTATCGAGAAGATCTGCGAGGACTGCCCGCACAAGCTGGACTTCACTGTACAAGGTCAAAATCTCCTTGACCACCTCGTCCCCCAATTTATCAAATTCACCGGACACAATACCACGAAGATCCGCCTCTATGCCCTGCAGTGTCTTCAGTCCTTGAGCACCATCCGGGCACCTGCAGTCACCGCCAACATCGACCCTTACATACAATCTCTGTTCGCCCGGGCATCGGACGAGTCTTCAGATGTGCGGAAAGCTGTCTGTACCGCCCTCGGTCTCGTTCTCAACCATCGACCAGACAAGCTCATTCCCGAAATGTCCAACGTTGTCGACTACATGGCTTATTGTACAAAAGACAAGGACGAGCTGGTCGCTCTGGAAGCATGCGAGTTCTGGTTGACGTTTGCCGAAGACCCGGCTCTGCGTGACCAGCTTCGACCATTCCTTCCAAAAGTCGCTCCCCTTCTCCTTCAGGGAATGGTCTACTCGGATTATGAGCTAGCCGCGTTGGATGCCGACGATGAAGACGAGGCTGTCCCCGACAAGGAGACTGATATCAAGCCTCGAGCATACGGTGGCAAGACTCATGGAGCGCACGAGTCCAACGAGGATTCGAATCAGGCTTCCGGAGCTGGCAAATCGAGAGAAGCAGGCGACAAGGCACTGGAGGATGAGGACGACGATGACTATGACGATGACTTCGATGACGAGGATGAAGACGATCTCACTGGCGAATGGAACATCCGGAAATGCTCCGCCGCAGCTCTCGACGTGATGGCTGTCTCGTTTGGCGCCGACTTGCTGGAAATATTATTGCCATACCTGAAGGAGAGGCTATTCTCGGAAGATTGGTCGCAACGTGAAAGTGGCATCCTGGCTTTAGGTGCCATCGCAGAAGGTCCGTGCTTCCCGTTGGGATCGGCATGCGTCAGCTCACCTGACAAGGCTGCATTGATGCTCTTGAACCTCACCTTCCACAGCTTGTACCCTGGCTCATCCAGTCTCTCAAAGACCCTAAAGTGAGCATGGTGCACTGTTTCTGCTTTGTAGCCTAATGCGCAGTCTCTCGTGCGAAGCATCACATGTTGGACCTTGGGTCGATACTCAAGCTGGTGCATTCACTCTCAACCGGACGACAAAACCAAATTCTTCATCCCCACCATGGAAGGGGTAGGTAACTACGTTTTTCTCTGAGGGCAGCAGCTGATTATCAGCTACTGCAAATGGTGGTCGATGGCAACAAGCGAGTCCAAGAAGCCGGATGCAGCGCTTTCGCGACTCTGGAGGAAGAAGCAGGCGCAGAAATTGTTCCTTTCCTCGAGCCTGTTCTGCGGAACCTGACAAACGCTTTCGAGAAATATCAGCAGAAGAACCTGCTTATCCTTTACGACGCCCTTGGTACGCTGGCAGATGCCGTTGGATCGTCACTCGGACAACCCCTGTATCTCGAGATTCTCATGCCCCCATTGATCAAGATGTGGATGAAGCTTGCCGACGACGATGTCGGCTTGGTACCGCTTCTGGAGGTAAGATCTTGCCATCGACACTGAGGCTACGACTGATCGTCAGTGCTTGTCATCTGTTGCTATCGCCGCTGGTGCGGCCTTCGGCCCCTACACCTTGCCTGTGTACCAAAGATGTGTGCAGATCATCAACAACCGGCTCCAAGAATATCAGCAGTACGAGCAGGACCCGGACCACTTCGACGAGCCGGATCGAACCTACATCGTTGTGGCACTGGACCTCTTGTCTGGGTTGACCCAGGGACTTGGTGCAGAGATCCAGCAAGTCATTGCAAACAGCCAGCCGCCGCTACTGCACCTGATGGCTTTGTGTCTTGTGGTAAGTTATCGGCAAAGTCTCCCTTTACACCTCTGACGGGCAGCATTACGAGCCCCCTATACGGCAGTCCGCTTATGCCCTGCTTGGCGACCTTGCCATCTCCTGCTTCTCCCTACTCAAGCCCATCGTGCCGTCAATCATGCCCAGTGTCATTGAACAGATCGTGGTCGAGCCTCCGGCAGATTGCATCAGCGTCTCGAATAATGCCGCATGGGCTGTGGGAGAGATCGCACTGCAATACAACGAGGATCCGTCGGCGCTCCAGCCGTTCGTGCCTTTGTTGATCCAACGCCTGGTGCCAATGCTGCTCAACCAAAAGTCGCCGAAGTCTTTGTCGGAGAATGCAGCCGTCACGATCGGTCGACTCGGATTGGTGTGCCCTGCCTTGGTTGCGCCGGAATTGCCAACCTTCGCGCAAGCATGGTGTAGTGCGCTCTGGGAGATCAAGGACAACGACGAGAAGGACTCCGCGTTCCGAGGTTTCTGCATGATGATCAGCGCCAATCCGTCGGGCATCGAGAACGTAAGTCCAAGTCAGCCTGTCGAAGAGAGATGTTGACCCGCCAGAGCTTCATCTACTTCTGCAATGCCGTGTGCAAGTGGGCAAACCCTTCAGCACAACTGGACGGCATGTTCCGCTCGGTGAGCTACGCGTGTGAATCATCTGTGACGAGCTGACTCTTCAGCTCTTGCAAGGTTTCAAGCAAGGCCTTGGATCCAACTGGGATCTGACTGTGCAAAATTTCCCTCCTGTGATCCGACAAAGACTGCAAGAGCGATACGGCGTGTGATCTGGCCGCATGTGATGGACGATACGATAACGACACTGTGACGACCCCGACTGAATTGATTCCCACTTTCATAGATACACAAACTCGCCGACTGCCTCGCGCCCAGACCGAGCCACGACCAACACGAAGCGGCAAGCATCACTTTCCGTAGCACATCCATAGCATTAGATAGCATCTTGTAGAACCAATTACATAGCATTAGGTAGCATTTACATAGGGTCACGGGCGGAGCGGTGGCGAGGTCGGCCACACATCCTGCCGACGAATGCATGAGTGGTACACCGGCGTTAGCATACAAGATCAACGTGGTGATTACACTTCCGTGCTGCAATTGACATCAAGGCGTCCGCTAGGACAGACGACAAGATGCATCTGGGACCGTCGACCGTCGGATCTATAGACTGCTTCTATCCACTCTGTATCTGTGACTCTAGTCATACAAGGATAAACCTCCTATCCCCATTCCTTTTTGAAGTAAAGTGTGGTGTGTTGTGGTGTCGTACGCGGCATGCCATACGGCAAGTCGAGCAGTGACGACGACGGGAGAGACTCGTCTACTGAGGAAGAGACTCCTTGGTGTGCTCCTTGGTAGCGAGGTTGGAAATGGCCACAGCGGGCCCTTCGCCACTCTCGACCGCCTCCTTGTACTCTTTCGCGTCAATCTCCGCACGGGCCATCTCGAGCAGGCCGCCGAGGTCACGGGGGCCGATGAAGTGTTTACGGCCGTCGACGATCCACGTGATGCCGGACACGATGGCTATGAAGCCGAATACGGCGACTGCGTAGTTCATGTTGAGGCCGTCGACGGGGAGGTCGGGCGGGAAGAGGAAGAAGACGGTGGTGATGACTGTGAAGGCGAGGCCGATCTGCCCGTCAGCGGAGCACAGAGGAACACTACGAGGGGACTCACAACGTTGCAGATGGGGCCAAAGATGGGGCCGAGGGTGAAGGTGGGTTTGGGCAGGTGAGGAGGTTGCAAGACGTGTCGTCCGCGTACGAGCACCAGCAGGACTGAGCGTCAGCTTAGATAGAGCGAAAAACGAGGGGAGAACGTACTTGGGATCGAGTAGGACACGTTGAGGAACACGACACTGCTGGACAAGATGGCGTTGAGGGCGGTGCTGGATCCGAGGTAGATGCAGCCGAACACGACGACGCAGGCAGTGGACAGGAGGACCGAGGGGATCGGGACACCGTTACGGTTCATAATGGCGAAAACGCGCGAGAAGGGAAGACCGCGGTCCCGAGCGAAAGCGTACGACATGCGAGACGAGGCGGTCATAATGCCCTGGGCGGTGAAGGCCATGGCGATGATGGGGAAGACCTGCAGGCAGACGGCGCCGACTTTGCTGCCGGTCGCCTGGTACATGCTCTCGAGGAGCGCCCCGGCTGCGCTGGTGTTGACGACGTCGACGTCGGAGATGCAGAACAAGAGGCACACGAGGAAGATGAACGACGAGATCGAACCGATACCGACGGCGGCGATCATGACGCGGGGCGCGTTGATGTGCGGGTTCGGCATCTCCTCGACCATGTGCGAGACGGCATCGTAGCCTGTAAGACCGAACGAGGACTGGAGCAATCCGAGGATCCACGCCACGCCGTTGGGCCATCCGGTCTCGTTGATGAAGGTGCGGAAGACAAAGTCGCCAGATTGGAAGTTGGGCGAGGCGGTCGCCAGGCAGACGATGATGATCACCACGGCGCCGGTCAGGGACCTGCCATCAGCCGCCACTCAACATCAAAATTCGCGAAGGGTTACTCACCAGATGATGGCGGTCTTGTTGATGGTGGGCAATAGTCGGAGACCGAAGATGTTCAAGATGCACGCGCCGAGCATGTAGGCGATGTAGATGAGGAAGATCTGCCATCGCTGCACCTCGTAGTTGTCGTGCATGAGCGCGATGGCGCCAGTGATGAGGGATCCGGCAAGCGAGCCGGCGGTGGCGACAAGGGCGATCCAACCGGAGACGGCGAACCATCCGCAGACCCAGGAAATGGCCTAGAGGTCAGTCAGATGTTCGCATGGAAGGATGGGAGACACGTACAGGTGCCCACTTGGCAGGAGCAAGGATGGCGGACCAGTGGTACTGACCCCCCGAAGTCGGGTAGACATGGCAGCTGACAGGGTCAGCTGGGCTCGGTGGCAAAAACAGCTATATTTGTACTCACATTTCAGCGAGCGATGCAGCCATGGCGAGGTTACCAATGGCCGAGGGGACGATACCCCAGATCACGGCGGTGGGACCACCAGAAGGGAGGGCGAGGGACAGACTGGCCGCCATGGCGGTCCACGAGTTGAGGATGGCATAGGCGAGACCCACTGCTGGTCAATCATGTGACTCAGGATGTCGGTGATGGGGCGACTCACACAGCGACAGCATCTGGAAGGAGCGCTTGGGGGTACCACCGCCCTCGGTGACGACGGCAGCTACGCGCGACTTTGACCTGAACGGTCCCATGCCTTGCTGCTCGGCCTGGATCGAGTCGTACACCTGGGTGTTGGTGTAGGCCTCTTTGGGATTCTGACCATTTTGGACTTCCATGATGGGCGGGTGGGTGTTATTGGGAGAAGGAGATGAAGGGGGGAAGAAGTCGAGCGGGGATGGGCTAGATATACGAGTGCGAGTCGCGAAGGGGGGAGGGGGGAGTAGAGAGGAGCTCGGCTAGTGTCGAATGAAAAGCGGGCCGGCTGAGATAGGGGCGTATCTAGAGACGTCTGCCCATTGGCAGCAAGTCTGTCTAGAGAGGAAAAGCTTTCTACAGCTCGAGGCCCCAGTGTTGCTCCGCTGCTGCTGCTACTGGTACTTGGTGCTGGTGTTGTTAGCGAGGAGGGGAGGATGCATGAAGGATGTTAAGCGAGGTCTTCGTCGGACCGGTCGGACAACTTGGGTCCCATTAAAGCTGGCTGCTGCAGTTGGACTTTTTCCAAGAGGCTTCGGAGCCATGACGACAGGTCCCACTCCTCCAGCAGGTGGAGAGAGATAGGGTAGGGCGGAAAGAGGCTACGTACCCCACTTTCAGGGCTCAAAGGCATTCGATCAGCCCTTTGCGCCCTTTGGAATCCCGACGGCAATCCACCAACCTGACCTCGCTTAACGTGCCTGAGAGTCAAAGTCCACCGGGTCAGACGAGCTTCAACTGGTTCCGAAGATGGTGTACCGTGGTAAACTGAATAGCTCGTTTGGAGACTTCAGTGAGTTGATACGAGTAGACCGAGTGAGACGGGCATTGTCGTATCTTTTGCTTTCGACTGCGTCGCGTAAGGGGGATCCGAAGTGGCCAGTGGCCAGTGAGTGGCCAGTGGAGACGGAGAAGGAGGACTCCCCACGGACGCGTACGCCGTACACCGGGTATCCGGCAAACGAGAAAGGGGGTCTGCCTGTCCACGGCAGCTGTCAGACTGTTGCATGACTCACAAGCTGGTGACCTCGGCAGCGAAGTGATCGATGAAGTCAACAGCTGCAGCGAGCCAACTCGCACCCGCAATCGTGATGGAACCTCCAGCCTGACACCGCATCGCCGACTGCATCGGCCTGGACTGAGCTAGCGTGCCTAGACGGACAGCCTCGCCGATCAACTGACTTGCATGCGGTGTAGCTTAAGCCAACTCGCCTTGGTCATCGCCCCTTTCCCTCCTCTCCTCCCTCGTCGTCCTGTGCTTGTGGTCCTGATGACAACATGACAACAGCCATGCCCGAATAGAAGGACCTGCTATGGACACCGGACTTGAGATCCTCGCCGTCTTGCATCTGGCATGGAAAAACGCTTCATTGACCTCTGACATCTGCTCGGAATCAAGCTTCTAGCCTAATACTACTGTCGTCCCTTCCGACCTCTGGTTCTCGTGTGATGCCCCTCGTCCGCCCTCACGCAGCGTAACGTCGACATCACCCTCTGCAAGCTCAGCCTGCAGTGAGCAGTGAAGATGAGAGCTCCTTTGGCCCTCCTCCTCCACCTGATACTCGCATGTCACCTCCCCTCGGTGTTCAGCTTCAACATCACCCTTTCCGACCAATCACCAGCCATCGTCTACCTCCCCTCGCGGTCCGGGCCAGCCGACACGACTTGGAACGTCACGTATGCCGAGTCGGATTGGGCGACATACTCAAATCAGACTATAGGAGAGGGCGCCTCGCGGCACTATACCACCTCGTCCTCTGCGTCGGCGAGTCTAGGGTGGGTCGGGACGGCGATATACGTATGGGGTCAAGGGAACGCCGATGTCTCGGTGGACGGTAAGAGCCTGAGCAATGCCGGGGATGGACTGCTGGGGTGGTGGGCCGGAGACAGGGGCTGGCATACCGTTTCGGTGAATAGCACAGGAGGCGGGGTCAACGTGACGGGCATGACGATTACCCTTGCAGTGGACAAGGAGGGGTGAGTCGCCGCTCATCTGTGTTCGGGTTGCAGGAAGGCCTTATTCGTAGACCAAAATACAGCAACACTACGGTCAACACGACGTGGGGAGGAAGCAGTATCGACTCGTCATTCAAGCTCAGCAACCGCAGTCAATGGGAAGTGAACACCATCGTCGGCGGTGGCAGTGAGTCTACCCTCCCAAGCCTGATCACAATCCTCTCACTGATCGTAGCTCCCCTAGGCAGCGCCGCATCGACCGAATACGAGCGCATCGACACCCACACGACCGGCGCACAGCTCTCCCTCCAACCGCCAGCCAACACGTCCTTCCTCTTGCTGTACGGCAGCGTCAACTACGACCATACCGGCTTGTACAACGTCAGTCTTACCGCCCCCGGTGATCAGGATGTACAGTGGGTCGGACCGGCCTGGCAGGTATTTCATGGCGAGTCGCCTTGGATTGGACTGGACCAAGTCACGTATTTCGCGGCGCTGGACCCGACTATACAGTGGCAAGTGACGGTCGAGCATCTCGGCACGGATCGGCAGTATTGGGATATGGCGAGGGTGGTGTATGTTTCGTCGAGCGGCTACACCGAGTAAGCCGCTATCGAGCAATTTGTCGCGACGTAGCTGACGCACAGTGGAGGCAGCGCGTCGTCGTCAAATGTCAGCGCCATTGCAGGCGGTGTGGTGCGTCCCTGCTCTAGAATACCAAAGTTCGACGACAAATGCTGATGGGCAGGTCGGCGGCCTTGTCGCCGTACTGCTGCTCGCCATTGGCGCGTGGTACCTCCTGCGCCGCCGCCGACGATCTAAATCGCCCACCCTTACAGACACCTCTGGCAAACGATTCGAAGTTGAGCCATACGAAGAAACAACCGTCGATCCGCGCCACCTCTCCTCCGGCTCAGGCGTCTCAGGTCAATCAGGCCACAGCACAGATTCCCGCTTCAGCGCCGGGTCGACATCGGAACCGCTCATCCCTACTGATCCAGCTTCAGCATACGCTAGTGCCGCAGCGGGGACATACGCCTACGCGACCCCGGCGCAGCAGAGTAATCGATACTCTGCCACACCGACACATCGGTCGTCCCTCTCACACATCACCCCTCTGCTCTTCGATACCCATGCCCAGGCAAATGTGCCCGATGTCGAAGTGGCCCGAGGGGGAGTGACGAGAGACAAATCCGACACGGCGTCATGTCGACATAGTCTGAATACAAGCCAGACACAGAGTTTCTACACTACGAATGGGGACGTCGATACCGACGGACGGCTCTCGGTGCACCTCGGCGGTGCAGGAACAGAATCCAGTGGACCGAGCTCACCAACGAAATCCTCTCGACCCGTCTCGATGGACCGACCGCTATCTTCCCCTGGCTTCACAGCTATGCAAACACAACCCCAGCTGCAATCCCAGATCCAGATGCACGCGCTCGTACCCTCTCTTGGTCGGCCCCCGCAGGTCCGTCCTCGTGCTGCGGCACCACGTAGACGTAGTGCGAGCGCGACTGGTGGTGCGGACGAGGCGTGGATGCAGGAGATGGATGCGGGGAGGGTGTTTGTTCCGCCTACGGAGCATGGAGGCACAGTCCCACCCGTTTATGACCCAGCTTGGGCTAGGGATCACCCGCAGCTTGTCGAGTCCCAGGGGAGAGGCGAAGTGCAGATGGACGTGGCGCCGAGTTGGCTGGACACCCCGCCTGTTGAAGGTGTACAGAGGTCTGAGGATCACAGGCCGATCACGCGAGAGGCAGATGCGGGATCTTTGGCAGAGAATCCAGTCGAAGAACAGACGCACGGTAGACAAGGGTTACAGGAGGAACACCGGCCTGCAACGACGCCAGCTACGAATGTCGCCGGGCCCTGACAGCAAGTGGCATACTGGTACTTGTCGAACCTCGCGTCTGCCGGGCATATGTGGATAACATGCATATGTACAACATGACGACATGTATGTGGATGCGATTGCGATTGATGCGATGTGATGTCATGTGTGGTGCGATGCAATGTCGAATGAATTTATTCCTTCCTAATCTTCGAAGAACGTCGAGAATGGGCGTCGACCGCCCGACTGTGTGCTCTCAAACTCGACCTCGTCATCATACTCTCCTTCTCCCTCTTCTTGCTCGGCGACTTCCGATGGCCCTCGAGGCTTCTTCGTCGGCGACGTGCTTCGAGTACGTGATCGCTGTCGAGCTGGAGGAGGAAAGATCGACTCGTCACCCTCGAGATCTGCCAGCGGAGCAGGATGTTCGGGCGCAGTCTCCTCGTGTCGCTGAGCACTGGAAGATGGCCATAACTGTGACGCCTGTCTCTGCGAGGCGGCCTTCTCTTCCTCTTCTTCCGCCTGATCTTCTTCGTCCATCTGATGCAAGACACTGGCGAGGTCTTCTTGCGACATGGCCATCGCTTGCTGAACCACCTCATCGGTATCAATTCGTCGCCGACTCCCGCGGTCTGGACTGCCCATCATTTCCTGAGACCCGCCGCCCAAGAACAGGCCATCTTCGTCGACCCCGTTCAGTCGTGGCGTTCGCGGTTGTGACCCCGATACTGACCTCGAGCCCGCTTGGCCGAAAGGCAGAGAGCCATGTCGCGGTCGAGAGCGGAATCTCTCGCTGGGTTCTTTCTGCGTCGGATCGTCCGATGGTGGACGTTTCGACCCAGCAGTCCCGCTTCTTGAACGATCATCCGATGGCCCGGCATGGCCATTTGCCGAGGCGACTGATGCGCCGCGTGCGGTTTGCGGCGTCTCGGAAGCAGTACGAACGCCGGTAAAAGCGTCACAGGTCGTGGTGGCTATAGCGCAAAAGACCGAAAACGGCTCGGACGGATCGTTCTCGTCGCTGCTTAGTGTCAAAGGTTGGGTGGGTTCCGAAAAGGCAATGACAAGCTGGATACTGAGTTGCTCGGCGAGCTGTAGAGCGGCCTGGGGTGAGCCGGCTTCATCGTAACGAGATAGGCAGCTCACTCTGAATTCCCTCATCGGCAACGTCAGATCCACCCTCGGTCCAACCACCTCGTAGTCTTCAAACTCGGCCACATCCACCTTGATCTCCGTGCAGAGCTCTTTGTTTCCGCCCTCCCAGCTCTTGACTCTGACCTCGCGCCTATCGAACATCCAGCTCAGCTGGTTCTCTTGGCGGATAGTGGTGCCTGTCGGACCGGTGTTGATGCCTGATGTGGTGAGGGATATGGAAAAGTGATCAAGCCATTGCTTGAGGGTCCGAGCGGCTATCGTAAACCCAGAAGGCGTCGAAGCTGGGTCGACTGTCGCTCGTGGGAACTCGGACGTGGCAAGATGGAGAGAGTGCTTCTTCGTGACACCTTCCATCAGCGCCCGCCACACTGTCGGGAGCCGGCCTCAGTCTCTCGTCACTCACCATGCTTGCAGACCAGCTTCATGACCAGTTTCGCCTGTAAAGGACTATCACGCTCCTCGTCCGACCGTTCATACTCTTCCTCTTCCCGCTCAGGAGGCGTGCGTTCCCGCCTCTCGTACAAGGCGTCCGGGTCGTGAATGCGGAAGTCCACCCGTTCGACGTTCGTGATAGAATTGGCTTTGCCCAGAACAGCGAGCAACGACTGAGATCAGAAACGGCTGGCCGTGGAGCCTTACCTTGACGATCAGCTGGCACTTGACACCACGTCTTTGTTGGGCAGTCCTGCCTGTCGGTGGACGCCAGCGGGAGAAGAAGTTTTGTCGAAGTTTGAACAGGCAGAAGGCGGATTTCGACGAGTTGGTCACGGCGAGCTCCCACTGCTTGTCAGCTGCGTTCATGAAGATCCGAGCCCTTCAAGAACGAAAGTGATATTGGACTCACCTCATCTCTATCTGCATGCATGTGCAGCTCGTCCCCGAATTTGGCTGCACATTGCAGCAGGCGCGTGAAGTCTGGACATGAGCTTCAGGCCATGGTGTTGTCGTAGGAGCTAGCGAGGACGTCAGACACTCACGACGGATATTTGGCTCTTTGATAGATGCTTCCATCTCGTGCCAGCATCTACCTCCCGCCTCCTCTGCTGCTGACTCTTATGTGGCCTGAATCGTCGTTGAAAGAGACAGAGAGGCGAATTCATATAGTACAGGAATCCGACGCGTGACTGGATCGACCTCCACCGGCCAAAGTCCGCGGGATGCGGGTCGGTCACCGGTAGCCTACATAGAATGTCAGGACCTCTTTCCTTTGCTTTGCATTTGCATATCATCACTCGGCAAGGATGAGCCATACAAGAGCAGAGAGACTGAGAAGGGCAGAGCATCAGCAGCGAGCGGTCAGTACCCCAGATCATTACCAACCTCGGCTGCCATACGCCTAGCCGGGACGGGGCCACTCGATGTTCACGGTCGACCGAGCTGATGGGCAGTATGAGCTGCAGCTAGCTGGCGGGCTACGGGTGAGCTTGACTGCTGCGCGAGATATGAGGGCTGATTCCAGGGCTTCGCACTGTGGACATGTTACGGCGCTATAGCATGTGCTATTGGTCATTTCACTTGGCCTCTTTTCAGGTGAGCCCCAGTAAGGGAGGAGCGGCGCTGAGAAGCAGGCGTCAGACATTAGGTCTGAAAGCGTTTCTGACCTCTTCGTGTGGGTCAGTCCTTTGGATAGGGAGTACGACTGATTGGCAGCGGGGATATTCGGACTCGTCATCGGAGCGGGTAAGCCTGTCCAGCTATAGACGACTTCAAGCTCATGATCAGACGACTACCTTCTCAAGTACGAAGGTGGCGTAAGGGCCGCGGAGAACGACATGCGACGGCAGGCTCGGAATGCCCTAGCGCTACAGGGTCGGATAGCTACAGAAGGGGAGATACGCAAGTGGAGGGACGAGCAACAGCAACTCGCAGCGGCTGAAACGCCGCCCGCTGCTCAGACACAGGGCGACGCCGAAGGTTAGTCATTAGGCGGCCGCCTGGGCTCTGTCATGCATGAGAGTACAACAATGTCCGTGAAGCGATTCGTCCGGGAGATACAATTGAGAATTCGTCATTATCATGCCGCCAAACTCGCCAGTGTTACCGTTTTCTGAGCAACGACCTTGATCTTCTTCTTCGTGACCTTGGTCGGCTTGGTCGTCTGAGATGAGCTTTTGTTCGCGACGTGCGCATTGGCTCACCCGCAGAAGGAAGGCCCAGTCTGTGGCACACTTGGGATCTTTGGCGTATCGTTCTGGCTCCGAGCCAGAGACCCCCTCGGGCAACAAGACCTCCCAAACATTCTTCAAGCGCTCTGCAGTTGCTTTGGCTTTCGCCTCTTGTCCCCACCAGGCGTAAACCTCGAAGAGATCGGCCAAGACTGGTTCGAGGAAAGCCCAGCGTTCCTCTTGGTCGATGATCTCGACCATTTGAGTCAGCCATGCAATGGCGTCCGTGCGATGGTCGCGAGCAAACGACAGAGACTCTTTTGCCGCCCACTTCTTCGCCCGGTATTGGAACAATTGTAACCGTCGGTCGGATAGAATCTGTGCGTCCAGAGGCAGCGTGCAAGCCGAGCAGGTGCAGGTAAACTTGAACTTTTCCCGCAGTCGCTCTTGTCGGATCCGTAGCGGTTCAAGGCTCAAATCCTCGTCATAGCAGCATAACAGTTCCTCGCCCGCGGGAAGATCCTTCCAGGCTCGAAGGTCTAGTGAGTCAGGGAGGGACCGCCAGGAGCTTTTTTGGGGGGGAGGGGGGGGGGGGGGGTTTGGACCTACGCATGACACCCTGGTCGCCCTCCTCGGGCTTCCACTTCCAAACCGCGTTGGGGGCACAGCTATGGTTGACTCGAGAAATAAGCTCGAACATCGCGCATTGCGAAGTACCGCTTTGTGAGAGCGTGTCGTCGTCCTCTGTGTCTGCATCAACTTCGGTGGCAAGAGGAATAGCGTTGGTCTCGACAATATCGACCACTCGGTCTTTCTCGCCATAGATCGTGCTGAAAGTATTGAATATAGCTTTTTGCCGCTTGCTTCTCGATGCCATTACTTCGTCAATGTCGATGGAGTACAGTGGGTAGTCGAATACACCCAGAGGGGCTTCGGCAACGATGAGTTCGCCTCGCTTCACGGGTCGCGTGAGGATTAGGCCTTTGCCTCGATCTTTGCTGATATCGACGACGGCACATTTCGATAGGTGCGAGGGACCAGGCGCGGGCGTGTACCCTATCTCGGAATCGGGCGTCTTTGGCGGCGTCGGTATAGCGGAAGGACCGGGACACGGAGAAGGGAATGTCGAGCCGGTTCCCAAGGTGGGCGGGGTAGGCGGGGCATACGGGTTGCGCAGCGGGAAGTGGGTCGGACTGGATCTCTTGGCCGAACATTCCGGTCTGGAGTGATCTGAAGGATCGAGGACGGATTCCGAACGATGTTGAGGTGTGAGGCTGCCCGAGGACGACTCGACGGAGCTTGAAGATCCTACAGATGGAGGCGGGGTTGGCAGTTGGCCCGGAAGGGCCGGTAGCTGAATCGGCCTACCGACATGCCCTTGTGTCGCTACCGGAAGGCGGCGATCAAGAGGTCTCGATAGGTGGGGGAAGGAGCCTTTTCTCGAGACACGACGGATAATGATACGTCGGATGATTCTCTTGATAGGTTTGACTGTCGAGAGACTGGGCAGGAACACGATATCTGGCTCGCGGAAACATGTTGCCTGTGGTGGTCCGGGAAGTACTTCGATGTCGTCGTCGCTGTCCTCAAAGTCGTGAGAACGGGTGCGCTTTAACCGCGATGAAGGCGAAGGGTCGACCGTCTCGACAGGCTCGTCATCCTCGTCGTTCACGATGAAGGTGCGCTGCAAGGGCGCATTTGAAGGGCCTGCCGCTTGGGCAGTCGCGGGTCCCATCGTCATAAGGGTGACATGAAGACAAGAAACGAGTTGATGTCGACAATTGATCAACGAGAGAATACAAAAAGGAGAGATGAAACGCGCCCGGGGCGGGGTACGGCGTGCCACAAGCCAGAGTTTCTAATCCGACGTCACTCCGAGTGCGGGGTAACGTTCCGGGGTTCACGACCGCTCGGGGAGGAGTCTGAGGGGCGAGGCCAGGTCAGAGGGCGGTGATGGCATGCAAACCACTTGTCATATCTCTTGTCTCTCGTCAGTATACGGCGGCAATCATTGAACAGCCCGACGACTATCAAGCAGGACTGGCCTACTGATCCAGTCACGTCGCTGGAGTCATGGCGCCCGTCACCCTGCCTCCCGCCTTCGTCCACTCCTTCTGGTCACCCGACTACCGCTCGGGCCTTCAGGTCCTCTTCAACAACCTCGAGCAGGTGAGTAGAGTCAGGCTTGTGGGCAGTTTGGGCGGGGCGCTGACGATGCAAGGGCAGCTTGGAGAACGACGATGTTGCCGCCTTCATAGAAGTGGGTCTGCTTTTCTCATTTGTTCCCATTCTGATGGTACCAGTCGCAAGCCAAAGGCCACGATGCGCTGGCACGAACACTGCTCAACCCGCCGCTCCCCTCGACATCCAATTCACAGTCCTCGTCACTGCAGCACTCTCTCTTACAGCTTCGAGGAGCATCGTCTGCTCGTGGCGAGGCCCATCAAGCCTTGGCGAGGGAGTTGGAGCAACGTGTACTGAGCGGTTTCCAGCAGTGGAAGGACCGTCATGAGGACCGTATCACTTCCGCCAAGGAGGAGATGCTGGCTAAGAGCGGCGTTGTTGGCATGTGGGAGAAGGACGTGCACCGCTTAATCACCGTGAGCCGGGTACACCAGGCTCCAGCCCGTCTAACATGCAGCTCAAGCAAACTTATCTTACCAAGTCCAGGATTGCCGATGACAGCGAGGACGAGTGAGGTCTCTACGGCTCAGTGCTTGTAAGAGAACTGACTCTGCAGTGCCAAGTTCGCTCCAGCCACGGCTTCTGTCCAGACGAGCCGCAACCCGACGGTCGACAACTATACCTCCTCCCCGAAGCCAAAGCATGCTCAGCTCAAGCGGACCGGCACAGTGGCGGATAGGATCTCAGAGAAGCTGCGCGCAGCCAGTGTTTCATCTCACAAGCCTTCGCTGTCCGTCGAAGGCAAAATTCTGCCCGCTCCCCCTACACCCCTTCGACCCTCGACCCCGGTGAACGGTGCGGCCAGTCCATCGAGTCCGACACGGGAGGAGGCTTTCATTCCACCGAGTGATCCTAGTGGCAAACCTACCATTCACTCTGCCAACGCACCCCCGCCTCCACCGAAGACTGAAAGCCCGCTTTCTACGTCTCCTGAGCTGCCACCACAGCCGATCCTGCTTTCCGGCCTGTCGCTGCTACCCAAAGGCCTGAAAGATTTGCTGCAGAAGTTCGATGCGCACATTCTCACCCATCCCGCACCTTACTCGGACGCTTCGACAACGACCTCCCGGTCGAACGCTGCACTTGCCAGTCGACAGCGAACCACTATTCTGGGTACATATGAGAAGACATTCTCCGGCGAAGAAGTTGTCAGCTGGTTGCGGGAGAACGTGGAGGGATTCGGTGGTGACTGGGAGCGATGCGTCGAAGCTGCCGGGGAGCTGCACCGCATGGGATACTTCTCGAGAATCGGAGTCGGCCGCGGCTTCGAAGCCTCTTACGACACATACTTCGTCCTCAAAGTCAACCCGCAAGAAACACCTCTGTCGTCTTTCGCGTCACCTTTGTCCCCAACCAAAGCGCAGATGCCCGCCATGCTTCGAAACTATCTGCCATCTTCCCTCGGTCAATCAGACGAGCCAGCCCATGTGCGCGCTAGGAGGGATGCCGTGAAAGCAGAAGAAGCATACCGGGAAGGCATTCGCCAAGCCGAAGACAAGCGGCTGGAGATGGAGGAGAGGATCGAGCGCGGGCTCCGTATCTGGGAGCGATGGGAACGGGAGCGACTAGGCATCCTCGGTCAAGGTGACTACAAGTCCGGCTCCAGATGTTTCGCGGGCTGACGACGCAGTCATGCAGCAATACCAAGAGGCGCTGAGCCGACTTCCAGGTCGACTTGCGGATTTGAGCAGCTCCACGGCCCTTTCTGTCGAGGCCTTCAACCCGGAAGCAGATATCAAGGCGTTGATCGAGGGCAATCGTACAGGACCCTTCCGCCCCAGACCTCATGTTTACGAATCTGTCGAATCTGATATCCCCGAGGTCAACTTTGGCGTAGACCTACGGCGATGGTCGGGCGATCTGGGATGGAAATCGATGTTGAGTGCTCCGTCGAGACCGAAGGGTTCCATTCCGGAAGTCCTGACTGCTCTGCTGAGTGCGCTGAACGAGATGTACGGCGAGCTTGACGATGATGATGGTGAGCAGGCAGTTCCCTAAAGGCTCTCATGTTCTGATCTGCAGAAAAGAGGAAATCTTGGATCTACGAAGTTCCCCTACACGAGACACACCAGCTTCGGAACGTCATAAACAGCCCGCGCATGACCATAGCGGAGATGATCGACACGATCAAGAAGTTCAACGTGCCAATCGCCGCCGGGACCGTCAAGCTGTATTTGTTGGAATTGAGCCCGCCAGTCATGACATGGGAGGGTTGGGAAGATGCGAAGGCAGTGTACCCCTCAAGTAGGTTATCACTTAATTATGGTTCCGCTTGACTTATCATCAGTTGGCGCCGATCAGGAGCGAGACGTGACAAGCGCGTTGACATCAGTTGTCAGCAGGTTGCCGGGTGCTCACCTGTTTGTATTGGATGCTGTGGTCAGGCATCTCCGAGAGTCCGTTCCTGCTACCCATTGTCCCTGTCCCCTTTCTGACAAACAGGTTGATCGATAACACGAAGACGGACGAATCTAATGAGATATACGTTACCAAACTTGCTCTCTCTGTCGGACGCAGTGAGTTCAGCCCTCGTTCCTGCGGATGTGAGCTGATGATCAGCCGTCTTGCGCCCTCAATATGAGTCCGACGTGACCATCCAAGACCGGACGCCTTCACTGTTCCTCGCTGACCTGATCAATTCGTATGAGGCCGTCTTCCCTCCACTAATCGAGAAGCGGAAGGGCGAGTCGGACCGACCGATGCCCGTACGCAAGCGGACGGCTCTTGTGGATCAGCGAATCTCGCGAAGCCGGCTGAGTGGCGGTGGCGTTGACGCACACGAGATGCTCGAGGCCCAGTATGCCAGCCAGAAACGCGCTTCTTCCCCCACACCCGAGGCGAAGCCTTCGCCTACGATCGTCACTTCGAGCTCTGGTCCGCCGCAGCTTGGCAACTCGATCCTTGGTCTCGGCGAGCCCGTTGCGCCTCCTGAGGGTGTCGAGGATGTCAAGACTCCCATAAATGAGGTGAACGAGAGCATCAAGCTTATCCCTCCCACACCGGCTCACCACGACGAGCCGGTGATCCCTGAGCAGCCGCAGGCTCCTGCCGCCCACGAAGACGATGGAGTGGAGTCGCCCACCGCTGCGTACCTACAGTCCATGGAGGCTGGACCAGGCGAAGAGCCCGTCGCAGCCGGCGGGGCGAGTGTGAAGCGTGCGACTTCAGGCGAAGTCTCGAGGCTACGGGGTCCGCGTGGCGCCAGAGGACCCAGACCCGCACCCGGTAGGACGACATCACACTCAGGCCACCCGGACGAGCTCAACAGGACTCGAAGTCCCACACCAACACACGGGGAAGGGGCAGGTCTAGCTGGTCCCAGGAGGTCAGGGGCGATTAGACATGGAGCCAAGGGCTCGGTGAGCCAGGCCATAGCCCGTTTTGAGAATACCGAATAGACGCAGTTGATGTGCTCTTGTTTTTAACGAAACGACCATTTATGCATGTCCATCTCAACTTGTGACAGGACAGCATGGAGTCAATATTGCTGATGCGATGCAGAAGATGCAATTCCCGAATTACCATGATATGCTTTGTCGATGATAATGCTACAGCCCGACTCGTTTGTTGTGTCTGACAATTGTCTATACTCCCCATGATCCCCACTCAGATTTTATACCACCTCGCACGACACTCAACTGCCTCCCGTCTTACATCCCTCAGCGGATCGTCCAAAGCTTTGCCCAAGTCCCGCAGGACATCCCTCTTGATTGGCTGCAGGTTTTCGGACCGAATGACATCCGGTACGAGTGCCAAGCAGCGCAATGCCGCCGCCCGGACTTTCTGACAGGATTAGTCATTGTCAAGAAATATCGAGGACTGCTCACGCCAGATGTCTGAAGAGCACCTGTCTCGTCTGAACGGATACTCCTGCTGATTCCTTCCACCAGGGCAGACGTTGACTTGTGCAGCAGACCATCGACTTCAGATGAGAGATTCTGCGTCTCCAGCACTGAAGTCAGAGCGACGATGGCGTTCAGTCGCTGTTTCGCTGGTGACAATGCCAGAGAGCGGAGGATGAGGGGCAAGATCTGACTGGTTAGCACTCGAGCTGTCAAGGAGAGACGAGACGAACGGTAGGCAAGTCGGTAAGAAGCAGGGAAGCGGGTACCAGGGGTAGGAGAGACGAGAATGCAACGAGATAGGCGAGTCGGCCTTTGCCTTCCGCGTCCTTGTCGCCCTCGATCAGCTTGGGCAGAGCGAAGTTCCACAATTTCTGCGCGTGCAAGAGCTGCTTCGTCAGAGGCGTACTCCCGGCTTGGTTTGTAGAGATGCGCACTTTGGTGGTCAAGTGGGATGGCTTGTCTTTGCCTCGACCTTTGTCTCCGACCAGCACTCCGAGACCCTTAGCAGCGGCATCGACAAATTCTGGATCCAGGTTCGATAGACTCAAAATGTCAATGATGCGCTGAAGTGATGCGTATGCCAGGGGATTTCGTAGGAGAGCAAGACCCCTGACGATGTGTAGATAGACCTGCAGTGCACGAGTACGGGTTGTGAGGGGAAGCGAAGTGTCCTGTATATCTTTCGACCATATTGTCTCAAGGATGAGCTCTAGAGAGTCCGCCAGATCTTACTCGTCAGTAGACATCCTCAACCCATGACTTGCGCTGACCTTTGTCTCGCTTATTTACGAATGCCGTGATCAGATCGAGAGCCCAGCGCACCTGCAAATCCTCTCGAGCGATGTTGATCGTCCAATGCACTTTGGCACCCAGGTAGTCTGCCGCCGAATCGAAGGGCAGACCGACATCCTTGCTGATCCCCTGGATGACGGAAGAGTAGAGGACGATCAGATTCTGTTCAGAGACCGACGCAGCGGACTGGAATCAGCGCAAAGAACTCACGCGCGAGTCACAGAACCTACTCGCAAAGGTGATGCTGCAAGGAGCGGTTTGACTTTGGCGGGCTCATGTATGATCGACGACATATTGCCTCGCTCAAAAGCCTCGTAAACGCTTGCTAGGTGCTTCGACTGTTTTCTTTGAAGTGAGCGCAGTTCACAATGGGAGAAATGAATTACTCGACAGGTAGTTCCCAAGTCAGTGTCTCCGAGAGCCGACCAGTAACCTCCAATAGCCTCCTGTCTCTGAACAAAGGCTCAACATTGCCTACTCGTGGCGCTGCAGCTGCCACCGATAGACCGTAGACTCGAGGCACGATCTGGTCAAATTGCTTGATCACGTCCGCGTGCTTCTCTCGCAGTTTCGAATCGATCACTGAAGAAAGGCAGTCAAGCAGATCCCAAGCGTATGCGACAGTGCACTCCCGCGCGTCGATCGAGTCTTGTCCGTCAGGTCTTTCCCCGTTCTGTGAGGTTGGTGAGCTGCGACTAGGGAGCGGCGAGCTCGCCAGGATGTCGAGCTTGTTCGTGACTCGAATGACCAGGGTCTCGAAGAGTCCGGGTTGAATGCAGAGTTTGGCCAGAGAATGCAAGATGCCGCGATATTTGCGTCTGGCTTCGGTTTCACTCAATAGGGGCGCTTGGTCGGGAAGATTGTGGAAGAGCAGCGGCAGTGTGATTGTCTCAACGAGAGTCGGATGAATCTTAGAGATGGCGGTCAAGCCCTTGATGACGACCGGCCTGTATCTTAGCTTGTTTTGCGACCCGCTGAGCCAGGCTTACTTGATCTCAGGGGAGTCGTCGTTGATCAGAATGTCGTCTATGCCTCGCACGACCTGTTCCACGTCTGCTCTTGTCCAAAAGCCGGGGGTCTCGGTAAGGGCCATGACTCCTCGGATAGCAGCTTCCTTCAAATCGTCCGTTCTCAATCCTTCCCGTAAGATATCCATCAGGCTGTCCCGGAATGGTTCCAAGCTCTTCTCCTGTGCTTGCGACCGAGTTGCATTTTCTTTTCCGTAAACCGATCGAGCGGCGATGAGGATCGAGGTGATAGACCACAGGATTGGCGTGCGGTGAGATGGCAGCGTGGGACGGTTGAATTGAGTGAAAAGCTGCTGGAAAGCCTGGGATATCGCATACGGGCCGACCGATGCTTCCATGTCAATCGAGAAGCAGACAAATGGAGGCAGACTTACACGAGGCGCGGACCAACGCCACCAGCATCTTGGTCGCGGCTAAAGCTTGGGTTTTCTCGGGCTCTCGCATCATATCCAAGCACTCCTTGATGATCGTTTGTGCTAGTCCTGATGGGACATCTTGGGCTGTAGGGTAAAGGGTCCGTATGAGAGATTCGAGGGCAGATAGGGCAGACGCTTCGATGGTTGTGTCTGAAGAGTATAGAATCTGAGATTGAGCTTTGAAAGTCTTTCGTGAACAGGCACTCGCCTCAGTCTTTACGCATTCCCATAGTTCCTTGCCGCGCTCGTCCACGGCGACTGCTCCATACACCGGGAGACACTCGCCAATGGTCAACATGAGGTCCTTCATGGCGGGCCCTGCCGAAGTAGGGAATTTCTCGAGGAAGAGTGGAATGGCCATTTTAGCGAAATGAGGCGAGGAAGCCATGCACTTCCTCAATGCAAGTTTCAAGTCGTCGGCTGTGATACCATAAGGGTCGTTTGGCGGCGGACGGAATGAAATCGGGAAGTAGCAGAAGGTCACGTCGAAAAGCTCCTACAGTCGTCAGTTTCACACTACCAGACTGGAAACTGGCCGACTCGCCTCAATGACTTCTTGCACGTCGAACTCGAGGAGTATAATACGATCCATCGAGAACAGCAGCATGAGGTTTCGGGGGTCTTTCTCGCCTTCCACGGTCTTGGTGTAGCTATTGAGGAAATCTAGGCCCATCCCTTTTAATGCTGACAGTCAGCCATAGCTCCTGAACAATATTCATGGAACTCGCCTCGTCGATGGAGCGCCAACAAAGAATCGATGAGCTGATATACGAGGTGTCGAATGGCTTGAACATGTGCCTTCATGTTCACGTTCTCCACAACACTGCATATTAGTCGAGCGCGCCCTGGAGGAAGTAGACTCACGCTCGGTAGACTTCGACCGCGGCGTCATCATCGAAATGTGGCAGCTTAGACAGGATAACAAGGGCTTGCAAGGTCGGTGACAAGGCGTCGGCATCGTCCAACTTCGCAACGAAGAAATTGGTCAGCGTTTGAGCTGCATAGAATCAGTGATGATCGTCTCCGTTTGAGGAAGAACATACTAGCTTGCCGATTGACTTTAGAGGGTAGGATGCTCTTGAGAGTGTTCGTCAAAAACGTGAGCCCTGGTACGTCAGCGTGCTGGCCCTCAGCATATGAAACACAACCAACCGTTGAGCCGAGATTCGGCTTCTTCAGACACGAGGAACTCCCCCAGGGATCTGACGATCTCCGTGAGAGGGGTAGAGCCATCGTTTATACCTGGAAATATAAGCATAGGCTTCGGTCCTGCTGGGCTTTGAGTAAAAGCGATTCTCACTCTGTAGCAAGTCCGTCGGAGGGTCGAGCTCGCCAATCGTGACCTGCGTCCGGACTATCCGCTGCACGTCCATCTCGGCACAAGCTGGCCTCTTTCCCGTGTCCAGTGTGCAAACAAGATTCTGGACTGAACAACGATTCAAGCTGATAGAGCAAACTGGACCGCTGACAGTCTTGAAATCTTGGATCAGCCAGAGCAGCCAAAGGAGGTAGAGCCACGTGGCATCGGCGGCTACGCTCAACCTGCTTCGCTCATTGAATGCAGATGACGTTTTCATCTCTATCTTTCGACAATTGGGTCCTACGGGTCTTGGACGCTTCGGGATGTTCGAGCGGACGCTGCAGGACCTCATCAGAGGCCTGCGGGCCCACAAGGCCTCCTCCAAATCCGCCGAGGACGCCTTCATCGCCGAGGCCATGGCTGAGATCCGAGATGAGCTGAGGGGGAAGGATATGGCCTTGAAGGCTGAAGGCGTGTTGAAGATGTGCTATGTGAGGCGGTCGCGTTCTGGCACAGAGTTTCCGATAGTATGGTTCAAGCTGATCCCTCAGCTCATGATGTTGTACCCCATCCCCGCCCCAACGGGTTTCGCCTTTCACGTCGTAGAGGTCATGTCTTCGCCGAGATATCATATCAAGCGTGAGTTCAACGCCTCGTGACTTGGGTGCTCATCATGCAGAGATTGGATATCTGGCAGCGCCTATGGCGTTTTCTGGCGAAACAGAAGAGGTCGTCCTCACCGTGAATGGAATCAAAAAGGACCTACTGTCACCGCATCTACCCCTCCCGCCCTTACCCCTTACCGCCCTGCCGCACCTGCTTTCGCTCTCGCCATCCCTCTCGATCACGCTACACCCCGACCTGCTACATCTGCTATCGCATTCTTCCCCTCGCATACGGAAACGCGCAGTCTTGTGCCTATTACCTTGTTGGGAAGCTTATCCAGACGGCATTCGAGAAGGCTTCCCGCGCCTCAGGGAAAGATTGCAGGATGATGATCAAGGGGTTGTAGGGGCTACAGTAGGAGTGGTCATGGAGCTTGCACGGAGACAGGGAGGGCACAACTACTTGCCTCTGGCGCCGGAACTCTTCGCCATCCTGACAGGCAGCAGCAATAACTGGATGCTCATCAAGGTAGTCAAGCTTGTGAGCATCTCTGTTCGGCGTGAGCCAGAGCTGACGAATCTGTTCGCCATCCTGACGCCCCTCGAGCCTCGACTCGTGAGAAAGCTGCTTCCTCCAATCACATCTCTCATCTCGTCGACTTCCGCGATCTCGCTGCTATACGAATGCGTTCGGACATGCATTGTTGGCGGGATGCTGGACCCAGATCGTGCAGAAGGCGAGGCGCTTGCTCGGGTCTGCGTGGAGAAACTCGGGGGCTATCTACGAGACGAGGGGGGAGATCAGAACTGTGAATCATTCTCTTTTCGCAAGCCCGCTTCGAGACTGACCTTTTAGTGAAGTACATAGCCTTGTTGGCTATGGTCAAAATCATTCCCACTCACCCCTTCATGATTGCAGAGTATCAAGAAGAGATATTGGCGTCCCTCGACGATCCAGACGTGTCCATCCGCATGAGGGCGCTGGAACTCGTGACGTCGATGGTATGCCTGCACTGCCAAAATGCTTCGTCCCTGACCGAGCAGGTCCAGCAGAGCAATATCCAATCCATAGTCGACCAGCTTCTAGCCCATCTCGCGCCGGCCTCTGATCAATCTGTCCTACCCTCCGCTGCGGCATCTCTTGCGGCTCTGTCATCCGGGAACAAGACCTCGGCGTCGACAGCCGCCTCGGTGTCCCTTTCTCCGGCGTACCGGCTCCTCCTTACTCGGCGTCTACTTGGCATCATCGCTCACGAGACATATGCCAATGTCAGCGACTTCGAATGGGTGATCACCGTGCTCATCGATGTTGCATACATATCAGCCGTGGATGTGGGACAAGAGATTCGAGATATGTTACTCGATGTTGTCGCACGCGTGCGAAGTGTACGAACTTATGCCGTCAAAATGCTGGAGAAAGTACTCGGAGACGACGACTTTCGAGAACGAGCCCAGCAGAAGACGGGCGAAGATGGCCTTCTCGAAGCTGCCATATGGATATGCGGGGAATATTCAACGTGGGTCTGTTAGAATATGTCTCCGATATGACTGACGATGCCTAGGGAGCTTTCCTCGCCATTGAGTGCGATCTCTGCCCTACTCTCCCCATCGTTGCCCCAAATGTCCACCCGCATCATCACATTGTCTTTACAGGCTACCGCAAAGGTTTTCGCCTCCCGAGCCGCAGGGGTCTCGTCATCTTGGTCTCGCGATCTGCACGAGGAGACGAAAAATCTTGTCACATCGATCAAAGCGGGACTGACTCCGTTCTCATCGGCTAATACTATGGACGTGCAGGAAAGAGCGCACGAATTCCTACAACTCCTCAGCTTTGTCGAAGCAGACCTGCGCAATCACCGACCGCCTACCAAGCCTCTATCGTCGTCTTTTGAGGGAATCGAGATGGACAGCGGTTTTGCCGAGAGCTCTCGAGCGGAAGACGGCGAACCGATTTACCCGAAGAGCTTGTTCCTTTTCAAGCCGCTCTTCGAGGGGTTTGAGATGAATGCTGTCGCACATCGTGCCCAGCAGGCCGTCAAGCTACCCGAAGATGTTAACTTTGAAGCCGAGATAGTACCTGGCGGCGGCTTTGCGATCGAGGCTGAGGAGGTGGACAGCGAAGATGAGAAACGGAAAGAGACATTCGATCTTGGCGAGGGAGGTGGAGCGGGTATGGAGGAATTGAGAAGGGTATTGCGCGAGCAAGAAGGAGAGAAGAAGAGACGAAAGGGCAAGGGCAAGGCGAAGGAAGGCGAACTCACTGCGGAGGAGCGCGAAGCCAAGCAGCGCCGAAAAGAGGAGAAGCGACGGCGTCAGAAGGAAGATCCGTACTATCTGGGGGGAAAGGAAGACATTGAGGACATCCCCATTGTCAAATTGGATCTGGAGGATGGCTTGGATGGTGAGCCATGCGCTTCGACCGAGGTCGATGTTGACAGCCAGACCAGCGTAAATCTCACGAAACCCAACCTATCCGTACCTCTCCACCTTCAAAACCTCGACCGATTATCGATCAAGCTGGAGAGATGCCCGATGGCGCTACAGACGCCCCTCCACCTGTCCCAATATCAGTCACTACACCCACAGGCTTGGCGAGCGTGACTCTGGATCCCTCCGACAGTGCAATAAGACCCGTGCCTCGTTTCGAGGAGTATACCAACGGTGATGCCGACGCGGTCGTGGCATCAGAAGAGGTCAGCTCGGCCGTTACTCCGCCTGTAGAGGTTGTCAAGGTCAAGCGGAAGAAGAAGACCAAGAAGCCCACAGCCCTCGCATGATGGTTTCAGCAACGTCCATCCAATGCATCCCGTTCGGGGGGCCGGCCGGATCATATTTCCGATGGCTGATTTCGGACTTCGGCGAAATCCGTCCGATCAATCGTTCCTATCTAGATATTTGGATTGCTGATGGTCGCCATCGAAAAACAGCGGCGTTTACGCTTGACAACAACTCACCTCTTTAGTCCCCTCCGTTCGGCGGGCCTGTGCTGATGACTCTCCGCTCACCGAGTGCACCCCAGATCTAGCAGAGAGACGTCACGGACCTAGCAAAGTTGATCTAAAACATTCATCCAAGCTCGTTCATCTTCCTCCCTCGTCCTCCTCCTCATGTCGTCGCCATTGCCGCTGCGCAAGGTCAAGCTCAACAACGGGCAATACATTCCCGTCCTAGGCTTCGGAACGGGGACGTCTCAAGCATGGACCGACACCACGCCAGTTGTCTCCACGGCCCTGTCACTGGGCTTGAATCATATGGACTGCGCACATCACTATAAGAACCAGCACTTCACCGGCGCAGCCATCAAGTCCAGCGGTCTGAAGAGGGAGAATGTATGGGTGACTACCAAGGCGGGGAGCTTCCAAGGCAAGGCGGAAGACTTTGACGCTTGGTGGTACATCAAGGAGAATCTCAGAGATGTGAGTCACCGGAGGTCCTATTAGGCGAAATCACCTGACAGCTAGCTAGGACTCGAGTACGTTGACCTGTTCCTGGTGAGTAGCGAGGTGTCCCTTTTCGAAAGCATGCCCACCCCAGATCCACGCGGACATTCTGGTTGGATCGGTCACCAAGGCATGG
The DNA here is from genome assembly GCA_024343385.1 of Tremella yokohamensis. Taxonomy (NCBI): domain Eukaryota; kingdom Fungi; phylum Basidiomycota; class Tremellomycetes; order Tremellales; family Tremellaceae; genus Tremella; species Tremella yokohamensis. The sequence goes on along the minus strand of BRDC01000034.1, from coordinate 360,145 downwards.
AAGCAGATGGAGGAGATCCACAAAGCGGGCCTGGCTCGGTCCATCGGGGTCTCGAACTTCTCGACGGAGAGTCTGCAACAGGTACTGGACATGTGCGAGGTACGTACCCTGACTTCAACTGGCACGCCCGCCATGGGATAGTCCTTTGGTTGAGGACAAGTACGCTGACAGCGTGACTAGATTCCACCTGCCATCAACCAGATCGAATTCCACCCCTATTCGCTGCCGACCTACCTGCCCACCCTCCTCCCTCTTTGTCGCCAGCATGGTATTCTTATCGAGGCCTACGCACCGCTCATGTCTGTCTGGAGACATCCAGGAGGTCCGCTGGACGATGTGGTCAGGCAGGTGGCCGAGGAGCGGGGCAAGGGAGAAAGCGAGGGACAGGTGTTGCTCATGTGGAGTCAGCAGACTACCGGTGGTGTCGTACTCACGTGAGTGCTGCCGGAATGACGAGAGGCAACATGATGTACTGATGCCTAGCACCACCACAAAGGCCGAGAGGATGATGGAGCAAGCTGTGCCGTTCCGGGATGGAGATGACTATCCTCCGCTCTCTGAGGCACACATGGATATCATCACGAAAGCCGGGGAAAGTGCGCCATTCCGCTTCTGGGGCACAAACTGGCCTTACTTCGTGAGCTAGGCGCTGCGTTCTTTGTCTAAGGCTGGCTGACAAGGCAGATGAAGGGGGAAGGAGGGCGAATGGTCTGCCCGGAAGATGCCACGTACACGGTCAAGCCGGCCAAGAGGGCTCACTCGCCGCCACCAGACTTCAAGACGCCTACAGCCGCAGCTTGATTCCAGATCACGGAAATATGCATAGCGGTCTCGGCATCACCATGCAGTGGTCGATCTCTCGGCGAAGTTTCCACGCATAAAACCCTTTTCACGCTGACGCCGCCGACTTTGTAGACGGTCAATGGCCTTTGAAGCAAGTTCTGAAATCTATGTCCACGGGAGGGCACTGCAGGTAGGGTTCAGACAGTGCGACTTGTCAATCACCACAAAATTGTGCCGTCCTTGACCTCGCCCCGTATGAGTCCAGGCACTGTGCTAGTGCCAATGGCGAGCCAGAGAGCGATGCACCACACAATCACTCAGCGGCGCGCCCACGACAATCACGATCGCATTTGACCATTCGTCTTCAAGGCGCAATCTGAGGGAGCTCGCCGTCTTGCAGCGACAAGCTCGACACCTCTCTTCTTTATCTCTTCCATCGCAAGCTCTCGACAACCGGTATCTCGCGCCTGAGGCCACTCGCACAGATGATTTCAGCACAGGATATCCATGGACAATCCTCCGCTGGCACGACAGAGCATCACCTTGCTTCACATACTGATGATCAAACGCCGTCCCATGATCATACGCACGCAAGAACCGAAGTTCAAGGTCTCGCTTCGGATCTGGCGCCCCATCAACACGATCGAGTCGCTGGTCCTCCGATACACGAAGACAGCGGGCGCGAGGATGACCAAGAAACGCTCGTCGCGATGCTCCACGCTGCCGCACCGAGGGCAGTCTGCATTGACGATGCTTTCAGGGCGCATCATACTGTGAGGCCTTGTCCAGAGATTCGAATCGTACCGCCGACACTGAAAGACTCAGAAGCTCTTCGTCGATAGATTCGCCTGCTTCCTGGTCACGCTCAACCAAAAGCCCGCCAACGATCAAGCAAGGGTAGGGGCAATGACCAACTTCGTCAAGACATTCGATCTCAATCCAGCCCTCAACGCTGAGATGCGTGCCGCTGTCGGGGAAGCAGTCTCGGAGTGGCGCACGCTGTCCAGGGATCGTCGACTCGACAACTTTGGGTCGCTTGCCAACCTAGCAGCCATTTTACACCAACAGCTGCCAATGGCGTTCCCTTCGACCAGGTTGAAGACGTGCGTCAATGGTTTGAAGAAGAAACATAAGCCTGCTTGAAAGCGTGCGGTCAATTGGCCGACTCTTTTAAGAGCGCGTTCGCCCTCACCAAGGCGGCCAGACTTCTCAAAGGTTCGAAATCGTCTCAAGATTGTGCAGACCAGAGTGCGGAGACACATACCGAGCCGATTCCTGACATCAGGAAGGTGAAGAACTCTAATCGCGTTGTCAGCGACGCGCTGGACAGAGCTCCCGAAGGATGCGAGCGTGTGGGAGAGGCGAGCACGCTCGTCGCTTCGGCGGTCAAAGATACCAGGTACGCCACCCTGGTGAACTTGGATATCAGTTTGAAGTGGCAAAAACGGGCTGTCGAGAGGAGAGAGCGGGAAGTCGCGCCACCGGACGAGGCTGTGGCGGAAAGCGAGTCAAGGCTCGAGATGCCAGAGAAGGCCTTCCCTCCCGTTCAAATTCGCGCCCGTCCATGCAGACCTGAAACGTCTGGTGAGCGTGGTCTTCGGTGAACAGGCGGGTGAGGTCAAGGTGTCGACTAGGTGCTATATTTTGCTGTATGTACAGCCGGCGAAGGCGTTGCATACCTGTGCATGATCGTCATGCTCCTGTTTTGCCGCTGAACCGAGTCGCCCAGTCCGTTCCAGTGTCTCTCGCTCTCTTGAGTCGTCACTGGGCTTCCCCCAGCCCCTTGCTCCTCTGACACGGAGTGTTGCAAGACTATATAGTGTTTCAGCAGCTCAAGAATAACCAAAAGGCGCACTTCTTAGTGTGCTGAGTTCAGGTGGCGGGGACAAGGGATGTACAGTCTCGCAAGTTCGATGCGAAGGCCTGCTTGCCTGCTAGCAGTTTCGATGGGTTTTTTTGGGACTCAGAACAGCATTCTTCCCTTGCCTCGCCACCCGCCGCAACGCCGAAGGCTCGCATACATAAAGGGCGTGACCGGGGGGTTTCAGCGGTTGGCCTTCTTGTTCACTCTGACAGGTTCTAGCATGCTTCTTTCCAAGATTCATGCGAGTTTGAATTCAGTTAACATGGTCGTGACACGTAGAGAGGATTTCTTCCTATGTTCTCTTCCCTTTGATTGTCTGACTGACGACGAGGCAAGCTCTATATGCGAGGCTGCATCATCACCGTCTGGCATATATTGAGTTCTTCCCGCCAACTGACTCTGCGTACTCAAATGCCTCTCAAGCGCACTGGAAAGCACAGCAGCAAGCGTGCCGATAATCGGCAGGTGAACTGGGCCGAACCACTGGCTACCAAGTTTTGGCAGCCCGAACAACCACCAAGTGAGTCCGAACCACCAAGTGAGTCCTAACCACCAAGTGAGCCCGACATATCAAGTACATTCGGGGAGGCCCATGGATCCTGCTATCATACGAGCGAAGTTGATGAATTAACGGTAAGCCGTCCCACTCCGGAACGATAGGCAGCAGCTTTCTAACAGCAGACCACCCCGCCGTTATCCTGGATGGATCCGGGAGATGACACTCAAACGAGTTCACACGAGGGCTCATATGGCGCACTTAAAGGCGCATCCCTCGACCCGAAAACCTTGGTGAGTCCGCATTGAGATTTGATGCCGAGCGATGTAGCTGAACCCGCTCTCCTTGCAGCCTTCTCTGCCGAATCTTACCAACAGCTTGCGGCATGGCGAGGAGGGGGACGTGAGGAGACAGGTAAGACACATCATCCGGTCTGCTCTGAACGGTTCCGAAAGGCTTGAGAGCCGCCAAGACCTCGCCGCCCTATACGGAGCGTATTTACACTCTGAGCCCAATGAAGACCTGCGAACAGGTCTCCAGATTGTTGCCCCCATCGTTAGGAATAGTAATTACCCGAGTCGAGATCTCGTAGACTTTAAGGAGGCTCTTGCCGACGCCCAGGATCGTTTTTCTGGCGGACGATCCTTGCCGGCGACGAACCAAAGCGGATCTCGGTAGCCCAGCACCTTTGCGCACGTCGTATATATGCACTGCCTCTTACATGTGGAATACTCTCGTTCAAAGGTTTTGTTCGAAATTCGTGCGTGACCTCGGGCACCAGCTTGAGTATCGGCGCATCGCTACCCATGTTCTTGCACATCCACGACGCAACGTGGGGCGGTGCGCCAATCCAAACAACATCTCCCTACTCGATAGTAATGACGCGCACGGAACACGCAGAGTTGTCGCCACCGCCCGATGGACTTGCCCAGAAGCCTTCTACGAAGTGCGAAATTGTTTTCAAATCATTGCCAACATTCCGATGTGCATGAGCAGAAGGACGAGTGCGATATGAAATGCAAGCGATTCGGTCGCGAGTTTATAAGTCAAAGGTTCGAAACCCCTTTCAAAGGCAACCTTTGGAGATTGTCGCTTCAAAACACCAACGCACATACATACGTGAGCGCGGCCGGGTGAGAAGGCGTCCTCGGGCGAACAACGAAATTCGAAAAGAGGGGACACTCTTTTGAATGCTTCGAGTGGCTTGACTTCTCCCGCGGCTGTGCCCCCCCCCTCCCCCCCTTTACTTCGCGGGAAGAAGCCGTTTTGCCACTGCATTCCTCTACACAACTCTCCTCTGAATAGCTTGTATCTAACCAAGTCATGCTCGCACCGACCTCGCACAAGTTGCGAGGGACCCAGACTGCGGAAGCCCTGTCTTCTGCCAACCCCTTTGCTCCAGCTCATGCTGTCGACAGTACCGACGAGGATGAGCAGTCGGACACCTGGTCATTCGATTTCGAAGATGCCCCCAGCCACATTGGCCCCGAGTCACAAGTCTCGAAAGGGCCAAAAATGTCGGAACAGCAGCCGCGCCCATCTCTTCCTATCGATAAAGGCTCGACCGATGATTTTCCGGCGAGATTGTCCGATCAAATCGCTGATCTGCAGGACAGCATTGGGGCTTTGAGAACCAGCCAAAAGACCTTCATAGAGAGCCTAAAGAAACTCTGTGATTCTCTAGAGGAAGACTTTTTTGCTCCACAGTCGTGCCGCGACCTGCTTCCGGTGGGTATATGTTCTTTGCTATCCCTCATTTCCGTTGCGTGCTGCTGACTCGTCTAGTTTGTCGTCAGCATAAATCTACAGCGACTTTTCGGGCAGCTCAAAGCTGGGGTCGACGAAGGAACAAGAGATCGAGCTGCAATTCGCTTTCTCGACGCTTTTGGATCATTCGATGATAGCGTTCTCAACGAATTGCAAATTGCGGTCGAGTCCGCCGTCTCGAAGCAGAGATCTAAGAAGCGAAGCGAGTGCAACGATTCAATGAGACGAATCAGTGAGGCGTTCGCGCCTCTCCGGTCCGTAGAGGATGGCGGCTTGGGCACCACGACAGAAGACTATTCTCCTGGGACTGCAGCATACAGGGGTGGTGCGCCCCTCGAGGGAGGTTCGGGGCGCCCGAAAGGGCAACGCTCGGCTGACAAGCGCTCGGCGAAGGAAGGTACTCGCAAGCCTCATAGGACCTCAGCCACTCACTCTAGTGAGGGGCGGAGGCGAGCCTCAGGCAAGCATGACTCCGCCTACGATATCACGCAACAAAGCGAGTCGGAAGGGTCTGACCGGTTTTTTGAGATCTCTCAGTCCTCTACCGAAAGGGAAAGGAAGCTTCGCGCGAAGGAAAGATTGCGTGCGAAGAAAGAGGCGGAGCTCGCGGAGCGAGAGGCTCGTCTGGCTACCGTCGACGAGAGGGAGGGATACCGAGCTGAACAAGTTGACACGGCAAAGGTGCGTCGACATAGTAGTTCTCACCGGGTGAGTCGTCATCACTTGTGGCAGATGAGTGCGTTGAAACTGATCATTCCAGAAGGATCCCTCTGATCGCGAGTATCTTCCCCTGAGAAGGCGTCACAGGCGTGATTCCACCAACCCCGAAGCATACATTCAAGAGTCTGATTGGCAGAAGTTTCACTCCGGCGGACGATCTTGAGCCTACTCAGCTCGGGACGAGCCTGAGGCTTGATGTGTGGTCAACTTCCCCCCTCTCCTCCTGACTTCTCTTCTCTTCAGATCTGCGACCTCTTAATTCACGACTGCCCCTGTCTATAGTCTACTTCAGTGTGTACTTTGTCCCTTTGCATGCATAATAATCATCCTTTTTGGAAGGATGCGGATAAGCTTGCTTGGATTACTTTCTCCAATCACGCTGACCAGCGTCAGTCTGGCTGCGTCAATGCGACCAGCTTCCGCTTCAGTGGCTCGGAGGCTAGAGCCCTTCATCCATTGCAGTGTCATGAGTGTCATGGGATTCAAACGGTGTCGCCATTGCATCAGGAGGCCGCCAATGGCGACTCCGAGAGGTCGGCGCGCGATCCGTGCGACCCCTCGTTGTGTGAGTTCGAGTCCGTTTCTCACATCAAGACCACGAATCACGTCAAATAAAGCACCCTTGCCATGCCAGATGATGTTCACATTGGTCCAACATGAAGCATCAGTCAGTGATGAGATAATGAGCGCAGCGGTCGGTTGGGTCCCGCTTGATATTCAAGCTTGGACCGCCAAATCGGGATCGTAGCCTAGGTCAATAGGTCAACCCAGCGACGGCCTCGTCCCACAGAGCAAAGGTCTACTCCGTGGACCACGACGGCCGGTCAAGAACGCTTCATGTAGCATGCAGCATGATACACACAGGTTGCATTTCCCAGAGGCGAAGTCGACAATTTGACACTCTGCGGCGATGGAAGAGTACGGTGACGAGACAAAGTGCGTCCTTGCGCTCATGCCGCAGAATCAAGGCACAGCTGGTCCCTCACCTCATCGACGATCCTGTCTTCGTGGCGACGGCGGGTTGTCATACCGTCTACGTGCGGGAGGTGATTCGTCACGGTAACTACGACGAGGGGGAGACTCGTAGCGTCGGCGTGCAGGAGGCGAATCATCCGGTCGTCTGCGCGGAGGGGGCGAATCGCGCTCATACCCACGGCGCGGGGGAGACCGGCCATCTGCGCCATTGCGGCGCGGCGGAGAGTCATCATCTGGGACTCGGCGCCTCGGCGAGGGCGACCTTGACCTCGGGGAAGGCGAATTCGGACCTTTGCGTCGAGGGGGCGGCGAAGACGAATAGCGGCGACGTCGTGGTGGCGTATTGCTATAGCTCCTGCCCCGCTTTGGTGACCGGGAGGAAGGTCGACGTCTTCTGTCGTAATACGAGCTTGCGTCGCTGTCGGTATCGGGATCACTCGAGCTCAGCTCTGAGCTAGATATGTCGCTAGACGAGTCTGAGTCGGAAGAATCCTCTTGTGCTTTGAGTGCGGCATGCTGCGCGGCTAGAATTTTGGGCGCGTTCTGGAGATATGTCCTCATTTCCTCTGTCACCCGACCTAAGCCGATCGAAGTGAAGTAATTGATGGCGAATCGAGTGTTCTTGGGATTGTCCATCGGGAACATGCCCCTGAGTGCCGGTTGCAAGTCAGGTATCCTGAATCGATCCGCCAGTTTGGCAATGCCAAGCTCTTCAAGCATTTCTGTCATGAGAATCTTGACGAAGATACGGCTTGAAGAGGTCGTTTCCTCCTCGTTCATGTGTACCACGTGGAACACCGCCCAAGAGATACCGTCTGACGCCAGTAGGTGGCCGAAGAAGCGTCCAATGTTTCGCAACTTGTTGGTTTCGTAGCGATGAATAGTATCGTAGTACTTTTGAAAGGCCTCCTGGAAGCTCTCTGTCCACACTCGATTCAATTTGCAGAAACGCTCGCCAATCAATCCGTAGAAATTCGAGTATGTCCTTTCTTGAGAGCAACATTCGACAATCATGTTACACAGCTCGATCTGCACCGTCAGCGTCGGACGACAAATCGTCGTGATGTGCAGCTCACCTCGCGTCCTTCCGGAATGTTGATCTTCATCAACTTGTGCACGGCTTCTTCGAAATTGAGCTGAACACATCAGTTACCTGTCGCGAGAACATGAGAACACTTACAGAGTTCATGATCGTCAGGTAGATCGTTCGCCGCAAATTGATCAGGTTCGTCTCGGTCATATCGGTAATTCCAACTTTCTCCGGTGCAGCTTCATCCTCCTCGTCTTCCGACTCATCGTCATCGCTACCTGATTCCTCGTCCTCATCGTCCGAATCTCCCAGAATCTCGCGCTTGATCTCATCATACCTCGCCTCATTTGCCAGGAAATTCGGATCGACTTTGAACAAGTCTGCGGATCAGTCAGCCTTATCAAAGTAAAGAGAACTTGACGCACTCAGACTCTCTTGAACCTGAAGTTCATCGTCCAATGTGATACGGTGTGTGATCTGCTCCTCTTCTTCCACCAGATCCAGACCTTCGGGTATCGCGGGATTATCCTTGTATTTGTCCTTTCGCACCTGGAAGAGCACTTCGATCATGTACTGGCATCGTTTACTTATGGCGCCTTCGTGGAGAACCGCCCTGAAGCGCTCGAAAACGGTGTTATTCGCTTTTGGCGAATTCTCGGCAAGGAACAGACCGACTTCGCGCATGAATCCTACAGCGACCTCGATGGAGTCATCAGTCGGCCGCTCTAGGCATAGCAAGAGGATTTGAAGTGCCACGATCTCGTGGGCGACGTAATGATTGCAGAGGTGAGCGATGAATGTAGAGGTAGCGTGACAGACAGTCTGCCGGTCAGGTCAGTGTTGCCTTCGATTCAAGTCCTACCTTGTCGTTTCTCTTATACGCCCTTCTGAACTGACTGATCAAGCGCACGAGTACCAACTCGCCTACCTGTGGGAGCTTGGTGTTGACAATGGCGACCAATGCGGCAAACACAGGCGTAAAGGGCAGCGAGGACGCCTGGGCGCGCATTACGGATCTGGCGAACAGGCCTTTGCCGCGTATCAGGTTCTCTCCAAATAGTTCGGGAACTACATGTTTGATATTCGACACGTTGACCTGCTGATTAGCATTGCAGCAACACGCAAATGGTCGCTGATACCTTGTTGATCAGACCATTGATACTTTTCCTGAGAGCATCCCAGCTCATCCTCTGATACTCCGGACTCGTCTTGTCCTTCGCCGCCTCTGCCTGCATCGCTCGAAGTCGTGCCGGAGGGATATACGCGCCCCCACTTCTCGACGACAGCATCTTGGCGAATTCTGCTTTGGCTACTTCGTCCGCTTTCGCTCCGCCGTTCGTTCTAGCTACTGTCCCCGCAGCCGCGCCGTTCGTTTTGCCGGCAAGCTCCGAATCAATCTGCTTTTCAAGCATGGCTGCTTCCCTTGCACGTTTGCGGAAAGGGTCCACATCGTTCACGCGGGGCGCATCGATGTTTGAACGGCCGGGCCGGGGTGGAGGAGAAGACGCCGAACGAGAGCGACGACGACGAACTGGAGGAGATTGTGAACGATCACGCGGACGCGGCGAAGGTGATCTGATGGTCTGAGCTGATTGATCGAGCACACCCGGGCCTGCTCTGACTGACCTTTTGCGCTTTGCTGCAGGCGCATCATCAGGAGAGGGGCTTCGAGATGAAGAGCGGAAGGATGACTCCCTTACTGGAGAGGGAGAGCGAGACATCTTGGAATGAATGTACCTCCGCCTCACCAGAGTGATGTCGAGACTGTGCTGACGACCGGATGGAGATCGTGACCAGGTAGTCGATGATGTCCGGGCACGAAAGCGACGAATACAGAAACCGACACGCACTTTCAGAGGTCTGCATTTGCAACGCTCGACCCGAGGAGCAGAGTAAAAGAAGATGGGAGGATCGTTTAAGAGACATCACGTGATCCGGCGGCGACGGACAACCGGCATGACGTTCACCTGCGCCTGCGGGCGTTTAATCCCTTCGCATTTGACATTGCATTCCACTTCAAAAGGCATTCAGACTCGACAGCAGTGTAGGCCGTCGAGATACTGCCTGGCTTGTACCTCTTTCTGACTGTTTAAAATCCGGCAGCCATGTCGACCTCGCCCGCAAAAGCTGCGCATGATCATGCCACCCTCCTCACTTCCCTCACGACTGCCGCCAATGAGTACCCAAAGCCTGAAGGTGTGACCTTTAGCTACGGCACGGCTGGATTCCGAACACTGTGAGCATCAGACTGGAGGACAGATCCATGCTTACAAAAAGTGCCACGAAGCTTCCGAGCGTAGTGTTTCGGACAGCTCTCTTGGCTGTACTGCGGTCAAAGCGCCTCGGAGGCGCAACCATTGGTGTCATGATTACCGCATCCCATAACCCAGAACCTGTGAGTGGCCGGTGAACGTGCATGCTTGTCTAACTACAGGACAATGGTGTCAAGATCGTTGATCCTTCTGGCGAGATGCTCGACCCAAATTGGGAGGCACATGCGACTTCCTTGGCGAACTGCCCTTCGACCGACTCGCTCATTTCCACATTCACCACTCTGGCGACGCATCTACGTGTGGATTTATCGCAACCTGCTTCAATCGTCTTTGCCCGTGATACAAGGCCAAGTGGCCCGGATCTGGTCAAAGCACTCGAGACAGGGCTGGAAGCATTCGGGTCGAGCACCAAGACCAATGATCTTGGGGTTACGACCACACCCATCCTTCATTATGTTGTCAAGGCCACGAATGACCGGACTGGTACATATGGATCCCCAACTATCGATGGATACTATGAGAAGTTGTCAACAGCTTTCATCAATCTTATAGTAAGGAGGAGGCATTCAAAGCGCACCAAAGCTGACTCGCTAGGGGAGAAGGGGTCCTTTACTGCCACTGTTCGTGGACTGCGCCAATGGAGTGGGCGCGAAAGCCGTCGACAGTATTTCCGACTACATCGATGAGGTACTACCCCTCAAGTCGCTGAATACGGCTACAGATAGCGCCGGTGCTCTGAATAACCAGTGCGGGGCAGACTTTGTCAAGACAAAGCAGACCCTGCCTCCATCGGTGGCCCAGTTGGGTGTCCTTGCGAAACACGGAACCCGAGCCTGCAGCTTCGATGGAGATGCGGACCGCATCATCTACTACTACGTCGAGGAGAGTAACAAGGGATTCAAGATGCTGGACGGTGACAAAATTGCTGTGCTCGTCGCCCTGTTCTTCAAAGAGCTTTTGACCAAAGCGCGACTGCCAGGCGACGCGGCACTGGAAGTTGGCGTCGTTCAAACGGCATATGCCAATGGTAGCTCGACCAAGTATCTGAAAAGCGTGAGTGGCGCGACCTACAATAGCACGCCGCTGACTGGTAGCGAAACATTCCCGTGACATGCGTCAACACCGGGGTCAAGTTTCTTCATCACGCCGCGCAGAAGTTCGACATCGGTGTGTACTTCGAGGCCAACGGGCACGGAACGGTTTTGTTCTCTGCGCATGCCGTTGAAACGCTCCATAACGCAAAGCCTGACTCGCCGGAGTCCGCCAATGCCATCAAACATCTGTTATCTTTCTACGACCTCATCAACCAGGCCGTGGGTGATGCCCTTTCCGATATGCTTTTGGTCGAAGCAGTGCTGGCACACAAGGGCTGGGGCGCGCCCGAGTGGAACGCCGGCTATGAAGATTTGCCTAATCGACTAGTCAAGGTGGAAGTTCCTGATCGAAGCATCTTTGTTGCCACGGACGCCGAGCGGCAACTCGTCAGTCCTGCCGGCTTGCAGGACCAGATCAACGCTGCTGTCGGCAAGTTCGGGATGGGCAGATCGTTCGTTCGGCCTAGCGGGACGGAAGACTGTGTGAGGGTGTACGCGGAGGCCAAGTCAAACATGGAGGTAGACAGTGAGTCGCGTCATGTCATGTCGGGGATGGCGCTGAACAACCAGCACTCGCAAACATGATCACCGATCTCGTCAAATCGGCGAGCGGACAAGACTAGACTAGATGACGACGACATGATCATGAACGGGTAGAACCATGTACATATTCCCACACATTATATCACGAACACCATGCATGTATGCGCAGAGAGACTTGGCGGTAAGCGGGGCACCGGGAAATGCCATTCCGGGTCCGGGTGTTGCTTCGCCCCGGTCGTCACTATCACTTTGCCTGTCTTCAGTCCATCAAGAAGTACGATGAGCAGAGTACAATCGAAGGGGTCAGCCGAGTCTCGAGCTCTCACAGGATGTGCTGATGTAACAGAGTGCGCGAAGCATCTCACGCAGGGACTTGGTATACGGGAAATCGTCAGTAGCTTGCTGTCTGTCGGGTAGTCGGTGGCGACTCCCTGATGCCTCCCAGCGACCAAGCTCAAAGCGGAGCTCGATAACAATCTGGGACGGGTTTCCGCTATCTCTATCCTCGGCTACACACCTCCGTGTCGCGATGCCAAAGCCGTCATAGCGCCGTGAGCCATAGTGTCATCTCCCAGCAGCATCAGCTAAGCAGCAGTCATGCCGGCTACACATACTCTGGCAAGGCGGCCGCTTGGGCATACGCCTCGATCCCGACAGAGAGAGTGTACGTGATGCTCAACGGCCGTCTCATGTCGCCCGAACACAGTCGGTAATGAGGTTGACGCGACAGGAAGAAGGTGTTCGTCATCGGTCCATCGCATTATGATCATTTTGACGGGATCGCGCTCTCGTCATTTGCATCTTACGACACGCCTCTCGGCGAGCTGCCAATTTGTACGGAGACGGTCGCGGCTCTGCGCAAGACGGGACACTTTTCGGAGCTGAGCCCCGACAGTGATGAGCGGGAGCACTCGCTGGAGATGCAGATGCCGTATTTGAGGCTGATCTTTGCTGGGTAGGTGACTCTTCGTCATTTTCAAGAGATCTCCTACAGGCCAAGCTAGCCAAGCTGAGATGACAGACGAGATGACCTCCGCTTGATACCGCTCATCATAGCACACCCTTCGCCTGCCCAGTATGCTCGCTACGCCAAGATCCTCGCGCCGTATTGGCAAGCCGAAGATACATTTTTCGTCTTTTCCACTGACTTTTGTCACTGGTGCGCTCTCAATTTGGTTCCCACTGATATGGTTCTAACGTGCAGGGGAAGCAGGTTCGGATACACCAACTATTATCCTCAAGCACCCGACCCACATGATCCCGTACCGCCCGTCGAAGACTCGTCCCCAGCTCCCACTTCCACGCCCGAGTTGAGCCGGAAAGTCACGTCAGGCGGAGTGGAGATATGGAAAAGCATCCAGTACATGGACCATGAGGGTATCGAGATCCTTCGCACCCCCGGCGCCAAGGGCAAGGTAGAGGAATGGACAGGGTATCTGAGACGTACAGGCGTGGGTCTTTCTCTCGAGGGCCCATTATACCGGGAAAGCTGATGGCAGAATACCATCTGCGGGCGGTATGGCCTGACCTTGCTGCTGTATCTCGTCAAGGAGGTCTATGGCGAAGGTGCCGAGGGTGTCAAGACGACCTTTGTGCGGTATGAGCAGAACGAGAAGTGTCGAGCACCGCGAGACTCGAGCGTGAGCTACGTGAGTGGGGTCGTTCGGGTATCTCCATGACCTTCTCCCGACTCCCTTTGCTTCCTACATGCCTAGACTCCAGCACAGGTAGAGTTGTAGATTGAGCCGTGATGATGTTGTTACATGTCCATGCTATCGAAGAGAGAAGGCCCAGGTCATTCTACGTCAATCACCTTGTACCCCTTTATCTGGCCTGTCAGCTACACCAAGGCTTGTGATACGCTGTGCGACCTACCTTGTTCTCCCTGATCATCGTTGCGTACTTTTCTGCCAGTTCTTTGCAGTTTTGAAGGTGGTTGACGCCTTCTCCTCGATAACACTTCTGCAGCTCCTCCCTCACCAATCGCGCCTCCATCGCCTTGACCCATGATTCCCGAATGTGATTCTCACGATCTTGGAGTTTACCTGTTGTCAGTTGACTTGCTCAGACTGGGCGTGGATGCGCTTAGGGGTGTCGAGGGGGGGGGGGGGACGTACTCCGGTACTCGTCCATGGAGGGGTGAGACATGGTTGCAGGTCGTGTTTGGGGGCTGGCGCGAGGAGAGGTCGGATCCGGATGCGACGACGAGAAGGGACCTTCCCAGCTGTAGTGGAGCTCTATGGGCTGGATGCTCGTTGGAAGTCGTTGCAAGCTTCGTGCTCAGCATCGGCCATGCAGCCATAGGCCAGTCCGTCAGGAAGGGAGTGATAACGTCGGATCCCCCCCTGCGTGTGAATAACACGTGTAATATACACTAATGAGGCGTGACTGATTTGCCTCCACTTTGGAAGACCACCCGAAAAGGTCACAAAGAGCCCATGCAAGTCCCGTCACCGCACCGCACCCCGTCGATCAATTCCTTCCTCCCTCAAAGAGGGGGGTCCCTTCTCTCACAACCACCACCAACAAATCACCCCAAAGGCTGCTCCCGTTGACTCTGTGACTCTCTGTTGTCAAGAAACTCATACGGCCGACAGCTCATCCGCGGCCAGACAACGGCAACGGAAGCAGCTGGTAGTGACAGAAGAAGTGCGGGCCTGGGGGCCAGTCGCTGACGGCACCAATCTGTCTCACCCGCCCGACTTGCCATTCCTCTCTTTATTCTTTTCATCTCTCTTCGGCCCAAACTCAAAGTCTCACGGCATCAACGCCCTTCGCCGCTCTTCTATCAGATCGTCTCCGCTTTCTCTCTGCGATCTCTGCGCTCTCGCGCCGGGCGCCGGCGGCACTTTGAAGCGCCACTGGCCATTGTCCGCTGCCGCTGGATGATGCGAGACGCCAACGCCATCCACTAGCTCGACGTGCCGTTTGACGGGCATCACGAGGTGCCCCCCCATCCATCCCCCTACCTTCCCCTTCAACACCTCGTCGATACTTTCCTAAAGAAGGTGTCACCCCATCAACCGGCAATCACACGTCTTCCCACATCCCCCCCCCCTCTCTTCACTTTCACATTCCACTCTCATCTGCATCTCTTCACCCTCTCCTCCTTCTCAGATTCCTTCAACTTGTACTTCCAATCTCCTTCCTTCACATATATCGTCCCTGCGGCTGACGACGGCCCCCGTCCTCCCTGTCCACCACTGCGTGATGGCTTACTCCTTCCGCCCCAAGGACCAGACTCCCGTCTCACCCTCGATCACACCTGAATCGCTACGCGCCGACCTTGAGGGCTACAAGCGTCTCATAGAAGCTCACAACTTCTACCCCCCTCCCAACTATCGTGCTGAGAACGACGTGCAATCGGCATCCCCGCTCACCTCCATCATGCACAACCTCACCCCGTCGACGGACCAGACCATCTCGACCCCCTCCGTGGTCTCACCCGTAAGTTCACTCTCACATACTCCCCCATGTGCTTCCATTGCCCATGTCAACCTCGTGTTCGTCCCCACCTGCACGCCCTTCTGACCCTCCACGACACGTTTGGCTGACGCACAGGTCCACCGCCAGCTAGGTGAGCGCGATCTCAATGCGCCACCCCGCCTTGCTCTTTCCGCTCCCGCCCCGATCATCCTAGGCAATGGCCAGGAGAATATCTGGCGCATGGCTCCGGACCACCATGGCGGCAGAGGGGTCACCATAAGGGCTCCTGGCTCTGAGATCAAGGCGGCCCGTGAGCAGGTCAGTGTCAATTGCTTCGTTTTTCACAGAACTATGCTGACGGTCAGGTCTTACTTTCCATCTCATCGCACACCCGCCGCTGCCTCGAGCAGGCCAAGGTCGATCTCTCTTTGGACCGTGCGGACAACATCAAGGTCCTTGAACGTCTTGTGATCGATGTTGAGGATGAGAAGAAACGGCTTGTCCAGGCCCTCGAAGTACAGCTCCAGAACTCTCAGCTGGAAGCTGCGCAAAATGCTCAAAAAGCCCAAGACGCCCTCAAGCAGACCCTCGATCTGCGCAGGCGCCTGCAGATGGCGACTCATACGATTAATCTCAGCCTAAGGAACGATCCCAATTCCTATAGTCGTGTGAACGTAGGTTCCACCGACCCTGGGCGGGTCACTTGCTGAGATAACAGATGACCAGGGATGGCGTTTCAACTCAGGCATACCTTGACTCTGCATTTGGCTCGCCGGCGTGGGACTCGACCTCGACCTTTAGTTCGCCTGGCTTTGGAAGCTACTACCCTTCGCCTACGCAAGCCAACTTCGCGTTGGGCAATGAGGTGGGTTGAGCATGACTTCAGTATTCTTCACGCGCTGACTATTAGGCTCGCTGCTATACCGCGGCAGAGGTCCGCCACCTGCTGGAATGTGGTCAGCTTGACCTTGAGCCTATCTGCATAGAAGCCGTTCCTGGAGCTGTTCACCTGCTCGCTAGGCCTCCGGACAGGTTCAACCCCACCAGCCAGTGCGTTTCAGTGGGGACGACGTTCAGACTGGGACTCATTAGCAGGCTCATCAAGAACTTGGTGTCTGCCCTGGGAGTGAGTCGTTCTCTGACAACTCACAAACAAGCTGACCCAAAAAGAATGGACTGGAGGACGAGGGTCTGCAGGAGGTCATCTGTTCCTACGTTCTCCGGTTTGCTCGCGATCTGTGCGTCAGCGCCGAAGGCAACCGACTGTGCCAAGCTTTCCTAGACAAAGCCGACGACAAGACCAAGGAGAAATTCGTGAATATCATCAAGTAAGTTCATGCGCTTCATAACGTTCACTCGCTCACTAGCAGTGAATATCTTCTAGACCTGCTGCGGGACAAGCATAGAGGTAGAAAAGTAATTGCTCATGCGACTGAGCAACCGATACTCGAAGCAAGTTGTTGACTTCACCTGAACGGTCATCCCCGCTGACTGATTCCAGGATCTAATGGTGGAGAAGCTCTATGCCCTGGGTATATTTGAGACGCTCCGAGCTGGAGGTGTCGTGGTCTGGCGCAAGGTGGGCCATTCAAGCCTGCTAACTACGCATTCTGACCACGCAGTTTCTCGTTCGATGCCGTGTCTCAGGTGATCATGAGACTTTCTTCAAGTGAGTCGAAAGTCTGAAGCAGTCGGGCACATCTCAAGCCACAGGTTTGCCGACGCTCTTCGTGGCCACTGGGTTGACCTCGCTTGTGGCAGAGAAGTAAGTGATGTCTGGTGCCAGGCGCATCGATTGGCAATGCTGACACTGGGTAGGAAGGCACGATAGCCGTTCAGCAGCTTGTAGAGACGTTGGCAGACAACGGCTCAGGCGGTGAGACGGAGAATCCTGGCATCAAGTTGATGATGGTAAGTTGATTGGATTCGACACAAGAAGTGTTACTGACGCCACAGGACGATTGCCAGAAAGAGGTACAGCCCGACCGCACCTAATACTTCCCGGCTGACGATCAGATCCTTGCAAACATCCAGCGCGTCTCTGGTGACGATCACGGGCAGTGAGTCGTTGGGTGGTCAATGGTGGGCCTGCTAAGCGAGCAGCTTCTTGGTTGAACGCATGCTCGACGTCACGGCTACGAGGGATGCCACCACCACCGCTCTTATCAATGCCGATCCGCCAGTCGCACGCACCATCCACGGGGCCAGCATTTGCGCCAAGGCCGTGCAGGGAAAGCCTTGGATGTTTGCCTATCTCCGCAAAATCTGCACCAAGTACAACGGGTAAGATTGCGCAGAAGCGTACGGGTCACGGCTGACACGTCAGGGCCGACATCGGTCTCGTTACAATCACCAAGTCACCCGGTGGAGCGAAGCATAGTGAGTGGGCCCGGCCCTCTGCCCGATCGTAGCTGACATCCGCAGACGAGATGCTCAGGCGTCATGTGAGCCTTGGCCTCGATTGGAAAGATATCAACTGATGACAAGGGGTTCGCGACTCCTCCCAAATGCATCCGAGATGCCTGCATCGACGCTGCCGCGACGATCCGCTCCACCAAGGACGGGGTCGACCTTCACAGCTGGGCGTAGGTGTCATTGCTTGGCTAAGAAAGCGTTTCTCACGGGCAGTACCGGTCAGAATCGACCTCTTCCCAGAGCCACGTTCAACATTCCACCCCGCATTCAAGAGAGCATGGCGAGTGCCGACAAGGCTCTTCGCCCGCCCGGCTATGGCCTTCAGTAGTCATCTGGAGAATGGTGTGGAGCTCTGCCGTGACCAAATCCTCCAACACACCCTGTATATTCTGCATATCGACGAGGCACGATTATCGACGATCAAAATTGAAACGGCATCATAACGACCACCACCATTGGCATTCAACTTTACATTCACATTCACATCACATCCACATTCACACCTACATGTTCACTTTACCTCATCACGCTCCCAACAATCAGCATCGGTCTTCCCGTCAACACTCACTCATCAGACCATCAACGTCTTGTCCCCAGCACACATCACCCCATCCATCGCACTATCGTATGTATCGGTATCTTGTCCCCATGTTCTGGTAGAGCCTCGACATATTCCACCCCCCCCCGAGAGGTGGCGGAGGTATAGCATTTGATAGTCATGAATATGTCATGTTGTTCGTGATCTGAGCGTTGCCTTCGCATCACGGAATCGGAAAAATGAGACCTGACGGCTCGGAATGACTGATGTAGATGCATACAACAAGGCGATGTCGGGTGAATACGAGGTGCTGACTACATTTGATTTCTCTTCTTCGCTGTGCGCATGTACGGCCGGAGCAGCCATTCGATGTCAGCTTCCGGCTGGTCGAGTGTGCCCTGTTTGATCTCGTATGCTGCATCTCAGCTGACAGCACAAGTCAATAGAAACAGGGCGCAACATACGCTTGGCCTCAAATCTTGGTCCTACTTCTGCCAGTTGCACGTCCTTGTGACTTGTCTTCGCAAAGACGTGATGTCTGATATCAGCCTCGTGGCCATGAAAGCGGGCATCTAACCGACCTGAAAGAGATGAAGTCTCTGTCATTGGCAAAGGTCATAACGCGCTTCGCATCGTCCTTCGGGACCGGGAACAAGGCCTGCAAGATGCCCATCACTCTCTGGCCGAGGCGCGTGCTGAATCCGTCAAAGATGAGATGAGGGTACTGTTCGCTGACGGTCGAGTCGGCGTGGCTAGATACGTCGTGGCGCAGCGTGACGTTGTGGAGGGTCATTGACAATGTCGGGCCGTGTGGGAGGTGCGAGATTATCAGTGCATCTGGGACACCGCGGTGTTCGTGGATGATGAGAAGGTCGGTCACATTCTGCGCGAGGCATGCCTGGACGAGGGATTTGGATGTGGTGGCTCCTCGGTTGAGCCGGAACGAATTGGGGAAGACGAGGCGGAGTTCCTGGGGATCAGTGAGCTCCAGTGTGCAGGGCCGTATGGCGAAGACGCACTTTGGAGAACTGAAGAAGGCGTGATGAGGGTGAGCGAGAGGTGGTGATGACTATCTTAGGGTCGTACGTCCCGACTTTGGCATATTCGTCGTCGATGTGAGATTTCGGAGCTGCCCTCAGTGGACGTCCCGCATGTTGAGCATAATGAAAACCTACCTTGCTGCGCCTCGTCCAGGGGCAGATCCTTTCCTAGTGTTCTCGCCTCCGCTTTGAGCTCGTTGGGGATCTCTTTCCCTTGAGCGAGCAGATCTTTGATCTTTTGCTTGCGCTCGTAGATGGCCCGTTCTTGGGATTCTAGCGACTTTTTGAAGATGTATTCCCGCCTTTCTCGGGTCTGCCGTCGGAGCTGGGGATCAGTTTCACGCAAGACGAGGCTTTCGGTGGTACCTCTATCGAGATCACTGACCATTTTGTATCGGATGTAGGACCAGCTGCTTGTAGCTGCTGGATGTATACACACCAACTCAAGGTGGACCGCCAAAATCTCGTCTTCAACTCTGGGTGGCCAAGGCACCCGAACGCCTATTTTCAATGTGATTTGGCCAACTAGGCGCGCCACTCCGATCAGCGGTTCCTGACGGAGGACTGGAGAGGTTAGAGTACCGTCAAGAACGTGCAGTCTAAGACTCCAAACTCACCCTTCTCACCACTCGCTCTTTCACACGACCATCGCACGGCACTTCCATCAGGCGACTCTCGGTGCGATCCCGCTACTATTGACCGCTCCCTCGTTGTATTGCTGCTGCTTGAAGTAGCTGGCGGGACCGACTATGAAGCTCTCCCTCTTCTTGCCCGTTTTGGGCTTGGCGTTGGCGGTGTCTGCAGAGGAGCAGGCGCCCTTCGCCTCTTCATCGAGTCTGAAAAGACGTGAGCTGCCTGAAATGAAGACCGCTGTCCAGCTCACTCTTAGCACTGAAAGGTCGTTTCTTGCATTTGACGGATTTCCATCCCGACCCTCACTATCGAGCTGGCACAAAGGTCTCGGACGCGTGCCACAAGAAGAAGGGCAAGGGGAAGCTATGGGAAGACAATCCACCAGACGTTTATCTTGAGGAAGAAGATGAAGAGATGCTAGAGAAAGAGGGAATTGCCGGGAAATGGGGCACACCTGTATCGTCAGTGTCTCTGTCTCCTGCAGCTTCATCTGGTGTGTGGCTGACATTCCAGCGATTGCGACTCGCCCCTCGCCCTCGTCAATCTCACGATGGACTGGCTGAAGAAGGAGTGGGCAGACGAGGTGGACTTTGTGGTGTGGACAGGGGATAGTGCCAGGTGAGCAGCTCGAAAGCGACCGACACAGAGCAGCGCTGACGACAGACACGACATCGATCGCGATAGGCCGCGACAGCCGAAAGAGATCTATGCGCTGAACCAATGGATGGTGGACAAGATGAGAGAAACATTCCCGAGCCATGTCCACATTGTCCCGAGTATCGGTAACAACGATATCTATCCTCATAATATCTTGGCGGCGGGTCCCAGCTCTGTGACTGCCGAGTTCGCCAGGTCAGTCATGCGGAGGAGCGAGGAGTCATCTAGGGGGCTGACAATTCCAGAATATGGAAGCCTTTCATTCCTTCAGACTACAGGCACGTCTTTGAGCGTGGGTTGTACTACTCGGTCGAAGTCATACCGGATCAACTGGCCGTCATCTCGCTCAATACGCTGTTTTGGTACGACTCGAACACCTGTGAGCTGGCTTGTGTTGAGTCAGCAAAGTAGCTGACACCCTAGTGGTCGACGGATGCAAGGACAGCAGTTCAGATCCGGGAGCGTTGCACATGGACTGGCTCGAGGTACAGCTCGACGAGTTCCGGGAGAGAGGCATGCAGGTGTGGCTGTCCGGCCATGTGCCACCACATCTCGGCAACTATTTTAACAATTGCTGTTAGTTTGGCCTTGGCTCTGCGACTGCTGCTGACACGTAGACCTGCGCTACGGCGATCTTGCTCTGCGATATCAGGACACCATTGTCGGCCATCTATACGGGCACATGTGAGCATGACCACCTGCATCGCCATGCTTCTGCTTATGCGCAGGAACATCGATCATTTCTTCTTCCTCGACGTCGAAGAGCTTGAAGCATCGAGCACAGGAGAGCTCGTCGCAGCAAATGCCACTGCACATCAACGAGCAAAGACTCCATACGGTATCTTTGGACGATCAGCAGGTCTTAGTTTGCGAGACGAGTTGAAGAAGGATTTCGGAGAGATGCCTGGTCCGGCAGCCATCAAGTTGAAGGACTACGCGGTCGTCAATGTGGGAGCCAGTGTGATTCCGACGTACCTGCCGGGTGTCAGAGTTTATTCGTGGGTCGAGTCTGTTCACCGCATGGGGCTCACGTTGACTTCAGCTATAATATCTCGGGATTAGACGACCTCAGTATCGCCAAGAAGCGGAAACACGGTCATCGGCACGGTGACAAGGGAGCCAAAAAGGACTGCAGCAAGCCCGAAAATCAGGACAAACCGCATTGTGTGTTCAAGACGAAACCACGTTATTACTCAAAGCATTCCCCCTCACGCTCGAATCAAGCCCTCTCTCCGCTTGGCTACACCCAGTTCTACCTTCCCGATATCGAGAAACAGAAACATGTGCCGGAATGGAAAATCGAGTATTCGACCCATAAACCCAGTCAGCTCGTACCCGGCAACGCGACCGAGCTCTCTCAACCATTGCCTGTCCCGCTCCATCTCCTGCCTGAATACGAGCCGGAATTCCTAGACGACGAAGAGGCATCTGGTCCAGAGGTGCTCAAGAAGAAGAAAGACAAGTTTGAGAAGGCTATTCAGCGCATCACGCCCTGGAAGATGAAGGATTTGACCATTGGGAGCTATGTCAAGTTGTCAAGAAAGCTTGTGAATAGTAAGAAGATGTGGAATCAGTTCCAGGAATTCATGTGCGTGTCCTGTCCTTCGGATTCATTGAGGAGGCGGTGGCTGACGAACAGGTTTGTATCCTCTACGCCCTGATGTTGTATAGCATGCTTAGTACGATGCGTCGTGATGCGTTGACTTTTCACTGCCTTCGACCTATCGGGGTATTGGGGTCAGCTTGCTGGATTCAGATGTTTTCCTTGTCGTTCCCTAGCAAGTACAAAGATTGTTAAACGGGCAGATGTATATAACGCCTTTTCCTGCCTGCTCTAACTAACAGTCCTCCTTTGATGCGGTCGCCTCAAATGCTCGTTCGCAATGCAGTCAGGGAGTCCTCGATAGCTCCATGGACGGCCTCCTTGAAATTCCATTCGCACTCCGCACATGGATACCCTGGGACGGATCTCTGTGCGAGTTGGCGGGGATCGAGTATGTCGGCAGCAGTCCATCGAGTCCAGTACAGAAGTTCTGCCGCCTTCCCAATGATGTTTGCGAGCCCCGGTCCATGGTCAACGTAGACTGGACAGTCATCCTCGCCGCAGTACTCGAAAGTTCTTGACAACTTGGCCCGGACTCCGCTGGATTCGTGGTGTAAGTTTTGCAAGATCTCATTTCTACATCGAAGTTGAGACGACAATAGCTCGTGTAGTCGAATGAGGTGATTCGGCGCCCAGCGAACCAATAAATCTCTGACCCATCCAGGCAGTGTCGTGATGTCGCCAAACGCACAGCGTACAGACGCGCGTATGGCAGCGTCTTCGTCGTTGGCCAAGACGGCCAGGCCAAAGTCGAGGAAAGGATCGTCGACAAAGTCTTTCCCTGGAGATTTCGGAGGGTCGGGAAGGATGTCGACATCGACATCGGGACAAGCGGCTGTTTTTGAAGGAGGCTTCTTGTCGAAGCCGAGCAGATGGCGTTGGCGATAGATGAAGAGCGGGACGCAGGGCAGGTCGTAGACGTCGCACAGCTTCAGAATATCAGGAAGCAAGTCTCGGTACAGTATCGGGATCGGGCCCGGTCGGATCAGCCTGTCTATAGCGGTCAGGCAGAAGGCGAGTGCCTCGCTAGGTGCGTGCTCGAGATGAATTGGTGAGCTTGTCGTCGAGACAGTGATGGGTGGTGTCGCGCCTGGCAGCCCGGAGAAGAACGACGACAAAACTCGAAGTGTGGTCAAGGAGTAGTAGAAGTATGTGTTGTCTGCTGACTGTAGGACATATCGCCGGGACTCTGACGGCGTCCCGAAGTCTGGATGGAACTTGAGCTCTGCGGACATGATAAGTGCGGTGTCAGATGGAATGATTTGATCATTCCGATGATCTGGTCGCAGCTTGAGACAGCACGGCCCCCTTGGGGAGGGGTGATGGCGTTTCAGGTGAGCTTTGTCTGGGCGGACACCACACGTACTCGATGTTTTGGCATGGTCAACGTTACCTACGATGTACGAGGTGGGGGGCCTTTCTCTGCAGCGTAGTCACAGCCTCTGCTCCACGAAGCGAAGCCGTTGATGAGTATTTCCATGATTCATGAAGACGCTGCTAGTCCGACACACCACCGGCTAATCCAGGGCCGGCCGAGTCAGCTCGACCAAGTTCATCATTCATGGTTGTTGCTCTCTTGACCTCGACACGTCTCTATAGCAGCATGGCTGCGGCCAGCACACACGATGCCGACTCGACCAACGTACAAGGTCTTGTCCAACCATTCTTGGACGTCGTTCGCGGAAATCAACCCATCACACTGCCTCGAGAGACCCTCTTCGGTGCCATCACACATTTCTTATCTCACTTGAATGTGAGAGAAATACAAGCCTTGATCCACGCCGTTGCGACCTCGCCATCTCTATGGGCTCGGCCAGATATTGAAGGATTGCTGGATGCGATACGGCTGGCACCGGCAGCCAAACTCGCGAGCCTTCAAGATCAATATGCCGATTCGTATTTCCCTTCGATCCGTCGTCGCCGGGCCGCCCAGACCTGGCTGGACGCTGTTTGCCACGGCATGAGTACCGCATCGCCGGGACGTCTAAGGAGAGCGAGCTTGCTCGTTGCTCTTATCGAAGGCGTGCATGGGACAGACTTTGCCTGGGGTACAGCTCGAGAGAACTTGGAGGACGAAATAGTGATGGCACTAGCCGAAGCCGCCGCCGAGGGCGAGGGGTTCTTGGAGGTCTTAGGAAGGAGTATGGACCATGTGAACGACAGCCTTCTGTTGCTACTGGACTGGCAGGTGAGTGTATTCGACCAGTAAGAAGCTCATCGACAGACGCTTCTACCTGAGCTTGAAGAGAGATTCTTTGCAGCCGTTGCCAAGCTCGACAGCGATGCCAACCAGGCTGCTCAACTTCTCGGGTCAACCCTGCAGCTATTGAACCGCGGAGGACCGTCCATCAGGCGACACGCCTTCACTGCCACGACCGATGCCATCCATCAGATGCGTTCGATCGCGTCTCGCGCAGAAGTCGCTAATTCTGACACGCTGCAGCCGCCTGACGCAAAGAGTCGGTCGTCCTTTCAAGCTTTTGGGATCAACGCTAAAGGCCAGACGTGGAACACCGCCGGCAGTCGAGCGAAGCCTTCGTCACTCTATCGGCGTACCTTGTCGACATCCTGATTGCTGACTTGGCGCAAGTTTCCTCGCGATCGAGCCTACTGGCCCTTGACCTCCTGACAATACTGGTGGCTTCGGCAGACGTGGTCGACAGCACCACTTATAACTATGCCAAGGTATATGCGGGGATCCTGGACGTGCTATCGGCCCAGGCCACAACCCTAGAGGTCGCCTCGTTCTTCGAGGAGATCCTATCGGAAACCTTGGTATCATCGAGCCAAGCCAACCTGATTCTAGGCGTCGCCGAACAGCTCATGGACAAGCTCAGTGCAAGGACATTGAGGCTCCTGCTCCCCGTGGCCGAGGAGTGAGTATCGATAGTGCAGGTCTCACCAGCCGACTGAACATGATAGATACGTCCGAAGACCTGACTGCGCCTCTGCCTTCGAGGCTGCTCATTCTTTCTTGAAGGCCGTATTAGATTCAACATCGAAAACATTCGAGGCGTCAGACGCGCAGACCGATTTTTTCGACGATGTGTTGCGCTTCTACGCGCCTCTCCTCTTAAAAGTATGCGTTCCTAAGAGCAATTGCACTCAGCTTACGACACAGCAAATGATGCGAGGCGACATATCCAGCGAGCAGTTCCGAGATGGTTTTGTCTCGCTGGCTGCTTCAGCCAGTCGGCGATCGCCATCACATGTCCGGTACCTTCTTGACCTCCTCGACGTCTCATCGGGCGAGCATCATCGTCAAACACTCGATCTGACGCGCATCGCCGTGACGCCCAATGTCTCCCTTGACAGCTTACAATCACACCTCGACAGATTGACCAGTATCATCATGTCAACTTCGGGTACCGAACAAGCAGAGCTCACTCGAGCAGCATTCAAGATGATAGCAGAGGGACTCGGGGACGAGGCCAGGAAAGTTGGCATGCGATGGTGGCTGGACTGGTGTCCGAGATTCGATTTTCGGGCTGTAGATCTACGCGCCAAGTTATAAATGCACCATCAGCCATCCACGCTGCACCTAAATGGGGGTACCACCTAAATCACCGGGTCCAAGCAAGCATCTCTCGCTCTCGAGTTCGAAAAGATCACTCGTGAATAAGTAGAACTAGCCACTATCCTTATGATGTGCAAGGAAGATCGAAGCGCGTAGCTAGGGTGGTACATACGAGGCGGACATGCTGCGTCTCGTCCGCTTGAGACTGGGACACCCACCCCGAGCTATCCCGGCGGCCCGATGTCTTGCCACGGAACCTTCATTGCGACCCACGGTGGACGACACTGAGCCATATGGCACAGCATACGGTTCAGGACCCTCGCGCATACCGTATGAGCCTCAAAGACAAGATGTTCCTGCTATGTTCGGGCTGGAATCGACGACCGCATCGGCAGCTCTCAGAGCACGTCGCCTCCGGAGGCAATTAGGGGATCTTCATCACGGCTCTTTCGCAAAATTGGGACTGCTTCTTCACGCCCTGTATGGGCCAGACGGTATCGATCCATCTACAATATCGCGACTCGAGCTGCATACCATACTGCATCGGCTGGCGCGAAATCATCGGACGCGTCATGTCGCTGTGGATTTGCTGCTTCGTGCATTGGACCCACCCTCTTCCTCTTCGCGTGGTGCCAGGATCTCCCGCACGACCCTTCGTCGCATATTCGACAGTCACTACCGCCTCCCTCGCTTCAAAGACGATTCTTCCGCAGCTCTTCAACCTTCCGGTCCGTTACAACAGCTGTTCGATTGCCTGACGCGCCTGGAGCGGAGCGATAACGCTCGACCTGCTGGCCTGTACGAGGTGATCATCAAGCGATGTATGGCGGAGCGACTGCCTGATCGGGCAGCTAAGCTATATGTTGAGCTAGTGGAAGAATGGGCGACCACCAGTATGATTCCCGACGAACCGCGCGTCGTATCGGAGATCCCGCCCGGAGCCCTGGCAGTGGCGGAGAGAAGGGGAGTTCCGGTGTCTTTGAAGTCGTGGTGGAAGAATGTACGGACTTGGCCGCTGCCAGGAGAGGTTTTGTCGCCGCTAGACAGGCAGGACCTCTGGCATCCACGGAAGTCTGCCATAGGCAAGAGGCTGCGAGGTTTCCCGATACCAAGCAGCAACTCGTCCTCTTTTTGCCCTCCGCCCAGCATGCTCTTCGACATTCTGTCTGGGCTCCACATCGACCCGAAACAAAGCAACAACACCGACTACGCCACTTCAATGAGAGCTCTGGCCATCCTCGCCAATCCGATCTTCTCGCGCACGATTCCCGTATCATCGCTGGGCCCCTTACTTCGTACCCTCAAGATGACCCGTCGCGACATTCCGGTATTCCCAGAGGGTCTGGACTCGGTGCCCGAGGGCGACAAATGGGCTTACGAGGCGTATACTCAGATCCATCTCGCTCTCCAGTCCGTACTGTTCTCTCCGCCCCTTTCAGCTTCAGCCCTGCAGCAAGTGGAGCGTGAAGCGATCGGCGAATTGGAGCAGCCCACTCTCGGCCTTCGCCCACTCACCTGGCGTATCTGCAACATCCTTGTCGATTACACGCTCAAGATTTTGCGTCAACCGAAGATCCTCAAGAGATTGTTCAATCACATGAGCGAGGCCTTTGGTGTTTCCGCAAAACCCACATTGCACAACAGGCTCCTTCAGGGCGGAGCAGTGACGCGCCAGCCAGGCCTTGTGAATTGGGCCATGCAGGGTCTGTTTGGTTCGACCACAGTATCCGACAAGCAGATCGAATCGCCTGATAACGAAGCTGTTGTCGCCGTGGACGTTGACTCGCTTAAGGCGGAGTCTCCGGCAGTACTGCCGGACGAGCAGTCCATGGTGGCCTTACTTAGCTACCTTGCGTCCGTTCGCGAGTTCGAAAAGGTGGAGCGGCTCGTGTACTCCTTGTTCCCCTCCCTGCATACTAAAGACGAGTTCGGAGCCCCTCGACCACAGCAGCTGGACGCCACGAGCGCCGTATCCTCATTGGAGCTCTCGCCTCGCATGGCAGCTGCGATCCTCGCCGCACTTGAGAAGGCTGGCAAAGTCGGACTTGCGTACCGCGTGTTTTGCCTTGCCCGTCATGTGGAACAGCAGCATCTCGCCGATGCTCAGTCGCCCTCGACCCGACATTCGACTAGGTACACACCTCGAAATCACATTTTGCCCATTCAGGCATATACGAGCATGCTGCAGATCTGGGGTTCCGAGACCTACGGCGAGACGAAGCGATATACCTTTCCGATCAAGACGCTCCCAGTCTTGGCGGGTCGAGGGCGGCTTTCACGCTACGACGCGGCCCCGTTGATGGCGCTACGGACATATCAAGAGGCTCGCGAACGATGGCAAGCGCCGTATACCCAGATCCAACCCGATGAGCGCTTCTTCCTTGCTTTACTTTCGGCATGCCGGCACCGCTGGATGCTGGACGATTTCAACGCTCTGCCATCGGATCTCGGCAGACGCCGGAAGGAGTTACAGATGGTCATGGAGGACATGGAGCAGTGTCATCTCCCGGTGCCGCGGATCATCAAGGCCAAACTAGGTCTTCTCACTCTCGGCCCGACGGACTCGAAGCGATGGTCTCAGGAGTTGGTCAAAGGGATGTGGACTAAAGGTCACAAGACACCTCGGACCTTCGCGGCGGATCTCGCTGCGATGCAGATGGGCTTGGAGCATGAGCTACATGTGACGGGCAAAAGCGACGAGGATGATGACTACCTGAATGCGGCATTTGAGGAAGAGCGCCAGCAGGTGAGCTGACGATTGGAGTTCTCGCGGTGGCGCTGACACCTCAGAATGACTATCCGGACAGACTCATATCACCAGCATCACAGCCAGCGACATCAGCTCTCTAGTTGATCTCACCTTCATGTTGTAGCATCATCAACATTCGATCGTCAACGATCGCCATGTATCTTGCATTTTGGAAATGATGTCAGGTGTAGACGTCTATGCTCTATACAGACCATGCTGTGCTACATACTGCTCGATTGACGGAATAGTCAAATTCTCCAGGCTTTTGCCAGTCTTGACCGCCTCGCGTATCATTGTACTGCTCAGATCCATCCCCTCCTCACCGAGATCTAGCAGCCGCACTCTGCCGGTCTCAGCCAGGGGCTTGACCGCCTCGCGACTCAAGACTTCGTCCTCGACCTCCCTATCTGCCCCTCTCCGGGCAGAAACGAGTACGCTGCAGTCTCCGGCCGGACACGAGGCGAAGAAAGCGGAGAGCTGACTGTCCATCTGGTCTGGTGGGTAGTATCGTGGGTTGAAGAAACGGGTGAGGGTGTCGGTACCAATGAGAAAAGTCAAGGTTGTGTCGTCGCCTGACTTCGATTCGGTAGCGGAAGATGAAGCCGAAGAAGCGAGGTAGTCATGGATGACCCTGCTCTTCCCTACGAATGTGGGCTCGCCACATATACCCACTGCGCACGGCTGCCCCGTCCGATGTTCGACCTCTTCCCGGAGAAGAAGCATCATCTCGACGCGCTGCTTGGGCGTGGCGTCTCCTGGCCCGAGCACCTTGTCGACGTTCTTATGGCTGAAAAGCAAGAGCCGCGATGTGTAGTCCCGCAGGGGTGTTGCTGCCGTCGATCCGGAGGCGTGGGGCGCTGGGAGGGGTGAGCAGATGATCTCGAGGTGCGCACGAGTAGGCGGGTTGAAAGAGGAATCCAGTACGGCTATGTGTGGCTGGGCATATTTGGTCGAGTACGGCCATGAAGGTGGGCCGTGCACAAGTTTGAAGGCGGTCGAAGATGATGTTGATGGGGAGAGCAGGGCGTCGAGGTTCGGGCTCGTAGGGGCGGCCATGCGGGCGTGGAGGGAGCGTCGGGCAATGGCCCGGGCGAACGACAACGTCTTGCTTGCTTGTGTCTCGCGATATACAGTGGAGAGGATGTATCTTTGTACGGCCCAGGCTCGGACTGACATCTCGTCGGCTGGCTACTTCCGCCGGAAACACGCCGAGCCGAGCCAGCAGTCGCGCTTGCAGCTGCAGATTCACGCTGAATCGCTTGACGTCTTCTTCTACCGTACATCACTTCAGAGCGACGATGCGTCCGCCCAGCCGGTGACGACCACCCTCAAAGATTGTCTTCGCGGGATGTCGTTCTACCTCGCGATCGTGTCGCCGCTCGACTCGCCCCTCTTCGAACTCTCCTTCCAGTCCGCCCGCCCAACCTCGACAAACGCCTCGACCTCCAGCTTCCCCTCATGGTCCTCGTTCACCTCGGACGAGGCGGCCTCCATGCGCCAGCCCATATCTTCCAGTGGAGGAGGGGGTAATGGGATTTCTGGGGTGGGCGGGCCGAGCGGCGGACCGTTGAGCGAGCGACATATGTTGCAGATGATTGCGCATGCGAGCTTGGACAGTGTGGAGGAGGTCATGGAGGGGACAGGCAGTCTGTGGGTGGTCTTTTCCTCCAGCTGATTTTCTCGACAGCGGTCCATGCGTGCAATGGATACATCCGTATACATGTGGAAAGTCGGATCTGAAAAGGGACTTTGAGTGCTGATGGCAGATACCTCAAGAGCGTGGACAAGCACAACGAATGGACCGTGTCCGCTTTCCTCGCAACAAACGGTTCGTCGCTTCTGTCAAGGATGCCTCGTATCTTTACTGACCTATCAGTCAAGTTTATACTCCTTCACGACACGAAGAACGACGACGGCATCAGACAATTCTTCATCGACCTCTGGGAGCTCTATGTCAAGGCGGGTTGGCCATTTGCCTACCGAAGCTCATTCATCTGACGGACAGATCTCTTTGAACCCCTTTCACACCGTCAACACACCCATACGGAATCCCCTGTTCGAGGGCAAAGTCCGCGCCGCTGCCAAGCGCAGCTTATGATCGCATCAATGATCGACGTCAGTCAGGTCACCCAGTCTCGCGTCTCGGCCATATATATCATGCATTGCGATGCTCTAGCTGTTTGTGGTGTTGTTGTTTTATGCGAAGGCTTCTGCCTTTCCGCCCTGTACTCCATCAGCGATTTGTCAGTTGCCGGTGACTGGAATAACATACCACGAGTAGTCCAACGATGAGGCCGAACAAACCCAGGACGGATCCGAAGATCTAACATGTCAGCTTTCTTCCATGCATTTATCAAAGCAGATACCTCGACGATCAAGATCTTGACGAAGAGCTGCGGGTCGGCGGCATCGGCGATGGCAGCGGTCGAGCCGGTGATGCCGACTGACACGCCGCAGAGCAGGTTGCACACGCCTACAGCTAGACCACCCCAGAACATGGCGAAGCCTGAACAGTCAGATAGAGTCACTGGAAGAACGATGATAGCCTACCGGTGTAGTAGTTGTTGTCAGAGTACATGTCGACGACATCGCCAGTAATCTTCGAGCTGAAGATGATAGCGATGATGACGCCTGTGGATTAGCTTTGTTGGCCCGAGCATGCATCACACGGACCGTAGATGGCCACGACTTCGCAGAAAATGATGCTGTATGTCAGCTTGGATGTGTTGGTAAAGAGATCACGTACGAGATGAGGTTCTTTGTCCTGATACGCGGTGCTCGCACTCCACCACCGAGGATCGAGGAGCCAGTGATGAATATACCCCTGACATGAGCACATGTCGCAATGAGCCTGGGCAGCTTGAAGGCACAGGGCCGAAGCCAACGTGCGCTCTCGGTGTAGTGGAATAAGTGAGATGAAGACCCACCATCCAGCACCCGCTACGGACAAGCCGATGCACAGACCAACACCCGTCAAAGCCCAGGCATATGGACTCGACTCCTCAAGGAATTTGCCGACATTGAAAGCCTCGCCTTGGCCTTCATCATCAGCTTCGCAAGCCCAGAAATGTCATTGAGGATCGGGGGGAAGAAAGGGACGTCACCTGTGAATAGCAGGTAGAGGCCGAAGACGGTAGCCACCGAGGCAGATGTGCCAAGCAGTGCTGGTCCGTAGTACCCCATGGTCGTGCTTCCAAGCGGCGGTGGTAGTCGATGGGCAGTGGGACCACAGGAATGCAACTAGAATGTTGTCGAGACGGAAAGCGATGTAAGGCAATTGAGATTCCAGCCTGTAGGTGGGTGGGGGGTTGATGGTTTGCCGGTCGGACCCGGTTGAACGGGGCGCGAAAGGGGTGCCAATGGGGGGTCACGGGGGAGGAGGGAGGCAGCCTCTCTCACATTGCTGTTTCTCCTCTTTCTCTCTAATCCTTCGCATTACATTTCGATCTCATACCTTCTCACAGCCCTTGTAGACGCCGTCGTCAAGCATCAGACTCCCTCTCTACAGGCGTAGTACCAAACCTTATCGCCACCACTCTCGCCGCCATGGGCCTCGACGAGGACGCTTCCTCGTCGGCCCCTCTCCGCGATGCCACATCGCGCCCGGACTCTTACAAAGGTGACTACTTCGATCGCAAGTCGTGTGCGGCACCAAAGCTGACATTCAGACCATCCATCTCTCAAGCGTACACGAGAGGGCTCGACAGTAAGTGATCACCAGATTGGTCCTTCATCCCTTTCGGTTTCAGCACCCTGATCGGACGATGAAGGGCGCGCCCAGCTGACCCATAGGAGCCGTCTGCGGCCGAGACACCAGCTGTGACTCCTGTTCAGGCCAAGAAGAATCGTCTCGCCTCCCAGTCCACCCCGCCGCCGCTCCCATCGCACCCGGAGAACCCATCACCAACATCGTCAGACGAGGTGGATGCCGACGATCACGCGGGCGACGATATCGCCGAGAAACCGTTGCTAGCATCTGGCCATCTCAGCGCCAGCGTCCACAGCTCTGAAGGCGAACTAGACGCCCAGAGTGCTGAGAAAGAAACGAAAAACGTCGGGGAGGTGAGGAAGCAGGTTCAGCGCATGGCCACGGAGGACTCCGGGGTGCCAGGCGTCAACAGTGAACACGCGATGCAGGAGGATGCCGAGGCATGGGAACAGATCAACGAGGACGAGGTGAAGGACGCCAAGGCGGAGGAGGCAAAAGATACGCTGGCGAGGGGCAAACGGCGGCCAGAAGATGAAGCTGGCGAGGGTGAAGACGCCGATGTAGATACGGGCAAGAAGGTCAAGCGGAAAGCCTCGGCGGAAGAGGTTCAGCCTAGCGCCGTTGAGGCGAAGGGGGAGTCCGATCCTGCTGTTCGTATCGTCTCTTTCGCGACGGCCGTGGTTGACATGATCCAGCCAGCAGCATCTGAAAGTGAGAAAGCAGCTCCTGAGGTCGCCAAGAAGCCTCAACCAACTTTTGGCTCATTTGCTTCATCGTCTTCACCGTTCGCGACCCTCAAGCCTTCAGCAGCGTCCCCTTTGTCATCTCCTGCACCTCCAGCGAAACCTTCGCCTACACTGTTGTCAGCAGCCGCAGCCGAATTCGTTCCTCGAGCACCTGTACCTGAGGTCAAGGAGAGTCTGCCTGCTCCAGAACCCGCCAAGAAGCCTCAATCTACTTTCGCGTCCTTCACTTCAGCCTCCTCGCCTTTCTCGGCTATCAAATCGTCATCTCCTTTTGCGTCGGCGTCAGGTTCCGCTTCACCATTTGGCGCCGCCGCAGCTGCTAGCAAATCGGCCTTTTCAGGCTCGGCATTCGGATCGTACTCCTCGACTCCGACCGGCTTTGGTTCAAAGGCCGCAAAGGAAG
Source organism: Tremella yokohamensis (assembly GCA_024343385.1). Classification (NCBI taxonomy): domain Eukaryota; kingdom Fungi; phylum Basidiomycota; class Tremellomycetes; order Tremellales; family Tremellaceae; genus Tremella; species Tremella yokohamensis. Next base: position 327,164 of record BRDC01000034.1, on the reverse strand, counting down.
ACGAAGAGGCAGGTCCAAGCAGTTTCGGCGACAAATTGAAGGAGACTACAGGAGATGACGCCGAGGAAGAGGCCAAGGTCTATATGACGGAACAGCATGGTGGGTATCAGGCACGTATCCAGCAAGCACTGACTTTCAGTCGCGACTGGCGAGGAGGAAGAAGACGTGATCTTCAGCACTCGGGCCAAATTGTTTGTCCAGCTAGAAGGACAGTGGAGGGAGAGGGGCGTCGGGCCTTTGAAGGTCTTGGTTAGGCAGGTCGATGGGAGAGGAGCGAGGCTGGGTGAGTAGATCCGAGCTGTCTGTGATCATCCGACTGACTGGACAGTCATGCGGGCCGATGGCTCCCATCGCCTCATCCTCAATTGCCCCCTATATGTGGGCATGACCGTGATGGAGGATGGGAAGTTGCTGCGTGCGAGCGTGATGATCGAAGGAGACATCCGACCGATAACGTTACGCGTGAGTGGCCTCGTCCCTCGGTTGGGAAAGGATTGCTGATCATTCTCAGGTCAACACTGCCAAGACGGTAGACGAGCTCTCACAGGCCATTCACGACCATATACCGCTGGAGAGTGCTCATGCGTCACGCTCACCGGAGCCTGTCGCTTCTGCCGCGTAGCGCCCAGCCCGCCTGGTCTCACGACTTCTTCCACCACATTTGGCATCGTTTACGACATCCCCTTATATCATTGATGCCCCTGTGACATAGCGTGTACCCCTACCACCTCACAAACCTGTAAGACAACGTCATGTCATGCATAGCGGTCATTGGGGATGTACAATTCGTAAATGAGAATGCCGATGGCGTATTCAATTCTATACTGAACTGTCTACATAGTCGTTTGATAGACGAAGGACTCATGACGCTACAGGTGTCGAAGGCGCCGAGCGCGACTGGGCCATGGGCGGCAACGGAACATGCTGTCCCATCTCTGCCGGGGAAAGGTAAAATGAGCCTGGCCTTCTGCCACTGGACATCAGCTAGGAGCGCGCCGAAGGCAGAGGCGCCGCTGTCGCCGACTCACGAGCTCATGCCTGCCTCTTCTGGATCATACGACGCCGTTTGAGGACGAGGACTTCCAGGAGGTGTCTGCTTCTCCCAAGTACGGCTCAACGGTTGCCGTCCCCAAAGTTGTCGCTTCAAGCGGCTCATCATGACGTTCTTGCCACCACCTTCATCTTTGTCGGGTGCGGTCGGAGAATTGGGAGGTGGACCGGCTTCGACGAGCTGGACGCCGTGCTGCGATTGAACGACGGGCTGGATAACGCCATGTGATGGGTACTCAATTGTTGACTGATGATTTGCGTTGGAAGAGATGTGGGGTGACGTAGGGCTGTGTTGATGATGAGGGTATTGTACTGAATGCTGTCCATAGGAGTGAGGGTGAGTGGGAGAGACGGGATATGGCGCATTCACATTTGCGTGAGAGTGGGAGTGGGAGTGGCCCATTGTTCCTCGCTGGGATGACTGTCGATGATGATGCTGATGATGATGATGAGAGGTATTGGGCGACTTGGGCGGTGGCGCGGGGGCTTCAACGGTGGTAGACATGCTGCAGAGAGGCCGTCCGGCTTGCTATAGGGATGAACGCAGCACGTACCCAAGTCGTTCGCCGTACAGTACAACGCGAAAGAGGTGTTTGTGCATCGCTTTAGTGGGGCTGGATCGGTCGGCGCATCAGAAAAACGCACAGACGGGCGTTGATCCAGGCTCCACCATCATGTGGCCCCTCAAAGGACCTCCAACGAACCAATTACACGCACTCGTATGGATGACCTCTGGGTGGATACTTGCCAAGAAGCGGCGTGATTCTTCTGCTCCTTCGCTGTACTCCACTTTCATTCCATCTTCCAACTGGCGAGTCCGGGGCCGCCTTCGCCATCACCTCTAATGCATGGGTGGCAAAGTGCCACATTCACCCAACCGCCTCAAACGAGCATCTTCCAGCGGGTGCCACATTCGGGGATACGCCGCGTCATTGGCAAAAACAAGCACAAAAGAGGGGATCGAATAAAACGAAATTGCCATAAACGGCAAGTCGGGCGTCAAAGGAGAGGGGTCTGTTGCCTGCCCCCTCGCCTCGCCCTCGCCTCGCCGCTTCTTATATAAAACCCCTTCCGCCCCACCCCCCCTAGTTCTTCCACTTCCGCACTAGATCTCTTCTTTCTTTCGACCTTCTCCCCTTTTCTCTCGACTACTTCTCTAGTCATGTCGACCGGCTCGACGTCCGCAAGATGCCCTCAAGGCATTCGACGTATCGACAGCACAAAAGACCATACAGAAACCTGCAACATGGTGGAAGGATAGACCCCGCTAGGCGGTGGCAACTATCGGTCGGATGGGTTACATTGCCCTCGTGAGCATCTCATGACCTTACGGTCCTTGTGTGTTACGAGTCTAGGCTTAAACCGTGCTTTTCTGTTTACACCATCAGGTGAGACCTCGTCTCCGCACGTCTACATCGTCGCAGTGGGCTGTCACGCCTTTAGCACGACAATATCGCCTCGATCATCGATGGGTAGAGCAGGATGGAAGGGCCCGGCTCACCAGTGGTGTCCGGGTCCGGGTCAGTGTCCCAGCGGGGCCTGGCTTTGTTCCAGTTCGGTTCAGTTCGCGCGCATACGGCCAAGAGAGGTTCTTTCGCGGCTCACTCGCTCTGACTGATCGTCGACCCCTGGTCTTTTGCCACCCTCTCTCAACTCGCATTCGATGACGGCTCCTTCAACGACACTCACGGTCCATTTCCTCTCCCCGTGGCTCACTCTACGTGACGCTTAGGTTAGGTACGACTCGCTCTGGATCGCTGAGGCGGAGAAGAACGGAAGTCTGGAAGTTTTGAACATTTCGACAGTCTTACGACAGACTCAATCGACAAGTGGGGCGGCTCGCCGCCGTACTCAGCGCTCATCACGCACCTCACCTCACACCTCTTCACTCGTACGCACCACCCGCCAAGTCTTCTGACACTGTGAGCGTTCCGATCAACGACGTCAAGGCACACACCTAGCGAGGCGTCGCAGGTTTCACTTTCGTCACCATCTGGCACGTTTGAAGTCCAGTGAGCATTTGAGGTCCATTCGACAAGACCGCCTGCAACTGCCTTCCCCCGCCTCTGTCTGTCTCGCGAGCACAACTCTTGGTCGTGTGAAGCCCTCCACCGCATAGGCCGGTTCGACGGGGGGTGGAAGCGATCAGGGGCGCGCAACCGGGGTCGCAGCGAGGTTTCAAGTGGCGTTGGGGTTGCAGGTGTGTCCGAAAGCTGCAAGTCCACTCTTTTTCGTCCATCCACGTCCACGTCCACGTCACATCGCATGTTCCTGATCCCCTTCTCATCTCGTAAGGTGAAGATCAAGGAGACGACATCATGTTTTAGGTCATATCATTACGTCCGACATGAGCGGCCATCGTCTAAACGATTCCCCGTCGTCGTCATCGAAAGTCTTCAGCAGGACATTGTGAGGATAGGAAAACGGAAAGAGTTGGTCTTCAGTCTACCCATGGTTGGCGCTTGGTGGTTTTGTTCGAAAATTTTGGGCTCTTTGCTGGAAGGTAATCTGAGGGAAGAATGACTCTAGGTCCTCTAGGTCTGACGCCCTCGTGCCGGTCTTCAAGGGGATCAAGTTTCGCAATGTCGCAGAGGGACGTCAACGCATCGAAGGATAGCATTTCCCGGAAGGACAATTCTCACCCACTGGCTACGTCAAGGGTACGGTATCGTCTCAAAGGGTTCGTCGGCCTCTGGTCAAAATGGAAACAACGAAGGAACGATGTTGACACGAGTTTTACCTCTTCGTCTATTCTTCTTTTTTGCCTGCTTTGCTCTTTTGCTTTGCTGCGCCTCCCTCCCTCCCCTTCTCTTCCCCTCCCCTCCCCTGTTCGTCCCATCTTTTCCTGTTTGTCGCTCCTCCCTCGCTCGCCCCTCTACCCTTTTTTCGATCAACAGACTTTTTATGGCCTTTACAAGGACTCCGTCTGTTGTCGCAAACTTGCCCACCCTGCCATGCCTTTACCGGCATGGCGGGGTGGGCTTTTTTGCGTTCGGTTGATTTTGCCGCCGGCAGTCAGCACGATGACGACAACCATAGCATATACATGCATGTAGGCATTCAATCGACAAGATGATTGAGACGGACAACAGATGCGTGCGATATCGTGAATACGTTACTGAGATAGCAAACAGATAGATGGAGCAGAAGATGTCGAGTCGAACGGCTTTTCATTGCTGGGCAAGGGGGTCGTCCCAGCTCACCGGTCGCACGTAGCACTGTTTCGGGTGCGTTGCGACCGTCTCGAATTTGTCAAACCCATTTTGCGTCTCGGGAACAGGGGCGAAGAAGAAAGAGAGATTGAGGTGGGTCATGAACAGGCGCATCTCGAGCATCTGCAATCAGCAACCATCTCCGACCAAGAACCGCGTGGAGAGGATGGCTCACAGCAAGGTTACGACCGAAACAGCCTCTCTGGCCCATGGAAAATGGGATGAAAGGTCCGGCATTCGGGTCAAACTTGCCATCCGCGTCGATCCATCGTTCGGGGTCGTACTTGAGCGCGGTACCCGCTCCCCAGTATCCGCACTTTCTCGAAGCGCCCTCTGAGCGGAGAGGCGCGAGGTGTTCGTTGAGCGCGGCAACGTCGATCGCTTTGCCCGACGACGAGCCGGCTTTCTCGTGCGCACCCGGTGTATCTGGGGGTGTGGGCAGTCCCGAGTCTTTCGAGAGGAACGAGGCGGGGGGTTTGTAGATTGGAGTCGAGGCGTCTTCTACTTGCAGCATGGTGGACATGATGATGACGGTTTTCTTGGGCACAAAGTGTCCGAGGATGGTCATGTCTTCCAGCGCTGTCGATCAGCTGCTCAACGAATCTAGTCTGAGTTGACGAAGGCTGACCTTGTCGAGTGAAGCCGCCAGCTGTGCGAGATAGCCTCAATGCCTCGTATACCACCGCTTCGAGGTACGGAAGCTTGGTCGCGTTGAGGTCCTCAAAGGCGGGTGTCCGCCCCTCGTCTTCCCATTCTGTAAAGGCATCGAGGATGTGTCGGCGGAGCTTGTGCTGCACTTCCGGGTGGTTGGTCATGTACTTGACCCACCACGAGAGTGTGACGCCCGATGTCTCTGTCCCCGCGAGCAAGTCTGAGGGTTAGTGGCGACAGGCAGGTGTTGGGTGGACCCACATTGGAAGACCTCGTCGCGCATCTCGTCGTCCGGCATCGTGTCGTCCCCACGGAGCTCTTTGGCAGTCATGAGATCCAGCGTATTATCAGCATGCTCGTTGGCCGCCTCAAATCCCATGAACTTGGCCTTTTCCCGCGAGGCCCGCAGCTTTTCGTTTAGGTAGTCGCGGAGTCGGCCAGAGTGGAAGCGGTAGGAAGGGGTGAGACGGGAGATGAAGTGGCTAATGGCGGGGAAAGAGGACATCATGGGCAGTGACTGGTAGTGTCAATCACTGAACGTGCAAGATCAAGAGAGGGAAGCCTACCTCGAAGATCTTCCATGTTGATTCTGCCATCGGCGGCTTGGTGGTGTGGAACACGGCATTGCCCAGGTCCCCAACTTCTACCTCGTGTCGCTGCAGGGCATTCACCTCGGTCGTACAGTGGTCGACTATATGCCACGAGTCGCCAAACGCCATACCACAAATGGCATCCTACATCCCAGTCAGCACCGTCACGGCATCTCAGGAGAGGGGAGGGGTACGGACCATGGTCGCGCTCTCCATATCGTGTTCCGCAGCAAATGTCCTCTCCCCCGCCTTGGCCACTTTAGCCTTCCAAAGCCTGATCAGCGACTGAGCAGCGGCGTTCGCTCGGGGCGTCGTGAGACTGAGGTACTTGCTGGTCATTGCCGGCCCGATGATCCTGCGATGATGCTTCCACATGGCCTTGGTAGGCAGGGAGAGCATCGCCTTGGGGAGGATGGTCGAGAATACCGCGATGGTGTCCCAGGACCGGTCGACCTGCGTGCTGCGCGTGAGGAGGTACTCTGTCTCTGCATAATCGGCCAGGCAGATGAACCTGTATATCAGCACGACGCTCTGTGTCGACCTGTGGTCACCGGGGGAGAGGGAGGGCTCACGTCTGGTTGAACGGCATGCGGATCTGCGAGATGGGTCCGAGGTCTCGGACTTGCTGGTCAAAGTACCGCGAGAAGCTGTTGTACTTCTCGATGCACTCCTTCAGACGCCATACGTCACCCAGGATGGGCTGGGGGTCCGGATACGCAGGCATACCCCGCAGGCCTTTGGGCGTGAGGAGTCGCAGGAGCGGGCCGCGCAGGACATAGCAAATGACGGCGAAGGCGATGGGCAAGTAGGCATACGATGGGACACGAGATAAGATAGTGGGGATGGAGTCGGCCATGTTGGGCAGAGCGGGCGGCACGGCACGCTACGACACGACACTACGCTATGCTACACTGTTCTGGGCAATGTGTGAGACAATCAACTAGTTGAGAAGGGGGTCTCATCGGGTTGGATGAACCCGCGGAGTTCGTCACCATCGCACAAAGGACCCCGCGTGCCTGAAAACGAACACGGGCCGATCAATCATGAACGAGGCATTTTCATCAAGACAGAGCACGCGGATCTATCGTCGTGAGATCTAAGCACAACACGTGTATACACACAGACAAGACCGAGAAGATGACCACACCAAAATACTGGACAGAGAGTGTTGAGTTCACGCCTGAGCGAGGGGATCATCCCAGCTGACGGGTCGAATGAAGCACTGCGTCGGATGTGTGGCGACTGTCTCGTACTTGTCAAAGCTGTTCTGGTTCTCCGGCACCGGCGCAAAGAAGAACGCCAGTGTCAGATGAGCCATGAAAAGGCGCATCTCCAGCATCTGTGCAAGGTCAGCGGTCATCTCGACACTGCCGCGGAACCTTGACTCACCGCCAGGTTCCGCCCGAAGCAGCCCCTCTGGCCAAGAGAGAACGGCATCCACGGTCCAGCGTTCGGATCGAATTTGCCATCCGCATCCAACCACCTCTCCGGAGCAAACTTGAGTCCCGTTCCTGCTTCCCAGTACCCGCACTTCCTCGATGCTCCATGTGACCGCAGCGAAGCCAGCGATTCGTTCAGAGCCGGGACATCGATAGTGGGATCAGCAGCCGGCGCCTTCTCCCCATGCTGCGTGGGCTTGCCAGCGCTGGCAGCTTTCGCAAGTGCAGGCGGGACCTTGTACACGGGCGTGGTAGCGTCCTCATAGTGCGACATTGTCGTCATGACGATATCGGTGTTCTTGGGTATGAAGTAACCCATTATCACCATGTCCTCGGTGACCTGACGAGTGAAACCACCTGCAGTCCTCGACATACGCAGAGATTCGTAGACCACCGCCTCGAGGTAAGGCAAGTTGATCGAGTTGAGATCTTCGAATGTCGGTTGGCGTCCGTCGTCGTCCCATTCGGGGAACCGGTCCAAGATATTCCTACGCAGCTTGCGCTGAATGTCCGGGTGATTGGTCATATATTTCACCCACCAGGAGAGGGTCACGCCCGACGTTTCGGTGCCGGCTAGTAGATCTGTGGATCAGACATACAGCGGACGGCCACACGGTCCGGTGCAGACTTACACTGGAAGAGCTCATCCCTCATTTCGGCGTCTGACATCATATCGTCTCCTCGAAGCTCTTTGGCCGTCATGAGGTCCAGCGTGTTGTCCGCGTTCTCGTTGGCGACTTCGGCACCCAACGCTCGCGCATTCGCTCGAGATGCGCGAATCTTGCTATCGAGGTAATCACGAATACGTCGGGAGTGCACGCGGTAGCTCGGCTTGATGCGCGAGAAGAAGTGCTTCAAGCCCGGTAGAGGGGACATCAGTGGCATGGTCTGTCACGGTCAGCGCGACTATGGACTACGGATCGAGCCTACCTCGAAGATGCGCCAGGTGGACTCTGCCAATGGAGGTTCAGTATGATGGAAGACAGCTTCTCCATGGTCTCCAGTCTCGATATCCGACGCATCTTTGATTGCCTCAACCTGCGTAGTGAAGTGGTCGACAATGTGCCATGAATCGCCAAAGGCCATGCCGCAAATGGCGTCCTGCCAATCAGCACCTTGACTAGTGCCCACATCCAATACCAGAGGTGACTCACCATGGTCGCACTCTCCAAGTCCGACTCGGCAAGCCACGACCTTCCAGCGTTCTTCTCGCCTTTCGCCCTCCACAACCTGATAAGACTCTGTGCAGCGACATTCGCCCTCGGAGTCGTCAAGCTCAAATACTTGCTCGTCATAGCCGGACCAATGATCCGTCGATGATGCTTCCACATCGTCTGCGTGGGCAAAGCCAACAAAGCCTTAGGCAAGATCGTGCGGAAGATAGCGATGCTATGCTTGCCACGGTCGACGGTGGAACATCGTGTAAGGATGTACTCGGTCTCGGCATAATCGGTGAGGCAGACGTACCTGCCCATCAGCTCCGCTCGAGCTGACTGGCCTGACGGGCAAAGAGGACTGACGTTGCGCCGAAGAGCAGCCTGACTTGTGCGACCGGTCCGAGATCACGAGGCAGCCTGTCGAAGAATTTCGAGATGCTCTTGTCTTCTCTGACGTACTTGGCCAACCGCCAGGCGTCGCCGAAGATGGGTCTCGGATCAGGGTAGGCGGGGATACCTGGGATACCTTTTGGCGTGAGCCATCGTTTGATGGGTTGCCGCAGGAGGTACAGCGCCAGAGGCAGAGCGACGAGGACGTAGACATAGGTCGGCACGTTCGAGAGGTTCATGAGCGGCGAGTTTGGCATCATGAGACAAGTCTGACAATCAATAGTAATTGAGACGAGTCCGACAATCCTCTTCGGACCGAACCTCGGAGGTGCTCCGAGAGGAGTCAGGCGCCAGCTCTTGCCTACGTCCCGAACGTCCTACGTCCTACTTTCCGGTGCAGCAGCGGGCGGTCCTAGAAGATAAGACGTGATCCTGGCCGGGCCGCCAGTGTATATACAAGTGCGGGTTGCGGCCCATGACAAGTTCAAAGGGGTGTCTGTCTTATAGACAACTTTGAGAGCAATGATGCCCGCTTATTCGGTTCCTGGATCCCTAACGGCGACCACGGCGACCCGGTCCCATCCATCTTATCATCCGCCGCAAGGATAGACCAATCATGACGATGCCATAATGCATACAACTGGGATGTATTGATAATGATGATGATGATATCTAAGAGCGTCCATGGCTCGTCTACACATACGGCGCCTCGCGAATCGCGTCCCCATAACTCGGCGGAGGAACCATCCAGCCGTTCTCGCAGCTGACGCCGTCCCCATGGACCATGCGCGCCCCGCCGGTCTCTTGTCCAGCGGCATCCCGGTCGAGCTGCAAGTCGTTCCAGCGGTGATTGTACATGGCGCCTCTGGGCTCCGCCACCGATCCGACCACGATTGCGATGGGCCAGTTCTTGATCGTGCCCGGGAACAAGGCCGACATGCGGCGGATGTTCGCGAGACTGAGGAACTCGGGGCAGGTGTGCGAAGGCTCGGTGAACTCGCCCATCGGTGGCAATGGCCCAAAGTGCTTCTCCAACTGCGTGGCGTGGGACGAAGACGAGACGGGCATGAAGACGGCCGTCACGTTCAGGTAAAACGACGACGATACTTGGACGGCGGCGACCGAGGGCGGGGCGTTTGAAGGCGGGTTGATGCTGAGGAGAGTGGAAAACCCATGTTGCCACCCTTGCGACTGAGCCACTTCATGAGGCATGAGCGGGATTGCCAGGTCCTGAAGAGTGATAGTGGACATGTCGCCCGACTCGACCCAGCCGTACCGCACCGCAATCTCCTCCTCGCGAACCAGTGCACCGGGACCAGAGACCGACTCGCCAGGCTGCGGCTGGGCGAGAGACGAGTGTTCTCGCCTGACAACGCCGAGCCGCACGAGAATCTGATAAACCGTTTCGGGCTGATCCGCCGGCGGCGTGAGGGACATGGTGAGGGGGATTCGGGATGTGGGCGAGTATGCCGTGGTCGGGACCGACATTTGCACGGTCCACCGCGCGTTGGGCCGCCTGACCAGTCCTTTGGCACTGCCGATCGCGCCGGCATCGTTACCGTCCGCCGACCTCACAAAGAAAGAGTGCGGTGCGAGTTTCGGCGCGCGGGTGGGAAGCGTCTCCGGCATCATCTCGAATGGGCGAGCGACTTCTGCCAGAAGGACACGTGCACCGTGTCGCAGAGGGTCGTCGCACATGAGAGAAATGACCAGCGCGTACGTCACTGAAAAGCTGGCCCCGCGGACGGTGAAACTCGGCGGCAGACGTGGCGTTGATGGCACTTGCACAGTCAAGGGGAGGCAATAATTGCCCCCTGGCAAGCCGATGGAGGGGTCGGTGATGCCGCCGTCGACTGGTTGGGCGGCAAATGCAGAAGTGGCATCTCGGACCCAGAGCTCCATGCCTTCTGCGAGGGAGACCGAGACGCAGATGATGTTCCGTGGCGGGGTTCGCGGGGTATGGAGCGTGCCGATCAGGGACATGGTGAGGGAAGGGTTGAGGGCGTGGGGTAGGAAGGTGTCTCGGTCAAGGGTGAAGTTGAGCACGGTGGGAATGGCTTGGCCAGGGTAGAAGGCGGGTGGGAGGTCGGATGCGCTGTCGGAGTGTGCGAAGGAGGCGGCGAGTGTGCAGCTGGGAAGTGTGGGAGGTGGGGAGATTGTGACGGGAGCTGAAGGTCAGGGCGTGCTACTGATGTTGGTCAATGGGTGGAAACTCACTTGTTGGACGTGTCTGACCCCCTAATGTGTCTACCTCCAAGTCCTCTCTGGGAGACGAGTACTTCCCAGTGACCAGATCTCCCAGTGTCGCCCAGATCTCTCTCGACCTCGAGCGGCGATGAGACGAGGCGGCGGCAGAGGCCACAGCGGTCACCGCGAGAGGCGCCAAAGGCTCCATAGGGGTGGAGCCTCTGTAACTGTTCGTGTCCAAGGGCGACCGGGATGCAGATGCGGGGAGGCTGGGGGTCGGCAAAGTCGCCCGGCTCGTCGAGGCGACTGGCGATGGCCGCATCTCCTGACCGGCCATGTCTGGAGGTGGCGAGGGACGAGCGTAAATCTCGCTCTGACGGCTCCTCACGCTACTCCTGCTGCTGACGGTCCGCACAGACAGTGTAGACGATGTCTGCCTCGCAGCGGCAAGTGGTGGCCGTTGTCGCCTGGGGTGTCCTGTCGATGTGGGTGAGCGACGGGTTGGGGGTCGTGTGGGCGAGGGCGAGATGATGTGCAGAGGAAGGACGGAGGTGGACATGATGAGGGCGTTAATGACAGGGGGAGAAGATATACGAGAAGAACAATTGTGTGAAGGGGTGGCGCGGGGTGGCGCCGGCTTCTTTGACGGTTGGACTGCGGTTCCCGCTGGGTAGATGGCAAGGCAGAGCAAGAGCCTAGATAGGAGACAAGGGGTGAGGGGGTGGGGGTGCGGGAAGGTCAGAGGGCTTCCCGTCTAGGTCCGGAAGAAAACTTGGCAGGCGCGGGGTGGGGTGCGAGTTAGGTCCTTTGTGAGCACGGACCGCAAGTGGTGAGAGACAAAGAAGAGCGAGCGAGGGAGCGGCAATGGCGTTGGCGTTGGGGCGTCGGCGCACGTCGCAAGTCGTGTTTCTGTTGGCTGCAAGCTTCTGCCCGCCTCGCCTCGTGGTGAGTCGAGGGCGGGAACTCAAGTGGGTGCGAGGGTCCGACCAGCACGGGGCCGAAGCTCGTTTTGGGTTGTTGGTGTGTGCTTTGCTTGTTCGCTTGGTGTGGGCGCCGAGCGACCGACCGACTGCTTGCTTTGGAGGCGGCTCGTGTTGAAGGTCCGTACCTAGCTAGACGAGCGGGAAGCTCAGAGTCCAGACTGTATGCGGGGCGGGGTGCGGCGAGCTGCTAGCTACAGCTATATACATGGACTGACCGCCATTGCTTCCCGTGCTAAGGCCCCTCAGCCCCAGGTGCCAGGTGCCAGGTGCGATCCGTCACCCGTCACGCGAGACAGCTGGGAAACGGGTAGCGAAAAACGAAACGAGACGGACCGGCGCGTTGGAGCCCGTCCATGCCCAATGGAGCAGGAGCAGGCGCAGCAAGCGAGTGTGGGGTGGGTGGGTCCATCCATGGATTATTGCGAACGGTACGAATCGGTACCTATGGTACGGTACGGTGTTCCATGATGCTTTGCCGCCTGCACCCACCGCGGGGCGATCGGCCCCTGTGCGTGCTGCCCGGAGCGCATGAGCGTCGCAAAAGGTACCGAGAACTCGTGATGCGGGTGATCGACTTAGCCCAGGGCTCACAACCTGCTTCAATCCCACAAGCAGCGGCAGCGGCAGCTGCTGCTGCAACGGCCAGAGGACGAACAAAGTGGGGTAGTTGGAGAGAGTTTCGGGGAGCAAGTATGTCATTTCACGGGAAACAAAGACGACTTTCAATCTCCCGCTCCCCTCTGTCGCCTGCCCTCGCGGCCCTGGCGCCTTACCGAAGCTCTCTGATCTCTGAGAGGTGCCGCAGGAGAAATAGCAGAGGGAGACGACTCCGAGCTGCCGGGTCGGTGCATGGTGCCTGAATCACAAATGCGTCCCGCAGTGCTGGTTTCGGCGAACCCGACAGCTGGTCAGCTGGTCAGCAAAGACAGAAGTGGTCATGCATGCAGGCAACAACGGGGGGCGCGACCGGGAAGGCGTCAGGCTGGCGTTCTCGTTCTCGTTCTCGTTCTCACCAGCCAACAAGTGCTCGGCTCGCGCCAACTGGAGACACACATCCCGTGCGGGATCCTCTCCCGCCAGGCCTTTGCCCCTGCTTGCCCCTGTTCCAACGAAAACGAAAAGCTCGTGTGCGTGCGTGCTGACGAGAGCAGTGTGATAATACATTGCATGGGCCTCGCAATGCGGGTCCGGCGAGTTGGGGCAAATAACATTGAGACAATCTTCAGCAGCAGGCCGTGAGGACAATAGGACCAGATCTATGGAAAGGGTAATCAACCGAGACATTTGGAGCCCGTCGTTCGTCTTTTCTTCTTTCCTTCCTCAGCACCCTGGATATTTTGATCCGAAACGGGGGGTTGGGCTTGATCGGTGCTAGTCGAACCAATGCATCCCCAACTGAGCGGGCCGGAAGCGAAGCCGATGGGCAGTACGATTTACAGCACTTACAGTAACACGACTATCCCGGCGGCACAATCCGACGTCATAGCACGCGCACGATCACGACAACGTGTACGCAAGTAATCTTATCAGCTGAACCCGTTGTCATTCAAAGTAGATGCCAGTCTAAATGCTCGACTACGATCTCACGAGCCGAACCGGCGATCTGCATGCGGCAGCCACTCCCTCCCATTCATTACTCGCTGTCGTCGTCACCACCGAAAAAGTCCATCACAGCATCCAGAGCAGACTGCAACGTCAGCGCCGCCACTCGTACTCAGCCACACCTTTTCTTTAGGCTCATCATCATCGTCATCATTATCCGAAGTATCACTATGGATGACATTCTTCTTGGCAGTAGACCCTCTTGAGCGGGAAGGACGTGTGTCCCCAGCGGACAGACCGCGAGTAGCCTCAAATTCGCGTACATCATCTATCCCGTCAGCCAGGAGTCTAACTGCAAGTGTGAAGCTATTCACCCAATTCGGCGGCTAGCTCTCTTCGTTCTTTCAACGCCTTGGCCTTGCCTATTGTGGGCTGTCCCTGCATGCCCAGGTCGGCAAGGATGCTTTGCAGCCGCTTTACCTGTTTGGATGCCTGCGATCAGATTTACACGGGAGAGATCGCACCCCAGCGACATACAGTCGGGCAATCTGCGAATTCTTTCGTCCTGCTATTCAGTGGGACTGTTCCAAATCCAGGCTGATTCTACTCACCACTGCTTCCGGACACCACATGCCGCGACGATCTTCTTGAGAGTGACGACCCGCGCTTCGTCCCCGCTGAGCTGTCTCGTTAGCCTGGTTTACAACCAGTGTCATCGGAGAAGCTCACGCCCTCTGTTGGATCTTTCTTCTTCCTCTTCGTCTATTGTCAGGCATGGGCAGGGGAGAGATAGAAATACATGCCTTGGTCTTGGTTTCTGGCTCACTAGACGAGCCGCTAGCCGCACTTGCCTTGCTCTTTCTTTTCCTGGACTTGGTCTCCTCGGACGATCCCTTCCTCTTACGACTTCGAGCCGGCGGGACGTCATATACCGATGACATCTCAGATTCGGACGCACCAACATCATGGCCTTGCACCTCTTCAGGCTCGTCCTAGAAATCAGCTCTGGTCCGTCTAGCTCATACAGAACCAACCTCTGGTGCTGGCGATGACTTGGCGTCCGACCGGGCTCTCTTGGCCGCAGGCGATGGTGTAGGGCTCCCTTTGCTGCGTCCTGCTTTTGATTTCGCTCCTGCTTTCCGCTTGACCCCACTTGGCGGCGAGGAGACCTGCACATCCGAAGCAGCATCAGACTTGGGAGAATCAGCTCCCTATTTTGTCCCGTCCAAGCCTCGTGCACGACTCACAACGGCATCATCGTCTTTGGCATCATCAAAACCAGACCCTTCCTCCGAGTTCTCCCGCCTCTTCCGAGCTCTCTTCGTCTTGCTGATAGATGGTGAAGAAGACGAAGATGGGCCAGCCTCTGGTTCCTGCTCTTCCTGTCCAATCTGGTTCTGCCCATCAGCCTCTGTACTCTTTCCCCGCCCCGACTTTCCGACATCGCGCCTCTCGAGAGATATAGCTTGGCGCGCAAGTGAGACACGCACCAATGCTTCCTGAACAAGCCCCTTGACTCGGCCTTTCATCTCTCCTTCCTTCAGTACAGACTCTTCCACTCCCATCTCCTCGGCGATAAGACGGCGCGCTACCGCCATCGTGAACTCTTCTCGTTCGAGCAGACCACCTGGTCGCGCGGCTCGGCGGACGACTTTGGTCGTTGCTTGTCCCAGACGCTGGTCCGATATTTTCGGCGACATCTTTAGTCCAGATCGCTCTGGCCTCTATAGCCAGCTGAACGGCGGCAAGAGCGCGAGGCTCGAGGTGTATGCGCAAATCGAGGAGCGAGAGATAAACATATCACAGAGTCGAGGTCGAAGTTTGAGCATACCAGTTGAGCGGCGGGGTGGAGGTCGTCCGCCCGACGCGACTGGTTTTTGGCTTGGGTCCCAAATGCCTACGGATACACCTACAACTGGGGCTGACATGTCCTCTGCTTTACGCGAGCAACAAGTCATCATGAGCTCGTCATGGGCCATCAGTGCATGGGGTGAATGACATTGATCCCCGACCCGTACAAGCTCGTCATCGCCGTCGCCCAACATCCGCCGCCGTCCGCATACCCTTCCTTTGCCCATCCCGACTTCTTCCTTCTTCCTGCGCTAGTAATCTCGCTTTCGACCGTGGGTCCACGACCTCATCATCAGCACTGACGCCTTCTATCACCAAGGTGAAGACTCACGTCATACTCATCTTCGGCTCTCCGCGTGATCTCCTTTTCGTCCACAATAAACTTCAGTCGATGTCTCATCCAGCCAACATCATCGTCCACTTCCAGTCCTTCTGCTGCACCGCCCAAGCCACCTCCTTCGTCCTCTCCTTCTTCTCTCTCACCAACATCTCCCCCCTGCGATCCCTCGTCTTCGTCCAGCTCCGCCACTCGCTTTGAGAAATTGCTCAACTCCGCCATGAGATCGTCCTCCTCGTCTCGCCGGCCGCGCTTGTTGTGACTTCGCGCAGCAGCTCGCCCTCGTCCTTTCGAATACTTTGCCAACTCCTCTTCCAGGTATGACGCGCCCTTCCGGCGCTTCCTCCGAGTGGTCGATGAATCCGAATCTGAGTCCGAAGCTTCTCCTTGCCTCTTCTTCAATGCCCGCAATGAGGCTTCCATCCGCTGAATCTCCGCTTTGCGAGTGGCACTGAGGATGAGCACCGAACACACCTACTTCACTAATCTCACCTATTGCCGAGCTTCTCCCTCTCATGCTGCTCGCGGATTGCTTTGAGGTCCACCGCTTGCTGCCAGTCAGCATGTACCGAACAAGTGGCTGAAGAAGCCCACCCTATCTCTCTTGCCATTCTTCCCCGACGCCAGGTCTTTCAAAGACTCCGGTGTGTCGACAAATGACTCCACAGCTTTGCTTTTCTTCGGCGGTGCTTCACTCTCTTCCACCACTGTACATCAGCCATTCGCCATACCTGGGAGGTGAAACTAACAGTCTGTCCGGGTGATACCCTTCTTCTTGACGATGATCTCGCTTTCTCCAATCTCCTCTGCCTCTCCGAATGAAAGCAAGCCAGTGTTCCTTCTTGTCAGCTTGTGATGAAAGTCGGCAAAGCAGCTGACTTCTTCGCCTTGGCCCTCTTTTCCCGCTGCTCAATGTCTCGCTTGGACTCTATCCTAGCCTGCATCTGAGCCTTCCGCTCAGCAGCCGTAATGCGAGGGACGATGTCGTCAAAGGGGTTCTCGATGATGCGTATAGTCTTGATCTTTGGTGGTCTCGACAGATCAGTAACACTGCGGTACCGGGTATGTGAGCCCACCTGATCGGCCTCTCCTCCGCATCCACATCCATCTGCCCAATGTCCAAAACATTGAAGATGGTATTCCCCGCGACCTTTCCGAAGAGCGTATGTTTACCCGTCAACTCGTCCGCCTTGTCCAGCGTGAAGAAGAACTGCGACGTGTTCGTATTCCGCTTGCTCCGGTTGGCCATGCCGACCAAGCCGCGACGGTTGAACCGCAATCGAGGATGGATCTCATCTTGAAACGGCTCGCCGTAGATGCTGTCACCGCCTGTGCCCGACCCTGTCGGATCTCCAGTCTGCACGATGAAGCCCGCGACGATGCGGTGGAAGATGACATTGTCATAGTAGCCTGCGGGTCTATCAGCCAACGACCGAGAGGAGGGTAGTGGGACTCGCCTTCCAGAGTCAGTTGTAGGAAGTTGCGGACTGCCTTTGGTGCTTCCTTGCCCCATAGCTCTACCTGAGGAGATCAGCTCAGCTGCAAAGCAGATGGGACCTCGGCTGACCTCGATGTCGCCCGAGGTGGTCTCGATGATGACCTTGCCGTTTGTTGCGGGCTGAAGAGTGAGCTGATGGATGGGTCGAGCTGGGTGAACCGACCTCTGTAACGTATCTATCGTTAGCATACACATTCTGGCTCTCATGCTGTGGTGCAACTCACAGATTACTCATCTTGACTGCATGTCAGTCGCGTATGAACACGAAAAGTCCCATCAGAAGTCATGGGTGGACCAGAAAGATGGAGGGCCAGGCATGAGGCGCCACACCGGCTTTTCGGCGCTTTCCGCCCGTCCTATGGCCCGCCCTGCCAGGCTCAGCCCAGGTCCAGCCAGGTCCAGCCTCTGTGCTGGTGCTGCTTAGCGGTGTGAGCCGAACTCGAGCTTCAAGGCTATACCTCGCACACTACCACGTCAGTCTCCTCTCCTTCTCCCTCCTCTTCTCATACCGCTGCAGCACGCGTCTGAGCAGCTTCGACCTCGCCCAGCACCGCGTCAAGGTCATGCTCTGATCCCTTGCTTGTCCCTCGGCCGCCGCAATTGAACCACGCACCGACAGGAACGCCTTCTTTCCACCCCCGGCTTGAGTCGGTAACACACCAACGAAAAGAACACTCTATACTGCTCCTTACCCCCATTCCACCTCTTCTTTCCTCTCGTCAACACCCCCAGCACCACAGCTCAAAATGTCCGGCGAAGGACTGACCCGCCGACGAGGCGCAGGCGCGTCGCCCGCCATTCCCTCTACGGGCCAAATGCCTTCCGCGCCCTTACCGTCCACTTCCTCGTCCAACAACGCCCCCGCCAAAAGGGCAGGTAACGCCGTGCCCACCTCGACGGCAGGAGGGGATGGTGGACAGGGCGCGATAGAGGGCAGGGGAAAGGTCGCGTATGACCCGAGAGACTTTCAGGACGGAGGCGAGGCGCAGTCCATGCCGCGGTTGACGATCATGGAGGAAGTGCTCTTGCTCGGTCTCAAAGACAAGGCGGTCAGCTAGACGCTCGCGAAACATGAAGAAGAGCTGACGTGCAGGGCTACCTGTCGTTCTGGAATGACAACATCTCGTATGCCCTTCGGGGCTGCATCCTGATTGAGCTGGCGCTGCGACGGAGAATCGCCATGGTCAAAGACCCCTCACGGCGCAGACTGGCATTGGCCGACAGGCTCATAGAGGTCATAGACGATCGGCAGACGGGCGAGACGATCCTAGATGAGGCGTTGAAGATGATGAAGAGCAGCGAAAAGTACGGCACTGGCGCATGGGTGGATCTCTTGAGTGGTGAGTCGCGTTCTTCCTTCCACATCAACCATTCCGCATTTCGTTCATTTGGCTGACTGTAGGTGAAACGTGGAACGTCATGAAGATCGGATATCAGCTCAAGCAAGTCCGCGAGCGTCTGGCGAAGGGACTCGTGGATAAAGGTATCCTCAGGACGGAAAAACGAAACTTCCTGCTATTCGACATGGCCACCCACCCGATTGCCGACATGAACGCAAAGGAGGACGTGATGCGTCGCACATTGTCTCTGTTGACAGCACGAACAACCGCCATCCCACCACAAGCGCTACAAAAGCCAGAAGTCAAATACAGGCATATGCGTGCCGTGGTACTTGTCTGTGCTGGTGAGTTTTCCTGAAATTCATGAGACTGCGCAGAGACGCTATTTCCGGCTTCCCATTATGCGTATGCCGTTTGCTGATGTCCAGCGTATGCCTCGTCTGTACTTGAAAACGCCCTACAACGCCTGTCGTATGATGCTCGAGAAGCCGCTTTCGCGCGATGCGACGATATTCTCGCCGAGTTCTCCACGTGGCCGTTTGGCATGACCACCTCGTCCGTTGCTGGTCCAGTGGCTATCGGATCCGGCTCGACACGGCGCCGCGAGGGCGGTTCAGGCGGTGTGGGCAGAGATAGTGTGCAAGAACTGGTGCGAGAAGTGAGGAAAGAGATGGCAGGATCGAGCTCGAACCAGGCGGGAGCCGGCGGTGGTGCAGAAGGAGAAGAAGAGCTGTGCTTTGAGGTGGTGGCTACTGTGTTGGAGATTTTCGGACGGATGGACAGTTTGGTGAGTCCGAGTGCTCCAGACAGCTTTCACTGTCTGTCTGTGGCTGACCGGCAGCTGTGATTGAAGAGAAACGCGCAATTTCACTTTTTTGCAAAAACGCGACGATACCTACATACATATTTCCCTCGGCGGAATTCCTGCTCAGCCGGGAAGCAGGCCAATGCAGATTTACAACGAAGACTAGAGATGATGTATATGAATCCTCATGGCATGGTGCTGAAGCGGGTAGTGGACAGTGGACGATGCAATGGGGCAAGTCGAAGATCTAGGTGCATGATTCGCGTCACTGTCCGATCGGGATCGCATGCTATGCGGCTAGCTAAAAGGATACAAAACGTGCTGGACAAGAGACACGGGGGACACTGTACAAGCTACCCTCTACTATATGTTTCGTTTTGCTTTTACTTTTGGGTTTACGCTCTCTGGCGAAATGTCCATCAATACTGCAGGTGCTCCTGGAAGTACGCCTCGCTCTCGTGCATCGGGGTGTGGTAGCTCGGCTCGTCAATGACCATGTGGCCAATGCCAATACCGAGACCGACGAGACCGTGCGCATGACCATGTTGCTCGGCTTTCATCTCAGGTGCGAGCGTCGGGCTCGTACCGATCGCATGATGACCGCCGAGGGGTGATGGCGAGTAGATAGAGGCGCTGCTGATAGCTGGCGCGGCCATGTGTTGGTGTTGCTGCATAGGCGGAGTGGGGTAGGGGGTGAAGAACGACATGGCTGGCGAGACGGGGGACTCGAGTGGCGAGTGAGCACCGAAGGAAGATGTCATCGTTGCTGTTCGGCGGTGGTGGCCTTTGGGCCGGACAGGTGTGCTGTACGGTCCGCCGGTCGTGCTGACTGGCGAGGGCATGTAGCCCGACATGGACATGACGGGAGCGGGGGTGTGAGGCGCATACGACGATGCGGTGGTCGGGTCCGACTCGACGCTTGTGGCGCGCGAGTCGGGTGGCGAGGCCGGTGCGGACGACTGCTGGTGGTGCTGGAAGGGGGCGTCGAGCATAGACGGGTTTTGCGGGAACGGCGCGGGCATCTGGAGGACAGAGGGGTATGATGGGCCGACGGTGGCAGGTGCGGGCGCCATGACGCTAGGTTGTGTCGGCGTGGACCAAGGTGCGTTGTTCCAGCTGTTGTACATCCACTGAGCGCTCTCCATGACAGGAGGAGAGTTCATGATCGGCGCAGGGGGAGGTGCGACCCATGGTGCGATCTCGGCATTGGGAGTGGAGGAGCATCGGCGATGGGCGAGGTAGGCTGGACGTCCTAGACCAGGTGCACCGGGAGTGGCGTGGATGGGCGACGGCACGTGGAGGTAAGAAGTCGATGCCGAGTAAGGGAGCTGGAAGACGGGCTGGTCGGCAAAGTAGGGCGAGAAGGTGGTGGATGGGGAAGGCGTGGCTGCCTTGGTGGCCTTTGCCAAGGCCTTTTTCTCGCGCGTGAGGCGGTTGATTTCTTCCGGTACCGGCGCGTACGAGCAGCTCCGGCTGGAGCGCTGGCAGTTGCGACACGGGTTGCCTCCACAGCAACGTATTTTTCTGCAAGAGCGTCAGCGATAATCATACTGCATTGAAGGACAGACGCACCGGTGGCGGCAGTAGGTGCAGGCCATGCCGATACGCTGGCGGCGACTGCCGTTTGACGACTCGGGGAAGGAGCTCATGCCGGTGGTGTCGATGTGGAGGGGCGGAGCGAGTCCGAGTCCGTGAGCATGGGCGTGCGTCAAGGGGTAGCCGTGCGGGTCGACGGCGAGTACCGAAGGTGTAGGCATGGCGGGTGGGGAGACCATGTCGATTATTGCGCAAGCTGGGAGAGCGGGGCGTCGGAGTCGGCGACGGGACGACGGGAGGTGTGTTGGTCGTGTGTAGTGTGAGGTGGTGTGGTGCGGTGTGGTGTAGCGGTCGACAGACGGGAAGAGAGGTGGGAGAGGTGGGAGAGATCCCGCTTGGTAGTTATATGTAACGGGTCCAGGATTTTCTTTGAGCCTTTCCTTTTCGGGGTTGGGCGAGAGGAGGGCGGAGGAGGGAGTAGCGCTGGTGTAGGAAATGTGTGTGACGATGCCGTCGTCGGTCGGTCTTTGTTTCGTTCGGGTGCTATTGTGTCGATCCAATGCGGCAAGACCGAGGTAGCGAGTCCAGGAGCGGCTAGGTCACGGTGAGCGAGGGAAGGAAGAAGGGGTGGGAGGGATCTGCAGAGGCGCCAGTTTCTGTTCTTGGGGGGTGTGAGGCTTTGGAGCGGCTAGGGCGAGAAGAGTAGGGATTGAATGATCGACGACGACGACATGGTCGGTACACGAGGGATACCGGTGTCTGTTCTGTCCTGTTGCGGGAAACAAAAGGGGAGAGGGAAAAAATAGGTAGGTAGGTGCCCAGGATAAGATCGACTGTCTCGGCTGCTCGACGCCAATGAGACGCCCTTGCGTGCTGTCGGAGATGCTGCACCGCGATGAGAGGGAGAGAGAGAGAGAGAGAGTCGTCACGCGTACAAGATGAGAGAACAAGGGGAGCAAATTCATCTGAGACATTGCGTTGCTGCTGCAGCTGCTGAAAGCGTGGGCTCATAGTAGTTTTTCAGGGACACGTTCATCCGACCACAGTTAGGGAAACACTTTGGAGGAAAGAGAAACCTATCGTCATTCCGTTCCCGTCCCGGTCGGCCTTCCTGGGGTCAGATTGCACCCGGGGTACATGCATGCTCCGCGCAGCAGAGCAGCTGTTCAGCTCTGCAGCTGCTGCTATTGCTGCTGCTAAACCATGCAGCAGAGAAGAGACAGCTGCGACGCAACACCTTACGACATTGCCCAATTGGGGTAAAGGGGGAGAAGGTAGATCGGCTCCCGGACATTGGACGTGCACACAAAGGAGTTACGTACCTCTTCCTGACCCGCGGGCCGGTGATGAGAAACCAAAAAACCCCGAACCAACCGGAAATCTTTCCTTTTCTGGTAAAGATGCGGAGCAGCACCTCGGCCGAGGAACGCTCCAGGGCAGAGGGCGAGCCGGGTTGACCCTGAATGACAACGTGTGCAGCGACGCAGCAGTGACGATTTCTCCATATGCGATCTGAGACAGAGGTTCTTTTGTCTGTTCTCGCGGTGCCTATGGTGCGTCACCCAGAGTAGCGGACGGGTTAATCCGACCAGAGACAGTTACAGGCTTTACAGGGTTCTTCCCCTCTTCCGCCTGAGCTCGCGAGAGATGAATGACAGTCTATCGTGAGAGCCACATTGAGCTTCCCGGCGTGATCGCGGCGTCGACCGACCTGACGGCGAGGGGCAAGGGGGAAGGGGCACAGCGGACGGCGGACGGGAGATCGACAGGCGTACCACCGACCGACCTCGACGGCTTTCCAACGGCCGCCTCACGGAGTCCAGTCGATCCGGGGTGACTGCGACCAAACTATCGTCCCCACCTGTCCACCTGTCCACGGACACCTGCAGTTTCTAGTGTTCTTTGTGCCTCGTCCGACTTGTTCGCCGGCTCCCGTGACCCCGAGAGATCCGGGATCACTGACTGCCCAAGGTTTAGACACGGAGTAGGTGCACATGGAAGAGTGGAGAGAAGATCTCCGACGTGCTAGCGCGACCCCGACAAAAGAGCAAGTGCGCGATGACGCTGCTCAGTGACAGTGTTGCCGCGGTACACTGTTCCCTGCTCTAGCGATAGATGAGATGAGATTGGATTGTGGGGCGGGGTGGGTGGGTGGGTCGGCTTAGCGGAGTATACGAGAGGCACCTCCGTCTAGCCTCATGTCATGTCATCCGAGCCGAGCCGTGAGCCGTCGTAGCGCATGCAGCATGGTGAAAGAGTCACGTAAGGATCGGATTCTCCGGTTGCAGGTTGGACCGACATCCCGTACGGTGGTCGCAAGTCAGGAAGTCGGAAGTCAGGAAGAGCTCAGGTAACGTCGAAGCGGTGTAGACTAAAGCACCCGGTGACAAACCCCCCTCTTCCCTATCCTCGGAGCCTCGGGATGACCGGCCAGGGCTGCAACAGATCACGAAAATCGGTGGGACCTCGTCCAAAGAGGTCCCATGTCTCAGCTGAATGTGACGAGTCCACGGGTCCGGTCTGTCACCCGATCTCGGGGTGTTTGTTCTCGATCGACCCTCCGTCAGGTTCCGCGAGCGACGAATGATATTCCGTCTCCGACACTTTGAAGAGAGTGCCGATCGATCGTCATGCCTCTTTGGACGGGCCTAGCGGCGTGGCGTACGGCGTAGTTGCCTCCGTCACCCTATCTACTGTACTTCTTAGCGAACCTTGGCACAGCACTCCGGCCGTTGCTGCTGCAACGTGCATTGCACGCTCGACATTATAGCACATGGCGGAGCACGCCATGTACCGTGTCTCACATCTTGACATTGTCACGTTCCCATGTAGATGTGAACGACTGTTGGCACATAGACTCGGCACTACGGTCCAATCGACCCGTTCCTCTTGTTCCTCAATACCGACCGAGCCCCTTCCCACGTCTCTGGTCTCTCAAGCCGAAACCACCATCATCATGCAAGAGCGGATATTCATGCTAGGTGGGTACGTCTGCACAATTGGGGATTGGTCGTCATGCTCAAAGACAAGTCGTTGCCGAATGCAAAGCCAATGCTCATGCCGATGCTGATGCACTGCGTCAAGGCCGCATCGCCTTCAACCACTGATCCGCCCGCTCAAACTGCTCTACCACCTCGGGCTTGATCGCCTCGGTGGACAGTGCCGGCGAGGGACCCTGAGCAGCAGCGAGAGAACGTACAGACGACATGACCTGTCGAGCATCAGCACCGACTCAACACTAACGCAGCGTCAACTCACAGCGTCCCAGAACCGGAACCCTCGCTTGACCTCTTCCACAGGCCCCTTGACAGACTCAAAGCTCTGCTCGATAAACTTCAATGCCTGTCCCTTGGCCTCGGCAACCTTGCCAGCATCCGCCTGCACGCTCTCCTCGGTGATGGTGTCGCCAAAGTAGATGGTCGCCGCGTCGAGGTACGTCTTGGCCAAGATACCAAAGCCGGTGTTGGGCTCGGATTGGAACGGCAGCGACAGGCACAGGTCGAGTAGGTCATCGCGATTTCTTCTCGCATCACCCGACAGTAGGATATGCACCGAAATCGCCTCGAGCAGCATTCGCAGCGCGCGGACCAGAACTCTGGCGAACGAATTGCACACCAGCAGTTCGCGCGACAGAGGCCCAGACCACTGTTGTGGCTAGCGAATCAGCTGACATAATTGAGCTTCTTGGGCTGTGCTCACCCGGAAGTTGAGCTGCAGAACACTCAGACAACGCATGATCAACAGAACGCTTCTCTGTTCTTCCTCTGTGCCGATACTGGGTCCGCCAGACAGGATTGTGCCGTCCTCGGTGTACGGATCACCGTGAATGACACCCGCGCGGATGAGTTCCAGAAGCAGGTAGATCGCTTCCTGGAACCGATCGTTGACTCTCGAATTGACGTTACCCGCGTGGAGTGCCTTGCCCATGGTGGACAAGCCATGGTCGGGCAGTACGAACCTTACCAATCAGAGACAGCTCTCCACACTAACGGACCCTGACTCACCCTCGTACATCCAAGAACCGCCAGATGACATTCGCCACGACCTCATCCTTCTTGTCCAGCGGTCGCTGGTTCTTGGTGGTCTTGGTCAGAGCCGCCAGTTCCTCCGTCGCCAAAGCTCCGACACACAGCTTGATGTCGATAGTCGATGACGCCTGTCTCCGCAGCTCATGTTCAATGACCGGTGTCGGCACTCGCCAGTTGAGACACCGCGCCACGAGGGACTGGGTGATACCGGCGTCAAACTGCACCTGGCTGCCGGCCGCGGGCGTGAGGAGTGGATCAAAGTAGTAATGGGCGCCCTACAGGATGAGCAACTATTGAGCAGGAGGAGAACGAGAGACGACTCACGACTCTGCGAGTCTTCCACTGGGGATGCAATGCGTCTGCTAGCAATGCGAGGGCGGTACATCTCGGCGATGTATGCCCTTCCGTGATGACGTCCTTGACGTACCGACTGTACTTGCCTACTTCAGCCAGCGGTGGTGGCTCGGTGATACTGCCGGTAGTTAACCAGCCAATGACCTGGGGACAGACGAGTCCTCGGCATATATGATAGTACACCTCGTCCGGCAACCTGCTGGAGAAGATCTCGTCGAGATCATTGGGGACGTCGGACGGCTGTACAGGCTGACCAGGTGGTTGAACGACAAGCGGTAGAGGCTGACACGTGCCCTCCGTCGTGAAGATGAGCGAGTACTTGACGGCCAGTCGGGCACGCATGAATTGCTCGAGATATGTCTGTGGCTTGGAGTTCATATCCCCCCTCCAAGCCTGGCACGCTGCGATCCCATTCCTAAACTGCTTGACGAGGTCGAGGACAGCGCGGAAGTTGTAGTCGCCGGCCATAGGTGGGAATGTGCGGGAGAGGGGGAAGCCAGCAAGGATGCCCATGTCCAGGAACTGCTCGTCGGACAAGCCCATCTCCGCCAACACGCGAGGCTTCTCGACGAATGTGAATGTCGAGGCGGTCAGGTCGAGCGATACGATGAGCCTGTCGACAGGCCACAAGAGCGCGTCTGTCGTCGAGTGCACAGCGTGGATGTACCCCTTGGGGTGCTGCAGGAGATAGGCAAGCTGCGCCTGCTGCAAGTACGGCGCGACCATGTACTCGACCATACGGTGCCGCAGGGTGCGCAATACCAGCCGCATCACATCACGCGCTTCTACCCATGCGCCCCCTCGCACCTGCGTGAGACACTGTAGACTCCGTTCCACCTCGCCGTTCTCGTAGTGCGCCCACGCCTCGCTCTTGACCGCCCGCTCGCGCTCTACCGCCGGGTCGTGCGCCTTCGGCGCCTGACGGGTGGTCGTAGTTGGCAGCCCGGGGAAGACGAACACTGGCCGGATGGCCAGCTTCTCGAATGCCCGCAAGTCATTCTCGATACGCGCACCGAGCGCCAGTGGCAGGCCGCCCGTAGATGCTATGAGGGGCTCGCGCGAGGAAGGGTCAGAGAGTAGGTTGCGCAGGTAGACAGAGGCGTCGATACCGAGTCGCGTGTTGGCCAGCGCAGCGAGCGGTGCGGTCTGCAGCAGTTTGCGCTCCCGCAGGTAGGCTGGAGTCAGCGAGACCAGATGGTAGCAGTCGCCAAGGGACTCACGTTCGAGGCCACGGATACCTTGATGGCCGGACATGGTGGACGGTGGTGGGTAAGGGGATGGTCCGAGTCGAAGGGAGGCGGTGCGGTGTGGGGTGTATGCAGCGACGTCCGCCGTGGTCCGCTGCTCCCACCCGACAAGTCAAGCAAGTAACCAAGAACGTCTACGTGGCGAAGTACCCAACAGTCAAGAGTCAATCAGAGAGACAATAGAGACCAAGTCATTGTCGCTTGGGACAGCGGAGGGAACGAAAGCAAAGGGAGGGTCCTCGTCCGGCTAACCCACATGCTCAACCCCGCATTTTGCCTGTTGCCCTTCCCGTGAATCCCACTACATGTAATTGGATCGCATAAAGATTTCATCAATGCACAGGTAAGATGGATGCTATTGTAGGTCGTCAGAAAATTGCAAGGACTGCCGATGCGTTCGTCCCATCTCTATGCCAGAGCTCTGCTCTTCCCCCCTTCATCTCCTACTCGCCGTCATCCAAGAAGCGGTCCCGCGCAGGGTCCCAATCCCTCTCCCAGACCGCTCGTCTCGGCCACCGACTCTCAAACCACACCTGCATCATGTCGCGTGTGGCCTCGTACCCCTCGGCAATGTCGTCGTTCAACCCTAGTATGCTGACTCCTCTGTTATCGTCCAATGTCTTGAAAGTCCGGGCAGCATGCTCGGGACCTGTGAGCATGTGGAAGTGGGAATTTGACCGGGCTGATGCGTCAGTTGCATCCTGTGACTGAATACGCTGTGCTCACCAGACATATACAGGTACCTCGAGAGCAGCTTCATGCACCAGACTCTGAGGTTGACGTTTTCTTCGGGCAAAGCAGTGGTTCGCATGACGGCTTCCAGAGAGAAGTCCCCTTCGTGCCATGTCGAAGTGAGAGGCAGATGCGGTGGGGGCAAGTAAGTCGGGTAGCTCTTGCCAAGTGCGAGCGGCGGAGCCTTGTACGTGGTCTCCCTCGGCGGGAAGAAGGCGGATAGTCCGAGGGGCCCAGACGCAGTTACGAGCGCCTTGATGAGGCAGTCACCGCATTCCGGATACTGGAAGGCGAAGCGCTTGAACATGTCGGCGGCGGGTGTGTCGACCGAACGATGCCAGAAGGGACCGAAACACCGGTCGAGGTCAATCTCGCAGACGTCGTGGTCGACCTCCTTGCCAGGCGGGTCGATTGGGTCCATGTGCCCGTCAAGGGAAGAGAAGAGGAACTGTGTCTGCATGGGACCCTCCCACCCAGCCTGGTGGAACACGCGCTCGATGCGCTCTGACTCCAGAGTCCACCGTTCGCCCCTGTGTACCTCGATGCGGATAACGTCGAGGTCGGCAGCCCCTATACCGAACATGTCTTGAAGCTCATCGCGTGCTTCGGTGCCCCATACTCCGACTTGTCCCATGGTTCCAAGATGCGCCACGCAGTACGTCCAGAGAAGAGCCTCACGCCAGCGCTCGACCTGTCATCAGTCAGCCAGCCCCTAGTATCGTGAGAATGCTAACCCTCAGAGAGGACAGAAGCCACTGCATTTGCACATCTCCCTCTCCGTACATCATCTCGCGAAATCGGCGCGAGCTGCTGACATGGAGGGCCTCCTTGAACATCAAACTGGCCTCGTGATGTAGGCCCCGGGTGATGACCTTCGGGACGTGCGCAAAGTAAGGCCTGAGGCGTTTCGGGAATCGCTGAGAGAGGAGGTAGTTGGCATGATAAAGTCCTCCCACTTCGCCGGCATCGTTGAATCTCGTCTTGTCGAGCTTTGGTCGGACCTGCTGGTAATATCCGTGATCAAAGCGGATCACCGAGCCATAGAGTGGAGAGTGGAAATCCGAGACGGCATGCCGGCGCAGGAGGAAGAAGTCGTCGTTGAGCGACAGGGAGACATCTGCCAGCCCTGGCAACCAGCCAATTCGTGATTCGATCGACATCGAGTTGAAGCTCGGAAGAGCCTTCTCACGCCACGACTTCTCCTTCCATTCCCTCTCACCCAGCTCCTCGGTGAAGTCTCGCTCCATGCTCGGGAGGTGGAAGATCTCAGAGTGTGTCGCATATCGCAATGTCGGATAAGAGGCTTCGGCTGGATGTTGGCGTCCGGTACGGATGTCCAACATCTGGACCGAGGCCGGATGGAACGGGTGGCCAGGCTGTGCCGGATCTCTCCTGGCAAAGTTGAGCCATGTGGGTGATTGGGCTATACGCCATGTCGAGGTCAAATGGTCGAGGAGGGAGTTGGAGATGCGAGGGGGACTGTCTGCGTGGGATGATGCTGCGCGGTCCGCAGGCTCATTGAGAGCCTCCTCGTCAATGACGTCGCGCGGCCGGATGTGAGACTCGAGTTTGTCGATGACGGCTGGCGGGAGAAGGCCGACATCCTCCTCTGTAAAGGGAAAGTCGGCGGTGATGAGGTGAATGGTGCGGATCTTGCCTGGCAGAGCGTCCAGCAATGATCGCATGGAATGCACGAGTTCGTTCTGCTCCCTGTCGCGTCAGCACACATGCGGGCGCGATGCCGGGGCCAAGGAGAGAGAGACTCACCTGAAGTGATGCTGGGGAGAATAGACACCGTGCTTCTCTCTCCAGTACATCAAGCTCTGTGCCCATCGCTCGTCGCTTCCATTGACCCAAAGCCACGTAGCGTCCAGCTTCTCCTCCGGGCCGAGCTCCTTGCCGCCGCAGTTGGTCTCGCCATCGATGAACCACTGCTCGAGGCATCGCTCTGGAAGGAATCTCGTCGGGCGCAGGCGAGGGAATGGGGCCTCCGGCGGGGGGATCGGCGAGTAGGGCCGCCAACGGGGGTCAACAGAGTCGAGGGAATCGTCCCCCTCGCGGAGGGGCGGACCGGGGAAGGTAGTGGAAAGGAGGTGATTCGCCGAGTCGAGCTTGGACCAACTGCCCGCGCTGAACCGGGGAACGGACGGGAGGGGCAGGGGGAGGAGGTAGTTGTGCAGGAGGTAGATGGCGAGCGACCACAGGACGAAGGGCGTCAGCACGCGCGGCGACAAGAGGTGCCGCAGCGACGGCAGCGAAGGCAGCGTGACGGAGCGGGTGATCCTGGACCGTTTGCGACCCGACGAGCTGGCGCCCGGCACGCCAAATGTCAACGGGTCGAACCCGTTGGCTCGGGATGGTGAAGATGGATAGTTGCGGCTGCTGCCCGGGCCGGGCAGCGCCTGGTGGGCCATCTGAGAGACGGATCGCGCCGTGGGGGTCGTCGGTGATCCCGGCGCACGCGAGGCCGAGAACGACGAGGTCTGAGACGAGGTGCCGCCGTTGGTGGGTAACAGGCTTAGCATGCTTCTTTTACTCGGTTACCCCGTTCGTCGCTCGTCGTCGCCCACCTCGTCTCCTCGCCGTATGAGCGCCGCCGTGCCGTGTGTGCAGTGCAGTGCGGTGATATGCGGGGCCGTTCGCTTGCTCGATATGGCGAGGGCGGGAATGAGACTGGGGGAGGGAGGAGTGTCTGACCTTCCCTGCCTGCCTTTGCTGCAGTGGTTGCGCTTCGTACTCGTAAGGACGGACGTGGATATGCGGTCGGGCGACCTCGCTGCTCACACGACTTGATCTTCTCGCCAAAGTGGGAAGGGACCCCTTTGCGCTGAAGGCCGTTGCTACCGGTGGTTTCACGCTAGGCGGGCGAAGGGTGGATTAGGCGATGATGCGCAGTCGTTATATTCCTGTCCGTTTATACTGCGGGCGCATTCGCTGTTCCCGTCTGCGACTTCTAGTGTGAGGGTGCGAGTGGGATCGTGTGCTGTGCCCCCGTGTCGTGATGGATGAAGAGGATGAGGGGTCAACACGATACAAGACTACGCCGGCCGCAAAGGCGCGTCGCAGCTATTTTGGGATCCAACGCATTTTCACACCTGGCAAAGGGGAACGAGGACAAGAAGGATGGGATGGGATGTGGGAGGATGAAACGCGACTTTAATGACAATACGAAGATCAGCAAGCTTGTGGACGGGGTGGATGGCTTTGCGCAGCAGGTAGCCAATCGCCCTACTGGACCTTCCTGTCGTTGACCAGC
This sequence comes from Tremella yokohamensis, assembly GCA_024343385.1. Classification (NCBI taxonomy): domain Eukaryota; kingdom Fungi; phylum Basidiomycota; class Tremellomycetes; order Tremellales; family Tremellaceae; genus Tremella; species Tremella yokohamensis. The sequence goes on along the minus strand of BRDC01000034.1, from coordinate 296,979 downwards.
CAGCCAGCCGAGCCGAGCTCAGCGAACCCCAGCCAGTATCCAGTCCAGGATAAGCTCTCGTCCTTGCAACCCTTCTCTCGTAACAGGCTCTCTCAGTCTCTCAGGTCTCTCGACCAGAAAAAGGTACCACGAGCTGCTGCCGAGTATTTGGTCCAAATGGCACGCCCGATGGGTCTAACGGAGCCAGCGGAAGGCGGCAGCGGGCCTCTAGCCCACTTCCTGCTTTTTTGCTCGGAACATCCATAGGGACAAATGTCTCAGGCGTCAAATGCTCATGCATGCACCGCGTCATAGGTGACAGGCAAGAGACTGACAGCGCCCGTCTGCCTCTTCTCTGCCTTTCTGCATCTAGAAAGCATGCAGAAACGCCAGGCGGAGATCTACGTTCTAATCGTCTCCCTTCTCCAGGCGCACCGCTGCACGCTTCTTGACCTGGTCCAGGTCTGTCTTGTGGCCAACAAGCGTCCGGATGTCCGAGATTTTGTACCTGATTGTCAGACTCGCCTTTTCTGTCCCTTTGGGATATGACCGACTTGATCATCGTTGGACGTTCTAGCGACATGCCCCAGCCGAGCACCCGCACCCCCTTCGGAATGCCCATTGGCTCCAACATCTCCGGACGGAAGATACCAGACTGGAGATCAGCACCGTTCGACGGCAATGGAGCGATAGTGACCCACGTTGGCGATCTCGATCCACTTGCCCAAGCCCTCGTGCCACGAGAACACCTCCATACTCGGCTCAGTGTATGGGTTGTAGGCCGGCTTGAAACGGAGCTTCTTGTTGCCCGTCTTGGCGAAGAACTCTTGCATGAATGCAATGAGGTTCCCGAGAGTGATGTCGTAGTCGGCAACTACTCCCTCGACCTGGTGGAACTCTGCCAAATGTGTAGCATCCATTGCCTCATTTCTGTGACTCAGCGAGAGGGAGCGGACATATTGCGCTAAGGGACTCACCTGAACACTCGGTCAATGGAGAACAGCTTGGCAGGCTTGAACCCTCCGGGCTGATTTGCGATTTGATGAAGCATAGCGGTGGAGATTGCGGTGGTATGTGTTCGCAGGAGGAGCTTTTCTGACTCTTCCCTCGAGAACGGTGCGCGATAGCCGATAGAGCCGTATCCTCCCTTCTCGTGCACTGTGGCGACCTTCTCGAAATACTCGGGATCCGATGGAAGAGACTTTGGGGGATCTTTCACGTAGAAGGTGTCCTGCAATTCTCGCGCAGGATGTTGTTGTGGCACGAACATGGCGTCGAAGTTCCAGAAGGCGTTCTCGACGAAACGGTTGGTGGGCATCTCAGTGAAACTGAAAAATCAGCTCCATTGACGCGACAAACCCGATAGCTGACCCCATGTCGAAGAAAATCTGGCGCATCTCCTCCCTTACTTTCAGCAGCGGGTGCAGAGCTCCCCCTTCTGTAGGTTGTCCAGCCGCAGCAAAGTTGTACTGCTTGAACTGTGCTTCCTTCCACGCGCCGCTAGATAGATCAGCTACAGCACCGGCCCAACTTCAGTTTCATACGATTGCAGCATCTCCACCGTCAAATCCGTCTCCAGCTGCTTGATCTCCGTCGCGAAATGCGGACCTTTGCTGATGGCGTAATGTATGTGTTTTCTACTACTCAGCCTACACATCTACGCGAGAAACGTCTTGACTTACCTGGGCGTAATGAGCTTTCGCTTCTGAAGATCTTTCGTGACTGCCTCTCCAGCAGGGTGATTGCCCGTATCGCGAATGGTCTGTAGATCTGTTGCCGTGGTGTCCTCTGGTGTGACTCCAGGCTACTGATCAGCCTCCATCGCTGCCACAGCGATTTGACTACTACGAACCACTCGCACGAAGCCTGCGCCCTCCTTCGCTATCCACTTGTTCTTCATCGCCTTTCCCTGCCCAATCTTCAACACATCGTCCGGCAACAGCTTCTGCAAAGATCAGCCTACCTCGCGTTGCGAGAACATGCTGCGCACCTTGAGCTCTGGTACTGTCAATGGCTCCCCGACACCTTTCTCCGGCACAGCCCGCCAGACTCGGTACTCGTGCGATCCTGATGCTGCGATGCCCTGCGCTTCCTCCGTCAACCCGAAGGACGTGGTCGTGATCTGCTTGGACTCGACCATCTTGACACATCAGCACAGCTCAGCCAAACACATTTGGTATCTCGACTCGCCTCTCTGCTCCACAGACTGTCAAGAGCCGACTTGACCACAGCTTGCTCGTCGCTAGAGGCCAGTGGTCCACCATTGTAGCGCAACTGACGACTGTCGGGAATGCTGCCTTCCGAATCAAGGGTGGAGAGTATGAGGCTCTGCAGAGCCTCAACGGGGGGTACTGCCGACGTCGCCATTATTGCGAGTGTCTCGCTGTTGTACGATCGTCTTGGGAGATGCTGGTAGCACTCTGTTGAGTTGTACTTGTCGACCTCCTTCAACACCGTGCTCGAGCTTTTTCGACTCTGTCACAGAACGGACAACCTAGCGATAAAGTTAGGCCTCTGCCGAAATGGTTTCCCCTAATAGGCGTGCGAAGCCGCCGGGTTGTCGCGCGCTCAAAAGCGACTTTTGACATTCACCCACAGTACACCAAAGCTACTGCTGTACCATATCGGCCATGACGTCCTCGACGGCCCAATGGCACGCTGTAACGCCACAGAACCGACCTTTGAGCCTCGCCATTCTCGAGCTCACCCCCTTGGCCCTCACACTTACGCTCACTCTGGCTTTACCGCCCAACCAGCCGCTTCTACCTCCCGCGCCGCCTCCTGCTCCGGGCTCGAGCAAGAAGAAACGTCGGCCAAGACGCACAGTCGGCGATTCCGATGAGGAGACTGCCGTGGAGGACGACGCCGACACCCATTCACCCTTCCCCGGATCGTGGCCGCAAAGCATCCTCCACGGCGAGTCGTTCAAGGACCTGTTGTCGCATGGCGTGGTCGTCAGTGTCAATGGCCAGCCTTGGAATAGGATCGTAGCCCATGTAGCCGACCCAGAGGACGATTACGAAGAGGAGCACGGGGAGGAGGAGGATTGGCATGAGGCTGAAGGCGAAGAATGGGATCATGCTGGTAATCATCCCGAAGGAGAAGAGGGCATGGAAGAGGGCCTGGCTCCTGGCATGACGCGGCGCAGACCAAGACGAGCGAGGTTCAACGTCAGTGCTCGCGTAGCTAGTGGAGAAGAAAGGCCCCGAAAGAAGAAGGATCCCCAGAGTACGACCAGGCGAGGAGAGAAGGATCGGGCGATCGTCGTAGTGTACGGCCTGACACCTGGGAAAGAATACGAAGTCGAGTTGAGAGTAGTGGGTATGACAACGGAGGGAGAGCCTCAAAGTGAGTCACTCTCGCATTCATGGCCTCGCAAGGCTGACCAGTCAGTCGTGTCAAATACCCTCTTAGTCCCACCATCGCCATCAAATAATACGCTCCACGTAAACCATCCTCGATCCCGAGCAAACTCTCTTCGTTCCCGTTCGCAAAATCGATCGCGATCAAATTCACTGAATGCACCACAAGCGCCCGACTCGCCATCCGGTCGCCAGTCGCCTTCGAATGGTCCAGCTCTCAGCCCTGCGCCCTCGCCTCCCGCTATACCGACACCTGTACTCAATCCTATCGATGCGCAAGTTGCACAGTTGCGCCATTCTATCGCCGCCGCGCATGCCGAGAAAGAACACCTGCACATCCAGATCAAAGAAGCTCGTCGAGCTTCACAACGTGCAGAAGCTGCTCTTAAGGTCGAGGTAGAGTCCGTGAAGAAGGCGATCGAAAAGGCCGGAAACCTTGACTTGAGAGCCAAGCAAAAGGCACTTGCACTTCAAGAGCAGGTCAAGCAGGGATGGGCAGCTGCCGAGGCGGCAGAAAAGGAAGCCTCGACAGTGGAAAATGGCATGGGCGAGCTCGAGTCCAGACTGGAAGCTGCTCGCGCCGAATTGGACAACGTGAACGAGCAGTGGAACAACGTGAAGCATATGGAGGAAGAGGCACGAGAAGACGATCGCAAATTGCGGTTGGAAGAGGAGAAGAAACTCGCGGAAATAACCGGCAAGCTGGACAAGCTCAAGGTGAAGAAGGAGAAGAAAGAAGCAGAGCAGGTCGAACTGGAGAAACGGCTCGAGGAGTTGGATAAGCTGAGAGAAGAGGCGGAAAAGAAGATCGAGGAGGATCGTCATCGTCGTATCCAAGCTTATTGGCCAAGATGGGACGAGCATTCGTCGAGCGCTGGGCACTCGAGCTCCGATCATCGCTCTCTGTCGGCCCATCCTTCACTGAGCAACCTTCATCAACAAGGACAGTACGCTGCGGGTCCGGCCTATCGACCTCGAGGTGGTGCTCCAGGGTATCAGCCGCGATACCCTTCAGCTGGGAGTCGCATCGGCGCTCAGACCAGCCCTACCCCTCCGAATGCGTTTTACGCCTCACAGCATCCGGTTTCATCAGCCGCGAACAACTCGACACCTTCGGGCTTCAGGCCTAAACCTGCTCCGATCAACAACCCTGGTGCCCGTTCAACATCCGCTGGCGTCAACATTTCTGCCATGCCGTTTCACCCGTCAGCGGCTTTCGGTGATCAGCATCACACCACCTCACTGATGCCGCCTCAATTGCAACACCGCATCTTCCTGCCCAACTTCCGTCCGCCGCCTCAGCCAAACTTCCACCCGCCGCCCTCGGTCTTGGCGGAGCAACAGGCGCAAGCTCAGAGCCGGCGAAACTCGCCTACTATGCTATCTACGCCTGCATTTCCGCCGCTCCCGAATCAACCTCAATCGTCGTCAACCGGTCAGGCCGGGAAAGCGGCGGGCCAAATGGCGTCGGGCCCCAGTTTGGCAAGCATCGTGACACGGGCTGTACTCTCGCCCACCTCTGGTGCTCTTGCCGCACAAGGCATTACCGGATCTGCCCGCGAGTCGCGCCCTTCCCCTACGACGAATGCCCAATCAATCCCACGACCACTTCAGTCCCCAGTTTCACCGACTTCGGCGTCGTCGAGGCAGTCTCAATCTCACTCCCCTACGCCACCGCATCCGATCTCTCCACTTGCGCAGCCCAGCCACTCGTCAGTCGGGAGTTCGGTGGGGCAACGAGTTTCGTTCGCCCCGCCTCCTTCGCACTCGGCTACCCGGGAGTACCCGCCTCTTTCGCCGACTCCGAGCGGACCTTGGGCTTCTCTAGGCAGCTTGCAGCAGGGGGCGATGAGGACGATCTCGCCCGTCTCGCTGGCTCCTCTGGGACCAGCGGCAAGCTGGGCTGCGCCATCCCCCACAGCAGCGACAGGTGGTAGCGGTGGGACCCCCAGTAGAAAGAGTACCGAGTGAGGCGGTACGCAGCCGTCATAGGTGTTTCATGTGTCGAGTCTGGAGCAGTCCCTGAGCTCGTGATGCATGTCGTTGACACGTGAAAGTCGCTAAACCACTGAGGCGACATGTCAGAACAGACTGACCAAGAGACCCAAGACTGCGATCGGAGAGTTTTCAGTTGCGACTGCCATTGCCGCAGTCCGCAGTGCCTGGGTGACAATCCCTCGTCTATGGAATTTTCTTTCTCTGACAGAACCGCCGCAGTTGTTGCTTGCGAGCTATAGTGCATGCATGCGAGCGGTTGACGCGGGGCAGGTCATGTCATGCTGTGTAGGCTGGTACAGCGTCTGCGCGTCTGCGAAGCTGGGTCTGCGAGTGAAAAGAATGCATCTCATGTTGACCATCTTCATCTCTGTCTCTTGTACTTGACTTCGCCTATACCGAGATTATCGACACGGGTAAAACAGCGACCGGCAGTGCACTCCATCTCTCTCGTATCTGAGTCGCCTGCATACACGATGCTTCGCCATCCTATAGTGGTGGCTCTGCCCTTGCTGGCCGCTGTCAACGCTGCCTCGTACGCACGGGTCGAGTCGTTCACTGGGACAAGCTTCTTGTGAGCCCCCCCCCCTCTTCTCGCCTTTCCTTAGGGGGGGTGAAAGGCCCAGACTGACAACAGTGACGGGTTCGACTATCCCACAGCGACATATGACAACACGACCAAGTGAGTGGACCCATCACTTTATGGGAAGTTGGCGGGAAGCTGACGAGCAGTGGCGATGTGTTTTGGGCGACGGCGGACAACACGTCGCTGATCTATACAGACAGCAACGGCGTGGCCATCATGAAAGGTGCGCCCCTGCTCAAGTCGTGGTGTATGGACAAAGGGCTGACCCAATCGTAGTGGACAACACGTCCGACGTGGTGTATAATGAAAAACGTTATGCGCCCAAATTGTTGGCGAAGACGGCGTACGATGCCGGGACCGTATGGGTGATCGATATGCTCCATGCGCCGTGGGGATGCAGTGTCTGGCCGGCGGTATGGACGCGTGAGTCCGCCCAGGTGTAGAAGCTCAGAAGGGGCTGACGGTGGATAGAGGGACCAGATTGGCCGAACAATGGCGAGATTGATATTTTCGAAGGAGTCAATAATCGGACGATCAACCAGGTCGCCCTCCATACCAACGTCTCGACGTGGGTTTCTCTCCTCTCGAAGTGACTGTTGGAGAGGCAAAGATGTTGATGACAGATGTACCGCTTCGGACGGCGGAACGAGCATGACAGGCGTGTACGGCTGGACCGACTGTTCCGTCGATTCGAATGACAATTCCGGGTGTATCACAAATAGCACGAGCACAGCGTCGTATGGCGCCGGGTTCGCCGCTGCTGGTGGGGGTGTGTACGTGGCGGAATATACCGATACAGCCATCACCGTGTGGTTCTTAACCGTCAGCCTCCCCCTTCCTCGAGACGTTGATCGCCTGGCTGATTGACAGAGAAGTGACGTGCCGAGCAACTTGACCGTCGACTCGACGTCGATCGACACTTCTACTCTTGGCGAGCCGCTCACTGTATACTCTGATTCGTCATGTAGCATCAGCGACAACTTTGGCGGTCAGCTCCAATCTAGTATAGAAGGCTGAGGGAGAGGCTGACGGATCAGCACAGACGTTGACTATTGATATCACCCTCTGTGGGGACTGGGCAGGCGAGGCCACTACGCTGGAAGAGACGTGTCCGGCTCTGACAGGGACCGAAACCTGGTCAGTACCCCATTGCTCCGTATCCGCTGGTAGGTGGGTGGTCAGCTCACGATCAGCTACACGACCTACGTCGTCGGTGATGCCGGTACGACGTACGACAACGCATACTTTGCCTTCAACTATATCAACGTCTTTTCCACGTCCAACTCGACCAGCTCCAGCAGCAGCAGCTCGTCAAGTTCGTCCGGTGCCGAACGGCGGACATCACTCCCTGTTTGGCTGGCGGTCTCGATGCTGCTCTTCGGCGCCGCGCTGAGCTGGACCGTATGAGGGAGCGAACGAGCGATCGATGCGAGGCTGCTGCATGCTGCATGCTGCATGCTGGTAGATGCAATAGAATGTATGTATTTTCAGACCCAAATGACCGACTGCGGATTGCAGTGCCGGGTGTGCCGCCCGCCTCCGTCGTTTGATCGGTCCATCCATTGCGGGAGATCCCAGCTCCGGCGTTTGTTGATCGACCCAGTGCGCCAGTGCACAGTCATCCCCCAATCCCTTCGTCTGATCAAGACGAAATCCCTCGAGCTCATGATGCATCCATCTTCATCTTGCATTCCACTCATCATCCTCACCCTTCTCTACTGACACAACTGCAAAGCTACACGAGTCGAAGAGGTCAATAGGCAGGGGCGGAGTCAACAAGTCCTACGGCTACGGCGACGACGACGGTGATGTTGCGCGATTTTCGGGTCAGCTTGGGCCTGGCTTTGTTTGTAACGGGAGTAGCGGCGACCACTTATCCTCGTATAGAGTCATGGACGGGATCTGGGTTCTTGTGAGCGACACAATAGCGAGGAGAGGCGAGGCAAGACGGGGAGGCTGATACCAAGTGATGGGTTCAAGTTTCCCGTAGAGACCTATGACAACACGACCAAGCGAGTTCCCTCAGCTGGGAGATGTTGCGTATTGGGCTGACATCGCAGCGGTGATGTCTTCTGGGCGACGGCGCAGAACACTTCTCTCCTGTATACCTCGGGGTCCGGGACGAACATCGTCAAAGGCGAGTCCAGTCGACTTCACCGTTAAAATTCTGGGCTGATGAGGATAGTGGACAACACGTCTTATGTCGACTACAACGAGAAGCGGTATGCGCCCAAGTTGCTGAGCAAGACGACGTACAATGTCGGCACGGTCTGGGTGTTTGACATGATACACATGCCGTGGGGGTGCAGCGTGTGGCCCGCACTATGGACGCGTGAGTCGAGCGGTCCATCACTCCGAAGCAAAGCAGCTGATGGGGTGCAGAAGGAGCCGACTGGCCACTAGGTGGCGAGATAGACATTATGGAGGGTATCAACGATAGACAGACGAACCAAGTCGCCCTGCACTCCAACGTCACATCGTGATTATTTCCAACGGCTGCTCGCATGTCTCGTGTGGGGCTGATCACTCAGATGTACGGCGTCCACGACGGAGACTATGACTGGGACGTATGGATGGACCAATTGTGCCGTTGGGACCAACTACGATTCCGGTTGCGTGACCAACGACACGGATACGAGCGCCTACGGATCTGGGTTCGCAGCTGCGGGCGGGGGTGTCTACGTTGCCGAGCTGGCCTCGGACGCTGTGAGGGTGTGGTTCTTGACTGTGAGCCCTCTCCTACAGTTCGTCGATTCGGTAGCAGCTGCTCATGCTTCAGCGGTCGAGCGTGCCGAGCTCTCTCACAGTCGACACAACCACCATTGACACGTCTACCCTTGGTACGCCTGTAGCGGTCTACTCCTCGTCTACCTGCAGCATCACCGACAACTTTGCTGGTGAGTCATGATCCATCCTCCAGGAGCTGGAAGCGGGGGTGGGCTGATGGATAGCGCAAACGCTCACTATTGACATCACGCTCTGCGGGTCCTGGGCTGGCGTGGCGAGTACACTCGCCGAGACATGCCCAGCTCTCGTAGGTGATGCTACATGGTCAGTCTCTACTGTCTGTTAATGCCTGTATGAGCTGACTCCTAGCTACTCGACCTATGTCGAGTATGCCGGTTCGGACCTCGAGAACGCCTACTTTGAGTTCAACTACATCAACGTCTACTCCAGCAGCACAACTGGGTCCAACTCGTCCTCCTCGACAGCTTCCGTGTCAGGCTCGGCGACAGGGACTGTCACCGCCGGCGTAGGTGCCACGTCCAGTGTGGACGGCACGTCTGGCGCCAAGAACGGGGCTGTCAGTGTGGGAGGGGGATACACGGCCTTGGCTGTCCTTGTGAGCGGTATCGCTGGTGTGTTGGCCGTGGGGATGTTTGTGTGATACTGTTGGAGGTGTGGCTCGTGTGGGGAATTTACATTAGGTCTCTCTCATATCTTTAAGGACATTTCTTGTGCATCTCTTGTTTGAGCGAGTTCTATTTGTGGCTCTGGCACTGCTCGGAACGCTCGTTGCGGCACACCGCATGTGGCAGTGGGCCGTTACAAGGATTGCGATCAACAGGTTGTCAATGATGGTTTTCCGTGAGTCGTGGGGCTACATGTACATCTCAAGTAGGCTATATACACCCTATTCGCAGCAGCCGTTTACTCTGTCGCTGCGGATGTCGGCGTAGACAGCTTTAGTGAGTGCGGGGTAAAGATGAATTCGAAAGCGGGGTACCGAGCGGCGCTCGGACCCGTCGGAGACCTGTGTGCTGTGTGTGACTAGTGACTTGGCTTTCCCTTGGCACATTGTCCTGTCACTCTAATGCCAAAAAGTAATGATCCCGCCCTTTCACACCGAGAAGAAAGAGAACAGGACAGGCAGGGCAAGGCATGCACACTTGTTCCATCTTCTCTTCTCTTCTTCTCATCCGTTCTCTTCTTTCACCAACCCCCTCATCACCTTCCCGTTCCGAGCACGAGCACGAGTGAGACGTTGACCGAGGAGAAACAAGGACGCCGGTCGGACCTCTGTTTCACATCCCGTCATTCAACTCTCTCGCCCGGCCCTTGGCTTGAGCTCGTGTCCCCTCGGCATCAACAACAACAACAACAGCAGTGAGTCTTGTCTCCCCTTGATCCTTGTCATCGACTCTCCAATTGTCCTTTGACAAGCTGCCATCTTCCCGACCCGTTTCGACCATCCTCCCACCCTAGTCCTTTGTTTCGCCCCTTAGCTCGTCCTTGCCACGCCCGAGCCCCCGCGCCATCGCCATCGCCTCCTCGCTGCACCACCCTACCCTCTTTTTGCGCTACATTCGCCGTGCAGCGCCAGGACCCCTTTGCCCTTCTTCCCCTACTCTGGCTCAACTTTACACTCTTCAGTCTTTACTCTTTGTCTTCGTCCCATACACCCACACACTCTACACCCTACGACGACGCCCTTGTACACTCACTCTCTCCCTCGAGCTGGGACTAAGTCGACAGAACATCACTCTCATTTCAACTCGGTCCTCCCATCAGCCATCACCGTGACTGGGGACACAACTCGCTCTTTCAAAGACCTGACCCGACTCGACACTACCTACGACCACACGCCCCCACGACCCTCAACGACCACACGCCCAAACGACAACTGAGACGGCATAACGAAAATGGTCGCTATCAACCTTGCCATCCTCCTCCCGCTCCTGCCCCTCTTGGGCATGGCCAGCGCTGGGTCCCACGCCCCTGCCCATCAGAGACACCGCCGACACAGCGGTCTCGTCCCTGTCCACCAGGGAGCCCGACAGGCTGCTCGTGACAATGTCGGCCACGCCGAGGCGCACAAAGTCGTCAAGAAAAACGTCAAGAAGCGTACCAAGACCTGCAGGAAGAAGGACTCTAGCTTCACTGCCTCGGCCACCTCGACCGACAGCGCCGACTCGTACGTCGCTACCTCGACCAGTTCCATCGATGGCCAAGCTGCCTGGGCCAAGGGAGTGAGTCTCATCTCCTCTCACCGTTCGCACTTGACTCCGCGTCGGAGTCGCCGCGGCTGTTTCACACATTTCCGTCGTCAAAGGGAGCATTGCTGATGACGTAGGGCAAGAAAACTTCGTCTACCGCCTCCTGGGTAGCCACGACCACCTCGTCCGCCGACTCGTGGGATGTCACAAGCACCTCTTCATCCGACTGGTCTCAGACCACTTCCTCGGCGGCTTCTGCCTCGACCGGCGGCAGCAGCAGTGGCGGCAACTCGGGCGGGCTCTTGACCGTCACCGACCCGTAGGTCTATCCTCTGTGACCAAGAAACCCACACTGACGAGCAGCACCTGCGGCTACTGCAACTCGGACTCTGACAACCCCAATGGACAAGAGACCTGGATCAACTGCGGTATCAACAGCGGGGGCTGGACCCCGCCCAAAGTTACTGTCGATGAGCTCGTTGCCGCCACTCTCACCGCCAGCGGTCCCTTCTCCGCGTGCGCCCAGTACATCGATGAGATGACGTCGGTCGCCAACCAGTATGGTATCCCTCCAATCCTGATAGCGTCGATTGCCATGCAAGAGTCCGGATGCAACTCTGGTGCCACTGGCGGTAATGGCGAAGCAGGCTTGATGCAACTCGCTTCGGAGAACTGCGGCGGCGCGCCAGGCGGCGAGTGAGTCTTCCTTATTGGCCTGCCCAGACGTCCAGGCTGACGCTCCCAGCTGCTACGACATCTCGTTCAACATTGAGGGCGGTGCCAAGGTGTTCAAGAACTATTACGATGCGGCGGGATCTTCCTTCTTTGAGGTTTGTCCACTGTGATTGGGTTTCTCCCGCTGACTGGTAGGCCATGGGACAATACAACGGCTGGACCGTCGGTATGACCGTTGCCGACGCCACTGCAGCCGCCTCGGAGGGCGACTGCACGGCACAGAACAACCTCGACTACCTCACCCAAGTCGTCAACGGCTGGATGCAGGGCAAAGACGGTACCACACTCGGGTCATACTTCAACCTCGCCGCTTGCTGAGTCGCCGGACGACGGACCCGATCCGACTCCTCGTCGTCGTCGTCCAAGCAGTGACGAGTATGCCCTGTATAAATCTGTCGCTCTGAACATTCCATCTGTATATATTATACGTGACATGCCGACGACCTCAGCCCTTGGTCTTGAACAGAAAGGATCCTACAATCTCATGTCGCAATCACCCATTTTACCATGAACACTTGGCTGCTGGCTAGCTCGGAATCAGGGGTGTGTGATTGCTCGTCGTATGCTGCCTGGCGCATGCATCGATACATCCTCGCAGTCGCAGTCGCAGTGCAGTCGCGGTTGATGTGTTTCCTGATGTGCCTTGTCTACTGGTCTGTTCTGGACCTGACCTAGGATCTGAGGACTCGCAGTGGTCGGCATGTGTAACGCTGCGGAACATGGGTCATGCCTGATGCAGATGCTATGTACAACACTAGCTCAAAGAAGATATGCTACATGATACCCTTGACGGCCGCGCGGGCCGCCTCAGGAGTAAGGGCCGTCGTCAGTGGTGTGTTGAACAGCTTGTCCTTGAGGACCTGAGACAAGAGCCCGTTCGTCGCTTCGGTGGTAATGCGCACGCTTCCAATCAGCTCTGAACAATCTGAGGAATCGGTACACACCTGTCCTTGGTCGCCTTGTTCAGCGGCGTCTCGCTCTCTTCCACCTCTGGTTTTGGTTTTTCTTTCAGCCCCGCCGGTACTTCGCTCGTTTTGACCGTCAGTCGCGTGGAGCTGTCGTGCATGCTACGGCAACACGATTGTAGCTTGGCGTCGAGGTCTTTCACTTGGCTCGTGGCGTATTCGCGGTTCTACTCGTTGGCAATGAGGCATTTACATTGAAGAGAAGGAGCTCACGCTGACGAGGATACTCTGCGAGAGGGTCGAGACCCAGTACTTGTTCCACAGCAGGTCGAGCAGCTGCTCGTCCAGCTTGGTCTTGTAGATTTCGACTTTTAGGGGATAGTAGGCGCTGGCGTGCACACCAAAATCTTCGATTTTGTCCATCGGGATGGACTGGTATTCGCTCGAACTGGATGCTGGGGGTTTGTAGCCCTTCTGGTCAGTCATACACAATGTTTGGGAGCTAGGGTTTTCACCTCTGGGTACGTGCGGAATGCGCCGATCTCGACTTTGCCCGCTGATACGGTCCTGTTCGGGTCGATCTGCGGTCAGTGGCATGCCACGTACGCCAGGATGGTGAACTCACGACTACAGCGAGGTACGGGTCGTTGTGCTGTTGGTTTGTCATTTGGGTATTGACGTCGATACCTGACAGCCAACATCCGTACCCAGGATGTCTAGGCATCAGCTCTAAATCGTAATGGATTGGGAAGCTGACGAGTGGTACCATCCACGGAGGAGCTCGCCCTTGCCCGCCTCTCCATTTGCAGTCTGGAACTGCACCATGTACTCGAACGCCTGCGCATCAGCTGTATTGGCCTCAGTAGTGAGCTGGCACACCTCGTTGCCTGCATTGACTCTTGTCTCTGTCCCCTGGACTGGCAGTGCAGCGGCGTCCATGATCCAAAACGTGTGATCACGGACTTTGCCGTACATCACCCCCATGATCTCGTAGATACCGCCTGACCGAGCGTGCGTGACCATCTTGATGAGTGCAGTGGCGGATATCTTGACAGTCTGGAAGTAATGCGGACTCGCCATCAGCCACTTGCTTTCTATAATCCGTCGCTAAACGGACTCGGTCTTCCATGGCGCCGCTTCCTCCAATACGCTCTCTTGTTCTCTCGTGTAGGCGAAGAGCGAGTCTGTCGGATCTACAGTCTGGCATGGTGAGCTGATTCCCAACATGTCTTGGGCACAGCTCACCCGAACATCGTTGTTCAGCTCGAACGTCTTGCGAGCTGCGTCCATCTTGATTGCGACGAGACAGATTGAAGGCGGATGTCCAGCTTGCTATGCGGCCTCTGGTGGACTGACGCTCTCACCTCCACATTGAGCGTGTTCCAAATTGCTTCCGCCCTCGTCGCTCATCACGTGGCTCAATTCCCCGAACGGGAAGTTGACGGTCGCCGGGTGGCCAAGAAGATGGGACGATGTTTCGAGAGGGGTCGTTCGATGCAAAAGCAAGAAACGGTCATGAGATCATGTTGACACTGCCTTAGCCAACGACAGCGACACCAGATCGCCCAATCGACCACTTCCTGTCATTCCTGTACACCACTGAACACATCGCCACCGACTAGACCGTTTGTACATTCTTCACACTCACCGATTGCGACTCGGTCGCCTACTGTAGTCGTCATGTCGACTTTCGCCTTTCCCTCGCAGAACGAAGACCAGTTCTTCTTCGACGATGCGACTTCCTCCAACATCTCACCCACGTCTGCGCTCTTCCCGCCCGACCTGACTGCGCCGTATGGTGATCCGAACCTCATCATTCCTCCAAACTTCAACATGAACCACCGGCTGTCCATCTCGTCCGCGTCAGACGCCCTCGGCAGCCAATCATGGGGATCTCGAGGAGCGTCCCTTTCGCCCGCCTCCATGCCACTAAGCATGAGCACCACTTCTGCCTCTGCATCAGGTTCGAGTTCCCATTCGCCTCATTCCTCCGCTTCGCCCAGTTCCAACTTTTCCCTCGGCGGAGCGGCAGACGACTTCTTGCTTGCGAACAGCTTTAGCCAGAACGAACTCGACATGCTGCTCTTCCAATCGGACCTCAGCTCTTTGAAGCAGACTCAGCAGCAACAGAGTCAGGGTCTCTTCCTTCCCGGTAACAAGGCCGCACTGAACGGCGACTTTCTGTTTGGACAGCAGGATCAGGGTGTTTTCGACCAGTCATTCGACTTTGGCACTGCTCAGCTGGATCAAGGCTTCAACATGCCTCTCCAACAATCGCAGACGACCATCCCACCAAGCTGGATGCAGCAGCAGCAGCTGCAACAGATCAAGCAGGCTCAGGGGACGTTCTTCAATCTAGGTCAGCTCAAGCAACCTTCATACTTGGCACCGGAAAACAGTAAGCGCCCCTTAATGTCACAAGTGTAAAGACTGATCGCTCAGACAACGTCAAGTCTGACGTGACCATCGACTTTGATGGAGATCAGCAGCCTGTAACATTGCGCCGCACGCCCAGCAAAGCCCCGTCTCTGCCAAAAGCCCCAGCTGCCCGTCGAACGAACAACGTAAAACCACCTGCGTCCGAGGCCCAGCCGGCAGGTGTAGGCAAGCATAACAAGACCGAACGTCGTTACCGACAGAAAGTCCAAGCTGCGCAGGCCGACTTGCGAGACTCCGTGCCTGCTCTTCGTGTGCTCTACGGCACCTCATCAGAGGAGCAGAAGCAGTCCACCGACTTCCGAGCTCCAGACGGCACCGTAGATGGACTCGGTGAGATCGCGCGGCCGAACGCCAGTGCCAAAGCGACCATCTTCTTGGGTGCCAAGCTGTATATCGAGCTTCTTCAGCAGCGTGTGGCGACTCTTCAGCGTAAAGTGGACGAGCTGGAAACGTTCCGAGGTGCTGTTGCCGGCGAACAGGATTTGGCCGCTTGGCGAGCGCAGTTTGACATTGAGGAGGCGGCTCGCCAGGAGCTGCTCCAGCTCAAGCAAGAAGATGATCAGGACTACGACGACGACGCAGAAGACGATGAAGACGATGAAGAGGAAGTGCCGAAGAAAAAGGCCAAGGCGGTAAAGCGGAAGAGGGACAACGGGGACAGTGGCGTCAGAGTTTTCGCCGCCTTCGCAGTATCATTCTCGCTACTACCATCTGCCGCGACAGTTTTCAGAGGACAGCGCGTCGTATCACCATTGAGTGAAAACCTCACCAACGAAGCCACTTCAAACGGCCAAGTGCTGTCAAGATTGCCCCTGATCACTGCCGAGCACGCCACCCGCCTTCTGAGCCGAGGGCTGCCCCAGGCGGTCGTACCCAACCCGCAAAGCTTGGTCGAGTGGACTTGGCGACTCATCATCGCCGCGGTCGTCTTTGTACTTCTCGGTCCCCTTATCCGCCGATGGTCCAAATCGACCGAAGACGACGACGCTGGTGTTGGCAGCGTTCGCAATATCGCCAGAGAAGCTGCCAAGCTAGTCTTCGGCCGACCCTCCGCCACCGACGAAGCTGAGTCGTCTCGTCTCGAGCGCCTCGCAGCTGCAGTCGCCGGCAATGGTACGTCATTCCCCTTGCGCTTGCTCCATCTGCTGATCATGGCAGCCATTGTCCCGACGAGTTCTGTCAAGGCGCGGTTGGTCATCCGACTGAACCGCACTGCAAGGTCGGCATACAGCCTGGCGCTCTTGGCTCTTCTGCAACCTCGTCTCCCGCTTCTGCGATCGCCCGAGCAGCTATGGCGAGAAGCTCAGGAGTCCGTGGACACAGACACTCCGCCGGCCCTGGCGGCTGTCCTCGCTCTGCCGCTGGAGGAGGCTTTGCGCTTCCTCGAATATGTCCCATCCTCTAATGCGCCCATATCGGCCATCGCCGAGCAGGTTGCACTGGTGCATCTCTCCGACCTATACTCGCGTCTATTCATCCGCATTGTCGAGTCATCGACCGTCAATACGTCCACATCACCTCTGTCACTGGCTAGACTCCTGTCGAATCTCGAGGCGAACAATGTTGGATCCACTCTTCGAGCCTCGTCTTTCGAGAAGGAAATCAGGGGTGTCGTCGAGACAGTGCCCAAGGGCTCAGCTGCGCATGCCCTCGGACTGGTCTTGATCGGTCTTTGGGGTATCTTCACCCGACCCACACCTGGTGCTCAAGCCGCTCTTGCCAGTGCTCTTGCAGGCGAAGAGCTCAAAGGTGCCGGAGAATCTCTCGCTTCAGTCCCCGCGATGCTGGACTTGCTCTTCCCAGGCGCAAGCGACTCCAGACCCGCAGTCGACCGCAACCTCAACGTTGTCCTTCCTGCCAATGCTTCGGCACTTGACAAGTTCGCCTTGGTCTGCATCGAATACATTAAACTTGTTTCCTCGTCCTCGGATTACGACGTCAAGGACAAATCTGTGTCCGAGAGGCAAGAGGCAGCCCGACAGATTCACGAGGCCACCACCCGCTTGCGTCTTACTCTTGCTCAGACAGAGTTTGCTGGTGTAGGCGGTCACTCGAGATACGACGATGAGGACCTGAGCGAGAGCGAGAGCGAGATTAGTGACGCTGGATCTGAAGACGGATCCAACCTTCCCACTTCAGAGGAGAAGATTGAGCGTCAAAGACTGCAGGTGGCCAAAGAGAAGTTGGTCGGTGTGCTCAGTGCCCTTGGTCGCCAGGCGGCAGGGAGGGCCACAGGCAGGGACGGACTTTCCGGCTCAGATGCAGACTTCTGAGAGCTATTGTAGAGCTGTACATCACTTCGTTCTTGTTACCATGCACCTTGTACAATCAGCCCGATGAAGAACACCTCGTACAGGGTGGTGACCAAGAGACGAAATGCTAGCTGGTTCTTCGCCACCGATCAGATGCTTAAATTACCCTCCCCCTTTTCACAGAGGTATGGGCTGATGACGCGGCTGGGTAAGCGTCTCGTCTCGTCCTGTCTCGATTCCAACCTTGATCTCTCACTGTTGCTTTTCTTTCAACAACCCTTTTGCTCTGACAGGTTGCAGAGCATTCCTACACCTACTCGTGATACTCTTTGACTTGACCACATCGCTGCGAACAGAGCATCATGGCCGACGACCCGTCCAAGGTGAGTCCAAGCCCCAGCTTCAGCACCACCTCCACCTCTCCCTACCTCGCCCATCCCAGCGATGCAGAGAGCTGACGAAGCGCAGCCCGTCGTGGATGACTCGACGGCGACTGCCATCTTGCGGCAGAAGAAGTCGTGAGTCCTTCACTTTGACAATCTTGAGTGTCGCTGATGAGACAGGCCGAACAGGTTGATGGTGGATGAGAGCCCATCCGACGACAACTCGGTGGCCATCATGCACCCCAACACGATGGAGCAGTTGAGCTTGTTCCGGTAAGTGCTGGACTTTATGTGATCTGTACAGTACTGACGATCAGTGGTGATACAGTCATTGGTTCGTGGTTCATGTGTGATCAGAACGGTTGCTGACGTGACAGTCCGAGGCAAGAGGAGAAAGGACACGGTCCTCATCTGCTTGTCGCAGGACGATATCGAGGAGGGCAAGATCGCGATGAACAAGGGTTGGTCAGCTGCTTGTAATTGCATGTAAGCTGACACTCGTAGTTGCTCGAGGGAACTGCGCGATCAAGCTCGGCGACTTTGTGCATGTTGCTGCCGCCAACGACATCAAGTACGGCAAAAGGTGAGCTATCGTTTTTCGTCTCGGGCTCAGCTCATCCTCAGAATCCACGTCCTTCCGTTTGCCGACTCGGTTGAGGGACTATCGGGCAACTTATTCGACGTCTTCCTCCGGCCCTACTTCCTCGAGGCGTACCGACCGATCCGCAAGGGTATGTAACTGAAAGGAAGTAGGAATCAACGCTGACGACGCCAGGCGATGTTTTCCAGGTCCGCGGAGGTATGCGGACTGTTGACTTCAAATGTATCGAGGTTGATCCCTCACCTTACTGCGTGAGTTTGTGGCGTTACCATATGAGCAATAACTAATAAGCAGATTGTTGCCTCAGATACTGTCATCCACACCGAGGGCGACCCGATAGACCGCGAGGCCGAGGAGCAGAACCTCAACGAGGTCGGATATGACGATCTCGGTGGTTGCAGGAAGCAGCTTGCCCAGATCCGAGAATTGGTCGAGCTGCCTCTTCGACACCCGCAACTGTTCAAGGCTATTGGTATCAAGCCTCCCAGAGGTCTGCTCATGTTTGGTCCTCCCGGTACCGGTAAAACCCTCATGGCAAGAGCTGTTGCCAACGAGACTGGCGCTTTCTTCTTCCTTATCAATGGTCCGGAAATCATGTCCAAGATGGCGGGAGAGTCGGAAAGCAACTTGCGAAAGGCATTCGAGGAGGCCGAGAAGAACTCCCCAGCCATCATCTTCATCGACGAGATCGACTCGATCGCCCCCAAGCGTGACAAGACCAACGGTGAAGTCGAGCGTCGTGTCGTTTCTCAGCTCCTTACCCTCATGGACGGTCTCAAGTCCCGCTCCAACGTTGTCGTCATGGCCGCCACCAACAGGCCCAACTCGATCGACCCTGCTCTTCGACGATTCGGTCGTTTCGACCGAGAAGTCGACATCGGTATCCCCGACCCTACCGGCCGTCTTGAAATCCTTCGCATTCACACCAAGAACATGAAGCTTGCAGATGATGTAGACCTCGAGCAGATCGCTGCCGACACTCACGGCTACGTCGGTGCCGACTTGGCCTCGCTCTGCTCGGAGGCTGCTATGCAGCAGATTCGTGAGAAGATGGACCTCATTGACCTGGACGAGGACACCATCGATGCCGAGGTGCTCGACTCGCTCGGTGTCACCATGGAGAACTTCCGCTTCGCTCTCGGCGTCAACAACCCGTCTGCTCTTCGTGAGACCGTGGTCGAGATCCCCACCACCACCTGGAACGACATTGGTGGTCTGGACAAGGTCAAGCGGGAACTGCAGGAGACTGTTCAGTACCCTGTTGAGCACCCGGAGAAGTTCCTCAAGTACGGCATGTCGCCTTCGAAGGGTGTACTCTTCTACGGTCCTCCCGGTACCGGTAAAACCATGTTGGCCAAGGCCATCGCGAACGAGTGCCAGGCCAACTTCATCTCGATCAAGGGCCCAGAACTGCTCACCATGTGGTTCGGTGAGTCCGAGGCCAACGTCCGAGATGTCTTCGACAAGGCTCGTGCCGCCGCCCCTTGTGTCATGTTCTTCGATGAGCTCGACTCGATCGCCAAGGCTCGTGGAGGTTCGGGTGGCGATGCAGGCGGTGCCAGCGACCGTGTGCTCAACCAGATCCTTACTGAGATGGACGGTATGAATGCCAAGAAGAGTGAGTATCTGCCTCCTTCCAGGCTGAATGGTTGCTGATCATGCAGATGTCTTCATCATCGGTGCGACGAACAGGCCCGACCAGATCGACCCCGCTCTTCTTCGTCCTGGTCGTCTCGACCAGCTCATCTACATCCCCTTGCCGGACGAGGCTTCCCGTCTCTCCATCCTCCAAGCTACTCTTCGCAAATCGCCTATCGCCCCTGGTGTCGACCTCAACTTCCTCGCCAAGAACACCGCCGGCTTCTCCGGTGCCGATCTTACCGAGATTTGCCAGCGTGCCGCCAAGCTGGCCATCCGGGCGTCGATCGAGGCGGACATCCGCAAGGAGACCGCAAGGAAGGAGCGTGCCGAGGCCGAGGGAGGTGATGTGGATCTCATGGACGAGGAGAACGATGAGGATGAGGTACCAGCCATCACTGTCGAGCACTTTGAAGAAGCCATGCGCTTCGCCCGCCGATCCGTATCTGACGCCGACATTCGCCGGTACGAGATGTTCTCCACCACCCTGCAACAGTCGAGGAGCTTTGGCAACAACTTCAAGTTCCCCGAGGCGGGTGAGACGGAGCAAGGAGGCGCAAGCTTCCAGAACGAGGCGGATGACGACGAGTGAGCTGCCTAATCGGGTTCATCGAGAGTTGCCAGCTGACGTGACAGCCTGTATGCCTAAGAAGTAGCATCGACGTTTGGGGAAAAACACCTTGTAGATGATCAAAGAGTGACTGAATTCATAGCATGTTCATTCATGCAGTTCGTGCTGGTCTATGTGGTCTACGTGTTCTATGTGTCTATCGATGCCATGCCAAGTGAAAAGCGGCGAGTCGCTCTTGGACTGCTTGGCCGTCTCGCTCGGCTGTGCGGAGGGCTCGTTCGAGGGGGCCGCTGTTTGTGTCTGATGAGTTGGGAGACCAGTCGTACTCGTCCCAAATGGCCATTTGTCGGTGTTCGTCAGGCGTTTCAGTGAACGCTGCTGTGAGCAGGGGGCGTAGAAAGAGGCTTGCTTCGGGCCACTGGAAGTCAGCTGCACAGCGATATGATTTGCTCAGCTGACCATCTGATCCAGGGGAATCCCGCAAGTGGGAGAATCAGGACGAAAGTCGTACCACTTCGGACGCATCTCGTCGCTCCTACTCATCAGCTCGAGGTGCTCACACTCTATGAGCTGATGGCATACTCTGTGACAGTGCCTGTCCACGCATCGCAGATGTATACATGGACGTCGATCACCTCGCCTACGTCTTGCAGGTCGCATGGCGGCAGTGGTGGACGGAGGATGATCATTCGTCCTGCGTGTCGCATCCCGTCGGGAGTCGGTGTCAGACCGCATTCTTCCTCTTACTCAGCTATCTCCTTGTGTAGACAGAGGAGACTCACTGTCAGTTCGCGCGATGCACATTGGTCTATAGTTTCGTGCGGGTCGAGTTTGCCCCCAAAGCCGTTCCACCTGTCTGTCGTCAGTGCTCAAATACAGAGGTTGTGTAGATGGCATACAGGCCGACTCCAAATCCTCGTTTCTTCAGCCCAAGAAGGACCTTGATCAAGTCAGCCTCCTCTGCTGGCATACTGGCTGATTGAGTCAAAAGGGCTCACGCGATTCTGAGGCTTGTCAAGCACGAAGATCAGTGAGCAAATGAGGACGGGCGCTTGACTCGTGCTGGGATACGGAATTGGTACGGCGCGCCAACCGACTTCACGAGGGTGCGAGGTGATGGTCGTCCATGAGCCTGGGCTTACGGGCAAGTCTGCTGGCCATGGTGGGCTTTGCTCGCCCATGGCGTCTTAGATAGAAGCGGCGGGATACCATGGCAACTTTTGGGTGGACACGTCGGAGACGCGCTGGACCGGACCCGCCGGCTGGGTGACGGCCCGAGCTTGACACTGACGTAACGACGAAATGTCTGTCTTGCTGGCACCTTTCTCTCTTCCTTTACCTTATCATTGGCCCAAACCAGATTATAGAGCAGAGAAGCGCAGAGAGATGGCCGACTATGGCGCGCTGATCAATTCCATACCGCCCGTCACGCGATTCATGTTGATCGCCACGGCGGCCGTGACGGGGTGAGATCTCCTCTCTTCTGGAGCGAGTCTGCGATGAGGCTGATGGCAGACCATGTTTGCTGGGTATCTTTCAAGCGAAGCAGGTGGCGTACCTCTGGCCGTACGTCTACAAGCGGTACGAAGTGGGTCGCTCTTATTGGCGCAGAAGGGCACAGCTGAATAGTAGATATGGCGACCGTTCACTGCGTTCTTCTATGGTGGTGGGTGATGCCTTCTCTGGTTGAAGATTGAGGTTCGAGGGCAGATCTGACTTGACGCAGGATCTGGCTTTCCCCTACTATTTGATTTCTTCCTCATATACCGCAACTCGTCGTCGCTGGAGACGAACGCCTAGTGAGTCCTTGAGTGTATGGGCAAAGTGGACCGGGAATGCTGAAGGCAGCTTTGGTAATACGGCAGAGTACGCCTGGGCGCATGTCATGCTGGGATGTTTCATCCACGTCCGTCCCACCCCTTACCATCTTGTACTCACCCGCCTGCTGACCCGCTGTACAGATATTCAACCTCTTCCTGGGGATGCCGTTCCTCTTCCGCCCACTGCTCCACGCGCAGAATTACCTATGGTGCCGCGCGAACCCAACGATGAAAGTATCCATCTTCGGCCTCATAACAATCCCCACCAGCCGTACGTCCTCTCACTCCCCTTCACCCCTAAGTCTGCTAGACTCGAGACTCGTGCTTACTCACAGTGTACCCACCCGCCATGATCCTGCTCGACCTCATCACCGGCGGTCTAGGTAAAGCCCTCGGCGGCGTGATGGGCCTCTTGGCCGGTCATCTATGGTGGTTCCTCTCGACCTACCTACCTGTCCACGCGCCCGCTCGGATAAAACGATCAAATCCCCTTCCTGCGCCTGTACGATTCAGAGCGCTCTTCAGCCCGCCATCGCGCTCCTCCGGGGGTGCGTGGCGGACTGGGGCGCAGAATGCTGGGGCGACATTTGGCTCAAGTGGTGCTGGGACAGCTAGGGGCCCTGCACGGCCGGACCCCGTTGAGGCTGTGCGTCATCGTTGGGGCGGTGGCCAGCGTTTAGGTGGAGAGCCACTATGATATCTGATCTGCTACTATGCACCGAGTGTCAGTTACCAAATCGCAACAACCAGAGGCCAGAGGGAGAATTGGTTGTATGGCACGGCTGCATCAAGCGAGCATCGTCTTTGGCGGTCGTCAAGACCAGACCACAGGGATATACGTTCATCTGGGTAACCTACTGACCTTGTTCGGTGCGCGGCACGTCAAAAGTCCTTCAAGATCCTATATACAAGCGGAGGACATGTGGTGGGTATACGTAGAGATCAGTTTACACAATGTAGACAGATCAGAAGAAGCGCATGGCCCGAGATCGGCGCTTGCGCTTAGAACCGTCCGATGTCGCGTCAGCATCGGCAGCGGTCAACGTGACTGCACTGTTGGGTCCGCCGACAGAGGACGAGGTCGTGGTGGCCGTGTCGTCCGACGTGACTGACGAGGTCGGATCGGAGAATTGGGTGTATGATGTCGACTCGGTCTCTTCGGCACTGGACGAGTCGGTGCTTGAGGCTGACTGAGATTCGGTCTCGGAATCAGTCTCGGCTGACGTGGCGGAAGAAGTGGGCGAGACGGTGGGAGAGAAAGAGTCGGTTTGCGAGGCGAATGATTCAGTCGATGAGCTGGACGACGCGACGTTAGTCACGGCAGGTGTGACAGACTCGGTGGCGCTGGACGTGGGAACGACAGAGGCTGTCTGCGAGGCAGAGGTGGGCCAAGCGGTTTCCGTGCCGTTGAAGGGCATGCTGCCGTTGACTTTGTGGCCCGGGAATTGCTTGCCCCAGCCAGAGGTAGAGTTAACACCGCCACCGAAGAAGGAAGAGTTGCCGCCGTGACCAAAGCCTTTGCCCACGGTCACGAGGGTGGAGTTGCTTGGGCCAGTTGTGTCATCATCATCATCCCCGTCATCGCAGTCATCGTCATCGTCGCCTTCACCGTCATCATCGCCGTCCGGCGACGTCACAAGACTCTGCGAGCCGGAAACAGTGGCAGAAGAGGCCGAAGAGGTGTAGGTCATGCTGGCCGATGAGGGCACAGTCGAGGTGGGCTCGTCATCATCATCGTCGCCATCGCCATCTTCGTCATCGCAGTCCTCCTTATTTGTCAGCCGAAGTCACAACACAATCAATAGTGCGCTTACGTAGTCGCCATCATCGCCGTCGTCACCCGAGGTTGACGTGGAAGACGTCTCCACAGCGGCAGCAGTCGATGTTGTGCTGACGGCGGCAGAGGTAATTGTAGCGGCGCTCGAGTCCTCCGACAAGGACGAAGTGGTGATTTGGACTGCGGCTGCGGTAGTGACCTCGGAGACGTCGGTCGTGATGGCTCCCGCGCTCGAGATCGCTGTGGACGAATCGCCAGAGCCTTGAGTCACGGTCACGGTCACGTAAACTGTTGATGCCTGACTGTCAGCTGAGGGCCATGTCCACAGGGCTGTTGCTGACCTGGCCGCACGCCTCCCCCTCTCCACTTGACGTGGATGTAGTCACAGCAGCCGAAGAGGTGGTGGAAGCTGCAGAACTCAGTGAGGAGGTGGAGATCGTCACGGCCGCAGACGTGGAAGTAGCGACAAGCTCATCGCCTCCTCCGGTAGAAGTGGCAATGATTGCGGAGGTGGTGGTCGGCATGAAGCTGGACGTGGAGGACGTATCATCATCACCATCGCCATCATCACAGTCCTCCTCGTCATCCTCATCATCATCCGAGCCGGTGTCTGATCCATCATCGGATTCACCATCATCGTCACACTCCTCATCGTCGTCGCCAGATTCTCCTGTGGACTCTGTGCCATTCGAGGCGAAAGAGGTGCCATTGGTCGAGACGAGAGTCGTCCCATTTGGACCGACCAGTGACGTTCCGTTGGTCGCGACTAGCGAGGTGCTGTTGGAGTAGCCCATCGACCCTGGTTCGCCATCCTCACAGTCGTCTCCGCCGGTCGCGTTGTGAGCAGCGAGCGATGTGGCGTTGAGGGCGGTGCCATTGACGGGGATGATAGGTCCGCCTTGTCGACGAAGGGCGCGGTGGGACGCGGGATAGTATCGCCTCGAAAAACCGTTAGGGGACCGTGCGAGGGCAGCGTCGATGCCGAGGGACGCGACGAGCGCGATGAGGGCGAGTGAGAACTTCATAGTAGTAGTGAGATTGTACAGAGAGCAGCTAGAGTTTCTTGGTGGGAAGTCGGGAGTGAGAGTGCTCCAGGGAGCGAGTTGGGCTGTGGTGGGAGGTTGAAAGAGTGTCTATGTGAACGAGTGGACAAGCCGATCTAGGCTTGATGAGGCGATGATGTTGTTGAGGGAGAGACAGCTGTCAAGCAGCTGGTTTAGCAATGTGAGAGTGAGAGGAGCGAGTCTACGCTGTCGAGAGATGGGAGAGAGGATCAGCTGTACAAGGACAAAGAGGGAATCGAGAAGAGGAGTTGGAAGATGGGATGAGACGGTGTTGAAGGAGGAGCGAGATCAAAGGCTAGGCTGCGAAGTGCGAGGTGGGATTGGGGTCGGACCAAAAGGCAAGGGGGGCGGTACTTGATACAAGGCTAAGGGGAGGATGATGGAGCAATTGTTAGTAAAGGCAGGCAGCGAGAGGGGATGAAACATGACATGGACCGTCTCCTTGCCCCTTGCCCTGTACCCCTTTGTCACATCATACACCCCTGCTCCGAGTGTAACGATTGGGTCAGTGGAATCAAGAAGATGAGTTTGGGGCGCGGAGCTGTCGAGGTTTGAGGTGGTAGCCATGCCTTGGGAGCCAGTGAAACGAGTACAGAGTGCGTCGAGAGGAGGTGAATGAATCGCCTCGGAGCTGGGTTCGGAGCGAGGTCAGAAGCTACGACCACGTGGCCGACATTGAAGCTCACGGGCCTCCTCGGCCGACCGACTGACGCGACCTCTCATCTTTCTGACGTTGGCTCATTCTTCACCGGTCAAACCACATGGCAAGCCTGCGACAGCCATGGGCGTCAAGCTCACGGGTGGGACTGTACGGTACATACCCTTCGACTCACCCCGTTGGTCGACCGCTGCCTCCTCGTACCGCCCTTAAAATCAGTCCTCCTCGGTGGACAGTCCGAGCGGCGACTACTCAGGCGCAAACCTCAGCTGCTGTCGAGGTCGACCAGGAACAGACGCCGGTAGCAAGGGCCGCCGAGCACGCTGCGAAGATGACTCCGGAGCCAGCGACATCTTCGCCGCCCGGCCCCAACAGCAGCGCCGTCGACCGTAAAGGCAAGGCGAAGGAGACGCTCGAATCCCAATTGCTGGAGTTGACGGCCGTCGCTCGACAACAATGGTCTTCCCTGCTGGCGCTGTTCAATACGAAACGCTCGACCCTCGGTGCTGATGCGGAGAAGCAGCTTGCCCAGCTTGGCATGCGCATCAATGAGGTGACGGGATACGACGAAGTCGAGCGCCTTAAGACCGCCGTCTTCCAGAAAGGCAAGTCACTCCGGGAGTATCTATTCAACGTAAAGCTGATGGATAGAGCAACATCTCGAGTCTCTACGTGCCGCTGCTCGCGAAGCCAAAGAAGCCTACGACGCCGCCGTCGCCTCCCAGTCGTCCACTCAGCGAGACGTCAACGCCCTGCTCGAGCGTAAACACACATGGACCGAATCGGACGTTGTGAAATTCACCACGCTCGTGCGGGCCGAGCACTCGTCCTCGCAGGCGCTCATCGGCGCCTCGGCCAGACTAAAAGAGGCTGAGATTGCGGTCGACAAGGCGTTCACGGACCTCATGCAGGCCATCTTGGGGCGATATCACGAGGAGCAGATGTGGAGCGACAAGATTCGCGGTGTCAGCACTTGGGCGAATATTGCTGGTTTGTTGGTCAACCTTGTGGTGTTTGTTGGGGCGATAGCGGTTGTTGAGCCGTGGAAGCGACGGAGATTGGTGGAGCGGCTAGAGGAGCGCAGCGAGGGGGTCATGCGGAAGGTCGAAGATGGTCTTAAGGGACTGGAGGGCAAGTTGGAGACTCTGTTGCCTGGCCATCATGGGGCTGCTGGACTGGCCACCGGTGTAGGCGCGGTGTATGCCTCGTCTCCCGACCCTGCGCTCGGTGCAGAGCAGGCGCCAACCTCGGCAGTCAGCGGTGAGAGTGGGGAACAAGAGACAAAGGTCGCTGTTGAGCCGGTCTGGACTGGACCTCAGTCAAGCTACATCACTCCTGTCGTCCCGTGGCTGCCACCACAACTCAACGTCCTCGCCACGCCATCTCATGATCGCGACGTGATAGTGGCGGGCATTGGAGGTGTCGCAGGTGGAGCGGTTCTGCTAGCAATGCTGTCGTGGGCATTCCGGTAGCTCCATAGAATCTACATTACACTGCATGGCATGGTATGTCAACAAGAAGCGAGCACAACGATTCTGTGAATCCTGATAGGGGATATTGTTCGGAAGTCTCGATTGAGAGAGCTGTCATCATCCGCACGTCGCTCGGCACCCGTCGACAGCTGATGGTCAGCTAGACTTCTCGTCGACTCAGGTGACTCACTGCCTCCTCCTTGGAGATCACCCATAGACATGAAGCCGCCGCCACCACCACCACCGCCTCTACCGCCTCCTCCGCTCCCACCGCCACCACCACCACCTCCCCCGCCGCCGCCTCTCGGCCATCCTCCGCTACCTCCCGAACTTGGACCGGAGCCCCCTCCACGACCAGCACTTCCACCGCCCCTAGTCACAGACGTGCGGCTCGGGTCGGCAAAAGCAGATGGATCCAGCATAGGCTACACATCAGCTCTTCTTCTCTCACACAGACTATGGGCGTAAGAATAATGGAGAAAGGATACCCACCGTGAAGAGTGTCTCGAAGAATAGGTAGCCCATAGTGACATAATCCGACGCCCAGCGCTGGACGCGTGTCGTTAGGGGTACTTCGCCGATCGTGCCGGATGCAGAGACGTATGTGGGTTTCGTGGACATGTTGCCTGTGATAGACAGATAGAGAATGGAGAGTAAGGAGTAGGCCTGGGAGGGGCGGTGGCAAGGGCTCAGCCGGCTCAGACGACCGGTCGGGGATGTCCGCCGCCCGAGCCTGAGGCTGGGATTGACGAACGAAGTTGGACTATGATCAACACTCTGTATATCTTCTTGGCATTTCGTCTTCACTTCATCGACCTCGCGACAAGAGCACCTCTAAGTACACACGAGGCGCTCTGCACGGCTTGCAACGAGCATATCATCTGTCAGCTCGAGCTCGACATCCGAAACCCATTGCACCGCCGCCACAGCTCAGCCACGCCGCCTCGACTCCTCTTCTGATCTCGAACGATATTTCAGTTATTTCTCAGCTTGCCACCGGCCACTCTCGAGTACAAAGTCACTCGCTTCACTTTCCTAGTCGCTGGAGTCCGCCTCCCACAAGAGTGCTCGCTCGCAGCCGTACAACCCCCAGGGGATGGCCCCCAAACCGCTCTCCCGTAAACTCGTCGTCCTCGGGGACGGCGCATGCGGGAAGACATCACTCCTTACCGTCTTCACCAAAGGCTATTTCCCCACGACATACGAGCCCACAGTCTTTGAGAACTATGTGGGCGCTGGCAGCAGCAGGACGATCAGCGCTGATAAAAGGTCGAGTTGATGCAGGTGGACGACCAGATGGTCGAGTTTAGTTTGTGGGACACGGCTGGTGGGTCTTTGTTTCGTCTGCAGGATTCGGAGAGGTGCAGCAACTGACAATCAGGCCAAGAGGATTTTGACCGCCTACGGTCTTTATCGTATGCAGATACGCATGTCATCATGATCTGCTTTTCCGTTGATATGCCTACTTCCCTGGAGAATGTCGAGCACAAGGCGAGTTACACCACCCCAAGGCCTCCTTGTGCATTTACTGACGGTCAGTGGATCGCAGAAGTCAACGAGTTCTGCCCAGGGGTGAAGATAGTCCTCGTCGGTTAGTTCTGCACTCGTGCTTTCTAGTGCCTTGCTGACTCCAGCACTCAAATGCGATCTCAGAGACGATGCTGGGGTCAAAGAAAAGCTTCAGCGGCGGCACATGCACCCCGTGTCGTACGAAGAGGGACTGGCGACTGCCCGAGCAATACGAGCAACTCGGTATCTAGGTGAGGCATCGTCTTCGTGGTGTCTCAAAGCTTTCACTGACTCGCAGAATGCTCGGCATTGCATAATAGAGGCGTCCAGGAAGCGGTCTACGAGGCTGCGCGCGTGGCCATAGGTTCTAGAGCCAAAGGCACGGGGGCACAGGCAGGTGGTCGGCGGCAGTCATTACGAGACAAGTGCACCATCTTGTGATACCCTCTTTCGACTCTCCCGCGCCATATAATAACCATCACCATGCATATTGTTGTACATTTGCCAACTGGCATGCATTGCTCCACCACCTCGATGATGCTAGGGAGGCTTGCATTGGACGCCATTCTGTCATGCGCCGTCGATCGTTCCCAACCCATGGGATGGATGCAAGACGAAAGAAAAAGAAAAAGGGCGCGGGGCCTGATGTCCGACGCGCTTGCTTTTTTCCCTTTAGCCCCCTGAAACGCTCGGACCAAAAGAGTCGAGACCTTGGTCACACAACGCTACACAGAGAGTATATATACCCCTTTTCAAAGGCCCTCTTATCCATCTTCATCGCCCTCCTCTCACACCAACCCCCTCACGCTCTCTACCCCACCGACGCTCGTTACTTCTCTCACGCATCCTTGCAACACCCACCTCCTCGAGTCGCGACTGACCCTACCGAACGCGAACTGTCGTCACCCACCAACAACGCTCTGAAACACCACTTTCAGCCTGCCGACCTTTGTTCATAACGACGCACTGGACCGGATCCAGGTAACACCCAACACCCTCTGCGGCGGTCGGATCCTTCTTTTCATCCCACATCACCTTGACTTGGACGCTTGATCGCACAGCTCAACGTTCCTTTGATATCCCATACCCTCCTGCCTTCGCGTGAAGTGGATCTGCCTCGCTGGCATACGGTCACTGCATCTCTTGCCTGCTCGGGCGGTCGGGCACAGACTTGTGCATTACTCCATATAGGTGGAAGGCGACGAGCGGCTAGAAGTCGTCTCCCCTCGACCCTCTTGCCACTGAGAGGGTCGCACCCTCATCATGTGCTGCGAGGCCGACTGGAAGCGCGAAGCAGTCCCAGATCACAAAGTACGCCTCAATACCGTCTCCCTCGATGTAGCACTGACCTCAGTTCGACTTTATCAACATCCGCGAGTTTCACCGCTCGGACCTCTGGACACGCATAAAGTACATCCTGCGGTACATCTTCCTCCTCAAGTCGATCGCGGTATACGGCCTGGACGTCTTCACTGCCGTCACCCTCATCACTACCGATCATGTGAGCTGCAGATGATGCGCCATAAGCAGGACAAAGGGGTGCTGATTGCCAGTGGACCAACTCGATCCAAGGGAGCTGTGGCGATGATTGTGCTGTCCCCGTCAAGTTCCAGATTGCAAAATGGGTTTTTGTTGGGTGTATCATTTTCTCCTTCGTCCTGGTGCGTTTCTCCATCTTGAGCCCTCGCAATGTGGTTGACGACCAGCTTGCCTACGAGACGTGGAAGGCGAAGAAGGTGATCGAGTCAAGGGACATCTCTTATGCTTTCACCAACCTCCTGGCCAACGACTATTACTCGTTCAGTAAGCCAACCCTTCAGCCAGCTCAAGTTCCCCCTGACGCTCGCAGAAAACTATGACAACTTTTGCCTGTTCTGCTACATTGACGCATCCGCCAAGCGAAAGGACGACTTTGCTTTCTTCATCTTCTTCACCTTCAAGGGTAAGGCCAATCATCTGCCAGGTCGACGTCACGCTCACATCCAGGATGGAAGCGTCTTCTGCTTGCCGACGGGCCTCGACAGTCCATCAATGCCCTCTTGCTTTACTCCTTTGGAGCGAATCACGGATGGACGACCGATATCCCGTCATACTGGGATGGCAGCGCCGTCACGGCCATGCTGTTGTTTGCCATGATAGCCACAGTGCTCATCTTTGCCGGATCACTCATCATGCTCATCGCTGCTGCGGTTCTGTACATCCCGTTGCTTTGCTACATCCAGGGCAACCTCAAGGTATGCCGGATGACCGAGCAAGTGCAGCACTAGCTAACTGACAGGAATACGTCTGCCACAAGGTCGACAAGCGTATCGCTGAGCTCATCAAGAAGAAGCAGCGCCAGAGAATCGCTCGCAATGCGGCGCTGGAGAAGAAGATGGCTGCTGGAGGGCTGAAGAATTCGAAAGGAGAGATGGTGTCGGCTGCTGTGCCGCAGCCTACCCTGCCCAACGTATCGCTCGATGAGGACGATGATCTTCTGCGAGCCAAGCGTAAGGCGGATAAGGCTGGCTTGGTCCTGCCCCAGGAGAACGAGTATGACTCGGGCTTGTACCCCGGTGCTCGTACGTTGCCACCACAGATTAGAGTGGGGTATAGCTGACGTGCAGCGCCGATCAACTATGACTATGACCAGACGTACGGCTATCCCCCGGTTCTCGACTACAACGCTCCTCCGAACGGCGGTGGCAATGGCTTCTACCAGAACTCGGAAGGATACGAGTCCACGACCCGCCTCACTGCCGCCGCAGCACCCCTCGGCATCTCTTACCCGCCAGCAGCTGCCACTCCCCCAACCAATGGAGCGCCACAACGGCGGTCACCCGAGATGGGGCAGATGCCCAGCTCCTACGCCTCTTCTCAGCTTCCCAACCCCTACGCCCGACCGATATCTCCTTACCGTCCCCAAGCACAACCGACACCCCAGTCGTACGGCCAGGCGCCGAACGATTACAGGAGTCCGCCGTACCAATACACCCGAAGGCAGAGTGCCAATTCTGGTCATTCGGGCTATAGTGCCCGTAGCGGGGGTTTGGCATATGACGACGAGTACTCGCAGGTCGGGTACTACCCGTCGCACTCGGCGCAGGGACATGGAGGGTACAACAGCAATACTGGCGCTGGCGCCGGTGCTGGACGTTGGTAGATCTGTTCTGTTTGTATCTGGTACGGTGGGGTATCGAGACCGTTGTAGCATCATAATTCTGAACATCAAGTCGATCAAGAGCAGTGAGTCGGGCGTGTGGCGGAAGGCAAAGCCGCGCATGCATGCATGTCATGTTTGTCGTCATGTCGATATGAGAATGCCCAAGATAGTGAACCAGATAATGTATGCTCTATGCGGGTGAGAAGAGGGGAGCTGGGAAGGCTCATAAGGTAGGTGGAGTCTCGAGGATCTGGCGGATGAGATTGGCGATGAACCCCGCGTCTACGTCGAGCTCGCTCTGCGTGTCAGTGGAAGTTGACATTGCAGGGAGGGGTCGACTGACGGCCTTGCCCGCGACTCTGCCTAGCTTCTGCCATTCCTCTTCTGCTACAACGCGGTCTTTATGCACGAGATAGTACTTGTGATTCAGATTGGTCGCAAGGAGCTGGTGGTCGCCTGTCCGTCAGCGCCAACATGGGTAAAGTCAAGACGAGTCGAGCTGACGGATGAAACACCCCTCCTCAAACACCTCAATGACGGCGCTCCGCCCAGTCGCCTTCATCCACAGTTGTTGTCGAAGCTCATCGGCATGCAGGCTCAACACCACTTCTGCGCGACCCATCAGGTCTACTTGTTGGGCTTTGGTCATCCCTCCCAGCTTGGTCACATGGACCTCTGCCACGTCCGTCAGACCCTTCAGAGCCTCGATGAGCGCTTCGTGCGACGCGTCGGAGAGTTTGGGCGAGTCGCGTTGTCGGTCGATGTACACTACGACGGGCAGCCCGCGCGTGCCGTGTTTCGAGGAATGGTCGACTCCTGATGAACGCAGCATGTTGCGTCGGATGGGCTCCCAGTAGTCTAGTGGAGCTTCGACCAGAGGGACATTGGCGTTCATCTGCGTCGTCAGTCAAACCACCCACCCACGTATCTTGGAGTCTGGATGAGAAGTACCTTGCCCCACCGCGCCGTCTCGCCGCCAACAGAGTGTGCGGACCCTACAGTCAGTTCGTAGATTATTGACATTGAGAAATGGCCCACAGCGGTCGACAATCACCGCGCGTTCAAGCAGGACCGGCAGTCCGCCCACCGTCCGATCCTCGAAGGCATGGATGTCTTCCACTCCAACATCCGGCGCGGCATGCGTCAAGAACCACACATCTGCTTGTGAGCTGGATGTTGCGCTGAGCGAAGTCACGTACTCTCGCCCCGAGCATCTCGCCATGTCGGCTGAGGAGCGACTCCGCAACGTGGGAACCATACTCGAGCGGGCAAGATGTTCTGCAGCGAAGAAGGGAAGACCGAGCCTAGGATACGGGCGGCGCCGACGAAGCATTCTAGCACAAAGTGTCTGCGAGTCAGCTACATACCTCCGGCTGTTCGTAACTGACTCGAAGTATACTGGACATCAGCATATGTTCAGACGCAAGCCAGACAGACTCACCGAGATAGCCTTCTGAGAAGCTGGTTCAGCTGCTGCTCTCTTGCGAAGATAGGCGACTTACCTGTTCCCGGTGGATCATTGAAGATGTACTTTGCGTGAGTCATGGATGAGAAGCCTGCAGAAGACTAACCGTGGTACCCCTCAGGACCAGAGCCCGCTTGCCCAGCTCCTCCCTTGCCTCGAGCTCGTCCACCACCCTCCACCGATCTTCACCAGCGGCAGCATGACCGCCCTTCTCCAGCTTCTCACCCGACATGATAGACCCCGGAGGCGGGATATCATCCTCAACGGGGTCCGTCACAGCCAGCAATGTAGCGCTGGAGAGGTACAGATTCTCAAAGACCGTGTAACCCGGTATACCTGCTCCTCAGCCTTCCCGCCCCACCCTTGGATTCTGGGTGCACCTCCGGCATACGACGTGAGCGGCAGCTCCACGTCCAGATCAAGCCACGCCTCTTGCTGTGCGACCTGTCCTCCTCCCCAGCCACTACTTGAGAACCAAGAGCCCCGTTCTCCGCTCGACAATTGGTCCTCTTGAGAGCTGAGCGACGAGTATAGTTGGCGCGCATATTCGGCAGTCGCTTTGCCGCTGCTGGACCCCGAATGATGGGAAGACAAGTAGATGACGGAGGGGATGAGGACGCATGAGAGGGCCGCAGCGCGTACTACGAACCCTCGGGACATGTCTGCTACACCTGGACGATCCGTAGCCTCCAGAGTGATGGTAATGATGGACAAGCTCTAAACGCGTTTCATTCATGTCGTCTGAATCTCTCACCCGGTAAGGCACGACACCCGACGCCGGCGCCGAGGGCATTGTACTGGAGAGCACTGCACTCGTTGAGACACAGGGCTCGGTCAAGCAGTCTTGGATGGAGATGTACATGAAGAGACTGCATGACCGATCATACACGGCGGGACAGAAATAGCTACATCAAATAAGTGGAAGTAACAAAACTCGTAGTGCCGATGAGCGCTACTTGAGCCTTTCTATGAGGTTCAAGAAGCAGCCGTGGCGAGCCTGTTCAGATGTCCACATGCTCAGCAGAGCTCGAGTCAAGCGGTAAATGACTGCGTTTAAAGGCAAGCCGACGATGAGCCAGACGGCGGCCATGGACTCGCGATTGCGTGCCAAGCTATAGAGATCATCGATTGATCACCGCTTGTTTCCAGCCGCGACTACCGAGTTGCGTGTCCTACGTGGGGTCAGCTTCACATCCTCAACCCGTAAGGCACGCTGACAGGTTGTCGATGTACTCTCCCAACATTTGGTTCTCCTTGTCAAGCTTGTCGGTCTCGCCTTGGACCTCGGTCACGCGCACCAGCAGCCCGCGCAGGCCGTCGCGCAGCGATATGATATCTTTGATGATGCGCTCTTTTGCCAAGGCAGTTTCGACAGATGGCTCGTCCGCACTGGCAGCAGTAGCGGCAGCAGCAGGTGGTGCGCCCCAGGCGTTTTGATCTTCGAAGCCAGAGAGGGACATTGCTATCGGATGAGTCTGTCAAGTCTCAGCTACACCGGATGCTGCTTCGTTAACTGAGCTGACCTGAGCAAGAAGCAACCAGCAAGGCGGTCCAGATGTAGTGGTTCAGAGTCTGATGATGTCGAACGGAGTCATCGAGGAGGGCTTCATGTCGCTGACGACCGAAGTAGCGGGATCAAAATTCGGAGCACGCGTCTCCGAAGACCAAAGGTGGGAGATGGGCACGCGTTAAGTTGAACGCACAGATCCTATTCTTTCGCTGTCTCTTCCGTCTCTCTGTCACTGACATCGGTCGACTGCTAGGCTGGGAACATCGGGCAACGACCACACAACGACAGGCTATCTTCTACCAAGAGTGGACCCAGGCTGGCGATCAACGACTCTTCACGACCTCACGACCTATGTTTCTACCCGACCGTTGATTCTGTCTCACCTCGAGTGATCGCCTGGGATCTCTGTTCATACGCATGCTCGTAAGCCAGTCTTGCATTTCACATCCCTCACGCTGGACTGATAGAGATCAGACATATAGAACATGGACACGCTGTTCAGAAGCAAGCACAAGACCCGCAATTCCACCTCGACTACCGCATCGTCTGTCGATCCCATCTCGCCCACAACCCAATTCGCATCGGTCCCCTACAATGCCCTTCAGGCCGGCCCGCCGCCGGTGGCGGGACCCTCTCGTTTGCCGAACGGGCGGTCGCGACTGTCAGAGTCGGACACGGCACGGAACATTGGACCACCCAACACCAATCCTGGTTTGACCGAAGCGGGAACGCCTATGAACCTCTCACATCGGAGATCAGACGCCTCGGCACCTCCTATCCCAGCAAAGGATAGTGGCCGTTTATCGAGAGCATCCAATGCTAGTGGAGAGATGCCCGTCAGTCCTGGAGCTATGATGTCCAACGGATTGAGGTATGAGCCCCCGTCCATCACCCTCGGCATGGCACGCAGTCCTGGCATGACCTCTGATTTTGGAGGCGTGTCTGCGAAGCATCCTTATGCAGCAGGATATGGCGATCCTGAGACGGCATCAATCCGATCCGTGTCCACAGTGAGCTCGATCCAGCAGCCCAATCGAGATTTTGGACGGTACCCCAGCTTCTCAGAAAATACACGTCCAACCATGTCGCGGTCCAGCATCTCTAGCACTCGACATTCCAATCCTGGAACCCGGCCCTTCGCACCGTCCCTATCGACCGCGGGATCCTTGGCAGGAAGCAGGCTGTCCGAAGAGTTTGACTTTCCTCGTCCTCCTGATGAGGAGGTGGAAGCCCGATTTGCCCAATTATTGCAGAGCAGGGAAGCCGACAACACACTGAGCACACCATCCATGTCGTCTCGTTCATCGTTATCGTCGATCCAGGTCCAGAAGACCGCGGCTGCGTTGCCGATAGAAACGAAGTGGGCGATGCTAGAGTCGGACGCGCGCACACGATGGGATGCGGAGAAAGAGGCCAGGCGGGTCAAGCAGGAGGCGGCAAGGTCAGGTAGGAAGAAACCTGGATCAGCCATCTCGAAAGACAGCCCGGAATGGTTCCTTGAGAAGATGCTCAACGGCACCATCACCCCACAGCACATCAGCACCCTCGCTATCAATCTTCGCAGCAATCGTCTCGAGTATGTCAAGGACTTTCTCAAGCTCCAAGGGCAGAACGCGCTCGCCAAGCTGCTGAACGACCATAACAAGAAGCGAAATAGGGACGGCG
Organism: Tremella yokohamensis; assembly: GCA_024343385.1. Classification (NCBI taxonomy): domain Eukaryota; kingdom Fungi; phylum Basidiomycota; class Tremellomycetes; order Tremellales; family Tremellaceae; genus Tremella; species Tremella yokohamensis. Next base: position 260,514 of record BRDC01000034.1, on the reverse strand, counting down.
CAGATGTCGAGATGGAGTTGGAGCTCTTGAAGTGCTTAAAGCGTTCTCTCGGGACAAAGGTGAGCAGTCACAGATGAACATGTGGCTCGACGACTGACTGTCAGATTGGCGCGATGGACGCTCTGCAGAAGCCGGCCATCGTCAACACGGTCGTCAAGTCCCTCATTTCCCCTCTCATACCGTGTCGTCAGATCGCCGCCGAGATTCTCTCATTTTTCTGTCATTTCGATATCCACACCACCCCTCGACTTGGCTTGTCCATGATTCTGACCGCGTTTGACCGCTTTGAGCAGGAGATCAACGAAACGATCGTCGATATCGCTGGCAAAGTGGGGAAATTCGAGTTGTGGCTCAAGCAATTCGAGCAGATGATGGACAGCAGAGGGCGGATGGGCAGCATGGTCGGAGCCAGCAAAGAGCTCAGAGGCGCCGATGTCGCATCCATCATGGAATGTTGCGTATGTTTACCATGTCCCTATAGCGATGCTCCACACTGAGATACAGAACACCATGCTCGTCCTCATCCAAGGACTTGCGTCCAGTGTTGATCTTCGTGGCCGCTGCGCCGTACGATCTCAGTTGGAAACGGCAGGCCTTGTCAAGGTTTTCCACAAAATCGAGGCGATCAATGATGAGGCGACGACCCGAAAAATCCGTCAATACGAAGACGATGCCGAGGCAGACCGACGCATGCTTGCTGAAGATCAAGATCGTATCTTGCTTCAATCAATGCGCAGCCCTGAGGAGGTCATTCGCGCATTATTGCAAATGACTCGTGGTACAAAGTCCAGCGCATATCTTCTGGACGCCTTGCGCCATCTCGTGCTCATCAAGGAGGAAGGTGACATGCGGGACCGCTATTTCCAGCTCCTCGATAAGCTTGTTTCGAGCATCGTCACCAGCGATACCCCCGATTTATCGCAAGACTTTACCAGAGCATTTGGCACGTCCGTCGGGCGCGTTATTGGAAAGTTTGTTGAGCAGGACCGGATGGACTTGGCATTCGAAGAAGTCAAGCAGCTGAAACTGGATCTTGCCAATGTCAAGCGAGAGAAGGAACAGCTGCAAGAGGAGGTCGAGCAGGGCAACGACGGACTCATTGGACAGCTGAAAGCTCACGTTGCGGACCTCGAAGAGAGGTTGCGCAAATCCCGTGCGACTACCGAATCTCTCGAAGATCGGCTCGAGGGCGAGAGGACCGAGCACGCGGCGAAGATCGCCGACTGCGAACTTATCATCCAAGAACTGTTCAACATGCTTCGGGAAAGCATGTACTTGGATCAAGTCCAATCGGGAACTAATGGACCAATCGACCGCGAGAAGCTTCTCTTGCAGCTACGCGAGCAATGGGCACGCAAGAAGACGATCCGAAAGCTGGAAGGTACGGATAAACGGAAATCAAAGCGGCCCAAATCGATGTCTGGGACGGCCGAGGGTGGCAGTGGCGCTGCCACGCCCATCTCAGAAGGCGACGAAGAGGATGCCGAAGTGATGGAAGCGGAGAAGGTCAGCCTGGGCGGTGAAGCTCAAGGCTACGTCAAGCCCAGGGAGAGGAAAGCGACGTCTGGCTCGCAGTTCCTGGACGCACCCGATGAGCGTGTTCGCGAGCATATCGAAAATGCCTTGTCGCAAGGGGCCGACCATATTTCTCCAGTCCGCCAGAACGGCATGGGACCGCGGGGTCGTGTGGTCACGCCTTCCTCCTCCCGCACGCCGACAAGGCGGGGGCTTGCCGGCGCTCCTCCTATCGGTGAGAAGTCCTCGTATCGCGCTCTTGGCAAGCCGTCCCTGCCATCAAGACTTCTGCCTGAAGTGCACTGGCGATATCTCTCACGAAGCACTTCCGCCTTTTCGGTGGTCCAGGCCGATCAGGGTGAGGATGACATGTCCGAGTACCGCCAAAGTCGTCTGACTGAACGTACCGATCTTACCTCAATCGCGTCTGTCGAGCTTCGTACACCTATTAGCAAGCGGGATAGCTTTGCGGCCCAAGTTCTGAGTAGGGCCAAATCGATGCGGCACATGAGCGAAGGGGTCGACGACATTCTGCCACATGAGTCGCCAACACTTCCGACTCTCGAAGAAGACAGCAAAGAAGCTCTTGTGTCGGAACCGGCGTCCCCTGCCATGGCACCACCACCCCCACCGCCTCCACCTCCGCCGCCGCCTCCACCACCTCCTCCCATGCCGCCGTTTGGCATGGGTGCCCCTCCACCACCTCCCCCTCCCCCTATGCCTCCCGGTATGCCAGCCAATCCTTTTGCCGGTGGCATGGCAGGCGTGCTCGCCGGCATCAAAGGCGGCATCAAGCTCAAGTCAGCGTCCGGTCCGGGTACTCCAGAGGAGTCTCCATCCGCGCCGCGCTCGCCACCTATGCCGTCTGCGCCAGGTTCACGGGCGCCACTTGCGCCCTTGTCTACGCTCCTGCATGGTAGCAGCGATTCGAGAAAAAACGTCGCTATGATGGCGAGCAAGAAAATGAAGCAGCTGCAGTGGGAGAAGGTGTCCAAGACCCAATTGGAGAAAACGATTTGGTCTAGACCCGAGGTTGCCGAGGATGAGCTGCTGAATCGTATGAAGGCTGTCAATCTCTGGTCGGAGATGGAGGACGAGTTCAAGGCAAAAGAAGTGATCGCCAGTGCCGTCAGTGAGTGACAGTCTCTTGGAGTGGCGGACGAGTGCTGATCACCTTCAGAGAAAAAGAAGGAGACCGAACTCAAGAGTGTCCTCAGTGCCGATCACCGCAAGCGTATCGGTGAGCGCCACATTGCGCCGCCCAATTATCTGGCTGACTGCTCAGAGATTCTCATGTCTCAGCCCACTCCGAAGAGCTTCAAAGATCCCGAAAAGCTCTCCGAGGCCATTGCCAACTTCAGCACCGACCTCTGCACCGAAAACTTCCTATCAGAGCTGCAGCGCTTACTGCCCAATGATGACGACCGTGGCAAGCTCTTGACACACAGTACGGACAGCGAGGAGGATCTGGAGCAGCTCCACCCAGCCGACAGGTTGATGGTCGGCTTGATCCAATTGCCACACCTGAACGATAGGGTGAAGGGAATGCTATTCCAGATCCGCTTCGCTGGCAATGTCGAGCTGCTGCAGAAGGCAAGTCAACCTTTCCTCAGGATGGAATCTAGCTAATGGTGCAGAGTTTGGACACCTTGACCGCAGCATGTCGAGATTTGTTGGACGCCAAGTTATTCCGGGAACTGCTCAATGTCATCTTAGTCATGGGCAATTTCTTGAACGGTACCAATTACGCTGGCGGGGCCTACGGGTTCAAGATTGCCTCGATCAACCGACTTGCAGACACGAAATCATCGAATGGTCAGAACCTGCTTCATTTCCTCGAACATGTTGTTTCACAGCATTTCCCCCACCTCGAGGGTTTCCTCGATGAGCTGGTCAAACCGTCCCAAGCGAATCGCGTCAACTTCACCGACATGCAGGCAACATCCAAATCGATGTTGGACGAGATCCGGCATATTCGTCGCTCGCTTATGGACAACTTCCAGGGTGGGGACGATGGCTACACTCGCAAGATGTTCCGCTTTGCCGCTGCGGCTGAAGAAGAAATGCAAGACTTGCGGGATGGCATCGTGCAAGCTGAAGGAGCACTCCGAGAAGTGCAGACCTTCTACTGCGAAGGCGAGGAGATGAGCCGCCCAATCCAATCTCAAGACTTCTTCGGTATCTTCCGGACGTTCACCTCTTCGTACACTGTACGTCTGCTCGTCCGCGAGTGAAAGCTGTGCTGACGAGTAGGCCTGTCGCGATCAGAACCGTGCCAGGCGCGAGGAAGCCTTGGCCAGGGAACGACGAGCGCAGGCCCGCGCGGCTCTCACGCCTCAGACGACCGGGGCGTCCGATGTCAATCTCATCGACGTTCGTCTCAATCGCCTCAAGCTCGAGGGCACTCCGAGGGTCAAGCGGGACAGGCGTCAGCACGCCCCGCCCATGTCACCTGTTCCTGCCACTGCCGATTTCAGTCTGTCGGACTTCATGATCCCTCAGAGCGGAGATGGCGATTTCGACTACGGCACCTTTGCCCAGAGGCTGATGTCCGATCTGCAATTAGCGGGCGGATCGCCAGGCGAAGGGGAACGCGCTGAGAACGATGACTCGCCCCGGTTAGGAAATGAGGATGATCGGACGCCCCAAGCACCACACAACGAGCTTCTGTCCGATGGAGCATACATCGACCTTGATGAGGACGGTGAGGACCTGGGTGCGAGAGAAGTATTGGGCGAAGAAGAGTCTGATGAGGGGGATGCAAACGAAACTTGGCTTGGACGCTCGCCAGAATCCCCGAGTCCTTATCCTGGATCGGGAGCACTGCAGCTTGGCGAAGAACCAGAGTCACCGACGCCATTGATCCGCGTAGAAACGATCCGAGACAAGTAGCATGGTGATGATGCGCGTCTCGCAATCACTGTATTTTTGCATTTACTTGTCATACACAGCACAACACACATTTGTAGATTATAATCTATGCATCATCACCCTCATCGATTCTCCACGCATCATTCCGGGTTGGAAGATGGTGTGTCGATTGGGAGAACAGCAATGAGAGCGCCGTTCTTGACTCCTTCCTTGAGCCGCATCCAGCGGCCCAGCCGGGGCTCTTGGGAGATAGCAGCGGCCAACACGATCTGCGTTGCCTTGGTCTTCCCTCGCTTGACTTCAGCCTCTGTCCCTTGGACTTCGGGCAGTCCGACAGCAGCAGGGTTCAGAGATCCCTGTGGTAGTGCGAGTAGCTCTATATCGTTGACAAAGCCTGGAACGGGGATTGAGCGAACGGGAGCGAACGACTTGAGCCCCTGGTCCAGTGCCCAAAGACGGATGTGCCCGTCCCAAGACCCTATCTTATCAGCTCTTGCCCTCGCAAACGATGCGGCAGACTGACCCGAAGCAAAAAGGTTTGTGCCCCTCAACGCGCCCAGCGCTGTGATCCACCGTGGCGAAGGCATACTGCCTGTTTTGCCAAGCAAGTCGTCCGTACCGTGCGCAAAATGGTGTGTGAAAATGGGCTTCTTCTTGCCGGTGTGCCAGAGACACAGCGCGCCGCTGTCGCCGCCGGAAACGAAGTGCTGGTCGTCGAGCATGCACACGATATCGATAGACCCCTCGACATGTTCTCTGCCTTTGCCCTTCCTGTCGGGTTGGCCGGTCTCGGAGGGCAGGACAGACTTTGCGCCTCCGCGAAAGACGAGCTGGACTTCTTCTTCCACTTTCCACCATCGACATGTGCGGTCTCTGGATCCCGAGGTGACTGCCACTTGTGGCTTGAGGGCCGATACGGACGTGATGGAGTCTTGATGGCCGAAGAAAGTGTCGATGAGCGATAAAGTCGAGACTGAATGAAGGGCGAGATGACGGGAAAGCGAGGCTGTGAGGATTTGATGTGATGGGTTGTTCAGCGGTGGTAGTGCGATGGACTGAGAGTAAGCACAGATGTTTCAAGGCCTGGAGGCGAGACTGACTGTCACTGCATCCTTGTGGCCCCTCATCCCGTGTTTCCACTTTGGCTCCGTCCCCGACACATCCCATACGCCTATGACTTTATCGCGACCACCGCTGACCAGCCATTTACCGTCCTGACTAGCTGCGAGACACAAGATCTCGCCCCGATGCCCTTGCCCTTCAGGCGTTTTCTGTTTTCCATTTGGCTTTGGCACCGAAGGTCTCCTCAGGTCGGGAAGTGTAAACGTGGAGATGCTGCCGCGCTTCGTCGACACGTAAAGTGCATTCGGGGACAGGGCTACCGATGTCGGCGCGTGTGAAGGCATCGTCAGAAATCTAGTGGACGGCTCGCCGATCTTGTCTGCAATGAAGAGGTGGATTCGACCTTGAGCTTCGGCCTAATCATCAGCCCTCGTCATCATCGCTGATTGTCCATAGGACCTACCACGTCTTCCTGCAAGCGGGAAGCGATGATATCCCTGTCAATATCGGCAGCATCGAATCCTTCTTCCTCCGCCTCTGTCCTTGTCAGCAACTATCCAACATGGTGGGAATGGGTGAGCTGACCTGCTGCCAATTCGCTCCTGACCTTGGCCAAGTAACCCTTTGCAAGCCGTACCCGCTTCTCTGCTGCCGTCTCGTGCTCGTCAATGACATCGTCGTCTGACTGGGCCGTCTCGTTCCTTCCCTGCCTGAAGTCCACCGTATCTAGATCGAATGCGCCGGCGTCGCTTTCACCCTCTGATACATCGGAATCATGTGGCCGTCGTGATGGGGCCGCTCGTGAGTTGCCCCTCGAGCCTCTTGAGCCGCGTGAACCTCCACGACCCCTCGAGCTGGATGCTCCATCCCGTGAAGGACGCTTGCGTTTCTTCTCCGAGGCGAAGAATGCGTCTGGCATGTTGGCAAAGTGATGTAGTATCAAGAACAACGTGAAAGTGGACACTCTGATCTTCAACTTTTGGTAGCGAATAGGCACACGGTCAGATGGCCCTGACCGGCGTGAGGCGCCTATTATCAATCTGACCTGTCCGCCACGTCGGGGGTCGTGCTGCCTGAACGTCATTCCAACTGCTCCAAACCCACATCCATCTATAGTCTCTCCCTCTCCTCTCCCTTGTCGACCCCTCTTCCCAGTCACGCAACGCTGTCGAGAGTCCTCAGACGAGAGACGATATCAAGCCTCTCACGAGGTCCTCGGGCAAGATGAAGCTCAAGGACATCTCGCGCACGGCGACGTTCGCCTGGGACCAATCATCTTCCTCGTCCCCGTTGATCGTCACCGGTGCTGTTGCGGGTGCACTAGACGCGACCTTCAGCAATGAAAGCCAGTTGGAGATATGGCAACCTGATTTTGGAGAGAACGGTCCCATGCGGCTGGGCGGTGAGGGCAAAGGCCCGTTGGGCAGCATTTCAGTCTCCAGCAGGTCAGCATCGCGACTTTTGCATAACAGACCCTGGACTGATCACAATCAGGTTCAACAAGCTCGCTTGGTCCCAGCCTTTCGGCAACTACAGCAGAGGTCTCATTGCCGCAGGCATGGAGACTGGCGAAGTGCATGTCTACGATCCAGAGAAGATCCTCGGGGGAGCGAGGTAAGCCTTCCACCGTTGACGCTTGGCCCGAGCTTAAGGCTGCAGTGCGGAAGCAGCTAGGATCTTCTCCAACGACAAGCACAACGGCCCTGTGCGGGGCCTAGACTGGAACGGTAGTCAGAAAAACCTCTTGCTGACTGGTGGTACTGGTGGGGAGGTAAGTCCGTGATCCGCCCTCGGAATTCGGCTCAACTGTCAGCTGTACATCTTCGACCTCAACAACCTCTCCGGCGCTCCTATACCCCCAGGACCAGTGTCGAGCAAGCTCAAAGACATCACTGCGGTCCAGTGGAATCACGCTGTGCCCCACGTCTTTGCAGCATCCTCCTCGTCGGGTTATACCTCTGTGTGGGACTCCCGGAAGAAACAGGAGATGACTAGCTTGCGATATGGCAATGGGATCAGTATGAGTGACGTTTGCTGGCACCCCGATGACGTGAGTCTTGCATAGATTCTTCCTGAGAATGCACACTAAATGAACAGCCCTTGCGACTGATAACCGCCTCTGACGCCGATGACCAACCCGTCATTATGGTATGGAATGTACGGAACACGCGGGCGCCAGAACGCGTGAGTGCCATCTGCGCCTGCTTGATGGCCTTATAAGCTGATGGGCAGGTATTGACCGGCCACTCAAAAGGAGTCCTGTCCGTTTCTTGGTGCAAGCAGGACTCGGATCTCCTCTTGTCTTGCGGTAAAGACAATAGAACGCTCTGCTGGAATCCGCAAACAGGAGATGTCATCGCTGAACTCTCGCCAAGTAATGACTGGTCATTCCAGACCTCCTGGTGCCCCCGAAATCCAGACCTCATCGCGACCGCATCATACGATGGTCATATCGGCGTGCATTCTCTCCAAACCACACAAACCCCGGAACCCGCAGCGCCGAAATTCAGTGAGGATGCCACTGCGGATGATGTGTTCGGGTCGCTTGGGGACCAGGAGACAGTGGACGATGTAGGAGCGGTCCTTTCTCTACAGCAGCCTCCGAGATGGCTGCGAAGACCGGTTTCAGCCACTTTCGGGTTCAACGGTCTCCTTGCCAGCACATCCAACCTGCCCGGGCCATCGGGTAAACACCAAAGTGGAGTCGTGCATCTACGGACGATCGTGACGGAGCAGTCCATCATTGACCTTGTTCACGGTCTCACCGAGGCTGCGGGGGACAAAGAAAAACTGGAGCAGCTGTGCGGAAAACGTGCAGGGGAACAGTCTACCGACGCGGCTTGGAAGACCCTGCAAACCCTATTCAAGGCGAACTCGCGACAAGAGATCATTCAGCTACTTGGGTTCTCAAAAGAAGAAGTGGAGCAGCAAGTCGCCGACGCTATCCAGAAGTTTGGGGGATCGACGATAGATCTCAACGGTGATTCTCCCGCCACTCCGACCATTCCCAAGGCCGACATCCTGACCAATGGAGAAGGACCGGCAGATGGTGAGCTCACGCCGCCGGCATCGACGAAATCCGAAGCAGGGGCATCCGAGGCCTCCGATGGTGCCACGAGCAAGACTGCCGAGCCTAGCCTTTTCGACGACCAGGCGCCGGGGACGCCCACCTCTGCTGCAGCTGATTTCTTCTCCTCTATGGCTTCAGGAACTCTCCGAAATCCATTACTGGATCACGTCATTCCGCATAAATCCACTGTTGCAGAATCGTCGGCAGCGGCGACCGTTGGCAGCAGAGCGTCATCGGTCCGCTCTGAGACCATGAAGGAAAACACGTTCCGAATCTACCCTTCTGGTGAGGGCGAAGTCGACAGACTGGTGACCCAGGCCTTGGTCATCGGGGACTTCCAGTCGGCCGTCAACTTATGCCTGGCCGCCGATCGATTTGCCGACGCGCTGTTGCTGGCAGTCCGAGGTGGTAATGACCTCCTTCAATCCACTCAGAAAGCGTACTTCGCGAAGCGTACGGCTTCGACCCCTTTCCTTCGCGTCTTCCAGTCGATCGTCACGGAAGATCTGGTCGACATCGTTCAAAATGCCGATGTCACCGAATGGAAAGCCATTTTCGCCGTGATATGTACTTTCGCCAAAGACAACGATTTCGCCAGCCTTGCCGATCAATTGGGTCAGCGGCTGCAATACCGGTGGCAGGTGCTTGCCGGATCTGACAGCCCCGAAGCCAAATCTTCCGCGCGGACCGCTCGCGAAGACGCCACACTTTGCTTCCTCGCTGCTCGTAGACTGGAGAAGGTCATCACCATTTGGATCGACGAGATGCGAGAAGACGAGGAATCGTCCGAGGGCACGCGGTACTCTGCACATGCTGCCGCTCTTCAAGGCTTTATCGAGAAAGTCGCCGTCTTTGCCGCTGCCACAGGGTACGTCGACGAGGATCTGATGGCACCGACTGAATCGGTCGCTGCCGCGGAAGCTGGTGCCCGAACGTACAAACTCGCGGCCCTGTACGACCGGTATTACGAATACGCGGACTTGTTGGCCAATCAGGGTCTGGTAGACGTGGCAGCCAAGTATGTTCAGATGACCCCCATCGATTACAAGGGCAGCGGGGCAATCGGTGATCTCGACAAGGCAAAGGACCGCATTGTACGTGCGGCTGGAGTGTCGGCCGCAACATCTCCTGCTTCGACCTTCTTCTCCTCGACCGCCCAAAAAGCACCCGCCGCGGCGTCTGCTTACACTCCTGCCACGCCTGCCCGAGCGGCGGCTCCTACAGCATATGCACCTGCGCCACAGCCCACTGCAGCCAGTCCCTACGCAGCTGCACCCACGTCTTACGCTCCCGCGCCGACCGCTCCCGGTCCACATGCATATCAATCACAGCAGGCTCCTTCGGCGTATCAACCCGTTTCTCAAGCATATGCTCCAACGGAAACTAGCTCATACGCCCCGCAAGGATACCAGCCCGCCTACGGATCGAATAACCCATATGCCCCCGAGCCGCAGGCGCAAGGGTATGGAGCTCCGACCGGGGGCATGTATCAGCCGGCCGCTCCGGCCGCACCTCTGGGACCCCCTCCACGGGCAGGAGGCAGCATCAGCGGGCCATCGTCGAATTCAACACCGCCTCCCGTACCCGCGGCACAGCGACGCGACATTCCTGGATGGAATGATGCTCCTAGTATGAACGCCCCCCCGAAACGGCCGCAGAGTGCCACAAAAGATCTTGGACGTCCCGCACCAATCATGTCGCCCTTCCCGATGTCCCAGGATCCCATGCAAGGCGCATCTCCCAACCCGCCGCCTATGTCCTCTACCTTGAGCCCCCCTCCCAGAGCTCAGCAGCCGGGGATGCTACCTCCGCCGCCGAAAGGAGGACCTAGACCCCCGTCAGCTCATGCTCTGGCCAAAGCGGCTATGACGCCTCAGCAGACAGGACCACCCCCGGTCAAAACATCCCCGCAGTTCCAACAACAAGCACAGATTCCCTCTCAATCTCGACCCCCACCCCCACCTCAGGCTCGTTCAGCTGGGCCACCGCCCCCCGGCAGAGGTGGTCCACCCCCCGGCACTCTCGCTGGACCGCCACCACGGGCCCTGTCCCCACTTGGTCCTCAAGGTCGTGTGGCTTCGCCGTTGTCACAGCAGATCGTACCGCCCCCGCAGCAACAGTCGTTGCAGTCACTCGTTGCGCCTCCACAGCAGTCGCAAGGTGGACCTCCTCCCGGTGCTGGCAGCAGGATCGGGGGTCCCCCTCCTCCAGGCAGGACACCTTCGGCTACAGGACGCCCTGCTTCTGCCCAGCCGAGCGCGCCCACTTCCCCTGTCGCTCCCCCTGCTTCCACGAAACCAACTCATCGTGAGTAGTAGGATGATCGGTTGAATTTCGGCCTCTAACAAGCAGCCCGTGGCGATCGGTCTCACATTTCCGCCGAGGCCAGGCCGGTCTTTGACATCCTGTCGTCCGAGCTGGGTCGCGTAAAGCAGCTCAAACTCGATGTGTGTTATGCTGTCTTCCTCTAGAATCGTACTCACTGGTACAGGCTCCGATCAAGCGCATCGCGGATGACACTGAACGCCGACTGAACCTTCTCTTTGATGGGTTAAACAATGATAACGTCCCGAAAGCAGCTGTCGACCAGATGCAGGGAATCGCCAAGGGTGAGTCTCCCTTGCCACTTTGAGTCACGTCAGCGCTCCAACTGATCCCCAGCACTGGCCGCCAGGGATATGAATGGCGCATTGGCCATGCACGTGGACCTCATGACGAATGCGACTGGAGATGTGACCGTGTGGGCCGTAGGTCATTTCTTGCGGGTTGCAAACATGGCTGACTATCAGACCGGCGTGCGCCAGCTCATTCGCCTGAGCATGGCTTCTTAGTCATAGAGCAGGGCAGCATTGAACGAGCACAGAAGCATTTTTGACAAACTTGAACGAATGAATAACATGTCCCATACTGCGGCCTTCGGTCCGAGCAGGTCTTCCAAGATACATAATGTGCGACACGCGGCGCTTTTACTTGCTCTGTGCAAAGAAACTGCATCGTTTCATCTACTCATTCGCCGTCTTCTTTGACCCTCTCTCCACTCTGGTCCTCCACTCCCTCGGCCTTCTCCTCCTGATCACTCAGCAATCTCGCGGGCTCGCTGACTTCGTCCACTGGCACCTCCTCGAGCCTGACCAGTACTTTGCGCAAGGATGCCCCTGGACCCAAAGCAAAGTCAATCTGCGTTCTATCAAAGTGAAGCGCGTGAGTCCTCGACCCTCCCTCTGTGCTCGGCAGAGGCTCAGGGAGATGGAAAGCCGGGATGAACCACGCCCAGCCCAGAGGTAGAGAGGCGAGGTGAAATTTCAACCGGACTTCACGACACCGATCGAGGATAAGCGGCGAGGATTTAGGTACGAGCTGATGAGTGACAAGGCCGTCCTGATGTCTTAATGACCCACTCCCGCTTGCCGAGGAGACACATACCTCACTGACACTTTGCGACAGCTCGTCGTCCCCTGGACCAGCGACCATCTTGCCGCAACTTCTGAACATCTTGTGCGCGTCGTATTCACCTTTCCCGCCCACGCCTCCCCATGTGATTTCGCCACTGACACCTTCGCCTCCGCCGCCTCTGCGGCGCAGCTCATCAACATAGTCGTCGTTGTATCGCGCTACCGAGGCCCATGCGTTACCCTGTCCTGCATCGCGCCCCACAACCAGCTTGGCCAGAGGTTTTTGCCATCCCGTCGGACGCTGGAGGACCATGGTGATGGATACCAGCTTGACCCGAGTCGGACGCTCGAGATGCACGTACGCCGGCGGGGCACGACGACTGAAGAGCAGGTTGACGTACCGACACCACCGACGTTCTGTTGCGTTAGCATCGGGGGTCGCGATGCAAATTGACTCACGACTCGGTATGGACACGCCTCGCCCTGACGATGTAGGCTTCATCCGCCTACTCGAATGGAGCTTGAACACCTCGTCGACCTTGCCGTCTGCTCGGTCTCTCTGGCCCGCCTCGTCGTATGTCCCTTCGTCGCCGATGTCGATGGGGTCGTAGGGCGGATCAGAAGTCACCTCGATATTGAGTGACGGAAGTGACGAAGTAGACGCGCTGGTCAGAGAGGATGTATCGGATGAGGTCACACGGTCCACGTTGAGCTTCTCAGACCGTGCGGGCGTGTGTGACCCCTCTGCGCTCCCACTCGTGGGCGTATGGACCTGGACTTCCTCCACGTCCTGCCCGCCACCCACGACGACCCACCCGCCTTCTTCGCGCTGCTTCATCGTCTTGACAGAGGCTCTACTGGGGTCGTGAGCCGAATAAGAGCGATCCAGCTGAGGCGGCGGAGGAAGACTGGGCAACGAGAGAAGGTAGGAACAGAGAAGCGTGCCCGACCGGCCCTACCACATGAGCTCCCGCCCTACATATCGCTCACTGGAGTTTTGGAAAGAAGTCAAGACCCACCTTGCCGGCCTTGCAATGTATGATAGCCACCCTTTCCTTGTCACCCTCGAGCCAGGCCGTCATCTCCCTCACAGCCAGCGGCAGAAGAGGTAACGGCGGCGGGTGATGGTCCGGAAAGGGGTATCGCGACACGCGATTATGCATGCTCTCGGGCGAGTAGGCGTTCTCGTACAGCGGGCAGCTGCCATGAGATGTTGCCACAAGATGGAAGGAGCAGACTCACAGGTTCCATATCCACCATTTCTCGCCGTGTCGCGAATTGATGAATTTGAGCACGTCCTGTCGTCTATTGCGGTACAGTCCTGCCATTCCCGTGGCTGGATAGCCCATACTGCGTAACATCAGCCATGCATTGCTCGCTATCAGATATGACAGACATGATGATTCGGTCGGTGACTGCTCGTTAGCCAGCTGGACAAAGGGGTTGAGACGCCGCTCACCGTAGACGAGGTCCAGGTCGACCGAGTTTTCTCTGTCGACATAGCGGGCCTTCTTGCCTGACACGACCTGTCGCAGGTAGTCGAACGACATGGTGAGGGTCAGTGTCAATGTACAAAGCAATAAGATAGTGCTGCAAAAGACACAAAGATGCAGAGACTGTTCACATTCAATTCGTCGACAAAGCCAAACATGACGTCACACTCATCAGCCAAGACGCTCTTGGTATCATTCACCTTCAACAAGGATGACTTTCGAGCTCAAGGCAAGAACAAGATGTCTGACTATAGGAGATGTCAGACTATAGGTCGTCATGTCGTTCATGCTACATGTCATGCCGAGTACGTCGCGCTCACTCCTTATGCCTATAGTACAATGCTCCCGCCACAATCACCACCACGACCGCCGTGAAAATGGGCACAGGCTGGACATTAGCGTCTTCCCAGCATATCAGCTGCACCGTTGACTCACCTGAAGACCTTGGGGGCGACGACCGACAGTCTGGCCACTGTCCGAGTCGTCGTCCTTGAGCGTATCTCCAGACTCTTTCCCGCTTTCTGAAGAGTCCTTCTCCTGGTGGAATGTCTCTTGCGATCCGGACCGTCTCAACCCACTCGCTAACCTCCTCTTCCTGTCCCGAGCTTTCCCAATCCGCTCCTGCATCTCCACCAGAGCCGTGGACTCGGCTTTGGGAGTGGAAGACCCCGTGTCGTCGGCCACAGCTTTGAGTGCGCGCACAGCAAGGATGGCACGGTTCGAAGGTCTCCGACGTCGCGATGTTGGCTTCCGCACCGGTGAAAGAGGCAAACCGTTGGTGACGAGATCACCGTGATCCTTCCAGTCCTCGTCGAGAAGACCCGATTGGTCCTCCTCTTCCTCTTCGTCGAAATCGTCCGATGAAAGCGAATCGTTGAGCTCCCGCTCCTCTTCTTCCTCATGGGCTCGACGACTGGCCTCTTCCCATTCGCGCACAACAGATCGCAGCCGCTCTCGTTCGGCCTCCCATGACTCGCGCTCCTTGCGCCAGCCATCCTCAAACTTCGTCCGCCAGACCTCCCATCTTTGCTCCACCTTGGCGACCTCTTCTGATACCCTGCCAGCGAGTCCCGTCTCGAGTTGTCCGACCTTCTCTGTCAATTGCTGTACCGCTGAAAGGGCCTCGCCATGTTGAGCTTGTAGTGTCCGCGACAGCGCAACGGCTTCGGCCAGCTCTGCCGATAAATGTTGCAGGCGGTCCTCTTCCTCGCCTGCATGACCGTTGACGATTGGCTCCGGTGTTTGAGGCCGTTCTCGTCTTCTCCTCTCTCTTACTCTCTGCTCGGCGTCGTCGTCGTCCATCATGGTCATGACGCTTCTGGAGTCATCGTCGTCATCACTGTCCGACGTGATGCGGAATTGCCGCCCTCGAGAGCTGGAAAGCAACATCTCCATCTCCTTCTTCTGCTCTTCCATCTGCTCGCGCAGCCCGGAAAGCTGGGATTTGACGTGATCGTATTCTCCCAGTTGGGTTTCGAGAGACTGTATCTTGTCCAGGTGACCAGTGAGCGAGGTCTGGGTCTCGTTGAGTTGGTTTTGAAGGGAAATGAAGGCCGCTGCTTGCTGGCCATGCGGTCCGGCAAGAGCTGCTTTGGCCTCTGCTGATGTGACTCGGTATTGAGGTGGTATCAGATTGGCTGCAGAACCGTTCTGAGAGGGAGGCTGACATATGAGCACTGCGAAGGCGATGCGATGAGCCGTTACGAGACTCACAACGCCGCCTCCGAGAGTATCCTGTATCTCCGTCATAGATGAAGCCAGATTACTCAATTCCGAGCCGGTTTCTTTGCTCTTTGAGAGTTCGGCTTGCAGTTTCTGCAATACATGATCGAAAGACAATCCAGGGACCTTTCCGCCTGAGCTCATGATCGGTGGTCCCGTGTGGGATTGAGGGTTGATTCCTGCCGGCTGGCCCGATCTTCCAGAGCCTCTGCCATGACTTTGGTAGTTCATGAACTCCCTATGCAATTAGCAAAACCGTTTCAGCGATCAATGTTGAACCTGATCTGAAAGACGCTTGTATGAGGCTTACCTTGCTGAAGCCGCCGCATCCTCCGCATTGAACACGCAGTACACCTTGGCGGCCACTTTATGATGCACGATTGACTTGCTGTCTTCCGCGATGATGTCGATACCAAATTCCACCTGGTCCTCGGATTTGAGCTCAAACGGCTGAGACTCGACACCCTCGGGCGACAGACGCTCGCCATTGATGAAAGTACCGTTTGACGACTTGATATCGCGTATGAATATCTGCGAACTCAGAATCCGTCTTCCGAGTCATGATCAGCCAGGATGAAGCTCACCTTTCCCCTGCTCTCCCATATCTCGGCGTGTGTCCGCGACAGGACTTTCGAGTCAAAGTAGGCATTCCGCTCGCCTGGTACAGTCTTTACATTCGTCTGTCGTCCAATCTTGATCTGCGCCAGTCAGCATAGACACAATGAATCTCCCACTTCTCCCTTGATGATGTAGACCCTTCCTTGCTTTGAGTGATCCTTGAGCGATTGGAAGACGTACCCGCTGTTGGTCCGGCAGATGGATCATCTTCATCGCGAACGTTTCGTGTATCGGCCACATATGCAAGCTCGGGAACGGCCCTCCCCATGGTGTCTGCCCGTGCATGCCGCCGTTGGCCGAGTGCGATCCGCCGGCGTGGCCGTTCAAGCTGGAGTGTGATGAATAGGACATGTTGTCCTGGGGTGTGCGCATTCAATTCTGGGCAAATTGTGACTCGTAGATCGGCACAGGCGCT
Organism: Tremella yokohamensis; assembly: GCA_024343385.1. Taxonomy (NCBI): domain Eukaryota; kingdom Fungi; phylum Basidiomycota; class Tremellomycetes; order Tremellales; family Tremellaceae; genus Tremella; species Tremella yokohamensis. The sequence goes on along the minus strand of BRDC01000034.1, from coordinate 244,356 downwards.
GAGAGGGTACGAGGATACGGGATGGGGGGATGTAGGACGGAAGAGGATTGAGAGTGAGAGAGAACGCGTTTCAGAAAGCAGAGTAGTGGTGAAACGGAGAGTAGGTCGATGGTTGAACCGGCAACTGTGGCGGTTAAGGTTGAGAGTGACGTCCATGCCGTAGTCAATATGATACCCTCATATGACAGAGGTAGATGGGTGATATGCATGCCTGACCTGTCAAAGTACCCACCTCCTGGACATCTCGCCGTATCATCATATGCATAGAAATATGTTCACAAGGTATCTCGAGCCGAAAGCCATTCACGTCCTTCCCGCTTGCTCGTACTCTTCCGCCGCTTCCACCAGGGCAGCTGTGAGCGTCTGGTGCGTAGCCTTGGCTCCCTTGACAGCAACGTCCGTCATCTACGAATAAGCACATGCTCGGAGCATAGTTTCTCTTTCATCGAGCGCAACTCACACTGATCATCTCCTCGATGTCCACCTCCCCAGTCAACCACGTACTAGTCACTTTGCCAAGGGCGGGCATAACGCCCAAAGTCAGGCAGCCCTTGGCAGTCTCTTCCTCCGCTTCTTGTGGATCCAATAGTGATGCCGATTCTTCATTAGAGGCAGCGACAACAGCTCCGACGCCCAAGGCGGACATGGGGATACCAGCATTGGCCAGAGCGGCACTGGCCACTGTAAGACCGGCCGACAGCGTGTTTGGGACCGTGTCACTCTCTAACACGAGGAGGAATACGTCGACAGAAGATTTCGGTAGCAGGTGGAGCTGAAGGCAGGGGAGGAGCATTCGATAGAGAAGGGTAGACAGGGGAACTGGCTCGGTATCCTAATCGTCAGCCCACACGCCCAAAAGTATCCAAAAGTGAGTGGCGCACGCGTAGAGGGGCACGACGAGGATGTGAGGCGAATGGGGCGAACTTGATCTCTAGGTTGAGCGTGCCCTCTGGCGTGAAGGGCGGCTGTTTCGGTCTCGGGCCATACCTGCTGGTCAGCCCCGTCACCTCATTCGGAGAGCCTACGTACACAGAACAAGCAATTTTGACACCGCCGCTCTCAATATAGCCACTCCCGTTTGCCTGGTCGATCAGACCAGCTTTGAGGACTGAGTGTCAGCAGATGGGACGCAGGAGATGATGGGCAACTTGCAGATCGGTCGGGCTTCATGTACAGACCGGTCTGTGCGACGACGAGAGGGTCCAGCTTCGCCTTCGGCAGCATCGTCCGCAAACGACGGCGCATAGGACGTCTCGGGCGCCTGTATACGCCGGCGATCGAAGGTTGCGGCCATATCGCGATGTAGTGGTAGTGAGAGGTGAAGTGAGGATGGGAATCGAAATTTCAGGCATTGGTGATGCGTTCTGCTCCAGGACCTCTGCAGGCGAGGCGCACTCTCAAATCGCACATGGGTGACAAAGATACATGCAGCGCGTCATGGACGAACAAGAACACTCCGTATGCGCGTATAGGACGGCAAGATGCATATGACAGCCTATGATCATTCAAAAATCTGTGGGCAAGACCCAGGCCAAGTTTGCTCCATCATTCCAAGCTCCTGGCTAAACAATCCTGTCCAATATCTCCCTCTGGGTTCACACGATAGAGCCGACGAGAATAGAAGTGTTCCCGCAGGCCACAATAAGGCGACCGTAGATTGATTGATGAGTAAAGAAGAGAAAACAGCAACGAAGAGCTCAGTTTTGACGAGGTGCGGCAATTTAGTTACGTAAAGCCCGATTCTTGGCGGGCGAGCATGACGAGATGCGAGTGGAAAATGTCCTCCTCTCCACCATCTTTCAGTCCGATGAGACCAGCCAGGTCGGTCGCTCGGTTGCTGAGCAGGGGGATGTCTGGAGGTATACCCTCAGGCATGCTCAAATCGCCATTGTCTCTCAACGCACAGCAAGTCCGGCGCCTGCACCTCTCGACCCCTTCGGCACTTCGGTCCTCCCCTGTAGGGCTACTCCGAACGTCTCAACTGGCATCGACATGCAATGCCTGCTCTTCGCTTCACTACCCGGCCTCATTGGCCCGAAGGCATCTTCACTCGTCACCATTCCTTCGGACTTCTCCTACACATCCACTTGACAATTCCCTGCCGTTACATTCCACCCCCAAAGCGATACGCTCATCACGACGACTACGGCGGCTTCGGAACCTCTTGGTCGCCCTTGCACTCCTCACAATCCTCTATCACACCTACTCTCCCTTTCGTCACTCCGTCATCGCCGGTATCCGATGTGCGCGTCTAATGCGAGCTGTCTTGTTGGACATGTACGACTATCGCCAGACGTTCGCACTCGAAGAAGCCATGGGTCCGGTCGATTCCCTGTCTCCCGAACAACGGGCTCTTCGCCGTCGTAGGAGAAGAGAATGCCACACGAGGAGTGCCACCCGCATGCTGGAAGCCTTGAAGAAGAATTCTGGAATCTACGTCAAGCTTGGCCAGCACGTCGCGGCGGTTCAAGTTCTCCCGCCAGAGTGGACCCAGACCATGACGCCTTTGCAAGATCAGTGCTTCCCGACACCGCTGGACGAGATCGACGATATGTTGCGCCATGATCTCGGTGAGGGAATTGATGACCTCTTTTCCGACTTCGACCCTCGACCCATAGGCGTTGCCTCGCTGGCTCAGGTGCACCGGGCGGTGGACAGGCGGAGTGGGCGAGACGTCGCTGTCAAAGTGCAGCATGCGGATCTGGAGGAGTTCTCTCGAGTCGACATGGCTACCGTCGACTTTGCCATAAAGTTGGTCAAATACGCATTTCCCGAGTTTGAGTTCTCCTGGTTGGGCGATGAGATGAAGCACATGCTTCCGCTCGAGATGGATTTCCGACACGAAGCATCGAACGCTGCCAGGGCCATGGGCAACTTTGCGTCGCTGAGAGGCAAGACATCGCTCTACATTCCGGAAATACTCTGGGCGGAAAGGCGATGTCTCGTCATGGAGTTCATAGACGGTGCCCGAGTCGACGATCTCGCATATCTAAAAGATCACAAGATCGACCGCAATCAGGTATCTCAAGAGCTTTCGAGGATCTTCAGCAGAATGGTGTATCTCAACGGATTCTTCCATGCCGATCCGCATCACGGCAACCTGCTTGTGCGCCCCAAGGCGCCGAACTCGGCCAGCCCGTTCAACTTTGACGTTGTCTTGCTGGATCACGGGCAATATTTCGACATTCCCGATGATTTGAGAATCAACTACGCCCATTTCTGGCTCAGCCTGCTCAAGCGTACGACCGAAGGCACGACCAAAGAACGGAGGCATTATGCCAAGCTCGTTGGGAATATCGACGACGAGATGGTGCGTTCTATTTTGCGACGACCTTGTGATTACACGTATTCTGGAATCCTTGCTGATGAAAAGTACCCCATCCTCGAGTCAGCTATCACTGGCCGCGTCAATGTTGCCGATATGAGTCCCGATTCGTCCAGACCGTCGTCGCTGTTGAGTCAGAACACGATGACCTCAGAGGAGCTTGGCAAGCTTCGGAATGCCATGATGGAAAGGGAAGGATTGATTGTGGAGATCTTTGAGCTGCTTCGAAGGGTCCCCAGGCGGCTCTTGATGATTCTTAAGCTCGCCGATCTGCAGAGGTGAATAGGATGTGTTTCCAGTCTGATTCAAAAAAACTGATTGGCAGATCGTTGGACCAAAGTCTGTCCACGACGCATGGGCAAAGTCGAATATTTCTTATTGTCGCTCAGTACTGCGCCGAATCGATCTGGCAAGCAGATCGCCAAGCTTTGCAGCAACAGCGGCAAGCTCGTGGATGGTCTGTGTCCCTTCTCAAGGGATACTGCTCAGCTTGGTTATCTTTCGCGTATTGGCACACATCCTTCAGCCTGGCGGAATGGGCCATGGACGTCAGGGCAAGATGGGTCAAAGTCGGTCTGTGGGTACACGGCCTGAGTCGTGGAGGTCTCAAGGCTGCAGGGGAGGAGATGGCGGGATTGAGAGTATGAGCATTGTATCCTGGGTAGACGACTAGACTGGCATGGATCCGGGTTTTCCGGATGACTCGCACTCGCAAGAGTTGCTGGGCCAAGGTTTGAGTGGTATACATCGCGCTAGTCGTACACGCTGCGGGTTTGTGTGCCTGCTGCTGACTTCTCTCTACGTGCCCTCCTCGTCCACAGGGATTAAAAGGTGGATGACCCAATCCGATTAAACGCCTAGAAGCCGGGAGGAAGGACGCCCTGTTGCTGTCCCGGCTGCGGTCCGCCCAAAAGCTGCTGGTCAGCATACTTACACGAAGCCAGGATCAAAGGGCCAAAGACTCACCTGCTGCTGTCCCGCCGTCTGCATCTGCATCTCCCGTTCTTGCTGCACGATGCGGGTCTCGTCCTCGATGGCCAAGGCCAGCGGCAGGCCCATCAAGATCGCACTGGTCCCTACGATCCACGCGAGGTTACCGGCGCCAAAGACAGACCACCATACCCAGCTTTTGGTCTTTTCGTAGCTCGCATAAGCGCTGAGGCGCGCGGAAGGCGGCACAATGTCCCGCAGGGCGACGAGACGGTCGTAGATGGTTTCGGAGGACGGATCAAAATCGTCATCTGACAACGAGTCGGAGAACGAGCTGGAGGTCTCGAAATCGGATTCGTGTTCCCCCGAGAGGAGGTCGTCGGTGGGGAGCGGGACGGCGGATGCCGAGGCGTCTGGGACTTCTTCGACGAGGACCATGGTGTGTCGTTGAGGTTGTGATAGATGAATGGAGAGAAATTCGAGAGCCGGCAGAATGACGAAGATGTCGAGGGATCTGTGCGTATGTGGGGTGCAGAAATACATTTTGACCGGGTCACAGGGCGATGGGCCAGCTGGCTGGAATCAACGCGACTGACAACACGAGCAACAAGAGCATTCATCTCAAAACACACCTGACGAGCTCAAACTGGCGCCAATAGCTAGACAGGCGACTTTGGACGACAGTCAAGGTGACTCGGCAGCCAAGATGTCGACGCTGCACTCGGCAGTACGTCTCCATTCACAATCACAATCTCCCGTGCTATCGCGAGCATTCGCTGCCACAAGACCGATGGGACTGCTCCCCCGCGAATCGAGCTGACCGCAGGTCACCGCTGTCACCCACAGCATCCCGAACTTCCTTCGCGAGCCCGCCGAGGCGCTCATTGGCGAGCGGTGCTACTCGATTCTGGTGTACGACTTTGATATCACCCATGGGGAATGTCTCAAGTACGCCCTGTCAAAAGGGCTTGGGTTCGGGATCGTGCTGGGCGGTGCTATCGTCAAGATTCCCCAGGTGGGTACACCGCACGCAGCTGCGCAATCACGCGCTGATTCTGTAGATTATAACGATCATATCGAGCGGCTCGGCTCGCGGACTCTCATTATCAGCCTACGTGAGTCACACCTTTCATCCACCCCGTTCAGTGGCTATCGGGCTAACAGGTAGATCCTCGAGACAGCCTCTTATGCCATCTCGCTCGCATACGCCTCCCGGTCAAATTTCCCGTTCTCGACGTACGGCGAAAACTTCTTCCTCACCATCCAGAACGTCATCATCACCCTGCTCATCATGTTCTTCTCGGCGCCAAAGGGCAGCTCAGGACCGAAGCGGCCGCTCAGCAGCGGATCCCCGCGCGGCAGCTTCAGGCGCATCATTCCTGGCATATTGATAGTCGTTGCAGCAGGCACGGCTTTGTGGTCTGACTCACTATGCCCGCCAGGTCTACGTGAGTCGAGACCTCCATTGTCAACGAGAGGCTATGTCTGATCAGCCAGTCTCCCTGCTACAAGCTTCCACCCTGCCTCTATCATTGCTCTCCAAGACACCGCAGATCATATCGAACCACCAAAACCGATCCACAGGCAACTTATCCGCATTCGCAGTGTTCAACGCCCTGCTCGGATGCTGCGCCCGTCTGTACACCACGCGCACAGAAGTCAACGACCCGATCATCTTTTGGGGTTTCGCGGGCGCCGCCCTGCTCAACCTCGTCCTTGCCGCTCAAATGGTCGCCTTCTGGCCGAAAGAGCCTGAAGTCGTCGCTTATAGTCATACGAGCTCGACTGGGGGTGGACTGAGGAGGGAGAGCGTAGCAGAGGAGCATGTTTTGGAAGCGCCCACCAAGCCGTTTGGCGAGACGAGCGGGACGCCCGAGAGGCGCTGGGCGCGCAAGTTGGATTAGATGGGGTGTATGTATAGTATCGATCTTGCTCATGCACTCACGCACTCACGCACTCACGCACTGACCTACTTTCTGAAGTATTTATCTTTCGAATGACTCTGGTGTGTTCACACAGCGTCAGACTACACTCTGACGTCCTCGCTGTGACACACAGCACTCGTCCTTCATCCTCCTCAAAACACTTCGCTTCTTGGTGACAACTCCTCACTCATCATCATGGCCAGGAGAACCCCTCCGACGCCTGAAGACTACTACGCCCTCCCCTCTCACCTCGACCGCGCATCGTTCGACTTTCAAGCCGAATCTAATGCAGAGACGACCAAGCATGTCAACCCCATGACATGGGTGGCCACACCTACACCTGATCAGCAGGCGCGACAGCAGCCAGCCCTAGCTGCCCGACAGGCGGTACCGCAACCTCGCCAAGCCCATGGACCTGATGTCGAACTCCGGGAGGAGCGTAGATACGATGAGCCGACGCCGATTGTTGCGCCCACGCCGGTCCGTGTTGCCCGTGCGATCCTGCGCACTCCGCCTTCAGCGCCTTCAGCAAACCAAGGCGAAGCTACCCGTCGTTCACATTCAGAACGACCGATCGAATCTGCCAGGAATCCCGACGAAGCGATAGTCACCGGGACTCGAAAGATTACACCGACTGTGATTACAGCGCAAGACGAGCACCGCCCCGACCCTGCTCAGACGCGAGATCACCTTCCGGGTGCTATCGATCTCGACGATGTAAAAGAAGAGCCGGAACATGCGGTCCCGCCCTCCCGCGCACCGCTGGGCAAGTCGACGTCGAACCTCTTGGCATGGCTATCGTCCGACACACCTCCCACCGCCATCCCTCCCACTCCATCCGACCCGATCCCAAACCCGATCACGACTCCGGCTGCGTATCCCGTAACGCTCCAGTCCCCAGCAAGATACACAGTCCAGACGCAGACTATCTCCGGCCACGCATTCCGAGCATTTAGCATCACCAACCTCCACGACCGCCGCGCGCGCCCAGAAGAGGGTTGGTCACGCGAACGCGAACGTGAACGTGAGCCCAGACCGCATTGGGGTCCTCCACCGCGATACGACCCCGGTCCAGCTTACGAACAACAAGAGTCTCTCCGCCGCTCGAGGCCTTTCAAATTGGGCGGAAGGTCCAAGAACGAAGAGCTGGGCAGTGTCGAAGAGTCCTGGGGACCGGTGGTGATGGTTGCTGAGGATGGCGAGGTCGTGCGTGCCAAAGGGATGTTCCAAATTAGGGACGACCCGCCCAGTCGTTCGGCCAGCCCGTTCCAGCGTCAGTCTACCTCCAGCTGAGGACACTGGGCACGCAGCACAGTGGCTGACGAGCAGCGGTACTGGTTGAAGAGGAAAATGTTACGGGTCGCCCGGAACAAGACTCGCCCGACCCGCCTGCTCCGCCTCAGCCGCCGCGGCACCCGGAGAGGATCGCCTTGCATGAAGCGCGTAAGCGTGCGTTCGATCTGGCTAGAGCAGGGACGGAGTATGCAGGTCGACCGCCTAAAGGGAACGGCCATGAGGCTTACCGATACGAGTACGAGCGTTGATTCAAGCCAGCTGTCATAGTCGGGCAAGTGTGTGGACCAATCAGAGAGCTCCATCTATGCATGATTATTCGTGTAACTCAGCTCGTTCGCGAGCCTGTAATGTACAATGCGACCGCTGCGCCGGCCCTGATCATCAGCGCTGTATAACATTACAGTTTGTAGCACTTACGTGGACAAGATGGGCATTAGTATATCTGATGGGCGTCAGCGTTAAACTTTAGCTTCTGCCCACGGCTACTCACACTGTACACCGAGGAAGAGGGCGAGCGTGTCGGCACTGCCCGCGGGGTTATACAGCTGGGTTACGACCAGCTGGTTGACAGCGGCCGGTGTGCCGCCCACAAGTAGGGCGATGAACGTGCGGGGTAGATCTTCTTTCGGGAACAAGGACGTATGCTCTCGCATAGCGCGCACGACAAGAATACCGAAAGCGGGAGAGATGATCATCTTCACAGTCATCATCGCGAGAGCAGCAGCAAGAGGCTGCTGTGCCCATGCGCGTCGAGTACTGGGCAGCTTCTCCTTTAGCTTTGACCGGAACCACTTGAATGTAACATACCTTGAGACGCGCCAAGCTGGCACCAAGCAAGATCAACGCGGCAGGGACGGACATGCCACCGAGGAAAGACGCCGTATCGGTGACAAAGTGCAGTGGCGGTTTCCCGTCTGGCGCGTTGGGCATCCTCGTGCCTGTCCATCCGTCGACCTCCACGAACAACGCCTTGAGGGGTTTGACGAGGGCGCAGGGGATGGCAACGACCATAGCCATACTCGCCGGCATGAGCAAACTCTCAAGCGTCGCCTTGAACACGCTCTTCCAAGTGCGCTCCTGGATAGAAGGGGGAGGGGTGGCTGGCCGATGAAAGTCGAGAGGTGCGCCGTGATTTGAACAGACAGGCAGGAGGGGCGGCATAGGGGCGGGAAGGGAAGAGCTGGAGGCGACACAAGGCGACGAAATATCCACTGCATCAAGGGGAGCTGTTGGAGGGATAGGCCTGATTGAGGATAGAGAGTTGGCGCGCGACACTTTGCGTGTGGGGATATTGGCAGCAAGAGCGCGTGCGGCCGCGCGTAGAGAGGCAGGTTTGTCGTCGTGCTCGTCGTGGTCCGATTCCTCAGCTTCCGTCTGCTTCCTCCTGCGATGTTCCGGCTGGAAGGAGACATTAGGTTGCCTGCTGCCACCGGCATACGGGACCTTCTCATTGGGCTGCTCGGACGAGACCCGCTTCTCGCCTTCGTATGCTGTTTGCTCCGAGTCGACCTGCTCAATCGAGTCGTCGGAGCGCTTGGACGAGGCGACGCTATCCGACCTGTTGCGCCTGAATATGACGCGCTTGGCAGTCTCTATGCGTCCCGCCCAGCGTTCGCTGAAAGGCGCAGGAGGCTCCTTTTCCATGTTTTCTGGCTTGAAATCGAGCGCGCACACCTTTTGGAGGGTCAATCACGCGATACGGGTCTACCGCTGGGAGAGCTCACCTTGTGCAGACCTAGTGGGAACATGACCGTACTAAGGAGTAAGATATACACACCGACATACGCCACACCAAGGGCGACATCGGCGCTGCCGTTGAACGGAGCCGATTGGCCGACTGTCTGCATGACGGCTTGTGGCTGGTTACCTGGAATGTCAACATGACGTTCTTCGAATGCAAAGGGGCCGCGACGTACCCCAATTGGAGATGCAGCCTAGGACGAGAATACCCCATTGAAAGTCCTGCGGGACGTAGAAGACCTCGCGTACGACCAACGCGCACAGGGTCCCGAGTATCTGGTACAGTATGCCCATGAGCACCAACGGGCCCATGGCTACAATGTTATCGGAAGTGAAGGCCGAGACTATCGAATTGAAGAGTAGCGCAGGTAGGCCGACGTTCTGCGCGACTGTCAGTAGGGCCTTCGACAAGTCGTGGTCGTGCGACCACTCACCAAGGAGAGGGTGGATACTCCTCGAGCGGCCTGCGGTGAGAACATGCCCCGTTTGACCAGGATGTAGCCGATAGCCACGCAAAAGGACATCTTGATCGTCGGCGTGAACGCTAGGAGTCAGCGCGCGTCCATTGTGCTTGCAAGCTAGACGTACCCGAGTAGATGGTCTCCCCGGCATTCGTCATTGTGCCGACGGTGAATGTCTCACGATGAAGGAGAGATGAATGAGAGTGAGCGGATAGGAGGGGATGGGCGAGAAGCCGTCGGGCGCATCAGATGATGGCGCGGCAAGGTCGATAAGTCGAGGGACCACGACGACCAAGTCTTGCTCGTGTGATGGGATCGATGGCTAGCCTCGAGAAGGCAGAGAAGGCAGGGAAGAATGGCGGTTCCAGAGGGGTCGAAGAAATATTTGGATGGCTATCTTCGCAGTCGGCGGTCGTTGCCTATTCTCTTGCCTGTTTTGCCTTCTTTGCCTGCGGTTTACAGGCCATGTCCTATCTATGCATGTGAGGAAATCGAGATCGACCCTTAGTACGAGGCGTTCTCGGGGTCAGTGGTGCAGCGGCGGGGTCGAGTCGGCAAAGTAGCGAAGGGATAGATTCCAAATTAAAAACCAGTTCGGGCCAGTCCGACGTCAGACCCAGCCGGACCAATCTTCCGACGGCAGGCTAAACCGTACGATGGATGATATGCAAATGCACAGCAGGGGCGCTATGTAACTACTCGTCGTCAAAGTCATCAAGGCCCCAATCATCTTCGTCCTGCTCCAAGAACGTGAGACATCCCGGAGAGCATCCCAGCCACTGTATGGGCAGGTCTCGATTCTGACACACCTCCCTCCACTCTATCCTCTCTTCGGCCGGGTGCAGGAACAAATGTCGGCTGGGTCTTTCCGAAGACGTTGCAGAGTTTGGGTCAAACTCGAGATGTCGAGGCGACGGGCAGGGGCAGAAGTAGGGATTAGTTGAGGCGTCGTCTGGAGGCAGCGTGCGGTGCGAACGGGGGAAAGGGTTGAAGCGCAAGGGGTCTTTGGACGTTGTCGCAGCCGCACTGGCACTTCGGACAGCTTGAAGCATCCGCTTCAAGTCCGCTGTGGCGATGTGCGGAAAGTGTTGTCTCTGTAATGTGGCGGCATCGAGAAGGGGATGCGGCTCGCCTCGCTCAACTTGCCAATCGTAATCGAGGAGAGGGGGGAGATCCTGAGCACCTCGAGGTGAGATGAGCCAGTTCAGGCAGAGGTCGGAAAGTCGAGGGACGGCCTCGGCGACGTGTCGCACAAGAGGACCAAGTCGCCGGTCACTCGTCAACTTTGTCGTAGTTGTCGTTGTTACGACCGTTGCTTCGTCATCGTGTTCCGCGATGGTTGTGGTCGATTGAGTGGTCGTCTGGGCTGGAGTTGGGGGCGCTGTGGAGGGGGCCTGTATGTATTTGTTTGGGTGTGCGTTGAACGTTTCCAAGAAGGCAAGCTCGAGGATGGTTGAGGGGAGGTATGTCTATGGCTGAGCTGCACCTCGCGAATCTATCAGCTCCACGTACTATTTCGTTCAGCCCAATGTTAAGTTCTTTGAGGTTCTTCAACGCTCCGATGGCCGCCGGCAAGCGAGTAAGCTTGTTGCCACCTGATCGTCAGCATTTTGTTGTGCTCGTCGAGGTCTGCACTCACGCAAGCTTAAGACAGTCAAGTTGGAGATATCAAAGAGGGCGGTGGGTAAACTGGTCGTCAGCAGTATCCTTGAGTACATCGGATGGATGCGCACCTTGTGAGCAGATTGGAATTGGCATATATATGCAGATCTCGGATGCGCGGGCCAGGTGCTGCCGGAGATAGGTTAGCAGCCCCCGTCTTGCTCCTTGCAAACGATCTCGAACGCGGTGCGGCCAGCGAAGGGCTTGCGTGCAGAGCCCCTGCCGCCGGTCGCTGGGCACTGGTCACCCGCGTGGTATCCTGCCCGTCCTCGCTCGTCTCCGTCAACGTAGGGGATGCTTGCAAATGCGGAGCGGCCGCAAGGCCGGGGTACCGCGGCCCACGCACCGACGGTCCAGCTGCATTGAAAGCCTGGAAAGCCGCCGCTGCAGCTGGAGCAGAGGCGATTCTCACAAACGGTCTCCCATTACCACTGTAGTGCCCAGTATTACCAGGCGAAAGGTGTGCAGAGTCGGCGTCAAAGTTGATCGGCGGCTGTGGACTCAGCGTCGGACGCGTCCTTGCCTGCGAAGACGTCGAAGCGCTTGGCGAGAAGGACGAAGGGAGAGTGACGAGGTCGCGCAATTCCGCAATCTTGGTCGAGAGCGATGTGAGCTCTTTCTTCTGTATCCACAGCTCGCCCTTGGCCGCGTCCATACACGCCGCGACCTGCGCCGTCATCCACGCGTCGCTCCCCACCACATCCTCTGGTCGACGGTCGCCCAGACCCAGGTTGAGCCCCGCAACGCCCTCGTTGACACTTGCGTAGCTCGCGTGTCTCGAATGGGCAGGTTTGGTGCTGTACGCCGGCTCGGGGAATGCATGCGGCAGCCCATGGTTCTTCTTCACGCGGGGCAAGCGAGCGGCAGAGCCGAGTTTGAGGGGTTGGACGTCGTCTGTATCTGCTCGTTCGGCGCGTTCGGGGATGTTGGGGTCGCGCGGAAGGAATGTGTCGGCGAAGCGAAGGGGATTGGAGGGCTCTGCGTCGATATCGCGGAAACCCTTGATGGAGCCGGAGAAAGGGTCGAGGGCGGGCATGGTGCTGGTTGACGCTCACGCACCAAGACCCGCTCCTCCAGATAGGAGATAGGAGAAAGAAGAGAATGCAGAAACAAACAGCGACCGTTGAAATATTACGTCTGGCCGGGTGTCCGGGGCAGTGGTCAGTGGGAAAGAAGTCAATCGCCTACAGCCTATCCGGCCGAAAATGTAAATCCCGAGTCACGCGATTCATTTTTGGGACATTGTGCCACTACCACACGCACAGAGACTACAATTGGAGATCATAGACCTCGCATACGGCCACTAGTAGCTGTGATCCATGAGCCACGGTCAGTCAAGAACAGGTGATACTTGCCCATTGCGATCAGCCGGGGGAGGAGCGCGGTCGTAGCCGCGGTCATCGTCCCGACGGCGAGGAGGGCTCCTGGCGCGGTCATAGTCGCGACGAGGAGGCGCGTCGTAGTCGCCACGGCTGTCATAGTCGCGGCGAGGAGGGGGCGCGCCACGGTCGTCGTAGCGGGGGCGGTCATCGTACCTGGGACGATCATCGTAACGAGGACGGTCTTCCCGGGGACGGTCATAGCCGCCGCCACCACCGCCGCCATAGTCGCGGGGAGGGGGAGGTCGTCGATACTCATCCGCGCCTCCCTCGGGGGCCTATTGCTTGAGCATCCCAGGACATACATCAAGGTGCTGAGATACGCACGAATTCAAGCTTGACGGGCTGGCCGTTGATGTCTACACCAGCCAGGCGGCGCATGGCCTCTTCGGCCTCGGCCATGGTAGGGTACTCGATCACACTGGTGGTCAGAAGGTCTTGTACACACACACTAGACTTACCCATTGTTGGGGTTGTTCCTGTCAACGTCGGCATATGTGATAGTGTTGCTGCCGAGCCGGCCAAAGTCCTTGAGATCCTAGGGGTCGAGTCAGGCCATCTTCACGGGTACGTCGCCTCGGCCACCCAGACAAATCAAGAGAGGTTGCGGTCCAGATCACCACCAAGGGAAGGGCCACGGGGAGGGAAGCGCCAGACCAAGTCCACAGAGGAAGGAATGGCTTGCTGGGATAGCCGCCTGCAGAGGCGCGGAGAGTGGACCAAGGCCACTCGACGCCGTCGCCACATCGCCAAGCCTCATGAGAAAACTGGGACCACTTGAGGCACGGAAGTGATGGGGGCCAAAGGGTTGTATCGCACCTGCCAGCTGGTCGTGCTCGGGATGCCAACGACGTTAATCCTGATTCCTCGGCGGGGAGGGCCACGCGGAGGAGGCCGTCCAAAGCCATCACCGCCATAACCGCCGCCGCCGCCGTAGCCGCCTCCATAGCCACCCCCACCACCACCGTAGGGCTCGCGTCTGCGCTCACGCGAGATCTGCACGATGATGCTTTCGATCAGCGTCAACTCAACCGGTCATCGATGATCTTACGGCTGATCAAGCAAGGGCTTGCCGTCTAGATCACGGGCAGCGTCCTCGGCGTCCTACTCGTCAGAACTCTGACCTTGCCATGTAATCATTAGACAAACCCGAGGAGACTCGAGGTCAACGAAGCCGTAGGCACCGAGGAGACGAACGTCTCCGATCTGGCCATAGCCCTTGAAGAACTGATGCGTCAGTCTTCAATCCTTCCGCACACCGCTCGACACTACTCACATCGTCGATATCCCTTTTCTCGACGCCTGGAGGTGTTAGTGAGGGCAGAAGACGTGGAGCTGTATACGTACCCTGGGGCAGCTTCCCGATGTAGAGACGGCGGGACATTTTTGCTGTTGCTGTTCTTTCAGCGACAGGTGAGAGAGGAAGAGGATCAATCCATTCGGTGACGATGCTGACCCCACACCGGGTAGCCGGGAGAAAATATTGATAATCCCGACCAGATATTCCATACACCCCTCAAGTACTAGATGATGACGATAGAAGCATACAACCAAAGGCCTATCCTCGTACACTCTGACAAGGCAATCTATCTGCTCATCCTGCGCACGGTCTCCGAGCTGAATGGCCGTCTCTCAAGACTCGTCCTTCGCAAAGATGATTTGGTCTTCAGATCCGGCTGAGAGCTCCAGGCTTCACTGAGATCGCCCAAAGCGTTCAGCTGCTTTCGGGTCTCTTTGCCGGCCAGACCCGGCGCGGCCAGCTGTCTGAGCGCTAAGCGGCCTCGATGCCTGGAATCGTGATGTTTCAGAGCAGACTCCGCCAGGCCCACAAGCTTATGAACGGATCCTGGCAAGTCAGCAAGGGCAATGCGGGCCTTACGGCGAGAACTCACGCTCGTATCCGTTCCAAAACATGACTGCCCTGCTCTCCTGATCCGCCTCCAGCTCTTTCTTCTCGCCCTCCGACAGACCCTGCTCATCCATCAGACGCGTGACAAGCTGCTTCATCCCTTCTGATTCGTTGCCCTCTATCGCGCCCTGGCGAGCGGCCAATACGTGTTGATGCCACTCTCGTACCGCAGCGAGTAGGTCGGCAGGAAGGTTTTCCATCTGATTCTTATCGTGCACGATCGGCCCCTGGTGCTTCTCATCTTCCAAGGTCTGCGTACGAGAAGCTGCGATGGCATCGAGCGCTCTTCGTGCACCTTTGCGACGAGTAGCCGAGGCGTATCGCCGGGAATACGCTTCCGTCACAACGGCAATGAGCAGAGTGACGGTAGCGACACCCAAAATGGCCCAGATGATGAAGAACGCGCGCCCGGCTGGAGTTTGCGGAGAGATGTCGCCATAACCGATAGTCGTGAAGGTGACAAAACAGAAATAGAACCCACTGAACCAGGTCCAGTCGTGCTGATGTGCGTCAGCATTACTTGGTCTGAGTCGGCGAGCGGGCACTCACTTCTGTGGCAGAGAATACGCTCGCTCCGACGACCCAGAAAACGATGAACAGTGTCATTGCTGACCCGAACTTGACCCAGTTCTCCATCCTCTCCTCCTTTGCCATCCTATCTTGGAACTCTCGGTAACCCTCCTCGCTAAGCAGTGATTGTGCGGTCAATTCGTCCTGCAGCCGACGAGCATCCGCTAGGGCTTTCTGATACTTTTCGTCGCGGGAGGCAGAGATATCACCGGCCGCACTGCCATTCGTACCGTTCGCCATCGGCATCGATGCGGAAGCCTGCCGGGATGCGATCTGGGAAAGGGCTTGATCTTCTGCCATTTGCAGTTGATCCTTTGTGAGAGCTCGCACGTTGAGCTTACGGCTCCTCGCCCCGCCTCGAACACCGCCTCCTCTGGCGGTGACGTACAATGGTGCCCCAATAGCTGTGAGCTGCTCCTCGATCGCATCGCGCCTAATCGCTTCCTCGGCACGCTGTTGCTTTCTCGCTCGATGCCGCTTGATCATCTCGTATCTTCGTCGTCTGTATGCCGTGTTCCAAGATTCGACAATCGTGTCCCGAGCGGTACCAACGGTAACGGCAAGGTTGAGGATACCAATAGGGGCGTAGAAGAAGAGGAAGATCTTAGCGCCGAGCGTAGATGGCGAGATGTCGCCAAACCCGATCGTCTCGATGGAGACGACAGTGAAGTATAGCGCATTCTGGAATGCTATCTCTGGGATCAAGAAGTTGAAGCACAGTGCGCCAAGAGCCAGGTATACGAGGAAGACCATGACAATTATCACGAGACTTCGTTGCTTTGGAGTGAGACCGGAACCTGAGCGAGCGAACTCCTTTGTCTTGATGAGATCATATATCAGGGTCGCGTTGGTGAACATGCTCGCCGCAGTGCTACACACGCATAGCCAGAATGCCTCGGAGTAGGTGAAGCCGTCGTCGAACCGATGTACAACACCGAATATGGTCACGGCGATGATGTTGATGATATCGTGAATACTCAGACCGACAATTGTGACGATAGTACTGCTCCAGACTCTCCGCTCCAAGAATCGCGATATTAGAGCGATGTTGGCAACGACGGCGCATGCCATGGAGATGGCCAAGCCAACGTCGAGAATAACAGGATTGGCCTGATAGACAACCGGCTTGTTATCGATGGTCCGGACATACCAGTGCTCGGTAAGGCCGGGAATCTCGAGCAGAATACTGAAGGGCTGCAGGAGACCAGACAAGATCGGCGTCCAGCGATACTTGGGCGGCACGTAATCTGGATCGCCCTCTCGCAAGTCTTGCTGAGCCTGAGCATCCTTGCTGCCGAGAATCCAATGGATGGTGGTGTGCCAGAATCCCCTGTGTCCCGAGTCATGGCGCTTGTCCCAAGACTCGCTCACAAAGGAAGAGAGCGAGGAGAACGTGTTCGCGCGAAAAAGATATTTGTGTCGCCGACGAGCACCCTCAGCAGGCGATGTGATGGTATCTGATCTCTTGTCGAGCGAGCCGCGCACTGGCTCATTGATCGTGACGGTGCGTGGGAACCTGTTTACATCATCGTGCCCGTTGGCTACCGGACCGAGCTCGATATCGTCGGTGATCCCGTCCGGAGAGCTTGTCCTATGCAGAGCGTAGTCGTTATCACGGATCCTGCTGCCTCGCCTAGACCGAGCCTCTTCGGAGCGCTCGTATTCCTGATCCTCCTCGCGAGCCTCTTCCAGCTCCTCCTCTTGTATCGCATCCGTCTCCTGCATCAGTTCCTCCTCTTCTTCCTCGTCATGGACTTCGTTTCCGTCCTCTGAGCCGGCCCTCTCAACATCTCTTATCCTTCCGCGGCTCGAGCTCTCTCCATTCTCGTCGCCGTGGACATGGAAGGAGAGTTGCGGGTGCAGCGCGTTGAGATAGGCGATGCTTGTCATATTGTCGGTCGGCCTCGCCTGGTGCTCATCTGCTGCGACATCCCATAGCGAAGAGGGACAGCCGAGTGCGGCTAAGATCAGGCATGATGTGAGAAATGTAAATAGAGCGACTGCAAACATGTGACCTCTTGACCGTCGATGATCCCCGCAGATGAGATCCTCAGGCACCGACCAGTCGGCGAGCCTGGGATGCTCCCCGTATTAGCGGGTCAGAGGTCAAACGTGGTTGGCGTTGCATTCGGTCAGCTGATGCATTGCTCACATCTCTCAACGAGAGCAGCTGTCATTGTCAGTGATTCTTGGGAACTTGCTCGCTGAGCCGAGTCTGCGGTACTCGACCGGGGGTCGATGGGTTGCATCAATCTGCCGAACGATTGACACATCGCCGCTTGAGTCTCACTGTTCTCCTTGCTCGTGGGAAGAGCGGTAGGGGCAGCAGTATCAACGTCGTCGACTACAAGGGGGCCAAGAAGAGAAGCAACGCCAAAGTGTCGTCAACGCGAAGCCTGGGATGCGATGTCTATCACTTGTGTGACAGGTACCATCACTCAGCCGTCTCTCGCTATGACCCCTTCCCCGACTGCCAATGCGCGGCAACGACGCAATGTGGCCATATAGCAGCAGCTATGCACAAGGATGATACCACTAGCTGCTGACAAGGAGCATGTCTTGTCCATGAGAATGCATGCATCACCTTCTCGAGCAATGACGAGTCCATCAGTCGTGGAACGTGTAAATGGCGTTCGGCGACCGGGGACAAAGGTTGCGTCACGACCTGGAATGCAGCTGCGGACCTTCGGACTCACCTTGCCTCCGTCAATCTACATTTCTCGGCTTGCTTCGTTCTCGATAGCCTCGCTGCGCGGACCAAACGGCCCTAGATGCCCCGTCTGGCGCCAGACTACCCAGGAGGATACAAAGCACCCCGCTACGCCTACTTGCGCTCATTCCTCCCTGTCCTCGCCCTCCTTCTCCTCTTCTCCTTCGGACTGGTGTCATATTCTCTGCTATCACATTTCCGCTCGCCCGCCAGAAAGCAGCAGATAGGATGGCAATCCTGGGACGTCGTGGACTTGAGCAGCTCGAAGGGCTCGACAGGAGAAGATGAGGAGTTGTCTACAAATAGCACATCTGGAGATGATCTCTTTGTCCCAAGTATCCCGCTGGACAACTGGGTGGGTCTGCCATCTTAGACCATCTGCTTGTTAATGATCAGGATCCCCTTGCGATTCATACTACTGGCTGTGGGCTGCTTTATGGTGACGAGGACGAAGCTGAGCTTCAGTGACCGAGATCGCTGTCAAGGCGTGCTACTTCCCGCCGTATCTCTTCGGCTCCTACTGTGCGCCAGAGACAACGGGAGATCTAGATAAGACAAAGGGTAAATGGGTCATCGTGGAGAAAGACCTGAACATCCGGACCGGTCTCTGGTACGTCCTCTTCCTGGTCAGGCAAGCACCTCGCCGATGTCAAGGTACCTCAATCTCTACTACCGACGAACACGCCGGCTTGACGTACCGCTTATATCGGACATGCGAGTCGCACCAGAACCGCCCCCTGACGATGTAGCTGCAGAGCTTGAGGGCTGGACAAAGGCCGATGGCGACTTGCACTCTGGCTTGTGGCCAAATCAGCCCGAAATGCGATTGTGGTACAAGACCCAGGATCAGGCCTGGGACGGCTGGACGCAGCGCAAGGCACAGCAGGCCCGTCAGGAGGTCCTGGATGAAGACATCATCACGGAGCTCGATGTCGTGTATGGCGACGATGACCCCTGGTTCGGTTTCGAGCGGGTCAGAGGAGGCAAGGTGGTAGATGGCAAAGAGGGAAAATGGGAAAGCGTCGACATTGCATTCAGGCGAGGCAATACCGGTACGCCTGTGCTTGTGAGCGACTGCCGATGCTCATCCAACAGCCACTGCCCGAGCCAAAGTCCCAAACTTCCACTCTGACGGGACTCTCAAGATCATGCAAAGTCGGTCAGAGGGGGCTGTAGCCAATGATCTGGACTAATGCGCAGTTGCCGACTTGCACTACTCCGTCGGTGACGGCAAGTGTCGCGACTCCGACAAGGTGCCGTGCGTGGGCGACCCCGACACGGCGACCTGGCTGGCGGAAGCGCTCGACGCGGAACAGCCAGATCTCGTGGTGAGCAACAGCCCGAGCACCTCGAGCACAGCTGAAGATGAACAGGTCTTCTCGGGTGATCAGCTCAATGGTCAGGGCACCTCGTACGATTCTCGCTCAGTGTTGGCCAAGTTTGCAAAACCTGTCATTGAGCGAGGAATCCCGTGGACGGCTGTATTTGGCAATCACGACAGCGAAATTGCAGACGACCGCGAAGCTCAGATGCGTCATCTGCAGAACATGCCTTATTCACTGGCTCAAGCGGGTCCAGCAGGTGTTGATGGAGTTGGCAATTGTCAGTCTTGCTATCTGCCTTTGGCCAGAGCTGACGATCCAGACTTCATCAAGCTTCGATCGGGTGACGCATCACATACCCATATTTTCACTCTATACTTCCTCGACTCCCACTCATATCAGAAGACTGCCTTGCCGTGGCAGAATGCAGACTACGACTACATCAAGACGTCAGTTGCCATTTGTCACTTGATACAAGCTGACGTTGTAGTACCCAGATTGACTGGTTTCGAAACGCATCCGCTTCCATTAAACCCATAGAACGCCCGTTCCACCCAGACGGCGGCGAAGATCTCGGCAATATCTGGCGGGCATCCCGCAGAGGTCCGTCGCGGTTATCGCCCAGGGCCAATCTCGCCAAGCCGAATGCGATGATGTGGTTTCACATACCGCTGCCCGAGGCATACAACCCGGCCGATCATGCAGGCTTCGACGGCGAAGAGCTCAACGTAGGAGACCAATTGGATGAGTCAGGCGCGAGCAAGCACAACTCTGGCTTCTTTTACAACGGGTTGAAAGAGGCATTTGAGACGGGCGGTACAGATTCCGATGAGACTTGGTATGATTCGCCAAAAGTCACCGAGGTCAAGGTCACCAGCCATGGCCACTGTCACAACACTGACCGGTGTAGGAGGGTCGATGGAATTTGG
This sequence comes from Tremella yokohamensis, assembly GCA_024343385.1. Taxonomy (NCBI): domain Eukaryota; kingdom Fungi; phylum Basidiomycota; class Tremellomycetes; order Tremellales; family Tremellaceae; genus Tremella; species Tremella yokohamensis. The sequence goes on along the minus strand of BRDC01000034.1, from coordinate 224,198 downwards.
TGGGATATGTCAAGGTTGCGGCAGAAGGACATGAGCTGATCTCAGGATGTGTTTCGACGGTGGATCCAGCTATTCCGGATATGGTCAACTCGGATTCGACCGCCGGGTCAGGTTGTACCATATATCCAACTGGGGAGAGACGATCGGCACGTACAAGCGGACGGCTGGGGGTGAGATCCTAGATGAGCAGACGTTGGTAGGGGATGGCGCTCCGTCCGGCTGGGGAGAAGATCAGACATCATAGGTTGTCTAAGGACACAAGTTACGATTGTGCAACAACTGTTTATGATACATCTAACGACAAGACACGATCATATGGCACCGTCTCACGAGCGCGCGCGCGTCAAGTATCATGATCGCACGCATCGCAGGTAGAGCCCCCCCCGCAAATGACGATGGAACGCAGTCGAACCACGTTCTGATCGCGCAACCACCTGCGCAGCTCTCGCGCACCTGGACTTCTCCAGTCTGATGGCCAATTGACCGCCTCCTGGTCCTCTTGCAACCGTAGACAGATGTCCTCGTTGACAATGTCCAACTCCTCCTGCTCAAAACATGGCAGGACTATCCTAGCTCTGGGCGGAAGGGGTCCCGTCGTCGCACTGCGCTCGTATTTGAGATACGGCAGCATGTAAAATATGATGTCCTGGAGCAAACCGCGGACCAGTCGGCCGTTCTCGAGTCTGCTGCGCGGGTAGTTGTTCGTATTGTACCACACAAAGTGTATACCCAAGGATGCCGCCTTGCTCAGGACCGCAGAAGGCATGGGGAGATCCGAGTGCAAAACCAACGAGCGTAACGTCGAGCTCGACTGTTGTAGCCATAATCGCAGAATGCGTATACCTCCAACGCTCGGATTTCGGTTCCCTCGAAGACAGAGCACTACAGGGGAGGCGAGGGACGACAGGCCGCCTTCGACACTGGCATCGAGGTCGGCGCCTTGCGGATAGGGGACAGTCCTTTGGAAATCGAAGATGGAGGGTAGACGCGGGTGCTTCCCAGACTGGACGAGCGAGTTGGCGATCGGGCCCAGTGCCTCGATTCGCAGGCTCACGCGGGTGCAGTTGGGCAGGACGGCCGTACGCGTGGGGTCGGTACGCTTTATGATCTGTAGCAGGTCGATGAGACGCGAGAAGAGGTCGCTGGACGAGGTGGGGATTTCGATGTGTCGCACGAAGAGGAGGATCCGCAGGGCTTTGGACCGGTCGAGCCGCGCGCTGCTGAGCTCTGGAGGGGATGATGAGCATGACGCCTTGATCGAGTCTTCTTCTATGGATTCGAGGAGCCGGACGAGCCGGCGGTCGGTCTTGAGATTCACCTCGGACCACAGGGCTGGTAGGAGTGCGTCGTGCGCGTTACGCGAGACGAGGGCGAGGTTCACGAGCGAGCCGTACCATTTGGCAGCTGCGAGGTGGTCGCCGATGAGCGCGAGCACTGGAGGAGGGAGAGGGTCGGGCATGATGATCTTGCACGAGCAGCGTGGCTATTGTCATAGCGTGGTGTTTGGCATGATGGAATGAAAGGAAAGACACATCAACCATTCAACCATTTGACCGGCTCAGTCGATCAGCCTGCAATGGCCGGTGGCCGGTGGCAATCCGGCAACGCAGTGGCGCAATATATATATCCTTGGCATCTGGACATGTCTCTACGCGGTCCATGCAACGGCGTCAAGCAGCACAGCTCTACATAACGTATCTCTATGGCCGACGAAAGCGGGTCATGGACGGCGCCATGAGGTGAGATGTTTCAGTACAGCTCCATCCATTCCCTTCCATCGAAGGTCTATGGATGACCTTCCCACAGATTGACAGGCAGCTTAACCGGGTCCATCTGAGCGATCAGACGTTCTGTCCATCGTCAACAGTGTACTCGGGGGGATGACCTGGTTACTGACTCATCTTGCTCACGGTCCCTTCTGAAAGCAAGCGAGATCCCTCACATACAACCGTGAGAGCTTCCAGTTGGACCGCTTCGGAAGCTTGCAGCCATGGACGGAACACATCATTTGCCGGATTTGGCGGCCGTGTATTACCTCGACGTAGCTCAGCCATGATATACTCGTTGATCAGAGTTTGCTGAGACGAATGAAAGAGAGGTAAATGAATGATAGCACGTCTGCCGAGGGGACGAGGACTCGTCGGTCGAGTGTCGAGAAGCACATATGGGTACATGCTTTGCGCGATAATGACGAGAAGCCGGGTCAAGATCCCTTGTTCGCCCACCCGGCCAAGATGACGCATGGCGTCGTGTCGGTCGGTATCATGGAAATGGTATTCCACGGGCAGCTTGGCCAGTGCGTCTAATGCCTGTGGCCCCAATGGCCATTTGGCATGATGGACCACTGTCTGCAGTCGGCGTCTGGACACACCAACCTGGGCGAAGACCGGGATAGCTTCGGAAGCCAGCATCTTGCCCCGGAACTCGATTGTTGACGGAGCGACATAGAGGAGGATCGAGAGTATCGGCTCCAGGACACTTTTGCGTTCATCGTGCTTCTTGGGGAGCCTCTGCCCTTGATCTTCCAAAACGACCGTGACAGGTCCCGGGAATCGCAAGCGGACGTCGTCAGGGAGAGCAGAGAGGCATTTGAGCGACTTGCAGATGCTAGTGTACATCCAGGAGGATCGAAAGTCTCTCGCATGGACACAGGGCAGGACGACCATACGCACTTTGGCGCAGAGACGTACTGCATCATGCGCCGCGTCATCGTCCATGAAAGCGATGACACGTTCTTCCTGCGTCTTGCTCCTCATGAGACCGGGACCCAGGGCAAGCAGGTCACAAAAGTGCGCGAGCCGTCTGGGAGAGGCAAGATCCATCTCGCACGCAAGGAACGGCCAGGCCAAATCGTAACATGCTTTGGAGCATCGAGTGAGAGATGCTATCGTGCCGTAGGACTTGGACTCCACCAAATATGCGCAGAGTAGCTCGATTGCGTCCAAGGGGAATGCCGCGTTGGGCCGGGACGACCGCCGGAACCTCAACATTCGTCTCCAGGGGACAGTGTCACTCGAACGGGTGTGCGATTTATACGGTGATAGGCACAACAGCTAGCAAGATGGAATCACAAGTGCTACATGATGAACCAGAAGTGGAGAGAAGAAACGAGGCGAGGGAGGCGATGTGTAGTACACGAGGGGCACAGCCCCGGGGACGGCATTGACGGTCGAGCTCCGTCCGACAATAAAGGTGGTTTCACATCACATTCCTCTCCGTTTTGGAACGTAATAACGCCAGACGCGTGGTAAATTCAGTCGAAGCTGCCATGTCGAGGTCCGCCAACGGCTTCGGGTCGGTCTTGACGTAAGTGATGCCGGTGGTCATGAGCACCTCGAGAGACCGATTGGAAAGCGGGCAATGGTGCCGATGGGTCACCTTCCGAAGTCGGGTCCATTTCGACAGGGCCGTCGCGAGAAACTCGTCTGCACGTCCTGCGGACCCGTCGATGATCAGATGCCGGGGGTTGAACAGCCGCATGACCAGGTCGTGGGGCTTGTGATGCCATCTGGGCCCGCGCGAGTAATGTATCAGCCCCCAAATTGTCTCGAAAGCTCGGGGAGTCAGTCGCACGGTCAAGGCGTTCGGAAAGAAGGGCATCCGCTCGGTATCCTGTGAGAGGGCCCGGTCTTGCTTGTCGACGATGTCCAGATAGTTGGGAAGCGACATGAAGCAAGCACGAAGGTCTATCTGATAGACCAAACCCAACACCTTCCGAGTATACTCGATCTGCTTCGAACCATTAAATGTAGGATCGCCGAGCGCAACGAAAGCGCGTGATGGCCCGGCCTCGATCATGTCGATTTTGTTGTACAGAAGCGGCATCACAAGGTCCCATGAGTCGCGCGAGCATTGACAAGGGCTGCATGAAAGCGGAGGACCATACCATATGATTGCTTCAAGCGTCTGTGTTGGAACAATTGGGTCAACAAGAGGACTGGCGCGTGCATTCTCCAAAGCCTGTAGCTGTCCCGGCGCTCGCGCCGGCACAGACAAGGGGTATGACAGAACACGAAAGGCGACCGGCTCTGTATGATCATCGGATCGATGAGATTTGCGACAGCATGGACAACTTCAGGACTACTGATCGCCGTTTAGGGCGACTTATGCGTACGGGCGGAATTATGCACCTTGTAAAGTTCACGATGAATATGTCCAACAAGTGTCTTGTCGTAGCTAGCCCCGCCTGGACGGGTCATCATGCATTCCCATGTCATGTATAATGCTCAGCAAGCTGAAACACGGGGAAGTGTCCAGGTCCAGCGCCACACTGCCACTTTTGCGCCACTTTTGACCCGAATCAGCAAGTCAAGTCAGTCGCGTCCAACTCACGGCGTCGGCGCTCGTTTCAGATCATCATACAGCAGGTCAGCAGAGTCATCTGGGGCGATAGCGAGGGCTCGAGACCGACAGTCACCTGTCATCGCAAGGCCTGACGCGCCGCAGTAGACCCCATCATACATTGAGTTTGGATGCCTTTGGGTGTGAGGTGAGCTCATCTCTCGCGCTCTGATCTCTTTCTCCCCTGCCCTCCGTTGACGATTCCCCGGCATAGCTTTGATGGCGGATTCTCACTCCCTCTCAACCCTCATTCACAGTTCTCTCAGAGACGAAACTCATACCACAGTCTACCTCGACGCGTGCTTCTCGTGCCGATGACCTGCAAACTCTCACACAGCCATCATCTAGTCGATCACCCCATCGTTCAACGTCAATCTTGACCCACTGGACCGGACCCGCGTCATCATCAGTCCTCAAGCAACCCGGAACCTGTCGGGATCTGTCTTCTGCATACTGGTCACCGCACTCAGCCGCATGCCATGTCCGCCATGACGGCCGCACCCATCTCTTCGCACCTCTCAGCCGGGCCCTCATCGCATCATCCCGGTCAGACGACACCCCGGTCAGCCTCACGTACACATTCCCCGCACGCTTCGCCTAATAATTCTGCACCTGGGACGCGTAATGGTAGTCCGCGGACGGGCTCGTCAACCAGTAGTGACCCGGACAGCGTTTTACGGGCTCACGGCGGAGATGCGAGGCGAGCTCTGGACGCGCTGCTCGCAGACAAGCAGAGTCTGGTGCGTGATCCTTGGAGTCTCAGTGTACAGCTCACAATGCAGCAAGCGCAGAACTCGCAGCTCTGGAAGCTTATTGAGAAGCAACGAGCACAGTCGGTGACCTTGGTAGCAGATTGCGAGCGACTGCGAAGCGAACGCGATCGAGCTCTGAACAGATTGGCGGAGGTTGGCTTGGACGTACCTGGAGGATCGAAGAGGATGCCCAACAGCAGCTCCGCTATGGGTCTGGGAGTCCCATCGGAGCCCCTTGCCCCACCGATCATACGGCGGCATAACTCGGACAGGGAAGATACACGGTCGGAAAAGTCCGTGGACCGGGAGAGGGAGCGTGTCCCCGCACCCAGGAGCGCCTCTGGGACTGTCCCATCCTCGTCTCTTTTGGCTGTCGAGACACCATCCGACCTCAAGCCCAATGCGTTGCTGCCGTCACCGATGTCAGATGTCAAGCTTCGTAGGGAGAGCCGTATCGCGTTTCCGCCCGAAGTGACTTCCTTCATCTCGCTCGCAGACTCGCCAAAGGAGGCGTCGCACTCGATCCCTCAACGACAAGACTTCGCGACGAGCGACAGCGCGACGAGTATGAGCCCACCTTCCCAATATTCGACCACTCCCAGCTCTTCGATGAATGACGAGCTCAACGCGCCATCCGTTTCCGTGACTATGTCCAGTTTGGCGACAACGCAGGAAGAGGAGGAGCCCGATGACTCCCAACAAACACCTGTGCCGCCCAAGTTCTTCGCCCCCATGCACCACGACCTGCCACCCAGATCGTCAAGCGTGAGATCGCCTACTCCTCCGGTACAAATATCATCGTTCCCCGAACCCCATCCCGCTTCGCCCATCCGACCTTCAGCTCAGTCTGTCCCTTTGACTGATTCTCCTCGGCAATCCGTCGAGTCGGGAACCTCTACGCCTCGCCCATCTTTGGATCCAAGGCCATCGCAGGATCGGCGACCATCGACTGAGGAGCAAAGATTCCGGCCTGACCGCCTACCGAAGCTTACCCTTTCTCTGCTCCCTCACACTCGCATCTCTATCCCGACGTCGACTATCTACCCTAATCAGCTCGGTCGCGATGTGCTCTGCTTCGTTGTGTCCATCACTCTACGACCGCCGAACGCGCAGCCGGTCTCGTGGACAGTAGGAAAGCTCTTCAGTGCGTTCATCGACCTGGACAGTCGTGTCAAAGCCAAAGCTGGTAAGGGGAGGAAGGAGTGGAAGTCGATGGTCGCGCCACTACCAGATGGCAAATCATGGAAAGATTTTGCGCCGAGCAAGATCGACCAGCGGAAATCTGCGCTCGAGGCATATCTGCAAAGTCTTCTTGTCGCTCCATTGAGCGACAAGTCGGATCTCTGCGAGTTCCTTTGCACAGATCCGTTGCAAGCGAAGATCAATTCGGCCAGGAAAGAGGGCTATCTCACAAAGAAGGGAAAGAATTTCGGAGGCTGGAAGACGAGGTTCTTTGTCCTTGACGGGCCGACGATGGAGTACTACGAATCGGTCAGTGGACTGGCTGTTCTGTCACAAGACCAGCTGACATTCCAGCGGGGCGGATCGCATCTTGGCTCTATTCTCATTACAAATGCCCAGATCGGCAGACAAAATCGACCTTCCGAGTCGTCAGATGACAGAGAATTGCGCCACGCCTTTTTGGTTATCGAAGCCAACAAGAATACTCGACATGTTCTTTGCGCGGAAAGCGATCAGGAGCGAGATAGCTGGATCGAGGCGCTCGTTCGCCATGTCGACCCTCAGCCTGTGCCTGTGATCAATGCGCCTCCGGCACGCCGTCGAAGCGTTTCAATACGCAAGGCTTCGAAGGATGTCGTGGTGACTGCGGCCCAGCCCCTCAATCTCGTGTCTGGCGGCAACACCAAGTTTTCAGGAGCGCCTTCTCCGAGCCTGATCAACTCGATGGAATCGCAAAAGACGCTTCAGGCACAGCTGATCGCCTCTTCGAGTCAAGCATCGAATCGATCCGTTTCTTCGGGCTCGCAGACCTCTCTCCCATCCACTGTTGCTCAAGATGCGGAAACGGCCTCGGCGCCCCCTGTCGTATCACAAAAAGGGGGACATACACCGTCGAACAGCATACCGGTTACGTTGGTGACTAGTGCTACGTCTGATCTGGCCGCTTCTCCTGCCTCGGATCCGACTCCAAAGTCCACCAAGAGGCAAAGCGTTATGCCGTCCAAGCCTCAATACTCGTCCGCATACCTGAGCAAGTTATCGTCCGAGGGCCTGTCTGCCCCGCCTGGCATGCCGCCTGCGGAGAAGGACCGAGATCGCAAAGCGAAATCCGGCCGTTTCTGGCCTTCTTTCGGAAAGACGCCAGAGAAAATCTCGAGGCCGGTGTTCGGTGTGCCCATATCCGATTCTATCGCAGTCGCTTCCGTCGCAAATCTGCCCGCCATCGTCTTCAGGTGTATCGAATGGCTCGAAGCGAAGCACGCCGAGCGAGAGGAGGGCATCTATCGACTGTCAGGCAGCTCGGCGGTCATCAAAGGATTGAAGGAACGCTTTGATGCCGAGGGCGATGTCAAGCTCGTGACTGTCGATGAGCATTGGGATCCCCATGCCGTCGCGGGCTTGCTCAAGACCTTTCTTCGAGACCTGCCTCAGTCCCTCTTGACCAGAGAGCTTCACTCCAAGTTCCTCGCAGTCATGGATCTAGTCGAGTCCTCCGCTCGAGTGCATGAGCTCTGCCGACTGGTCTCTGAACTCCCGCCGCCAAATTACGCTCTCCTGCGAGCGCTCACGGCTCATCTCATCTTAATCGTCAAGAACGCCCAGGCGAACAAGATGACTCTGCGCAACATTGGCATTGTGTTCTCCCCCACACTCGGCATACCCGCCGGTATCTTCAGCGAGTTTGTCAGTCACTTTGGCGAGATCTTTGACGATGAGCCGTCTTCATTCGATGAAGCAGAAGCAGAGTCCGTTGTGAGCGGGACGGACGAGTTGCAACCGGAGGCACACGGGGAGGAGACTCTGAAGCGTAACCGAAACAGCGTGTTGTATCAAGCTGGCGGAGCGGATGCTCTGTTGGGACTTGGTGGGCGCGCTCTCGATCCAGGTAGGGCGAAAATCGGTGCTGCGACCAATTGCTGATCCTCAGCCACGGAAGATGAAGATTCCGGGTCTGATCAAGATATAGAATCCGAAGATCCGTCGCTTCCATCTGGACCTTCGTCCGAGAACCTTGCGAGCCCTGCTCCGTCCACGCCTAGACCGCAATACCCATCAGCAGCAGAAGTCCGAAGGGCCAAGGCTGCAGCCCGAGCGCAGGAGAGGGGCTTGACTGTCGAAGCTAGCTCGGTGGCATCAAGCAGTCCTAAAGGATCTGCTGGACTACCGACGAGTCCCAGACCAAGGGACCGACTGGTATCGCCTGGCAACATGATCTAGCTTGATGTAGTGCGGCATGAGAGCCAATCGTTGTATGCAATGTCATTCATACTTACGCCACACCTAGTCACGCAAGAGCCGGAACCGCGAGGTGGAGGCGAGTCATCGCTGGCTCGTCCTCGTTCTAACGTTGTTGCGTTTGTCTGTCCACTTCATTCGTCGCCATGTCCATCAATCAGCCAGGAATGTCAGCCAGCTCTACTCAAGCGACAACCTACTCGCTTGCCAATGACCCTCAGAAAGGCTCAGGAGGCAGCAATCCGTCCACACCTCTACGGAGCATCACCGACTCGAAAGGCTTCACCTATCCTGCCATCTGGTCCTTCCCTCCATTCTTCACGCGCGTCTCCTCATCTGCTCCACATCGAGGTCCTGCTGAGACTCAGACTACAGCCTAATCCCACCACACTCGCACATCAGCTCTCGCTCTGGACGGCACTGGTACTGTCGTGGGCAAGACATCACCGTGTCTTTCTGATCAATGTGGATTCGCCCAACCCCGGCGACGTCTTTGCGAACAGGTCGATCAACCGTATGTCCCGTCAGTGAGGACGATGTACTGGGAGACTGAGATCAGGCAAGCTGCAGCCGCCAGCAGTGAGGACTGTCGTACAGGAGCTGGTCAAGCTTGGCCAGGCAGCTCCTGATCCTCCTAAACAGAATGCGACGCCGACGTTCTTATTGTACTGGCGGAAACCAGAGGAATGGGGCCAGATCATCTACGACTGGGTGAGTCGCAGGAACGGTGTGACGAGATCCTGGCAGGCTTGTCAAGATGGAGGGGACGGAGCTGAGCTGCAGATCGTCGAGAATGGGATGAACAATTCCATCTTGACGTTTTACGAGATCACTGAGGGAGACCTATCGCATACGACCGAGTTTTACGAGTTGCCGCCTCAGATGCTCCGAAGGGCGCTGGATACGCTGGTCAAGAAGGGCAAGGCGCAGTTGTTGAAAGGAGAGGGAGAAGCGGGAGATGGGGTCCGGTTCTTGTGACTGTGGGCATGTCTGGACTTGGGATCATCATGTGGGTCTGGCCTAACGACATTGTCGTACTTGCTCATCTTCAGGTTGTAGCATTGGTATCTACTGCATCTACGAATGAGCGACGTGCATCTGAGCTTGACGAGTTCAGCCAGAACGGCGGATACAAGTGCAGATCACACGAAACCGCCTCCGCCTCGCTTCTCGTCGATTCGCTGGAATCTCACCAGCACCTCGCGCTGCGTTCGTCAGCCCTCGCCAGCCACCTTCCTGTCGTTATCGACTCACCTCGTTGATCATACAGGCGGTCGCCAAGAACAGGCACACGATGATCGCCTCGAACCCGTAGACCGAGGTGAAGATGTTGTTGAGGGTGAAATCCGAGCCGGGAGAAGCGGCCGATGTGACTACGCATCAGCTCGCCCCAAGTCGTCTCGCAAATGGCAACTCACTCGGCGTGACGCAACCAGTCTGATTGGCGGCAAATGTGGCATCGGCGCAGAAACCAGCCTGGGCGGTGAACTGTCCCGCTGCAGTACCGTTCCTGCCCTTCAGCCAACGAACAGTGGCGACTTCTCATCGACTCACCAGTAGCCGCAGCACGAGAAGGTGTCTTGCAGGGCTTGCTGAGTGGCTTGGGTCTGCTGGCCCCATATCGCCGAGAACTCGGCGCGTTGCTGCAGCGAGAAGAGCCAGATCATCGTCCCGAACTGCCTGTCAGTATCTGATCGGGCGTATATTTGCGACAGCGTACGGCTAAGGTCTGCACGCCCAAGCCGATGAGCGACAAGTTGAAGATCTTGAGCATCATTCGCTTGTCGGGGCGCTGCAGGAAAGCGGGAATGGCAGTGACGACGGTGAACAAGTACGACACGCCAAGCATGATACCGACTGGTCATGAGCTGTGATCCACAACCCTATTGTCGAGTCGTCTAGGTGCTCACGGCCGAAGAACCTCTTGGAAAAGATGAGATTCATGAGGAGCTGGTTGGGCCTGCTGAACATGATTGAGGCGACGATGCACAGGATGCCCGCCGCCGTCAGGCAGACGAGCAGGAAAAACCAGAAGGCATTGAGCCTCTGCAGCGTCCCAAAGTGGTGCTGGTGCATCTCGATGCGAGTCGAGTCGAATGAAAGCTCGGGCTGCCAGAGCCCGGATACGAAGTGATCGAAAAAAAGAGTCCAATGGCGCACCGGGCGCTTGAAAGAAAGTCAGATACAGCAAAGGCCGGACGAAATGTACGAAATGTACGAAGTGGACGAAAGGTGAATGAGAGATCACTCACACCTTGTGGTCCAGGCTGGCTGGAGTGTGGGAGGGCCGTCGTGTGGTCGACTTGGCGCAGTGTCGGTGCGTGCCGACCAGCGGTGGTGCCTTGGAGATTGAACATGGAACGGGAATGGGGTTGACACGGTGACGGGCTATGTTGGTCGTCCTTCTGGATTCAGGGGCGGCTCTGTCGCACGGTCTTCTGACAGATCGGTTGTCATCTTGACGACGGTAGTGGCGTTTCGGATTCTTTCTGGGATGCGAGAGCTATAAAAGGTATGGTATGCATGGTAGGATCGCAGCAGCCGGTATCGCACAGATACTGTATGCCAATGTCGGCAACGTCAGAGCTCAGAGAGAGAATTAAAAAGGCTCGGAGAAGGGGTCTACTTCCGTCCTGATGCAGTAGAAACAGAAGGTCGTGTTGCTTTCGATGGCTTTTTACCCTTCTCCCACCTACATGCCAATTCCTCTGACGCTGGGCATCAGTATAGCCGCGGGATGCGCGTATGTACTCACTCTGATCGCGCATGTGTTGTATCAACGCGCAACAACGGTCGATCTGCTCTCGGGTACGAGTGAGCCGTTCTTCAGCGGACGTTTCGTCCTGATCGGTGCACTGCTGATATTCAGACCAACATTCCTCCAAGTCCTTCCAAGCTTTTGGCTCCGCCGTCTGAAGGAGCGGGAAGCTAAGAAGCGTTTCGGCGAGCCATTCCACCGAAAGGGCGTCGCTCGCATCGTAATCAAGGACCTTGTGCTTTATGTCAAAAGCGATCAACATCTCGTCTCTCCCCAGGAAGTCATCCGAATTAGGCTGGCTAAGCTGGGCTGACGCCGCTGCGTTCATGGTCGCTGACGCTGTTGCTGCACTTGTGCTCGACGCTGGAATTCTACGAGGCATTTGCTGTATTTGGTCAGTCTTCTGTCGGTCTATGCTCTAATGCGGGTTAGAAGTCAGGAGGGTGTCAAGAATGGCAACCGCCTACTTCTCTATATGTAGACTGCAGTGCTGTGCAAAGAGAGCTTTCCTTTCATACACCCACACTGCTAAGCTGAATTCACACAGCCTTCTCACGTTTGCTTTTGCGAGATGACACTCCATTCTCTGGAGGTCTCCATTTCACACATGGCGTTTCGCGAGAGCTTGATCAGCGTTTGAAGGGGATGCCAAAGAAGGCGAGGTCGAGGTCATGCACTCGTTGCACGTAAGCGTGCCGTCTGAAGACCACGGTCCACTGCGTTGCATCGCCGCAGACTCCCAGCGAGGGAGCGAGACGCGTACTGGCTACCCTTCATCTACCGACCGATCATCAGAAAATCAACCGGCGCATCCACTTCGTCTACGCGGTCTCTTCGGCGGTGGTGCTGGCCATGATGCCTGCGATCCGTTGTCCTGCTCGTTCGACTAGTACCAGGAGGAGGCGTCCGATCAGTGTACAAATGCGCCTCCGAACGGTTCTTCCCTTTTCTTCCAGCTAGAGCCGCCTGTTCCGCCACTGTCTATCAGCTACCAAGGCACTTCACACCAAGCAAGCGCTACTCACGACTGGCATTGATCTGTACGACCGAATTGCAGGCTGCTTCAACAGCATCACGTACATGTGCCATCCATTCGCCCGTCGCCTTGGTATCCGTCAGATCGCACGACCTGTAGTACATCATGTTGTCGGACACTTCCTGCCACGCCGGGTTGTCATTTTCGAAGAGGGTGGAGCAATTCACAAGCGATGTGGCCAGACGCCTGATCGTTCGTGGATTGTCTGGGTCATACTCTTTCCATGGAGCTGATTCGACTAGTTGTGTAATGGTCAGTGTCTGGTAGCTCAACGGTACGGCGTTGCTTGCTTCTGCACTTGTGCCAGGATTGTAGAGCTCTACTTGAGGTTCCACGCTCAGGTTCACGGTCGAGAGAGTCGGACTAGCCTGCGAGATCCCGCGTTGCATGACGGCTAGGTGAATGGCCTTCGCTCGATGTGTATATGTATCCGGCTTCTGAGCCGCACGAATCCCTGAGACGTCAGTGATATTAGTTTTGGTGGGTCATTTGTGAGAGATGGGACCGGCGGAGTGATGTATTTCCTCCTTTCATCTAGATTGCGAGACGGCATGAGAGCGGCGACATTCTACTCGACAACTGAACTCCGCTGCGACTGGCAATTACTGGCTGAACTTGGCAAACAGCTTTTCCCAGGCGATCTTGCCTCCCGTCTCTATCACATCGCCGTGACATGGGATGATCCGGTCAAAGTCGACCGACTTGATCGACTGCATCTCCGCTTTGAGATATCTGCACATAAGTGCTTGCAACCACACTTAGTCAGACAAGACGTTCCCTTTGTCTTTCAAGATACCCGAGACAGCCGCGCCGTGAGCCTTGCCACCGGGACTCATACTTGAGGTGGGAAGCAGTTTTGACAGAAGAGGCAGTCCCCCTACTCTCGAATACTGCTCTTTGGGCGGTAGGTTGAAGAGCATATCCGCCTCGATGAGTGTCCGGCTCGGGTGATGGATGGCGACGAGCTCGTCATTGACGTGGGAGGAGACTTGGTGCAGGGAGATCTATGATCAGACAGAGGTCCATGTCTTAGGACGGCGCGACTCACTTCAGGCTCAAAGCCGAACTGCGGTGGCTCCTGTCCCGGTTTATAAATGTAGCTCCACGACACTCCTGGCTTGCGTTGTTCCAGACGCTCCACGCCGATGGTCCTGCCTCTCAGCTTGTACACTACAAGAGTCGGAAGCAGCTGACTTTGCTTGTGGGTAGGCCTTGTGGAATGCCTCGATGTTCATGTCATGCTCCCCATCTGGCGTGACGAGAAACTTGACCTCGCCACCCATCTTGGCGAGCACGGCTTTCGTAGCTGGTGTCGGGGGATGCGAAACATAGACAAAGATGTCCGAAGATTTCAGCTGGACAGCAGTGGTCCGGCCTCCAATGGGCAAGAAGCCTCCTCTAGTCTGGACATGAATACCATTTCAATACACGTTCATCAAGAGCAGCTCACGAATGGGAGACTGAACGTGACGATCTCTGGCGTGACTCTCCGGATGACCAGCTTCTTGTCCGTCGGGTCGGTCGAGTTGTTCACATACGAAGCTACGTCCTCCGGGACTCCTCGCGAGCTTGAAGGGGCATTCGCGATGGTATTTGCTGCTTGAGCTGCCTGAGCGACCTGTGGCGACTGGCTGGACATGATTGATCGAGTAGGGTTTTGTAGTCGGTACGGGCGAGCGACAAGAGGTCGCCAGGCGAGACGTAACTTCGGTCTAGTTGCTGCGACTGTTCGGTGTCTCGTTGCTTGGAGAAGAGGAATGTCAAACGCCATGGGATGATACGATGTCAGGAAGCTGGTCGGTTGGGGGGTGATGGTGATGATGATGATGTCACGGAGTCACGGAGACCGCCGGCGAGATCCCGGCGGCATTTGCTCCCACGTCCCGTGATTGCCGGGGGAGCATCGATGGGGGCCGCGTTTGATAGCACAATGGAATGAGCCAGAGGGGGCAGAGGGGGCACGTCGTATCGAGACATCCGTTCTGTCTTTGTGACGCAGCCGAAGCTGATGCCACTACCACAAGTCCAGATAGAGCGACTACACTCTGTGGGCTCAACCGGCAGGAGTGACACAATACTGTGCCGGCTTTCCCTTAGAAAGGCCCACCTAATTCAGTTTTGGAGGCATTAGGGCGTTTTACTAATCGGGGCGCAAAGCCGGCTGATGGGTGCCGGCTCGGAGAATTTTCCCGATGTGCCTTGCGGGTCATCAGGGCCATCAAATTCCCGCTCGCCGCTCCGATGACAACTCTTCTCTTCATTTCAGCTTCCCGAGCACCTTTACACTCGCATTTCTCGATGAATATCGCATCTAGCTTCGTTCTGCAAAACGTAAGCCAGCGGCCGGGGTTGAACCGACGACCACCTCCGCTTTCCTCCCCGGAAAGAGGCATGCTGCCACTGCACCACGCTAGCTTTGCTCATTCGCCTCGAGGAGGCGTTTCCCGGCGGGTTGTTAGTATCGCTCATAGCTCCCGCAATATGCGTCCTGGCTGCATTTCTTTGGTGTCTCTCGCTTCATATGCATCTTGGCTAGCCTCCTGCGAACTTTCCGCTTCAAATTTGCTCCTCTGAAGCGTGAGAAACATCCTGCGAAGCAGATGGGACACGGGGCGATGACTGATGATCATTCAATCTAGTCCTGCACACACAGACCGCTTTCCCCAAATCAGCAACCAGCTTTTGCTTCTTCCGCAACCTTTTGTGCTACTTTCCTCGACTTCCCAGCTCGTGTCGATCACTTTTACGTGTGGGAAAGTCCCCACAAACCCAACCCTGCCGTGACATCTCCCGTTCTGACCCTTTGTCCTACTACTCCTTTCTTCGTTGACCGCTTCGCCCCTTTGGCCACCCCGCTTCGAACTCTGCGCCTCCTGAACATGTCTCGCCATTCTTAATCTCCACATCCCAGGGGCCTTGCCACCGTTCAACCACTACACTACCCCGCCGACGACGCGAAAAGCACCCCCTCTGGCTTCATCAAGGACTGGTCACGAGTCAAAACGTCTCACTTCCGCGTGAAATGCCAGCCAGCAAACCGCTTCGAGGTCATAATTGCATGCGTACATCGTGAATGGGAACAAGGAGGTATACACAAGAGACTGGCAATCACGGGTCGTAAGACGAGCACTAGATGCGAGCGAATGAGAATAGTACATGTCGTGACAGCCGGCAGGTGATGCAAACACCACTACTCCCTCGGCGACCTGGATGGACTGACAATCGCTTCCGCTAGTTTCTCGGCCTTTACGTCCCCACCCGCATCCTTCCCTTCGACCACATTCTTGATGAGATCGACCGTGTCTTGGAGAGACCTTCGGCGAGTGGACGGTGACGAGGTCTGGTTCGTTCCGCTGAGAGACGATTGGTTGCGGACGTGGCCGCGTTTCCAAGGAATACCATCGGGTCCTGTGGGTGTCGGAGGTGTGCCGGCGAACGGTGACATGTCCTCGAACATTGGCGATGAGGGGCCTTCCGGGCTATGTGGGGTGGAAGCGTGAGGCGACATCATGATCCCTTCTTCGTCCTGTGTGTCAGGCAAGAATGTAACGCGAAACTTGCCCGAGGCAGACTTACGTCGACGAGTTCCGGTGGCAGCCGCTCATTCTCGATATCACTCTTTCGACTGAAGGTTAGCTAAAATCCCAAAGACAAAAGACGACTCACGCATCGTCAAAGCCCTGGATGGCCTCCTTGATACCTTCAGCGCCAGAAGCCAACATGCCAGCGGGTAAAGCCCCTGTCCCATTGATGCTCTTGAGCTCCGAGACTCGCTCCGACTCTTCTCGAAGCAGAGCAAAGACCCTGGACATCCTTCCAACGGCAAGAATCTTGTTCTTGATAACCTGTCTCCGTTCGGCGGGCAAGTCCTCCTCCACTACAAATGAGCTTTGGCAGATCTTTTCTGTACGGCACTCACCTTCTTCTGGCGTCTCCGGGGTGATGGCTATCGGCGTCTCCTCCTCTTCGTCGAGCTCCTCTTTCGTGCAGCAGTTCAAAATAGCCATAAACATATCCGTGACTGGAGTCAGCGGACACCTGACCGCCGTAGGAAAGCTCACTCTTCTCCCCCACGAATGGCAGACTCCATGTGAATACGTCCATAAAGTTCGGGAGCCAGTATGGATGAGGGGTACAGTTGAACTGCCGGATGCTACTTGGTCAGATCGATCCTTACTTTCCACGACCACTTACTTCATTACGTTTGACTCGTACTTGAGGACCGCTGCCTTGTTACCGTACATGTCCAAATAGTTGGGAGCGGAGAAGATCGTCATGACCGATGGGAACCCAGTTGTCTTTGTTTTGCGATACATTCGGTAACCCGCATCCTGCGCTTCATGTGCCCGTATTATGGAAAGCAGGTTGTTGCGTTCGAGGAATTGGCAGGCCGCATTATACCTGACACATCAGCTTGACAGACGTCCTGGAAGGAGGACTGACGTGAAGAAATACGAGCAACCCCGGACATGGTTGTGCACAAAGTTCTCGTTGCCTTTCTCACTGCCGAATGTCTCGAGAGGGTCTGACCATAGCAAATCGCACATGAGTCCCGAGGTAGGCGGCTCGCGGAATCGGTTGATCTGGGGTCAGGATTGTCCCTTGACATCCAGAGCGACTCACACTGCGAATGTCATCCAGAGTGTGTAGCTCCGGAGAAAGACCCCCGTGGATGCACAAGAATTGCTTGTTCATGATCGCTGCCAGAGGCAAATTGCAAAACGAGTCCGTGCAGGCGTTGTAGATGGTCTCTGAATATTTATGCCGGCCTGAAGGATCAGTGGTGCATAGGCAAACCAAGGCGCACTGACATTCCAGCTTGAAGGTAAAGTAGTCTGTTAGATGCCGACATTCGTGATTCCCTCGCAACAGGAACAAAGTGTTGGGATACCACATCTTCAAGGACCACAAGTACAGTACACACTGTTTGTGAGCGACAAGTGCATCTCGCGAGTCTCGACTCACTTCAATGGAGAAATAGCCGCGATCCACATAGTCTCCCAAGAACAGATACCGTGTGTCCGCTGGGCTACCACCGACCTCGAATAGCTTCATCAAGTCATACTGACAGTCAGTTCCAATCTAGGATGAGAGACTGAGCTGACATATTGGCCATGGATGTCGCCGCACACTACAGGGTCAGCAAGTGTCATGCGTGGTGGAGCGCGGGCACACACCTGTGATCGGCGCATCTACGTCGAGCAAGTTTGGTTCATTCCGCAACAATTCTCCACCCCTTGCGAGATCAGTCATGTCACGAAGAATGGTCGGAGAACACACTTCTCCAGGATATACAAGGCCTGCTCCTCGGTCAATCGGCCTTCGCGATAGAAGTGATTCTTGAGAAAGGCAATGTTGGGCTTGGTCGGGTCGTTCTGATCCCAAAACTGCTCGTCCGTCGGGAGATACGTGGCGGGCGCTTGGACCTGGATTTGACGTGAGCGAGTGTACAACGGGACGCCATCACCGTAGACGTCCATGATGAGACACGCAAGTATTCAGACTTGGAGACAAAGTGGCAAGTACGGGAGAGGTAGATGACTGGTACGCGGGGCGGCACCGACAAGCAGCTTTGTATGGGCATCGCCTTCGGCTAGAGCTCGGCAGCTCATGGCTGACACGCGGCTACCACTGTCCAGATTGCACTCCTCCTTCGGCGGAAACATTGATCGGGGACAAGGTGGTGCCAGTCGGAAGGGCATGATCGACGGAAAACTCACGTCTTTCACCACGCGCTCCGTCGTGCTGACCACATCTCCATTCTCCAGCTGGTGCAGTGTGAACTCGATTTCTGGAATGGGGACGTTGTGGCGATTGGTGATGGCCGCTATGGCATTTGCCTGCTGGGTGGATGGAGAGGCGGCCATAGCGAAGGTGGAGCGTGAGTGCCAATTTCGAGCAAAATAAGTGAGAGAAGATCGTATATGAAGTCCCTCCTGCTTGCGATGCTGTCTGGGGCGTGTATGACGAGTGACAGTCGAGATGTACAAGAGCTTTGTTGGTCACTGTCGATGGAATGGAGAGCCTTTGAATGGCTCGCGCCGCAACGTCTTAGTCGTGGCCCGAGACTTGCGACTTAGGCGCGTCTCGACGTCATCAATCGGCGTGAACCCTGACTTTGAAGATAGGCGCCCCATTTCAAGTGTGGCCAAAGTGCTCGTCCTCACTTGGGCAATTCGGGACAAGCTACTACTACTTCATCCGCTACATCGACCATCATGCCCACCGTCGAGGACTACTTTGACGACGAGACCGATCTCCCTCTTCCCTCCTCCTCGAAGCCACGCAAGCTTACCGGCCAAGGGACCCGCGGTGCGCTCCTCGAGGAGATCTCAGACGATGACGGGGAAGGCGATATGGACTTTGGCAAGCTCGCCGAGCAGTCGCGAGGCATCTTTGGCGAGGGTGCGCAAGCTCCTCCGCCCCAAACAGCCACTGGGAAGGGTAAAGTCGCCGTGAGGGACAGCGATACGGAGCTGCGGCCTGCCGGCGGGCCCGGTATGCCAGGCGGACCGGGATTCAACCCCAACACCCCTATGGGCGGATTCATGGGCGACATGATGAAGCTTCAACAGGCCGAGGACGAGCGGATGGAGAAGATGAGGAGGCAGTTTCAGGGGAGCAGCATGATGGACCCGTCGGTGTACAAGGGGTGAGCATCCCGAGAGTGGGACAATCGGATTGTTGTTGATGTACAGGTGGAACACGGTTTACCCGCTCTACTTTGACGCCAAGGTATCTATCAATGACGGTAGGCGGGTCAGTCGGAAAGACTCGCTCTGGTGGCCGCAAGCAACCCACATAAGCACCGCCTGCCGAACACTGGGTCTGCCGAGTGTGTACGAGGTGAGTTTGCCCGGTGAAAGATCCATGCCGCTATGCAGGTGCTGACTGGCAGCCGGATAAGGTGCACCCTGCAGACTGGGAGAACCCAGGGAGGGTCAAGGTGCAGTTTGTGAAAGAGGGACGATTTATCAATCCAATCATCAAAAACCGTACGTTTACAGCAGCCACCCCATGTCGAAGGAAAAACTCTGACCCGTAGGCACTCAACTGTATCAACAACTGTCCAGCCAGATCCTCCAGGCCAACCCCTCGCTGGCATTTACCGCTCCGGTCAGACCCGCCAAGACGAAGGAGAGCGCGGGAAAGCCAAAGGGCAAGAAGGGCGGTGCGGGCGGGAAGAAGAAGGGCAACGCCCCCAAACTCGTGCTCAAAATCCCATCTCGCCCTCCTCGAGCGCCTCAGCCCGTTCCTGTACTAGAAGCGAGATTGCCGCTGCACTCGCCGGTCGTAGCTACTGGCGTGGCGGTTGCATCTGTCAAGCGGGACATCGAACAGGAGAAGGAGAACAAGAAGAAGGGGTTGACAATGGGCGCGGGAGCGGCTGAGGGCGAGAAGGAGAAGGTGCCAAAGATGAAGAGGGTGGTAGTGAGAGGGAAGCGATAGTGCCCTGTGCCATATGCATATGTCCTCTGTCCTCTAATCTAAGCAATCAGCCGTCGCGGTGTGTCATTATTCAAGGCGGTACTGGCCTCCACCGAGCTGGATCAGACCAGTCGGTTGTCGTTCCGGTTGACGAAATGTTGGCCGTGGTCTTCCTATCGCATTGCAACACTTCTCCAGACTCTTTGGTCAAGATGACTGGCCTACCACCCTCTGCAGCCGCACGTATGCCCCCAACGAGTGTCACCATGCCTCACTTTACGCTCGACCGCGGGCGCTACACGTCGAACATGACCATCGAGGGGTGGACCATCACCACGACCAAGCGGCCGATCCTGAACGGCAAGGAGATCGACGTGTAAGTTCACTCTTCACAAGAATCACAGCCATATGGAAGCTGACGGGTCTTGTTCAGAGCAGAGAAGAACCTGAATCTCCCACTACCAGAAATGACGTTCGGCAACAACTCGCTCCGCCTGTCGTACTCGCCTCCTTCGCCTTCCTCCACCTCCTCTACTGGCACTGGCACTGGCCAGAGCCAAGGACAAGCCCGAGTGGAAATCATCTTCTCTGCGCTCGACGCGCTGGCAGAAGTCGGGACCGGCAACGGGTGGGAAGAGATCAAGGGCGGAGGGGTGCTGGTGAGCATGGCGGACAAGTGGAAAGGGAAGAGCAAGGCAGTCTCGTACCTCTCCAACGAGCCCGTTGCGGCTGTCCCTGTCAAGCCGCACGACTGGACGTACTCGAGCGTCCATCCCGGGCGGACAGAAGGAGCCGAGGTGAGCACTTCTCGCCCCCGTCTCTCATCTGCTGGGCGCGACCAGGTGAAGAGGTGACGTGAGCTGAGGACAGTTTGTCCCGAGCGAGACGCACGAGCTACCACTGCGTCTACTATCCCGACAAGACCCTCTGCTGGACCAGATTCTCTTCTATGACGACGTGCCGCTGTTCGAAGATGAGCTTCACGATCATGGCGAGTCCATACTCAATGCGAGGATAGTGAGTGCAGCATGGACTGAGTCAAATAGAGGAGTAGCTAAGACGGCAGAGGGTCATGCCCCACTCCTGGTTTGTCCTCGTACGGCTGTTTATCCGCGTCGACGATGTCCTCTTTCGCTTGTATGATGTACGACTATATCATGCTTTTGGGAGTGGGGAGATTGTCAGAGAGACCTGGGGCATGGAAGCAGACTACGAAGCCGTCAAACGAGTAGGCTTTTCTCGCTATCGAACCGACACGACCAAGCAGCTCATCATCAGCGTCTCGAGAAGCCTCAAGACTTATCTCCACTCACCAACTCTCAATGGGTTCACCAGGTCTTGTCCACAATGTCTGGCCCGTCCAGCAAGACCAACGGCAAGCCGTGGTGCGGTCTAGGCAAAAGGGTTGATGTGCTGCGGCTTCCCGCGGGCCACGAGCCAGTGGAGACCAAGCTCGAGAAGCTGGAGATATCATGAGATATATGCATACATCGTTGTGGATCGTCGTGAGATCGTGAGGTCGTCAAGTTGTTGTGAGATAATCGATGCGGGTCTATGTGCAATGCGAGATATGATGATGACTATTAGGTACAGGATGTGTCTCTAGGCTAAGCGATACCTTTGATGGATCCAGCCTCATACACAGCGCTCGTCGCGCCCGTCGTATCAGTCTCGACGGTTACAGCGCTCATGGCTCCTCTACTCGAACTCGAAACACTGTCCGCGCTCAAGACACTCATCGTCTCGCCAGCTGCAAGGCGCTCCTGATGCTGCCTCTTGCGCATGAGTCGTTCTTGCTGTTGGTCGTACAGGACTTGCGCGCGCTGGCGGCGCTGTTCGAATTGGGCCAACCATTCGGACGTCTTGCCGAAATACTCGATAGCATCTTGTGCACCGCGATCCAACTCGAGAGGCTTGGTGGGGTCGACGAGGCTCTTGTTCGATTCTGGCGGGACGGGCGTGCAGCTGCCAGAGGTAGGAGCGGATGCGGACGTCTCGATGCCAAGCGGTGTCGGTACAGGGGACAGAAAATCAGGTGTAGGGGTTACAGTTTCGGTCGTGGGCGGTGGCGATTCGGAATACCACCTTGTCCCAGGCCGCTGCATCCAGTCGTAGAACTGCGCAAGAATCTCCAGGCCATTTCGATGGGACGACTTGGTCTCGAGTTGGCTCCTGCCAAACTTCTTCCATGCGTGCACAAAGGCAGGGCGGTGAGCCTTGTCGGCCTTGTCGGCCATGGCGTTTCCCAGATCACTGTCGTTCCACGCCGCACCGGCAGGGCGATGCGGGCCATCACACCCGGGCGGACTGGTGAACCACGTCCAAAACTCTTCCTGCCCGGCAAACCCCTTCTCCCACCTCTGGTATTCCAACCCCGCCCACGAGCACAGTTCGTGCACATCGGTGGTAAGGATGACCTCGACAGGCGGCAGGCCGAAGAATGGCGAATACCTCATGCTGAGGAACGTGGAGTGTATCGTGAGCTGCTTGGAGATACGTCGGAGGGCTGCGGCGAGCATGAGCGGCATGCTAGAGTATGACTGCTGAAATTGGGTGAAGAGCAGACACATCGGCGGCACCAGCAAGAGGTCGACTTGATAAAAGGGCTGTTGTCATGTTAGCTCTCCTCTCCTTGGCACGCGAATGGAGCTAACCTGCATATCACCACGGGGCTCGAGATGTAGGTCTGGAAAGACAGACGTGACGGGCACCGCACAGCTAATCTCCCCGCCACCGCGTTTCCAACGTACAGCCCCAACGGCAGCAGCGATGGACTCGCAAAAGTCGCGCATGGCGACTTTGCCCGTCTGAACGTACTCGTAGTCCGCGCCACCCGATTCGGCACCGCGCATGTCGTGCAGCACGCCCATATCTTCCCAGGCGCAGACGAGATCGAGGTCGCCGTGCGTCTCCTTGGTCGTGAACGCCCGTAGGGGCGCCGTGAGGGGGAAGATAGGTCGAAGGAGGTTGGCGACATGGCTGGTGAGCTCCTCCAGCTGGGCGGTCGTGAGACGGTGCGCGGGGGTAGGAAAGGCGTTGCCGCCCATGTCGATACCCTGGAGCCGCCGCTGTGGTTGGTCGAATAGTCGAATCTGCGCTGTGATATGGGGAAGATGCCGGCCGCTGGCTAGATGAAGGGTATCTTGATTGATCAGACAAGAAACACGCAGTGGGTACCGCTGATGCTGGGGATCGTCAAGAAGCTTCAAGAAGGAGACAGCACACGATACAGGTGCGAACAAGGTGCGCAGAGCACACGGTCGACGTGCGAACAAGACATGATGCAACAACGCCAATCTTGGCTTCGACTCTTTTATTTTTGTCGAGGTGGGTGGACAGGTCGGATCGTCACCTATCCGGGTCAAAGGTCGCAGGGTGGCACTGTGGCACTGGCCGAGAACAAGAATACAATTTTCGCATACAAGTGCATTGAACAAGCAGAGTACGAAGAAGCATGAATCAACTGAGTGTATGTATGTATGTATAGCATTGTTCAGACCTAGTATAAGTAAGGCACACGCGTATTGGCAGACAATCACCACAGCAAAACAAGTCGACAGACTACCGTCCGCTCCGCACCCTCCTCAACTCAGGCAGTTCTGGGCGACCGGTGTTCCCTCCCAAGATACCGCTGTCCTCGAAGCTCTTGACGAGGTCGGAGACCTTTGGACTGCCCTTCTTGCCGCCGATAGGTACGGGAATATGAGATTTTGTCTGTGAAGACGCAGGTCTATCGAACAGTTTGGCAAGGGCGGTCGAGCGGGCCGAGAGCGGGGGATTTAGGCTTGGATATAGGCGGGAAGGAGTCCCCTGAGAGGCGAAGGACAAAGAAGAAAGGTCGGGCGTGGACCTTGACGTAGGCAGGCTTTCAAAAGCTCTTTTCGAAGGGCCAGGTGTAGATATCGAGGCGTCCGCCGCGAGTACAGATCGCCATGACGGGGAAGAGGGGTGTGGAATTGTCGTGACCGGACGAGATGCCATCGCCTGTGCGGTCGCGGTGACTGGTTTGGAAGGTGCTTGCTGCATCACGGGCCCCTCTGCGACCCCACTCGACACAGGCGACGGTTCCTCTCGGACTGCTTTAAGCTTGTCAATCAATGCACCTTTCGCTGCATCGATGCTGGCGGCAGACGGCGGCAGGGACGTCCGTACAGGCGCTTTCTTGGCGGTGGAGAACGAAAAGGCATAATCGAACATCCTGCGAATTGTCGAGGGTGGGACAATTGCCGTGGTTTCCCCTGGCAGCTTCCCGCTGACAGAAGGTCTTTCGATGACTGTGGTGGTCGTGGTCGATCGAGGTCGCTTCGGGGAACGATCTCCTTCGGTGGACGACTCTTTTGCAAGTTTTGCTTCTACGCGTCTTGTCAGGGCATTGACTCGAAGTGACAACAAAGATCTGATTATCAGCAACGTGCGGGGGTCGTGATAGGCAATCTACTGACCTGTCCCAATCGCCCTTGGCCTCCTTGCCTTCCTCTTTCAGGAAACGGTCCACAACTCTGTCACCATCCCACGCGTTCACCCTGGGTGCAGAGCCAACGCCGGAAGCTCGTCGTGCCCAGCCGAGAAGACCGCCTGTCGGTAATGTCTTGGTTTCTCTCTCCTTGAGCCATGCCTCCCGCTCGGATCGGTACACTGTTTCCAGCTTCTTCCATTCAGTCACTCCCCACGGCACACCATTTTCCTCTTTTTCCTTGCCCTTGACAGAGCTCTGCTTGATCAAGGAAGGCGAAGCCTCTCGGTGACTTCGCTTCCGCTTGACGCCAGCCGGAGTACCTATCCACCCGCCCGGCAAGTAGGGAGAATCGCTGACAAGACTCGGGGCCGCCGACATAGACCGAGAGCGAGACCGTCGGGCTTCAACGATCTCCAGCTCGGCTTCAAGTAGTAGTTCCGGCTTGGAAAGCTTAGATGCTGAGGCAATCGAGTTGAACTTGTCCGAACGATACTTGGAAGGGGTCCTCTTCGGCGTGGCAACATTTGCAGAGGACGAGGGGAGACGGCCATGCTCGATATACGCATGATTCTACTATCAGCGTCGACCCAGCTTCTTTTGGTCGTACTGACAAGCTTCAAGATAGCGGCAGCTCGAGCTGCAGCTCGCGGGTCCAGACTTGATACCTCGACCACGCTCCTCATGCTTTCATCGGCTTCGGCTCTGCTCATCTCGTCTAATAGCGATCGGCTTGGAGCAGACTGCCGGATAGAAGAGTCCGCGCTGCTCATACAGTCCTGAGCGGTCTCAGTGGAGACGTCGGCCACACAAAGATCGCTTCTCTCTTCCCTTACTGGAGTTGATGGCGCGGAGAGCTCAGCTTGGCTGTGATGAGAGGGACTCGAAGACGGCAATACTTCCTTCGACAACCGAGACGGAGGGTGAGAACTGGCCTGCGAGGCGATTGGCAGGCTCCGACGAGCCAGCATCCACTCCAAAGAGGCGACACCGTGAGTGGCATTGGCATTTGCGTACTTGAAGACCGATTGCCGAGGCGTCTCGGTGCCGGCAGCGGCAAGAGAGCATGAAGATGAAGCTTGGATCTTGGGCGGAGGCGAAGCCGTGGGTGGGGCCAAGGAAGAGCACGCAGCCGCCAGAGGAAATTGCTCAGATGTAGAGGGGTCCGCTGCAAGCACTGGGTACTTAATTGCGGCCGAGGGGTCTGCATTCGAGGCCGGTGCCGCCTCAGCAGTCATAAATACTGGAGCTGTCGGATGGGACGTCTCTTCGGCGAGGCTGACCGTCGTCGCTGGCGGGATCGTGATGGTCTTTGGCTCAACTTTGACTGGAGATCGTAATACCAGCCGAAGAATGAGCTTCTCGTCCGATTTCGGCGCCGTACACTCTTGCTCTTCCTCGTCCGTGGCTTGCTCGTCCGTGGTCTCATGGTCCGTCCCAACATCATCGTCTTGAATGCCGCTGCCGTCAACCTCAATGTCTGCCGCTTCTTCGCCAGGGGTCTCGAGGGACTGATCATCTTCCGACTGATCAGGTACACCAGCCGCAAAAGCCTCGAATGTGGGAACGACATCTGCTTCTCTATCCGACACCGCTCTCAGATGATCATCCAGCGATGAGACGTGAGATGGATGAGTCAAGTCGATCCCAGACTCGTCCCACTCCCTGCTGATGGCGACCTGTGTCTCGTCTGACGGATCTTCCACTTGGGCTGTGATCGATTCATCCGCTGCTTGAGCCGAGCTACAGCTATCTTCGGCTTCTGTTGGCGCAATGTTGGGCGTATCCAAGCTCAGGTCGAGACCATTGCTCAAACACGCGTCGGGTGCACAAGGAGTGTCCTCCTCAGGCGATGCGTAGTCGGCGGCGTCCACTTCGTCTGCACGCGGCTCCTCACCTGCGGACGACTCGATTGCCTCGCAATGGGCAGGTCGAGGTCGAGGGTCGATCGGACAGTCTGTAGGAATCTCATCACACCTGATGAGGACCGGAAGCTTTCGAGGAGCAAGTGAATTTGCTCTTCGCATTCGAAAGTCAACCATTGGATTGAGCTCCTCGATCGGCTCAGTCTTCTCCCTCGTCCGCAGTATGACTGGTGTCCTGCGCGGAGACGGCAAAGGCTCGAAATGGAGGATGGGCTCGTGATCGTCGTGGTGCAAAGATTCAGCACGATCCTCGTCTCTGGCGGCGCCAGACATGTCCCAGGCATCCGAGGCTGCATCATCAGTCCTGTCGGCCTGATCAGTGTGATCATCATGGCCAAGATCCGCTCTGTCCGCGCATGCCAAGGTCGAAGTATCTGCATTTGTTTGTTCGACGGGAGATCCTTCCCGTGATGTGGCGGAATGGGCAGAAACCTTGTCGTCCACAGGCAACGCCGCGTGCATCGATGTTCCATCCTCGGCGTCATCGGGCAGAGCCTCTTGGCCCGTAGTCGGTAGAACGCTCATGACCGAAGATGGGGTTTTGAGGGCCGTAATGGCATTCACGATTGTTTCAGCGCGGATAATGCGGGCTGACGTTCGACGTGGGGAAGCCAGTGGTTCGAAATGCAATGACGGTGTCTCATCGTCCTGGTTTGTCGCCACATCATTCCGCGGTGAAGCCGGATCCTCCTTCTCCTGTACATGCTTCAGGCTCTCTGCGTCCGGCGGATCCAAAGTAGAGGGGTCGTCCCAATTCCCGCTGATGCCATCTTCGGTCAGGTCGCCTGCAAGGCTAGTCGAAGGACTGGAAGGCGAGGAAGGCGAGGGTAAAGCTGGACTGAGCTTGGCGGGTGTCGACCCCGGAAGAGCCTCCTCCTCATGAATCTCCCTCAACAGTCTGGCCAAGGCGACTTCGTCATCATCCTGCTCGATGCTCTCGGGTGGTTGGTGAGATGCAGCGGCGATGGATTGAGAAGGCGTGACATCCCTTGTCCCCTCATCGTTGGGCTCCGGAATATCCACTTCGATTTGAGTCGACCCATCTGACGAGAAAGATGGGTCTGCAGAACAATCGAATGACGGCGAGTCGAGAGATATCTCGGGATCCTCGAAGACTGGCTGACCCGTGGAGAACGAGATCGGTGGAGCACCCTCGTGAGTGTCGCTAGCATAGAGCCCTGCGGGTAGGTCTACGCCAGTCTCGGGCTCGCACCTGACTTCTCCTATTGGCTGAGCCAGTCTTGCTGCATGCGACGCGTCTAGGTGGCGGAACTCGTCTTCAAGGAGAGGGGATAAAGGACGCAAGGTTCCTTGTGTGGACAGGTCGCGCGCCAAAGGTCGATGATTGGCGTGTATGAAGGTGTCTTCAGGCCCTGCTTCGATGTCGGATGAATGCACTTCGGTGTCATTGTCCGAGACCCATCCATCTGCGTCGCCCAAATCCCCGATGGCGTCAAACGACATGTCGTCATCACCAGGTCCATTGAGTCTTGGCGAAATCGTATCCTGAGAAGAACTCGGCGGCTCCTTGGGTAGTGGCGGTGAGGCTGATATCGCTTGCCTCAATCCAGCACTTTGGACGCCGTCTTTTGTAAGTCGCACGCTTCCCCTCTTCCGAGCAGAAGCTCCGCGAAGCAATAGTTCGTCGTCCCCCGGCGTGACCTCGACTTCCTTCTCTAAGACACCTAGCTTTCTCGAACTTAGCACCTTCCGCTGTGCCGGTGTCATCGATCTTCGAGCCCGATCTTGAGCGCTAGGTGTGCTAGATCGGGCTCGGGGCGTGCGGATACTGTACCTCTTCCGCGCTGGCGGTTCAGATGCGGGGACTGTTCGTCGAGTCGAGGCCTTCTGCGTCCCGTTTGCTTGAGAAAGAGTGAGTGACGGCGTCCGCATTGATGGCCGACCCTTGGGTTTCGCTCTCGTTTGTGATGTCCGAGCAGGCGGTGTCAGAATGATTTCCCTAATTTCTGGATAATCCGATTGCGGGGGGATCTGCTCCCCATCATCGTCCTGTAGACGAGGAGACTTCTTCCGCCGAGGGTTCGGCGATGGCTCTTCCTCCTGTCTGAGCGGAATGTCGAACTCCCATACATCTCCCACGGCAGCCGCGAGGCTTGACCGTCCGGTGCTGCTCCGAGGTCGGGGTGGAGTGGCGGTCGGCCGGGGTCGGACACGTTTCGCCAAACCCGTTGCTATTGGGGTCGATTCGACGGAGGCCTCATCTTGAGATGAGGGAGGAGTGGGAAGGCGAGAAATGGGATTCCTCTTCACCGATGATGATGACGAGGCTGATGACTGATGGCTCGGTCGGGGATTGGGCGTAGACTGTGATGCGGCCTGTCATTGTCAGCTCGTTTCAGATAGGTCGCCAGGCACGGACCGGTCCTTGCTGGCTGGGATCAGGCGTCAACAACCCTCCTCGGGAGGACTCTGCCATTCTCGACTGCCTCAACATCCCAAACCCAACAGTGTCGTCCTGTTCCCATGCATGGAAGGTCATATCCGGGAACTGGACGTCCAACAGCTGGGTGACATTCTCGTCTAATTGCAAGGAGGGAGATCGCAATTGGTGAGCAGTTGACGTTCCAGTAAATCTGTCTCGAAGCAAGCTTGTAGGCGCTGTCGAGCCCGTAGGGGAGGAGTGGGGAAGCGAGCTGAACTTGCGCAACGATGGCCGGGGTTTTGCGGTCACTTTGACTACAGGCTTCTTGACCGAGGATCTGTGTCTTATTGAAGCGCCAGCGGTCGCCGGCTCGGCAACATTGTCGTTCCGTTCGCCCAAAACTGCTCGCGGCCTTCTCACAGCTGTCGGTATGCGGGATAGCCCGGATTTCGACGCTGGAGACTTGGCCACCAGGCGTGACAAGTCACTGAGACTCGCTGAACTGTCGAACGTGAGACTCGCTCGCTTGGGCGTTGCCGGCCGAGCAGCGGTAATTTCTCTGACCATCTTGAGGTGGTCGAAGTGTGTTGTGAGGACCAACGATAGCGAACAAGATTGGTATGTCGTGGGAACTGTACCGCTCTCCTGCGTCGATCAACTTGTCGGGTGCAACCACTTGATCAGAGAAGCGATGTCGAGGCAGAGTGTCGAGCCGTGCAAATAGTTCGTCCCTCGCTCGCAGAGAGTGACGCTTGCGGCCTCTGTCGCCCAGGTAGGGGCCCTCACGAAGCTCGCAGAAGGTCACAGGCCGTGTCGTCTACTTTACAAGCTGTTGATGAACGAATGATGATGATTGCCGCCGCCGGAGACAAACAAAGTAAATCACGCGCCTACATCGCCAAAAGGGGAGGATCGCTTAAAGATAAGCCGATCCGAATCAACCCTAACCCCGCTCGGACCCGCTTTCAAACTAACGTGCCTGGGACATCATCCCCCCAACCGCCACCGGGGACATGAGCCGAAAGGGAAAAGGGGGAAAGAAGGGTGTACCCTGCCCTGAATGTCAAACATGGACCCTGAGAATCGATTTGAGACTAGCCGACACCGCGCGACATGACATCCTCCATGGCCCTCCCTTGCCCCATTCATCATCATCCTCTTACTGTCCCTCCTCTCTCTCCTCACACTCACTGTGGACCACACGACTCTTTGCCTCTTGCCTCTCGTCTCGACACATCTGCCGGTATCGTCTCGTCCCGGCGCAGGTGTGAAGAGGACCAGCGACACCTTTACCATCTTGACCTGAGAGAGTCTCTCTTTGCCCGACGGGGAGACTCTCTGCCGCGTCGTCATGTCTCGCCCTCCTAACTCGAGTACGCCCGCTGGCAGCGGCAACACTTCCAATCCCATGCCCGCCTCTCATCCTTACAATCGTGTCTCTCCATCAATCAGTACTGCACTCGGCTCTGCATCCAATCTCCCACCCACGCCATCGTCGGCAGGAAGCACGCCGGCATCCAATGCCGCAAGGCAGGGCATCGGTGCCGGCCTCGGGACTGCCCTCCGGCCAAGCTATTCCTTGCTGGAACGGGAAAGGGAGCAGAGAGACAGAGGTGAGTACTGGATGCTAACCTACGCATTAGGCACACTGCTGATTCCGTTAGCAGATGCTCAGAAATCCTTCTCAACCCCGTCTTCTCTGCTCTCCCGTCCTAGTGAAACTTCGGGTATATCCTTGACCAGTCAACCGCAACACCATCTCCATTATCACCATGTCCACCAGAGACCGACGTCGAGCAACTCGTTGACGGCTTCGACCGATCGTCCTAGCTTATACGCATCCTCCTCTGGAGCATCCGCACCTCCCTCGGCGGCCGCTTCCGCGTCCGTTCGACGGGATACCCCCAGCACAATGCAGATTAGGAACCCCTCGACTCGGCCACCAGGCGTTAGCTATACCAGCCCATGGTCGTTGTCGAGCTTCGGCGCCGATCTGCGTCGTGAGCCGGCCCGACCGGCAACTCAGGATTCTCGATACTCCGTCAAACCTCCCTCGCCCAAGAAGGACACTCCAAAGTCGGGACCGCAATCTGCGACATCGCTGCCACCTTCCCCTACGAACAGCCGAGCTGCCTCGATGAGCTCTGCTGCTACGCCTGCCACTGCTGCCAGGCCATCTGCATCACCACACCTGCAACCGACTTCAGCTTCGTCCGCGCGGCCAGGTCTCCCACTGCCCAGCCTGTCCTCAACCCTTGGCCCGAGGACGCTTTCTTCTCCATTCGACCGAGATGCCAGAGACAGGTCAAGCAGTGTCAATGAGCGAGATGCGGCTGCCGGATCAGCTCATAATCGTACGCTGAGCACATCAAGCAATCGAGACAAGCCTGAAACGGCGGGAGGCATCTCGACTTACAGTGGAATGGCGGCTAGTCCTCCCAAACCCGCCTCGACTGTTCCATCGAGAAATCTGTATGCTGGGCCCCCTCCACTTGGATCAGCACCCAAGGACAACAGAGAAGCTCAAAAGTCCCCAGTCGCCCGGACCACTTCAATTGTTCGGCCTGGCGAGCGAGATCCTGCCTTGTCCCCCACACGCAACACGACAACCCCCTCTGCCGGGGCGGCTCCTGCATCCACCGCCTCATCAGCGCTCCCTTACCCTTACGGCCCGCGGTACACGAGCGCAACAAGTTCGTACACTTCCAACTATCCCAGCTACCCAGGAGGCACCTACAGCTTCGGTTTCTCGTGGGCGGAGCGCGAGAGGGAACGTAATCGAGAACGGGAGCGTGAGAGGGAACGTGAAGCCGAGCTTCGACGTCAAAGGGAGGAGAAGAATTTGCGGGACCTGGAAGCGGCCAGAGCGAAAGAGAAGGAGCTCCGGGAGGCGCGTGAGGCGCGTGAGGCTAAAGAGAGGGACCTTCGGGAACGCGAGAGGGAAGTGGCACGAGTGGCTCAGAGGGAAAGAGAGCGAATGGCCGCCAACATTGCCAAGACTGAGACGAAATCTTTCCAGCCACCTAGGCAATATGCGGCGGCTTCCCGACAGCCAGCGGGATATGAAGACTCTCAGTTCTCCGCCGGCACCGACGCATCAGCCTTGCAGCAGGTCGCCCCGCAGCGAGAGCCCCGCCCGTACATCTACAAGTCGGATCAAAGGGATTATGCCTATCAGCCCCGAGAGACGAAACGGTCTCGCATGGATGCCGCGGTTGAGGACCAGAGCCATCGCCGGGGCAGTGTGAGCAAGAAGCGGCACCGTAAAGTCGACGAAGAAGCGCTGGCTCCGGCCCCGGTTGTGCGAGACTTTACTGCCTTAAACGCGCCTCAACAGCGAGTGTCGGAGGTGACCTCAGGACCAGTCGAGGCCTGGCTCAAGACCGTACCTGATCTCAATCGGGTTGTCTCGCAAGAGGTCTATGGAGGCCCCGAATGGACCTTGGCTCGAGCAAATGTCCTGGATGCCGATGCTGTGGGTGGTATCGTTCATGTCCGTTTCACTGGTCGAATGTTGGGCGCGGGCTGGACACTTCGAGGTGAGAAGGACTGGGACAAAGCGACTTGGGAACTTTCTCACGAAGCCTTCAACGAGCAAATCAACGCATACAAGCAGGCGAAGATCTGGGGAACGGATGTCTATACGGACGACTCCAATCTGGCTCTCATGCTCATTCATGCTGGCTGGTTGAGGTGGCAGAAAAAGGGCACAAACGACAACGATGCGGTCGATGTTACGGTTCGCGTGGTGCCAAAACTGGTCAGATACACGGGTTTTCAACGGAATGGTGTCAAGTCGAGGAATTGGGGAAACGGTCACGATGGCTTCTCGGTGGTCATCGAAGCGGTGGAAAGAGTCAAAGTGAGTTCTTGCAACGGCCTATACAAGCGAGGAGCAAGGGCAGGGTGGTCCTGACATACAGGTCACCAAAGCACTGCTTAAGGGAAAGAAGAACCGTAAAGCGCGCATGGCAGAGATGGCGCGAGAACGCGCAGTCCTCTTCCCTCCGCCGCCGCCGCTGCAGGATATCGTTGATGTTCTCAACATCGTCATCGAGCAAGGTCCTCCTGTCGCCGTGGACGTCCCGATTGGGTACGCCAAGGATGGGCCAGGGTTAGTCGCATCGCTTCACAGCCCCCATAGCTCAACTGACTGGCAGATTCGCCTTTTCACCTGCTGCTTTGCAGGGCTGGCTGAATGTGTACAGCGACCTTCCAGAGGAACGATCTCTATGGACGCACGACCTGGTCTTGTCCAGCGCCAAGGATAACTACCGTGTCTTCCTGCTTTCCTCGTCGACTCTCGGCAACCCGAGGATTACTGTGCGAAACGCTGAGAAAGACTCGGAAATCGGTACCGACCTTCCGCCTAGCGAGTTTCACTGGCTGCCTCAGGGCTTGGCCGTGCGAGTGGACGGTGTCAAGGGAATGCTGTGCCCCGTCAAGACATACAAGTGGGACAAGAGAGAGGGCGAAGACTTCAGTGAGGCAATCCTTGGGGAGGACTTGGCAAAGAAGGATGAGCCGATGGAGGTAGAGGCAAAGCCGGCTGCACGGCAGATCCCCCTGTGGTTGAAGTAGAAGTACGACCGGCCGAGCGAAGGAAGAATGACGATGCATCCTGTCGTGAATCGTCCACAAGGGTACAGTAATCAGTCTCGGATCAGGCGTGTGGCGGGGGAAAGTGTGGCGACGATTGATTCGAAGGACTTTGCGTCCTCTTGACACCGCCTCTGACATCAACCGAGGACAAGGAAATGATCAGAGGAATTCTGATGGAGGTTCGCAGGCCGTGTGTGCTGATCG
This sequence comes from Tremella yokohamensis, assembly GCA_024343385.1. Lineage (NCBI taxonomy): Eukaryota > Fungi > Basidiomycota > Tremellomycetes > Tremellales > Tremellaceae > Tremella > Tremella yokohamensis. The sequence continues at coordinate 190,899 of BRDC01000034.1, read as the reverse complement.
AGACCGCGATGCATGCAAGGCGGCGAATGCGAGGCTGCTGGACGTGCGCTTCAAACTAGTCTCGCTCCTCTTGCCTCTGCATCTCCTCAGATTGCAGTTGACATAGTCGAGCAGATAAGATGGCGGGCACGGCCACGGCAGCAGACGTGGCGGCGCTCGTATATGCCTCTACCGACCCATGGGACAAGACGCTCGTCATTCGACGAGTGACGCCGAACGTCGTGACATTCAGCGCTCCATTCGTGCGTCCCCTCTACCACCTGTCCGCCGAGATACATCAATATCTGAGGAGGGGAGATTGGCTGAAAGCAGAACCGCGGTCCACTGCCCCTTGGGGGGCGCACCACTGCGATACTCCTTGCATCTGGCCAGATCTTCGTGTATGCTTCTACGCGGCTCACACAGGCTACAAGGGCGGCGTTGGACAGTATGGGCGGGAGAGTGGGGTGGATCGTTGCGCCCAGCGGGGCGCACAGTCTGTTTCTGGAGAGCTGGCACAGGGGATACCCAGAGGCGAGGTGTGTCTCCCTCTCCTATCTATTCATCTCAAGTCTTCTGCGCTGCTCGGCTGATCCGGCGTAGAGTCATAGGTGTTCAACGCCTCAAAGATAAATTAAGGATCACATGGACAGGTCTGGTGGTGCCCAACGAACCAATCGGCACATTCGGTTTCGAGCCAGAAGTACGTCTTCCCGTACGACTGACAGAAGAACGGGGAGGCTGATGCGCGGACAGATCACCCTACTCCAAGTTTCCTCTCATGTCAATCACGAACTCGTCGCTGTGCACGGACCGAGCAACACCCTCATGGAAGCCGACGTGATTTTCAACCTCCCTGCTGCTGAACAGTACTCGCGCGCCCCGCGGTCCAAGTTGTCCCGCGTCATACCCCTTCGCAGCTTCAGCCCAGGAGGGAGGATGCACGCCACGCTCGTCAGCACGTTTTACAAGGACCCGACGTGAGTCATAACCCACTCTGCACCTCCTCAGAAATAATGGAGCTGAGGAGAGTCTCCTTCGGTCCGAGCTGAGTCTGGTGCGCGCGGCAAAGTGGGACAGGATCATCCCGTGTCATGGAGATGTAATCGAGACCGGTGGCAAAGAGGCCTTCGACAAGGTCTACTCCAAGTTCATGTAGATTGACCTGGAACCATTGTCATAATGTACCCGTCATGTAAGGAGTCAAACCCCACACTTGCCTTCAGACCAGAGTTGAACAGTATCTGCTAGTGAAATGACATGAAGGTGCATGAAACATGACCTAACAGTCTCTCATACGCCCAGAGATGGGGGAGCTGAAACCCCTCGCGTCCGATCCGCCACCATTCTCCCCATTCCCAGCTCGCGCCGCGTCGCTTTCACGCGCTCTACGATATCCGGTGAGGGTATCAGGACATTCGGGCGGGGATGAAGCTGCAAGCCCAGCACATTATCGAGGGGAACAGGCGTTCGCGAGGGCGTGTCTTCCGGCACATCTGTCATTCGCTTGGGCTGATACGGTCGCGCATGGGGCCGGATGGGCGGGATACAGGTGCGATTCCGCTGCGGTGGAATTACCTCTGGCAATCTGTACGCGGGAGGCGCAGGTGTATGAGGGAGAGAGTATGTTGCTGCACGGCGCGACCCCACACTGCGAAAGCTGGTAGTTGAGCTTTGAGCCTCGAGTGAGGGGGCGAACGCACGGATCAGTACCCGAGGTCTCCTCGTCTTGCCGCGGAGCCTCAAGACCAACCCAGTAAGTGTTGATGCGACGACCGAGCCTTGTATGCAAAAACGCCCAAGCGGTCCCACCAAGAGTCGCCTTCATTGTCAGACAGACGTATAGGCAAGTCTCAGACGTACCATTACACAGATCACGGTGTAGAGGAACCCGGCCACAAAGCTGATTGTCCATAGGACCGCTCGGAGGAGAACAGACACAGTGCCTTGTTGTGCCAAAATATCAGCGATCTTGGGTGAGAATAGAGCGGGACCTGTACGTCAGCTCGCGTAAGGGAAGTTCAGTGTATTGCTTCACCCGAGAAGAGAGACAATGACGATCCGAAGAGACTGGGCGATGACCGTACCAGATCGGTCTTCCAGCTCGACAGGGTTGCCAGTGTATCGTTTAATACGGCTTGAGAGTCGATCAAGCGGGTCGAAAGTTCCCGGGAGTCGAGTAGGGCCGTATGCAGTCCGTAGCGCAGATCTTTGTGAACGGTCTGGGAATTAGTGGTACTCTATAAGGAGAAGCTCGACTTGACCTGAAGGCTGTAAGCTGAAGATAATGTTGAAGCCAGAAGGGGGTCCAGGATCGAGGCCGAGGTCTGGATCCCACTCATCAACTGCTCTTCTCAGCGCCGACCCAAATGATCCGTGGCCTCTCACCTCGGAAGCAGCTGAGACGAGACTTGACATGGAGAGGAAATGCTCGGTGAGTGATACCTGTGTCTGAGCCGGCTCACCAGGAGTGTTCTCGGAGCTCACCATATGTCTACTGTTGTCTGCGGAGGCCACTGCTAGCTCCTGATGGAAGCCGGACATGGCATCGACCAGTGCGTTCTGTAATGACAAGGCGCTTCCGTCGAGTAGAGAGGTGTGCTGTTAGTAAGCAAGGGGCGAACCCAAATTCCGTCCAGTACCTTGAGATGCACTTCATCGAGCTGCGAGTCCATCTGAATGTCAGCTAATCAACGGAGCACAGAAAGCTGCTTACCTTTTCCAGGGTTCTCGACGTACGATCCTCCCACTCTCTTTGCCACGCTCCCATCAGATTGTTGAGCCACCTGTTGCCCCCCTCTTGCAGACTTGACCACAGCGCATCTCGACCGACATGGAGATCTGAAACGGCTTTTGCCAGTGCTCGCAACTGAGTCTCTTGGATGTCACCTTGCAGGGCAAAGTCACGAGCGACCATGGCTACACCGTCGGATGTCTGCCGCATGGTCTGGACTGTCAGCTAGCCGACGATGCTTGGTCGAATAGCTGACATAGAGTAGCTCAGTCAGGTTAGAGTGCCGTTCATGATCCCTCTCAGCCCTTGCCGCCTCGTTCTTTTGCAAATGCCGTAGGAGGTTGATCTTCTCTTGCGTGGCATCGACGTATGCCGCTCGAGCCATGTCTACGGGTCAGCTCAAGAGGTCTATCACGGACTAGCTGACCGGCTTCATGCCGTCCGTTTAGAGCAAAGCATAGCTGTGCTGGAATGTCAGGCATGTCCGGGCTTTCAGCGCGGTGTCTTACTGGCATCTCGCAGATACCCGTTGTACGTTGTCCAGTCTTGCGAGCTTCGGTAGAGCGCACTGCGGGTAAGCTGAGTGACGCTTGTCCAGCACTACCGGCTAACCTCAGACACTTCTGCTGAGCATCGCTACCCATATCCCTCACCTCTTCCTCGCTCCACCATCCCCAGGCACGTTCGCGATATTGGCTGGGCGCAGAGCTTGAGATCCAGGGTTTGCACTCGGTAGGAATAGGCTGGAGAGCCGCAGACATAGAGCACAGAGTGAGGGAGATGGCGACTGCACGTCGGCTCGGGCCGATCATGAATCAGCCAATCAAGACTGACAGTTACGTTTGCCTTCTTCCCCAAAGCTTGAGTCACTGTTATGGCCATTGCACTGATCCGACAGTCGAGCCGCGACGAGGGAATGGCAGCCCGTCGACAGCATAGAAGATGGCAGATCTACTCATCAGCCCACATATGGTAGAGGCCAAGGGCATGAGGTGGCAAAAGACAGGTTGACCATACCTAGGTTTCCGAAGAGCGCCCTGATCTCACTCGGCGACAGCCCAAGCTGACCGACATCTACATCTCAGCCTTCCGTTGACGCCCAATGAGGAGCACTCACCTCGCTGAATACTCTCACTCAAGCTGACATCTTCCTCTCGCCCAGCGCCAGTAGGTGCAAGTCGGGTGGCGAAGCCCGTCGAAGCAAGTGTCAACGCCAGCACGACCAGGGGTCTCGTGCAGATCATCGAGTCTGCTCGTGTCGAGATGTACAAAGAGCGAATAGGGAATGAGATGGGGAGGTGCTGAATAGGCTTGGGATGCCGAGAAGAAAGGAAGAAAAGAGTTCTGGGAAAAATCAGTCGCGGTGGTCGTCCAAAGTGGAGGCGAGGTGGTCCGAGCGTCTGCGTGAGGGAGGTCTGTGCGTTACCGACAGATATCGCTGTAAAGTCGAACACCTCGAGCTGAACAAAGTCAAGTTGTCAAGTCTCAAGTTGTCAAGTCAACATCTCAGAACCTCCTGTCAGTGCCGAGTTTCCAGAAGGACAACCTTGAGCAATAGCACCACCTTTGGCAACAGCCCGACTTTCGCCAAAGGCCACCAAAGGACCGCGACCGCAGCCGAATGAATGAAGAGGCCCGTCAGTACCTCGCATACGAGGGTAGCAAACATGCCTGCATGCTGGACAGACTCGTACTATATGAGCTTTAAACCTCTGTGATGTAGACAACAACAAGATGTAGGAGATGAATGAGGACGTATCTATACCTCGGACAGAGCTGTATTGGTCGACAAAGACGATCGAGGTTGGAGCTCCTTTGGCCAATCCTTGACCATGAGCCACTCTCCGTTCGGACCGAAATGGGGATTTTGGTCAAAGTGAACGCCGTCACCTCGTGAACGACCGATCGGCACTGAATGTCAGCGGCTTCACTCTGCCAACGACCGCCGGCGAGATGCTCACAGAGCCACTCGATCCAGCTTCTTCCCATGCGCATGTCCCACAGCTCCCGTTTCGTCCCGGATCTCCACCGCTCGTCGACGCTCACACCGCCATACTCTGCCTTCCATCGTCTCTTGACCCTCCGTTTCTCCTGGTTGTGCCAAAGGATACCATACTCGAGTTGCAGGATCCGGTTCTCCTCCTCGACTTGATCCCTTCCGCCAAAGGATTCGATGGTCGTCCGGCCAGTCAAGAAGAGATGCACGTGAGAGCCATACATCATCGCGTTGAAGAGGGTGAACATGGCGGCGCTGCCCATTAGACCATTAACGCGCGGCATGTGATACTAACATGACGATGATTCCTATAACTTGCCCGTCCTGTTCGGGTAGCTTCGCAGAGTAGGCGATACACGTGGCGAGGGTGTAGAGATTGAAGAAGAAGCCCCAAAAGTTGAAGTTCATGAAGAACTTATGATTCTGCCAGCCCACGCACTGCCCAATCCAAAGACAGTGATCTGCCATCAGCAGACGAACGAATGATCTCAAACCTGATTGCGAGATGTGGTAACTCACGATCGAAAGCAAGGACACACTGTCCGCAATGTCGACAATGATGCGCGCGATCAGGCTTGTTGATCTCACAGTACTGGCACCACCTGGGCCCGATAGGAATTCGAGGCGTGGGCCGTCGCAGCTCTCTCCAATCCGCTGTTCCTTTCCTCTTGCCAGGCTTAGCGCCTTGTCCTATATGGAAAGGTTTGGATGGCTCCGCAGTGTCGTTCGGTATCATGGGCATAAGAGTTGCCGAGGAGAATCGCTCATTTGTGCTCTCCCTTGGCTCCTGCATATCGGCCACCGCGTCTCGAGCCTGTACGCCGAGATTGATGATGGGGGCAAAAGTAGACGGATCGGGCCCGGCGCCATCGTGGTTGTGGGTCGGCGGAGGCATCGAGGCGTATTGAAAAGCTGGCGAAGGGAACCCTTGGCCGTTCATGGGATGATAGTTCGGCGGAGCTGTCTTCGGAGGCGGTGGGGCCTTGGGTACATACTGCGAGTCAGACGAGAAATGTCATAGTCGTGTGTACGGGACGCACATTGCGGGCGAATCCCGGTCCAGTCAGTGATATCTGCCTGTCAACATCATTCGTAAATAAATGATGCAGGACATGCCTTGAGGTACGTCCAGACACACATGAACCACACGATGACAAAGCCGACAAGCAGACCAGCTGAAAATCAGCTCAAAGCCCAGTAGAAGAAGGGTACATCATTGCCCAGATGGGCAGGTGATGGGTCGTGACTCACCTCCTGTGCTCTTGCCTAGGCCAGTGGCCGATCTGCCCTGTATCATCGGGGCGCATATCCTCCCTACAACGACGTAGAAAGACCACACAAACAACGCCAGCAGCACACTGCCATCAGCGCTCCACTCTCACCCACAAGGTGTCTCCTAGCAAAAGGAAAGAGGAGCTCACATGACCATAAACTTGCGCAGTATCCACGGATCAGGCCGACCTGGTCCTCTCCACCCTGCGGGCTTACTCGCAGGCGAGACACGCTTCTTCATGCCAAACATCGGCCGCTTGGCCGTGCCAGACCCCGTACCACCATTCGCATCACCATTGACCCCTGTGTCGAAGCCATCTGAGGACGTCGGGTCGTTAGGCGGAGGGGTGTTGAGGAAATCAATCATGTCGGCGTGGGGGGACTGCGGACCGGCATGCCTATTAGCATTCGCGGATGGCTGTGGGTGCCGCCTCGATGGGCCCGAGGGGCTTGGGGGGCTCTGCATGCCCCGAGAGACAAAATCCGAGATAAGAGGAGAAAGAAGGATGAAAAGGAGAGAAGGAAAGGGGCGAAAACGGATGGATGGATGTCAGATTGACAGACCGACGGTCGATGACGTGTGGACCGGGCACACAGCCTTTGTTGTTGCCACCCACAGCGTGCGCTGTACAATGTGAAGAGGAGTACATGATGCATGGGCCAGACACGGGTACAACCTCTGCGTAAATAGAATGGATGAATACTTTGCTGTAGGACAAGCTTAACCCTTTCCATACTCATACCTTCGTTTCATGAATCATACTTTTTTCCAGTTTTCCTTGCCTGATCCAACATAGCTTAGAATCCCCACAAACCCCTCGGTCCACGAGCGGTGAGCTGTTCCCTTCGAGGCAAAGCGGTACCGCCCATGACGGGTTCGCCTTCCCAGTTCGACCTGCCGGCTGCGGCACCAGTCGCGCCGACGCCAGCTGCGGCCGCAGCGCCGATAGGACGGGCGCCGTTGACGGGGTTTGGCGAAACGGCAGTCACACGCCTGGAAGCGAGCAACAAGTCACGGTTACGTTCCGCCTCGGACTTTTCGCGGTTCGCCACGACCGGAGACGATGCGGCCGACGACGCGACAGAGGCGGCCAGGCGTTCTCGTTCTCGGACTCGCTCGCGCATGATCGCCTCGCGCTCGCGGTCGAAAAAGCTGGTCGAGGTGCTGAAATCTCTTTCGCGCTCCCTCTCCCTCTCACGCTCACGCTCCCGCCGTTCGCGCTCGACTCGGTCCTTCTCTCGCTCCTCCTCAAGGCGCTGAATCTCCTTGGTTCGGAGACGTTCCCGTTCCTCAAACTCCCAATCATCGTTCCGATGTGCGCCGAGCTCACTGGAGAGTGCCATCTTGTTTTCGACCATGTGCAGCAGCTTCTCTGACTTGGCCATCATGTTCTCGAGCCAACGCTTGCCCTCGCGAAGCTGCTCGCGGTGTTCAGCGAGCTCGCGACGACCCATGGCGTAATGGCCGTATCCCGTGATGGAGTTGGCGGTTGTCTGGAAGAAGCGCGATGCACCGATACCATTGGTGACCGTTGAAGTGACAGCATCACGCCCGTCCAGTCGAGTGCTCGGAGGGGAGAGAGGATTCTTGGCTGCAGTCGGCGTGGACGTCGCGCTAGACGGGGTAGCAGCAGGGGCGACGGAAGGGGAAGCCGCACGACGGATGTTCGACGCGAGCGACGAAGGTGTGTACCTCGGCTGACCAAGTGTGCCCCATGGGGAGGTCGTGAGCGAATTGTCGCGGGTAGTGGTCGGACCATAGATCGAGTACCTGTTCGCCGGGTTGGCAGGGGCAGGCTTGGTGTTGAGCGCCGGTGACTCGGAAGCCCGAGCTGCGGCAGAAGGAACTGTGCCTGTAGGACGAGCGTCGGTTGTGCTGAGCGGGGAGCGAGAAAACGTGCGATCTTTGGCTGCAGCCTCTCGTTTGGCGGCTTCTGAACCAAGGCCGACAAGGCCGAGAGTGGCAGCAGGAGGTAAACGAGCGTCCTCTTCAGCCTTGCGTTTGATGCCTCGGGGCTCGTCTTTCGAGTCGACATCCATGTTGTTACCACGAGTGTTTGCCGCAGGGCTATCAGTGGAAGCGGTCGGGGTCGCTTTCGCGGCAGCGGTCGCGGTAGCCGGGGTAGCCGCGGCGCCAGGCTGGCGCTCAGGCGAGGGGTCTTCTTTCTTAGGACCGCTTGGAGCCATCGTCAGAAGAGTCTCGGCGGCAAGTTGGTGTGCAAGCTGTTTGGGAGGAACGTCGGTGACAGCAGGCGCGGACGAACGACGGGTGACGGGTACAGGGGATGAGGGATGCAGGGGAGGAGAGGTCATGCGGCGGGTCAATGGCATCCGTGTGAGCGGTGTATTTGTCAAGGGGGAGGAAGATCGTAGAGGATGGGATCGTGGCAGTGTATCGAACGAAGAGGAAGTCGTCAGCTCTGTGCCCTTCGAATGATTCGAAGCAGGATTCGTAGTCGACATTGAAACGTGACGAGAAGGGCCGGATGAGACACGATCAAAGTGTTTGGGAGACGACGAAACGTCAAAGAAGGCATAGGCAGAGGTAGGCCGGCCGTGCCCGGCGCAGCTCATCGCCTCGCCGAGCAAAAGGAGGCCATGATGAAAGGTTGTGACCCATCATCTCTGGCGTCTGGAAGTGGAGAAAGGGAAGGCGTCAAGTCGACTAGTGGGAAAGGGGCAAGTGGGCATGTGGACAGGGCCGATCATTGAATTCGAACTCACCCCTTCCTTATCCTTGTTCTCCTTCCCATCGCGATCGGCGGTAGCAGCAACAGGCTCTTTTGCACGGCCCCGCTGATCTTCGAGCCACCAGCCCGGTCGTCGCTGAGTGGCGGAGCCAATGATCAAAGGTACGGCCTTTGAGGCAGAAGGAGCTGGGGCACGACGCAAACCGAGCGGGTCGGACAGACCGGCGGGCCGGTGATCAGCAGCGGCTGCGTGTGTCGTGTGCGTCGTTGTCTTGTCATCGGCCGGTGTCGCAGTTTGAGGGGTGGTCGCCGGGATAGGTACCGATGGGTGAGCAGGGGAAGACTGCTCGCCGGCGGCCGAGCCACCACGACCTGTCGCAGCACCGACAGCTGGCACACGCTTGCGGCGCTTGATGACCGTCTTCTTCATGGCCACAGGACGGGGCACACCGTGCAGCTTGTGGTACAAGCCTCAAGGTAAGCGAACGGACATAACTGCAAGATCAGAACTTACCACACGCATTGCACTGAGGTCGACCTTCTTCATCTCGTCGCCAGAGGGGAGTGGTGCTGGTCCCGCAATTTCTGCAGCTCATGCCTGAGGGGGTCGCAGCCGAGCCAGCAGCAGACGCGTTGGAAGGCTTATCGGCATCAGAGCCATCGTGTGACCCTTCTTCATCACCAGAGGCAGCGTATCGATTATCACTCGCGGTAGATAGAGTGCGTGACGCCATGGGAACGCCACCGCCGACCATACCAAGGGTCCAAGGCAAACCGTTCATTGGTCGAGTGGCGGGCTTGCTACGTTCAATACCTTCTGTCGGGGCGGGTTGCTGAAGAGATAAGGGAGCCGAGTGCGTGAGATTATTATTGAAAGTGGGACAGCCCTCACAGCCGGCCTTGCCCCCGGCGCCGTTACATCTACCGTCGCCTGGGCACGTACCCGGGGTCGGGTTCTCGGCGGTCGCGGCGTTATCAGCACCGGAGCCGGCAGTGGACAAAGGGGGCGTGGGGAGCGGTGACTTGCGTGTCGCGGTAGCCGGAGCGATCGCTATGAGGGTCAGCATGGTTCGATATGAGCCGGGCATGGGAGTGGTAGAACGAATGGAATTCCAGCAAAAAGCAGAGACGAGGACTCACCCTTGCGTTTACGAGGAGAAGGGGTAGGAGCTGCGTCACCGTCGTCCTTTGACAGTCGAGTGGTGGCCGCGCCCTTTCGCGCTCTCTTCTTGGGTTTCTCCGCCTCGTCCTTGACGTCAGGCGCGAGGGCGCCCGAGATTTCGCTGGCCGCGCTGGGCCCGCTGCGCGAAGACTCGAGTTCGTCCTTCTCATCTGCGGCGGAGGGTGGCGATATGCGTACGGAGGGTTTGGCAGGGTCAGAGGCTGGTGAGGGCGAGTCCTCCTCGATGGCATCATCTGCACCGCGCTCGTTGGAAAAGGCGGGACGAGAGTTTGGGCCGGAGAAGGAAGGTGCTCCCCATCGTTTACCGTAGATCTCTGACCTGAAGCGATCGACCTCGGCGCCTTCCTCTGCACGATCGGCTGTCCCCTCATCGTCCTTGGAACCGCGCGTATCGGACGTGGAGAATCGGCGATAAGAGAACGAGTTGTTGGGAGACTTGTACGAATTGGTGGGCGACTTTCGGATGTCCGATGGTCGGGATGGGGTGTTGGAAGGAGGTTTGGTGTCTGCCGCCCCTGCCCCTGCGGTTGTCGCTGAAGGGGGTTTGGGGGGCGATGCATGGGGGGGCGGGATGGCCGCCGGCCTGGCAGGCTCGACGGCCATTTCCCTTCTGGGTCCCAGACGGAAAAAGATGGTGACGGATTCCTAGTGGGTCAGGGTGGCAATGACAAGGTTGTCGGTCGAGCGTGAGGGTGGCTCGATCGAATGGTCTGACCAGATGAAGAGGGATGTGGGAAAGAGTGGTGATTCCCGTGGTGAAAGGTGCGACCTTGTTGCGTGACGTGAGATATGCCTGGGGACGAGAGGAGAGAGGAAGGTGTGATGTGGGGTATTGAGCCCGAGGGTGATTCTCTGCTGACGAATCAAGCAGGAGCGATGCGACAGCGAGGGAGGGAAGCCGGTATTTGTGAAACGTCGAAGGCTTCGGGACCGATATCAAACCTAAGCCTTGACGTCGTCCTTGGAAGGCAATGACGGTGCTGACGAGCGTTTGACCGGCGAGGGGGATGAGGGTGCTTGAAAGGACGTTGAGGTGTGCCGGGCTGACGCGTTATCTCCCCCGGTGCTCGGTCACTGACGATGAAAGCGATGCGAGCGAGGGCGATGACGGGTGGTCTGAGCGGGGGATGGGTGGCCAAGGCCAGACTCGAGCAGACGGGATCGCTTGTGTAATCGCGGTGGATGGATGGACCGTTGCTGCGCTGCGGGCAATCGGGCTTGATGGTTCGATTGGGACAACGTTCGTGAAACGAGAAGCGAGCCGCGGGGGCCTTCGTGATATGCACAAGAGCGGGGAGCCGAAGGGTGAGAGAGGCTCGACTCTTTTACTCCACTGCAATGGCGATGGCGATGGCGACGAGAGCTGAGTTTTGGGTGAGAAGATGTTGGTCTTCTTGTGATAGGATAGATTGTCAAAAGGTGAGAAGGAATGGGGGCGAGGGAGGGGTGATGACAAGGCAGATTTGATTAGAAGCTGGGGGGGTGACGGGGAAGAGAAGAGAGAGGGAATTGGGAAGGGTGCGCGGTCGAAAGAGGCGAAACGAGAGAAAAGCGAGAGGAGAGGTGCGTTTGTCCCTGAGCGGGTCTGATTATCTTAGGCCTTTTGGGAAAAAGGTCCCACAACGGTTCGGCCATATCCTCTCCCTGTGCCCGCGTCGTTCCCCACGCTCAGCCCAGCTGTCCCATGCTTGCATCCCATCTCTATTTCAAAGCCCAAATAGTTTACAAAGGGTAGCATGCATGCTCGCACACGGAGTCAACCGATATTGGCTCATCCGCCCCCATAGTTACCCATCCTGGCAAGTTGGCGTTTTTCGCCCCTTAAATGGTCTCCCCCAACAAGCGAAGAGCCGAGCGATGAAGAGAAGCAACTGGAAAATCGATAAGAGATCGCACGCGTTTTACCCCCCGCCCGTCCCTCCGCTGGCCTGCGTAATCGACATATGGCAACTAGTTGACTACATCCGATGCCATGCCATCACGTCACGCCATCTCATCGTCTTTGGTGCTGTCTCTGATATGGGCTCCCCGGTGACATCGGTTCTGCTGCGGGCCAAGTCGCCATCAAGGTTACACCGCCCATGATGCCCGAGTTACCTCCTCCTCGGTAAAGCGGAAGGCAAGATTTCTATCGGCATCGGCAAAAACGAACAGAAGACGCGAACCGATGTGGCACATCTCTGAGCACAAGTTAACAGATCAGCCGGGGTCATCAGCTGTAAAAGCTCTCCCAGAGCATGCAGCGCATGCAGAGGAGCAGACAAGGTTTGAGAGATTTGAGATTGCGCAACCGGTTCACCGCACAAACGCGCCGGCCCGTTCCGCCGAGAAACCGAAATCACGAATCAAACCTTTCGTATCGGCCGGGCCCCGCCAAAATCGAACCCTGACCGAACAACGGAACACCATCCACCCCATCCGAGCCTTCTCATAGGTCAGCCCACATCTCAGATCAGTGGGAAAAAGGCGCTACGGCCGACCGGCTGCGTGAGATGGGAACAGGGGCACGTCATTGATAGTACTTAGCGAAACTTTAGCAGACTTCCAGCGCTCATCCAGAGGGTGGAGCACATAATATATAACACGGGTCAGGATACATCTCGTGCACACGCGGTGCCAATGACGTTGATAATACGGCTTATGAAACTGCCAGTCTGGCGCGCAGTCGAGAAAAGAGCGCTAGAATCACTAGGGCGTACACCTCGAACTGATCTTTCGATACGAACAAGATGCCTGCATGTCAACTCTGCGCGCGACTTCAGATAGGACCCAAATCACCCTGGCAAAGAACAGCTTTGAGGATCTGCGCGTTGAGACCTTGATACCATCCCTTCAAGCCGTCTTTTCGATACACATGAGCCAGGATGCCGAGAGCTCCGACCTCTTTGCGCCTTTTGGTGATCTTGGGAATAGCCGCCGGCTTGGGTGCGGGGTCGACAGAAGCCTTATCGATAGTGTCTGAGCCTTCTGCGGGAGCCTGTGAGGCCACGTCCGCGTACGAAACGCCTTTCTCTACCTGACCAGGATTGATATCGCCAGAGACCTGCGATGAGGTCTCGGATGAAGGCTTCATTGCTTGCAATCGGACCTTTGCCTGTCTCGTGAGCCAGGACCGGAAGAAGACACCAGCGACGCACAAAGATATAAGGATAGGTGACCACCGTGGCCAGTGTCTTGCTCCCCACGCCTAGCCAGAACGCTTCCGCCACGCTCAATTTGCCCCCATCGCGCGGTCGGGTGTTCAATGACCAACTCTTGAGGCGCTCAAAGACACCATACGTGATAGCGGGATTGACGGTGAGAACAAGGCCAGGCTTGAGACCCGTCCAAAGAGCAGTGGGACCGCCTTCGGCGATGATCACCTGGGCGACTTCCAGCAGTCCTGGACTGCGAACAGGTTTGGCCGACTCCGATGTCGAGGTCGATGTCGTTGGTGACCATAGTTGTTGACGCGTGGCAATGACAGCGACTGGGATGGTGAAGATCTGAGCCAGAGCACCTGCACCTGCCCCGAGCAGAAGCTCTGTCGAGGTCGACAGGGATGAGATCGGGGTCTGCGATCTGGTCTGAAGCCGGCGAAGAGTCGTTGTACGCAGTAGCGTGTGAAAGAAGAAGTAAGCGAATTCTGCGAGATCAGATACTGTCACCAGAAGAGCTGGACCTGACTGACGCTGAGAGAAGGTGTTGATCATGTTGGCTGAGAATCCTCTGAAGGTACCCCCGATGCCCTCTGTTTTGATGATCCGCAGTAACATCGCTAACATCCGCCATCGTCTCAGCCGTTGGAGGAGATGAGCAGGCAAGTGACGCAATGATCGCTTCGTTGAATGGGACGGCGGATCAGCCGACAGGGGAAGCTTTTCTTCTGCATCTGGCGGCAAGGCCTGCAGACGCGTCTTGACCGTATCGAGGGGGTAGACGACACTGCTCGTGAGATTGAGCACTCGAGGAGTAGATGAGGCCATACGCGTTGGCGAATACACCACCGAGCGCTCCTGCCAGCGCCGACCCAAAGGGCGTTAGCTGCTCGCTCGCCATGCTGGGCTGCGCGACTCGCAATCTTGCTTCGTCCCGCTTCGTTGCTTAATATGAGCTGAGAGATGTCCAACAACAAAGTAGCTGCTCTCAAAAGAGTATCTAAGCTCGGCAACAAGATACCCGAAGAGGGTTGGATGGCCATCTTCCCGCTCCACGTGGCAAGAGCGTGACGTATTCCGACGGCCCAAGTTTGGCGTTTTGCGCCCTGCCCGAGCACCGCGCCGAGGAGGTCGTCGTCAACGAGGCGAGGCCGCTAGTCCCCCCCTCCCATCTTAGCATCTCATCAACACCTTTCATCGCCTCACGACCATCTGATGCGCTGAGCGGAGCACAAAGGCATCCAGGCAGAAAGGGAGTGCCAAGCAGGCACTCTCCTCCTCTTCTCCCTTATCCTCCCTGGACCAACGTAGTCCGTTGCTTCTTCTCATCACCTATCAACACAGCCGCCGAGAGAGCTCTGGCTCATCGCTGTCCACGACGAGATGGCGCCGGACGTCTCGCTCTCGACGTCCGGGAGCTCACAGCCGCGATTCCGCCGCCTGGCGACAAAGCCTCTCAAGCTTGCGGCTTCGACGTTCAGACCGTTGACCGGAGGATCACGCACGGGCACACCGTCATCTTCATCCACCACGCTCGTTGCGCTCAACCAGGAGTATGGGGCTGCTCAGCCGGAGCTGGTGGAGAAGAGGAAGAGGACGCGGAGATTGCGGTATCGTTCGACCAAAGGCAACGGTCTCGCTGTCGACCCTCAGGAAGTGACTCGCGCTGCTCGGGGTCCGAGGAAGCCACTGGACGGTGAAGAGCCGGCGGTCGTTTTACGGATCAGAGTGGTCAAGGCAGAAGGTCTAGTTGCCAAAGATAGAGGGGGAACGAGTGACCCGTGAGCCCAATTACCGCTGCTGGTCCTGGGCAGAACTCAAGCTGATGTCACAGCTTCATCTCACTGGTTCTTCCCCCTTCTGGGCGTCATTCCACCTCGGTCGTGAAGAAGACTCTCAATGCGACTTTTCCTCCAGAGTCAAGCACATTCGACTTCCCGGTATACCTCAGCATGGCAGGCGTCATCGGCGGTCGGGGCCTGGAAGCCATCGTTTGGGACAAGGCACGTGTGCGCCAGGAAGAACAAAGCGCCTGCTGACTTGCTCAGGATCTGATGCGGAAAGAGTACATGGGAGAGGTGGCCATACCATTCTGCGATTGGTTCGAGGCGGGCGCTGTACAGCTGTGGCGAGATGACCTTCCAGTGAGCCAGCAGAAGCCTGTCCCCTCTTTCTGGACTCACACACAGATCATCACCAAGAGGCTTCTTTCCACTAGGCGGAAGCATCAGGTCTCGGGGACTATCTCACTTCAGATGGGTTTCTTACCTCCCAAAGGTATACAAAACCCCGAGGAAGCCTATCATCGCGTGTCCAAGGTGTACGCGACTATCGTAGAAAGAGCCAGTGTAGGCCGCGGCCTAGCAGGCGTATTGGGAGTGCCAGCGGTAGGTGCCGCTCAATGTCATTCGTGGCGATAAACTGAGCTCTAAGTACGAAGGAATCGGTACTGTCAAGATGCGCGACAAAAAGCGGCGAGGCTCGGGTCTCGCGGCAGATGATGCCCCTGCGGCCTCATATTCACCCATGGCCTTGCTACAAACTGCTACAGCATCCATCGTTGCGCCTCTGGGCGGCAAGCACAAGATGGAGCCCGTGCCAGGCAACGTGGGATTGCCGGAAGAGGATGATGACTCGGAAAACGAGCTGCTCGATGACGATGGCCTTTCATCCACTTCAAGCGAGGACGACGAGTTTGAGGATGCTTTGGAGGAGGAGGACGAGACGCAGCTGCATGATTCGCCCCCGCCAATCTCAATGACAGGGGCCGAGGCTCACCCGGACACTGTGGATGACAAGACTGCAGGCCTGCCTCCACCGCCCAAAACAGCTGCGCTTGCACCTCCGGATACGAAGGGAACCAGGACACCAACGCGGCAGTCTTCCTTGCCTGGCTACTTCGATCGGCCCAGCAGAGATCAATCTCCCGGACCGAGTACACCAGGTGCCGTAACTCCAGGTGGGACAAAGTTGAAGAAGCCACTCTTCAAACGTACCAAAAGCGCGGCGCCGTCCCGCAAGTCGACCAGAGACTTCAACTTCGACGCTACTCAGGGCAAAGAGGTCCTTGGCATTGTCATCATGGAGATCAAAGGGGCGACGGATTTACCGCGCATCAAAAACTGCAAGTCCATCACTTGAGTTGACCGGTCCGGGCTCACGGTACAGCGTTCAAGGTGTCCTTCGATATGGATCCATTTGTGGTGATTTCTTTTGGCAAGAAGGTCTTCCGAACCCGCGTCATCCGACATTCTCTCAATCCCACTTGGGACGAGAAGCTCCTGTTCCATGTGAGAAGACACGAGAGCGCCTTCACAGCACAATTCGCTGTTTTGGACTGGGACAAGATCTCAGGTAACGACATGATCGGTACTGCTACCATCCCCATCGGCGAGCTTATGGCTGGCGCTCCGAAACCTGATCCTGAAACTGGTCTATACGGGAAGGAGGAAGATGGGAAGCACGAGATGAGAGAGTTCACAGTAGGCCAATCGACAAGTCAAGAGCTCTCTGCTCACGATATAGCTGTCCCTACAAACGGAACGAGATATGCCATGGGAGTCCCGACACGCCCCAAAACTCACTGTGAGAGCCAAGTATGAACCATACGACGCCCTTCGACAGCGTTTCTGGCGGCAGTATCTCCAACAATACGACGCGGACGAGACAGGAACAATGTCGTATACCGAGCTCACGGCCATGCTCGACTCTCTTGGTTCGACCCTTACGCTCAACACCATTCAAGGCTACTTCTCGGCTTGTGGCAAGTCGCTTGAGAAAGACGAATTGACCTTTGATGAGGTCATCCAGAGCTTGGAGAAGGAAGTGACGAAGAGCAGGTCAGAAAAGGCGCATGTGACAAAAGACGAATTCGGTCCATCTGGCTTGCAGACCCCTAGCGTGGCGCCCAAACCCATCCTCGATGGTCTCAAATTTACTGGACCCTCGGACGCCATCTCCTCTCCGGTCGACGCCGATGAGCTCGCTGACCACATCCGCCGCTCGGCCTTGGAAGGACAAGAGGAAGGCTCTGGACCTGGCAATCAGCGACCGGCAACAGATACGGCAATACCGACTGTCAGAGTCGACAGGACCGCCACCACTGCTGTGGACCCGCCTAGTGGAAGTCTATCGGCGTCTCAGTCGGGCCTGTCTACGCCAGCGATCAGTGATCCAGAAGACTCTGAGACTCCAGATGAGTTGGAGCGCGTCATCAATATTCGCACATGCCCGCTGTGCCACCGGCCCCGGCTCAAGCGCAAGTCTGAACAAGACATCGTTACGCATCTCGCGATCTGCGCATCGAGCGACTGGAGTAGGATCGACCGCATCGTCACTGCAAACTATGTGACGAGCTCCCAGGCGCAGAGGAAGTTCTTCACCAAGCTCGTCAACAAGGTTACGGTGGGAGCGTACAGCTTGGGCGCCAACTCTGCGAATATTCTGGTACAGGATCGCTTGACCGGCCAACTACAGGAGGAAAAAATGGCGGTCTATGTGCGCCTCGGTATCAGAGTGCTATACAAGGGTGCAAAGTCCAGGATGGAGGGCGGTAGAGGTGAGTCCTTTGAAGAGTCACAACGGTCGAAGGCTCATCACCAGCACGTAAACTGCTCAAGTCTCTTTCTGTGAAGCAGGGTATCAAGTACGACTCGCCAGCTTCTGCGGCCGACATTTTGCCTTTTATAGCATTCCATCACCTCAACGTGGACGAGATCCTGGACCCTTTGGACTCGTTCAAGACTTTCAACCAATTCTTCTACCGCAAGCTCAAGCCGGGAGCGCGTCCTGTCGCTGAGCCTGGAAATGACCACCGCCTCGTGTCCTGCGCCGATTGTCGGATGATGGCGTTCGAGACGATCCAGGACGCCACAAGTATTTGGATCAAAGGACGGGAATTCACCATCGCCCGTCTGCTCGGGTCAAACTATAAAGACGTTGTCAGCAAGTATGAGGGCGGGTCGCTTGCCATCTTCCGCCTCGCACCTCAAGACTATCATCGATTCCACTCGCCAGTCAAAGGCACGATCGGGAAGATGACGCTGATCGATGGCGAATACTACACTGTGAACCCTCAGGCTATCCGTACGAGTCTAGATGTGTATGGGGAGAATGTGCGCAAAGTGGTTCCGATCCAAAGCGACGAGTTTGGGTTGGTCATGACCGTTTGGGTGGGCGCAATGATGGTGGGCAGCATCTTGACCACTGTGGAGGAGGGTCAGCAGGTGGAGCGGGCGGATGAGCTGGGTTACTTTGCCTTTGGCGGCTCGACGATCGTGTGCGTCTTTGAGAAGGGGGTGCTAGAGTGGGATGAGGATCTGAAGAATAACGGGCGAGCGGCGATTGAGACGCTTGTGAGGATGGGCATGGGTATTGGGCGCAGCACCAAGGGTATTGGGCGCAGCACCAAGGGTCCGCCTGCCTAGGCAGCAGTAAGTGGGAGATAGAAGTGGAAGGAGTAGGTCAGAAGTAGAAAGAGCAGATGAGAAGTTGCTTGTACAGATAGAATGACGATGCGCTATGCAGCTGGCCATGATATGTGAAGCCGGGGCGTGGATCGTAAATGCATACAACAGGTGTGGTGAGTGTTGTCGATCCCCTTCTTCGTCTCTCGTCCTCCACTCTCGACTCTTGGATCTTTGGTCTTGGATCCTCGATCCGCCGGTGTCATTTACCAGCTCGCCTTCTTGACACCGGGCAGTTCCCCAGCAAGCGCTTTCAGTCGGAACTGATACTGTCCATCAGCCCCCTGCTCTTCCACTTCTCATCTCATAGCGGCGGACGCACCCGACACAGCCCAAAGCCACTCATGATACCCCTTCCTCGTCCCGTCTCGACACATCGGTTCTTCACGAGCCCCATCCGTCCTCGCCCATCATCGAAGGCGTTCAGCCCGAGCTGGGCGCGGTGTCGGACCGAAGCGGGGAGCGAGGTGTTGCGTGCGACGTAGAGGAACGCTCGGCGTTGTAGTTCGTTTTGGTTGGCGAGGACGCGTTTGGTGCTGTCTCTCAACAGCTGGGATTTGGAGCCCATCGCGATGGATGTCTGCGATGCGACGGTTTGAATGCTTGAATGAGGTTGACTTGACGGAGTGAACTCTTTGCACGAAGGCGAGTGATACGGGAAAACCATATGCCACGTGTACATTTCCGGCTGGCGCTGGGTGGGGGAGGTGGGGGAGCTTGGCTACTGTGCCAGTGTCCTTACCTTCGAGACGGGCTATTGCAAGTTTGCAAGACCACGCTTGGCCCACCGTGCAGCACCATGTCCCTGCTGCACATAGGGAGCCGGTGCTCCTATACCCACTGCAACACAGTCGACTTTCTCCCATTACACTGCCCATCATGCTCGTCATTATTCTGCACCGCGCACATCCAGACACACCCATGTCCAGCCTCTACGCCCGGCCCAAATCGAGCAGGGCCGTCCACATTCTCTCCGCGAGCACGATGCCCTATGGGGGGCTGTGCGAAACCCACCATAAGTGCTATTGCAGGTGCAGGCGAAGCTGGCGGGTCGGGAATAGGAAAGGTGGTCTTCTGTCCAGGATGCGGTGTGGCTTATTGCGTCTCGTACGTCTTACTTGGACGATTCATGTATGGGAGAGAAGCTGAGATGGAGACATCGGCAGCAGGACCAACATGCTTGTCCGGGGCCGCGGGATTATACCGCTCGTAATGATGCGGCTGAAGAGCGCCGGGCAAAGGCCAAGCTGTTGCTCGAACGGAATTTCCCGGGTATCAGCCAGAAGAGCAAGCCCAAGCCGCCTGAGCAGAAATCTGTGGTGGATAGGGAACGAGACACGGCTGCTACTGCCGGACCTTCGCGACCCGTCACAACAAGTCAAGCGAGTGTTCAGGTGGCGATCGCGATGGAGAAGAAGCCGAAAACGAAAGAGGACAAGCTTCACGAGTTGCACATACGCAAGATCCGCAGCACGGCGGTGGCGCTGGATTCTAGAGCCCAGGCAGACGATACAAGGGAGAAGAGGTACTTTGAGTGGAGTGCAGCCGAGACAGACGCCAAGGCCAGCGTTGAGGCATGGATGGGGAGTGGCAAGTGGGCAGCCAAGCCGGAGAGGGCGTGGGTGTTGTCGGTGGGTGTCATATTGTGGGGAGAGACCTTGAGCTTATATGTAGGAAACGCCGTGTGGGAAGGTGCTGGATCTATTGGTGGACAAGCTGAAGATCCGCCGACCGCCAGATACGTCTGACCCCACACAGGTGAGATCTGAGCTCGATTGATGCGTGAGTATGAGCTGACATTCAGTCGCTAGGGCTGCTTTGTCTCTCTAGCTCTCCCAGCGAGCCACGGTTAGTCAAAGTGGTCGACCTGAGCAAGTCTGCTGGGGTTGGGATCTCGGAGGGCGGGCTGGTCTTGGTCGTCCGGGGCTGGCCAGCAGATGCAGTCTGACGGGTATGGCCAATGCATGATATGATGTGTTGTTGTACATGGTGTATGCAGATGCGCTGAGAAGTGCGGATGTGGGTGCGACACGGGCGAGATGGCGAGCATCGAGGTGGAGATCATTTTATCTTTTGCTCGGTGAAGAGGACATGCTTTTTCACTGCCTGTCAGCCATGTCTACTTCCCTTCCGCCGCTCATTGAGCCGGTATACGACGTGCTAATCGTAGGCAGGACTTCTGAATGGGAAGAACATCACGAAGCACCCACCTTTCGGGTCGTACTTCATCATGGCCAGCTTGTCCGCCAATCGGGGTCGGGTGGTAGTGTAGAAGAAACCCGACAAGGCGGTCGACACCAGCTTGACGAGGATCCGTCTGAACGTCAGCTTCACCATAACGGGTACCAGACGGCAGCTGACCTCTGCTTGGCCTTGGGCGCCATGACGATACAGGCGTACTTGTACAAGTGGAGAAGAACAGTGAAGGTGCGAGCAAAGAGCAGCTCGACTTTTGTCAGAGGTCAGGGGAGTTTTACGTAAACACTTACTTTCCGACGAAGTCCAAAGGTCGTTTGGGTGGCGAGTACTCGTAGTGTTGCTGCACTTCTACGTTGCACCACTTTACCTACAGCACGCCACACGAGTTCAAGGCTAGAAGGAGCCATGTCGAGTGTCCCCGAACCACCAGCGGGACATGTCCGGCCCGTCGTCTTCTTCGATATCCACATTGGAGATACACCAGCAGGTCGGGTCAAGATGGGTCAGTCCTCCTTTACTACTATTGCCTAGGGAATGTGCTGACGGGCAGAATTGTTCAGCGACATCACGCCCAAGTCAGCTCAGCGCTCTTGGAAGAATAACGATCGTGAACTGACGCGTAGGACCGCCGAGAACTTCCGTCAATTATGTACGGGCGAACATAGGGTGAACCAGATTCCTCAAGGATACAAAAAGGCGACTTTCCACCGGTCAGCTCCTTCTCTCCTAATCAGCACCAGAGCTAACGCGCAGAGTGTGAGCTATCTCGTGTGAGAAAGATGCTGGAAGAGTAGCTAAGAGCAGAATACCGCAGTTCATGATCCAGGGCGGCGACTTTCTTCGCGGAGACGGCACGGGTTCGTTCTCGATCTACGGCACCGAATTCGAAGATGAGAACTTCACCGTCAAACATACCGGTCCGGGTCTGCTGTCCATGGCCAACTCGGGACCCAATACCAACGGGTGTCAGTTCTTCATCACGACTGCTCCGGCCGACTTTCTCGATGGCAAGCATACGGTATTTGGACGAGTTGTGGAGGGTATGTTGACGGTGCGCAAGGTGGAGAACGTCCCGACTGGAGCGAACAACCGGCCGAAGCTGCTCGTGCGCATATCAGAGTGCGGAGAGATGTAGATGTACAGAAGCAGTTGGAACAGGGACGGGACACTCATGGCAGATCTAGCATCGTATCATGGCATCATGGTCCAAACATGAAACGTACAAATCCAAAAAAGAATGTTCGTCACTCCAATCCCACATAACCTGCCGCACGGCCAATCTGTACCATCAGCGTCTCCCGATATACACTGACAGATCTTGACTGACAGTCGTCTTCTCGAACATCTCCGTCGTGACCTGCGCCAAGAAACCGGGAACGCTCTGCCTCTCCACAATCCAAAAGTGCCTAACATCCTCCAATCCCTTGGCCAAAGCCCCTGACATGGCCATTGTCCCGAAGTGTCCTTCTTGACTCGCAAACTTGAGTGTCAAGCCCATCTTGCCCTTTGGCGCGTACATCGAGGTCAGTCGGATATCCGCGCCCGTCTCGTCAAACTTGATGCGCCAGCCGAGCAGAGAGTAGACTGCCTCTAGGAATTCCTTCGACTTGTTGCCGAAGATCTACGCCGGTCAGTGTGCCTTCCACTTTACCTACACACTCCACTCACCTCTTTGAGCCGCAAGAGTCGCTTGGCATGTGCCTTTTCCAAGTCCTCCTTCTCCTTGACCAGGCGGTCGTAGCTTGATCGAGGCACCATGCCCTCTCCTGAGCCATCGCTCGCTGCGTTCCCCTTGTCTGCGGATGCCAGTCTCGCCAGAAGGGCCTTGTTCTCCGCCTTGAGGTCTTCTAGCATCTGAGTCCTGACTGCCATGGCACGGGAGGCGGGATTTTCCTTCAGCTCGATGCACCGTTCCGTTGCCGGGTTGTATTCGCCAGAGGCGACGCGACGCATAAGATCGTTGACCTCGGCATCTAATGTGGTGTTGGCAGACGTGAGCTGACTGATTGTCGCCTCAAGACTCTGGATGTCTGTCAAATCAGCGCGATCCATGGATTGAACGAAGGACTTGCCTCGCTCTAGCTGCGCGACTTTCGCCTCGGCTGTTTGTAATGCAGATTGTTTGACCAAGCCAGCACCTTCTGCCAATCTCTCCTCGACTTCACGAGAGTCGCGGGACATGCTGGCCAGCTCTGTCTTGTACAGATCGACAAGAGCTTCGAGCTCTGATACCCTGCTGGCTTGCTCCGTGGGTGACACAACCGCGCCTGGCATCGGCTGAGACTACACCGATCAGCTCGTGCGATGCGATTCAAGCTATGACCAACTCTTTGTCTGATTGCATCCGCCTCTTTCCTTGCGAGCTCCTCGCGCTTCTCAGCCTGAGCCCTGCCTTCCTTGGCCCAGCGAAGCTCGCGCTCGGCGTTGTCGGCTTGCCGCTTCAACTCCACAATTGAGCTTGCCGACGAAGCCGAGAGCTCAGACAGACGCATTTGCAACGAGTGGATCTGCTTGTCTTTGACGGATAGCTCAGTCGAAGCCTGGGCGTGCAGGTTGGACAGCGCTGAGAGACGGCCATGCAACGTCGCAACATCCTCCGAGCTGCTTGTATCGGCAGAGAACGTTTGAGTGAGAGACCTGCTTCATCAGCCTGAATCAGGGAAGCGCCGCGGTGCTTACTCCATGTCGCGCCGAGACCGCTCCAGTTGTTCATTGAGGGTCCGTATCTCCTCCCTGAGAGATCTTTCCACTTCCCTGCTCGTTCTCTCGGCCGCATCCACTTCCTTCTTCTTTTGCCGCAGATCGTGAAGCTCGGTCGCCATTTCTCTGTTAGTGCGTTCGAGCGTGCTCAAGTGCTGTGATTGACCTCCCTTTGTCAGCATGATAACAGTGACGCCGAGGATCTCACGTTTGAGCTCTACGCGAAGTTTCTCGTCACCTCTTCGATCCGCTGCCGAATCCTCCTTGCCCTGGCGGGCAAGCTCAGATCTTCTCTTCTCTTCCTCCAGGTCTATCGAAAGGCCTTTCGCTCTCCGTTCCCATTGTCTGAGATTGCTGCATTCCGTCTGCAGGTCCTTGACTCGGTTCTCAAGCAGCGAGCTTTGGCTGCGATGTGACAAGTCTAGTGTGGAATATTTGTTGGACAGTTGAGTGTGCTCGGATCGTAATCTCTCTAGCGCGTCCGAGAGCTCGGAATTCTTCTCACGCAACTCGATCGTTTGGGCGGTCAAGGAGAGCTGCTCCATCAGCGATGCAATGATGAACAATCGACCAGCTGACCCGTTCCTCCGACCAAGCTTTCTCCCGGCTCTCGCCCGTCTGACGCTCCGTCGTTTCCCCTTCTAGCAGCACCATCCGCTCCCTCTTGAGCCTGTCAATTTGCAACTGCTGCTCTTCCACTTTCCTGTCCTTCTCCCTGTCTGCCGCCTCGAGTGCAAGGATTCTCCGTTGAAGCGTGGTCATCTGGCTTTGACTCTGCAGAAGCTGCTTCCGGACTGTCCCGGGGTCTGAGAGTCAGCAGGTCGCGGTCGAAAGCCAGTACGCTTCGAGGCCGAGCTGCTGGAGGACCTCACCTTCTAGCCCCGCGTCATTGGCTGGCCGCTTGCCAAGCACCTTGTCTCCTCTCTGCCCAGGTGTGAACAGAGGTCCAAGGGATGACCTGGATCTGTGATGTCCGCCTATTGGTACGATCCTCCCAGCAGTGGCCGAGGTCGACGCTGACAACGAACGATCGGGATCCATGTTGCTGTTGACGTGTCCTAGTAGCTCAGAGATAGCGAGCGGCGAGCGGGAATGTCTTGCGCTCTTATCTGTGAGACAAGACGCGCGTGACTGTACGAACTCGGGTGTCGTTCGTTTGTTGTCACTCTGTTGTTGCAACCCAAAAGTCTGAAAGAGCGGGAGGTTTGTTTGAATCCAACCCGAGAGCCGGGATGACGAGACTCTGCTGCTGAAACTGCCCAAAGAGGCAATTCTGTATCGGGATAGCCGGTTCACGTGACGTCGATTGTAGAGACTTTTTCTGGCTGGAAAGAACATGTTGAAGTTGCAAGATATCGCATGGAAGATGGTGACCGACCCTTCAAGCTCGACGGCGGTCAATGGGGAGACCGCCAACGCTCACTCGAGTGTCCTTGTCCAGTCGGAGGCTTTGCCGGCGGACGCGGTCCACGTCAAAGGACCTGATCTGAGCCGACCTATCGATCTCCATACCTTGCTGGCTGGCTATGAGACTATTGGATTTCAGGCCACCGGTCTCGCGAGAGCCACCCAGTTGGTGGAGGAGATGGTGAAATCAGGTTTCTCAGCTAAGGAAGTCACTGACACCTCAGAGAAAGCTCAGAAGCGATCCGGACGAGCCATTGACCTTGTTTCTCGGCTACACATCGAACCTCATCTCATCTGGTCTCCGCGAAATATTACGATTCTTGGCGCAGCACAAGCTCGTTGACTGTATCGTGACGACGGCAGGCGGCATTGAGGAGGATTTCATCAAATGCCTTGGGCACACCGTGATAGGCGACTTTCATCTCGATGGGGCCAGTCTACGGAAACGAGGGTAGGTCGCCTAAGAGCTTGATCCGGACGCAGTTGCTCATAGCAGCTTGAATCGCATAGGCAATCTTCTTGTGCCAAATAACAACTACTGCGCATTCGAAGACTGGGTTGTACCGATAATGGACACTATGCTGGAAGAGCAAGAGGAGTCCGGTATCCGCTGGTCGCCTAGCAAGGTGATCAACCGGCTGGGCAAAGAGATCAACAATGAGGAGAGTGTGTATTACTGGTGCTGGAAGGTGAGCACTTGTCATTCAGCGATATCAGAGCTGACGGATTAAGAATGACATCCCGGTCTTCTGCCCAGCGCTTACGGACGGCTCATTGGGCGATATGATCTATTTCCACACCTACAAATCGTCGCCTCTCCAACTCAACATTGACATTGTCTCCGACATTCGCCGACTCAACGATATGAGCATTCACTCAAAGAAAGCGGGCATGATCATTCTTGGTGGCGGTGTATGCAAGCATCAGATAGCCAACGCTATGCTATTCCGTAACGGCGCAGACTACGCTGTTTACATCAACACTGGACAGGAATACGATGGATCCGATTCGGGAGCTCGGCCTGACGAGGCGGTCTCATGGGGCAAGATCCGGGCAGGAGCGAAGAGTGTCAAGGTGTGCCCTTTGACCTTCACTCTGGCGCAAGTAGCTGACGCATCCAGGTCTACGCCGACGCGACCCTCGTCTTCCCGCTGATCGTCGCTTCTACATTTGGCAAAGCCCACTGGGAATCTCAAGCATCCTCCAGCACCGCATAAGCATCTGCATCACCTCCTGTACACCCTGCATGTCTTGCCACAGTCCTACACTTTGTATGCATGTATCTGCCGCGTCAAACTCGAACGAGGGCAGAACGCGAGCTGCACCTCGTGCGTCGGCTACTCACCGGTGTGCCGAAGGCATCGCTCGCTCCCGTTCCTGCCCTCGTATTGCTCGCGTCTTTGACCAGATCCCAGCCCCAATTCATCTTCCTCCTTTCCACCTGTCCTCTTCAGTCTGCTTGTGAAACCTCTTGTGCCCTCTTGAATACCGTGCATGTCGCCTGGTGAGGCTCCCGAGGACGATAGATGGCTATTCCGCCCCGTTCTGCCGCGGTGCAGATTATCAATCCCGCACATGTAGCGCCAAAGACGCCGGTCAAGGATGCCTCAACGACCGATGGGGACAAAGGGCAGGCGGACCGAGGTGGGCTGCTGTGTCGGAATGGGTGAATCGAGCGCTGAATGGCCAGGACAGAAGATATGCAGGAACGTGATGATCTACGGCGCGTGCAAGTACGAGAACACAGGCGTGAGTCTCTCTTCTTGCTGCATCTCGCCGAAGGCGGCTGACTCGCAGTGCCCGTACTATCATCCACCTGTCAATGTCGGATCTACTTTACCTAAGATGTACATAGCTGATGAACAGGCGGCCGAGACCCCCGACTCGAAAGGGTCGGACACGACGCGGAGCTCGATACCAAGCTTCACCCCGTCATCCAAGCCGTCCAGCTCTTCGTCAAAGCCCTCTACGACAGGTAGATCAGGTTTCGGCGCAGAGCACCTGTCAGCACCTGTCTTTGTGCCCAAAACACCCATCCCAGAGGGATCGCCCAGGTCAATCAAACCTGTCCGTAGCGCAAATCGCTCGGCTGACTTGCAGGTCAGAGTCGCCTGCAATCGGTCCAGCTCCCACCCAGACATGGCCTGTCATCGCCAATGCGGGCGGTCTGGTGCCCCAGCTCTCAGAGCCGTCTACAGCCTCTCATCCACACGACGTGTATGACACGTCGATGTACGACCACCAGGCTCCGGGCATGGACAGCAACATGTACATGTCGACTGCGACCCGTGCTATCCCGCTCGACCAAAACCTCTACGTCTCTCCCCTGCCGCATGTTGCCAATCCGCCCATGTCGCACAACCTTCTTCACTCCTTCTTCATTCCGGACGACCTCAGGCGTATGGTTCAGGCCAGACAGCATGCTACATACGCCAAGCCCCAAATACCCAACCTCAACCTGCCCCAAGAGCTCGGGACGTATCATTCACTTGTTCCATTGGGCGCACCGCTGCCCCCGCCTAGCAGAGTCTACGGCCACCCCTCGCCAGTGTACAAAGCCGTCAGCTCAGTTGATGGCAACGTCTATGTTTTGCGGAGAGTTGAAGGATATCGCGTATCGAGTGAGGTTGCGTTTGCAAACGTGGATACCTGGAGACGCATGAGACACCCCAACATCGTTGGATTGCGAGAAGCCTTCACCACCAAAGCCTTTGAAGATGACTGTGAGTTCCATCACGGGGTTTTGGCGACATCTCATGCCAGCCTTGATTATGGTCTACGACTACTTCCCTGAGTCGACGACGGTGTTCGATGAGCATCTTGCCGATCCGCGGTCCATGGGCCCCATGGCGAGACGACGAACTGGCATGCCAGTACAAGAAAGACTGCTTTGGAGCTATGTCACTCAGATCTCCAATGCCCTAAAGGCCATCCACTCGTCTGGTCTGGCGGCCCGAAATCTTGATCCAACGAAATTGCTCATCACGGGCAAGAATCGCATCCGGCTCAATGGGTGTGGTGTATTGGACGTCATGACCCACGATCAGCCAGCCAATCTTGTTCAGCAACAGGTCAGCTTCAGTACGATCCCGAATTATGACGTAGCTGATCTCGCAGCAAGAAGATTTGGCCAATCTTGGGCGACTCATCATGTCGCTGGGTTGCGAGTTTTACCACCCCGGTCAAGCGGCACAAGCTGCTCAAGCTGCACTAGAACACATTGGTCGACAGTACTCGCCAGACGTCCGCTCGCTGGTCCAGTACCTGCTTGCGCCTCGAGGTATCAAGAATATTGACGAGGTGATCCGTGCTATCGGCCCCAGGATCCTGAATGAGATTGACGCTTCGATGAAGTATGTCCCGTCTGAACTACAACCGGTACATTGCTGACCACAGCTATATCGACGTCCTCGAAAGCGAACTGGGTGCCGAGGTGGAGAATGGCCGTCTGGTACGGTTGATGGCTAAGCTGGCTTTCGTCAACGAGCGGAAAGAGTAATTTCAGCCTATGCCGGAAAGAGCACGGGCTGACTCCAGGTTCGAGCGAGACCCTCGTTGGTCAGAGACTGGAGACAGGTATATCCTCAAGCTCTTCCGCGATTACGTCTTCCATTCGACCGGGGCAGACGGCTCGCCCGTCCTTGATCTGTCCCACGTCTTGACATGTCTCAACAAGGTCAGCTTCTGTGAGAGATCGTGCGTGACCAGCTGACGTGCAGCTTGATGCTGGCGTTGATGAACGAGTTATGCTTGTTTCTCGTGATGAGCAATCTTGTCTGGTTGTGTCATATCGAGACCTCAAGGCTTGTGTGGAGGGGACATACAACGAGCTGAAAACGGCCACGGTCGCAGGCGCAGGTGGTCGGACATGGTAGTGCCGTGAAAGGGATGAGAGTGGTGGGGAAGAGATGGCGGCGGCGGGACGAGGATGGTGTAGGAGGCGGGAGGGAACAGAAACAGACAAAACCGCAAAAACATCGACAAAACCTGAAATCTGCCTTGCTTCAACAGCCTTCAAATCAGACAATGCTGCATCTGACATGCATTGCGTCGACTCTCTGCCCAGTCGTTTTGATGAAAGTGTACAACAACAGTTTTGGAACTCGAGGCGTCTCACACTTCCAGCTCTTCCTCTCTTCGAATCTGCTCTTCGAGCTTTTGCCGCTCCATCTGCCTCATGCGAAGCAGCGTCATGCTCTCGTTCTGCTCCCGCCTCGCCCGGTCCGCCTTTTCTTGCTGATGCCGACTGAGCAGCTCGGCCATGCTGGTCCCTCCGAAATCTGGTGCTGAATCGAATGAAGGCATCGACGGGCGGGAATCAGTCCATTGCGAAGAGAAGCCATTCTGCTTGGACGCGTTCGGTTGTTGTCCTGTTTTGTCCGCCCATTCCACCCAGTCAGGCGTACGTCCCAACGCCCATTTGGCCTTCATCCCTGCCACACCCTCGTGTCTAGCCTCGTCCCCCGTCGCATCGCGCGAGTGGTCTTTCCAACAGGCCCAGCATCCGCCCCAATTGCCCGCGGCGAACTCGACAATGCCCTTTGGCCCCTTCTTCTTCTTGCCCGGTTTTTCTTCTGCTGGGGCGGCTCGAAGGTGGACATGAGATATGGGCCCGTATCGGCTACTCAGCTCAGACTGCAATGCCGTGCTGTCTGACGAGGCCGACGCCGGGAGCTGTAGTGTCAAAGTGAGGTCTATCGGTGTGATTGGCGGTTGCTTCGATGTCGACGGGGTCGAGTGGGCATGTCCGTTCGACTGCCCATTGCCATTCGGAGCAGATTTGGAGGGAGCAGGAGCCGACTGTCTCGCGGCCGTCTGTGCCGCCGTTGCCGCCCGGCGTTGGGCCTCTTCGAGCATCCGCTTGCCTTGCTCTTTGATCTCCTCTTCTATCGCAGCTTGACGTCTCTTCTCCACAGCTTCAACTTTGGCGCGCTTGGCCTCTTCTTCACGCTGATTCAATGCCTGCTTATCAGCCCAACTCCAGCAGCATGTGCCACAAGGGGGATGACTCACATCAACCATGGCTTTCCTCTTCTTATCCATCTCGGCATACCGCTCCCGTTTCCGCCGATCGCCTTCAAGCTTGCCGTCGAGGTACGCCCGCTTCGCTTGATCTACGAGGATCTCGAGGCTGAGCGAGATTTGCCGGAACATGATGGCTGCTTCGGGGGTGGAGTTCTTGTCTGGGTGATATTTGAGGGATAGCTTTTTGTACGCTCTTCGGACATCTTTCTCGGTGGCCTCGGCTGTGACTTGCAGCAGGGTATAGGGGTCGAGAGCCGCCTCTTCTTCGGTGAGAATGGGCGCCATGGTGTGGGAGGCCAGTCTGACTTGGAGAGGGCAGAAAGAGTTGAAACACGAAGTGAATACGGCACCGTGTTCGACTTTTGGCCGTGTTGCCACCGGAGACCGAGAAGTCTTACGTAAAGTACCATTCGCGTCTGACGAAACCTGAGGGTAGGATACCTCAGTAGCGACTGCCCATTGTGTTTTCAATGACAGACCCAAGGCCCAAGGACCGCGTCTGGGCGGACTTATTACAGTCGCAACGCTCTGCTGGCTTGTGTTTGCGTGGCGGGGCTTGGAGACTAGTGTGGGACAGGTTCATTATAACCGAATGTTCACAGAGCGATCACCGCTTCTGCCGGCTATCCTCTTCAAAGCTCATGCATGATCCTGTGCGACCGAGTCCACCGGGACCTCTCCGATAGGAATCGGACCCCGAGTGAAGTCGGCAACTCCACCACTGCCTAGTAGCGAGGGACAGCTCGCTTCCCTTGGTGGATTTCCTGAGCCAAGGCCCGTCGGGCAAAAACCACAGCACCCAGGATTCCCACCTGGTCCCCCACGGTGGTACTGACTGGGCGATACATGATTTGGCTTCCCAGAGCGGACGGGATGGGGCATTTTTCATGTTCTATGGCCGTGGATGAGAATATCAACAGCAAGATCGCTTCAAGAAGTGCTGACGAGTGACAACTGACCACAGGTGGACCTTTTTGTTCAGATCAGGCACCGGGGTAGCATTGTGGGGTACCGGTCAGAGTGACGTACTCAGCCGGCGACCGATGCATGCAGAGAACCAGTAGCAGCAGACATGCATAAGACTACTAGGGCAAGGGAGAGGAGCGGTCATGCATCACCACTCATCAGTGGTGGACCGATTTCTAGTGAAGAGAGAGAACAAAAATGCTCTTCACCTTGCTGGGTGCTCTGCTGCCCCTCGCGGCTGCCTCACCTCTGTGGGCAAGGCAGAACGCCACGACTCCGGCGACGTCGTCTTCCAATTCGACCTCGGCCAACTCGACCACGACCTCCTCGGCCCCAAAAGTCACCATCACTCCGTCGGGCTCAAACGGCCAAGGTGTGCAGTTGACAGGTGTCAGCTTCCCCTCGTTCGGCCAAGATGTCTACCTGGGCATCCCATTCGCCCAACCTCGTGAGCTGCCCTGTCGATCTGTGTGTGGGCTTTCATTGACTCTGTGGCCGTCGGTGATCTACGCTTTGTGGCTCCACAGGGCTATGTATACAATGCTTCCTCGTACAATGCGACACAGCTCGCCCCGGCGTGTCTGCAAGACCCGTCAGGTTCTCTCGCTGGGAGCGCAGGGATTAGCGAGGACTGTCTCTGCCTCAATGTCTACACCCCGCAGGGGTACTCGCAGGACTCAGCTCCTCTTCCGGTGATGGTATGGATGTGAGATATTCCAATGGAAGAAATACCACTCGCTGACGGACAGATATGGTGGAGCCTTCATCGAAGGCGCAACCTCGACATACAATGCTACTGTTCTGATGGCTCAAGGGATCCAGTCCAAAAAGCCGGTGATTTATGTTTCTGTGGCCTATCGACTTGGCATCTTTGGCTGGGGGTGAGCTGCACGTTCATGTGTGCACCTGCGAGGCCGCTGATCGCCAGGAACGGGAACGGCGTCGCCGACAACGGAGCCGCCAATCTTGGTCTCAGAGACATCACGGCTGGTCTGCAATGGGTCCAAGACAACATTTGGGCTTTCGGTGGCGATCCCACCAAAGTGACGGTCTTTGGACAATCTGCCGGTGCCATCTCCATCTCATTGTTGTACCTCAATACGAACCAGAATCTCTTCAGCGGCGCTGTGAGTCCCCTCTCGGAGGAAAGTGACTCGGCTCATCACGCCAGATCATGGAGTCAGGCGCCCAGTCGACCACCCCGCTCGGTCCTACAGCCACCACTTGGCAGAGCGCGTACGACCTGCTTTTGAGCATCACCGGATGTGGCGGTAATGCAACGTCTGCTTCCAATTCGACCTCGACCAATGTGACGACGACCAACTCTACCGCAAGCTCGGGGTCTTCGGGGGACGGCTTTGCCTGTCTGAAAGCCCTGAACGCAACAACTCTGCTCAATGCCACCCTGCTTGTCCAGTCGCAGATTCCAGGGTGGGTAGCCCTCCCTGTACGAGTGATAGCAACTGAGAGCAGCTTCGTCTATTCACCGAGCGTGGACGGCGACCTGATCCCGGACTCGCCTCACACGCTATTGCAGCAGGGCAAATTCGCGCAGATCCCCTTCATAAGCGGCAATGTCGTCGACGAGTGAGTGATATGTGAGGTACGGGACGTTTGTGGCTGACCGACCAGGGGCACTTCGTTCGTCGAGGTCTACGTCTCGAATGAGACTGTCGTCGGAGGGTACATCGATGCGCTCGAAAAGCCCAACGAGCCTTCCCTCTCGCTACTTGAGCAACTGCTCACGCTCTATCCTGATGTACCCTCGCTAGGATCACCATACAACACCGGCAACAACACGTTCGGCCTGACCCCAGAGTTCAAGCAGCTCGCCTCAATTATCGGCGACGGCACTTTCCAGGCGAACAGGCGTTACTTCCTGCAACAAGCACAGGCCCAAGGGCTAAGCAAGACATGGTCGTATCTGTGGACGGAGCCTATCCTCGGCGCCAACGCATCTCTCGGGGTGCAGCACTCGTCAGAGGTGTATTACGTGTACGGCTTGGTGCAGGAAGCTTCAGGATACTCGGACGTCCAGAAGCTGCTGTCCCAGCAGGTGATCGACTATTGGTGAGTCCGTAATGGCGAGAATCCGTTCGGAGATGCTGATATCAGGCTCAACTTTGCATACTACTCCGACCCGAATGGCGCCGGCGGCGATGTGATCATCAATGTGACCAGCGCTCACTGGCCGAGCTACGGGATGAACGCGTCCATGTTGCAATTTGCGACGGGGAACAACTCGGTCATCTCGGATACGTATAGGCAACAGGGGATGGAGTTCTTCCTGAACAACCCAACTTCGTTCAACTACCGCCGATGAGGAGAAAGTCTAGCATGGAGGGCGCAGAAGATCAAAAAATCAATGTCAGCGTACGCAGTATAATCTTGATCTTGTCGAACAAATATCCAATATCCAATGTATCATCACCCAAATGTCCCATATACTCGACCTGAATGCGGTCGGAAAGAGATCGGAACGATACTCGGATGAGTATTCCGATGTAGGGAGCGCCGGATCGGTCTTCCGGGCAGCAGCAGCGAGTGCATGACGATTACGATAGAGAGATGGCGATGTAGACTACTGCACGTAAGAATATGCTTGACGCTTGATGCTTGACCAGTGTAGCCTCGAAAGGATAGTCGATCAAGATGGTGGCACCGAACTATCTCACCGCCAGCGAGACTGTCGCGCTGATCCAAGCTGGCCAGCTTACCGTGACCGACCTCGCACTGGCCCATCTGGAGCGATACGAAGCTCGCGATGATGCGGTGAGACCGTGGGCGTATATTGACAGGGGGCATATTCTGGCAGAGGCCAAGCGGCTGGATGAGGTGCCCAAGGATCAGCGGGGGCCTTTGCATGGCGTCATACTCGGTGTCAAGGATATGATCCGTGAGTCTCACTCCTGCCCCAGATGGTGGAGCACCCCTAGGGAGAGGCTGACAGCAGTGACCAAGGACATGCCGACCGAGCACAACTCGCCCATCTACAAAGACTCGCGGCCGGGGATAGACGCGGCGTGTGTGGCTGTGTGCCGAGCGGCGGGCGCGTTGGTCTATGGCAAGACGGTCAGTCTTCCCTGTCTCGGGATGGACCAGAACTGATAGACAGCATACGACCGAATTTGCAGCTACGACAGATGGGCCGCCCGCGCGTAATCCGTACGACCCGGAACGTACACCCGGAGGCTCGTCCTCTGGTTCGGGGGCAGCTGTCAGTGACTACCAGTGCCAAGTAGCATTCGGCACCCAAACAGGCGGTACGTCCTCCCCAGCAATACAGATCAGGGGTGCTGACGAGGAGGGAGCACAATCCGACCTGCGAGCTACAACGGTATCTTCGCAATCAAGCCGACGTGGGGTGCGATCTCCCGCGAGGGACTCAAAATCTACTCCATCTCGCTCGACACGCTCGGACTATACGCTCGTTCGCTCGCCGACCTCGAACTCCTCGCATCGGTCTTTGACCTGCGAGACGACGTCCCTCCTCCTCTGGTGCCCAAACCCCTCAGCGAATGCTCGTTCGCATTCACCAAGACCGACGCGTGGCCAATGAACGGCGGCCCTTCGGCCGAGCTTGTGCGCGCGTACGAGCTGGGCAAACAGACGCTCCAAGCGGCCGGAGCCAAGGTGGTGGAGATCGACCTCCCACCGGCTTTCGAGGGTATTACCGGTCTGCGCCATCGGTGGATGATGAATGGCGAAGGGCGGGTCAACATGCTTGCCGAGGCGCGCGTGGACCCCGCTGGTCTTTCCGACGACCTCCACGCTCATGTGGAGAATCGGCACGGTATCACCCGCAAGATGCAGTTGCAGGCATACGACGAGATCGCCGCGCTGCGCCCGGTCATCGATGGTATTGCCTCGCAGTACGACGCTATTGTCACGCCGAGCGTGCCTTCCGAAGCGCCCAAAGGTATGAAGACTGGTGATGCAAGATTCAACTCGATGTGGACAGCACTGCATGTGCCGTGTGTGCATGTGCCGGGCTTTGCGAGCGAGAGTGGCATGCCTATCGGTTTGACACTCGTGGGACCGAGGTCAGTCTTCGGCTATCAGCATGACATAGGCTGATCTGGCAGATACGAGGATCAGAGACTGTTGTCAGTCGCCAAGGCTGTTGCTGGGGCGTGGATAGACGTGGACAAGGAAAAGCTGCGAGCATTGCCAGGAGAGCCAGAGGACGCAGTGCATCTGCAGGTATGATGCACCGTTAGACCATAGAGCACGTCTGTCCGTCTGCCTTGGAGAGTTACATCAAGCCATCGCCTGGACCCGCTGAGCTGCCTCTGCCCAAGCTCCTCCCCTCTCCTGCAGTTTGGCCAGTGCGGCAGCCCGCCACTGCTCCGCAGTCTCGGGTTTCACATCCCATTTGACCTTTCGTATTTGACCCGTGAGCTGGGAAGTTTCGGCAGCGGGGTCCGAGTCGGACGGGAGGAGCGACAGGCGAAGGAGGGCCAGAGTGGCAGACACCGGCCTGCTAGGGAGGAGTTGAGGAAGGGACTGGGAGCCAGCAGCGAGCAGTGCGTGGTGCAGCTTGGTCGAAGAGCGGGTGGAGAGGGGCGGGAGGCCGTCTATCGGTCAGCTCGTCCAGTCCCATCGATAGTTGAGCTGTCTCACATTGGGCGTGGTTCTCAGAAAGCTCCAGAGCGACATCCGGGCGGCCCAGATTGCAGCAACGCCCTATTCTTCAGCTATGTCGGCAATGAACATCCTGGCACCCACCAATCATCTCGTCAGCAGTCTGGTTGGTGACCCTCATTCCAGCCAATCTCCAAGCTCGGACCAAACCCTTCAAGCTATCCAGATCTTCCTCCTTGGAGACCTGTACGACCCTCCGCAGCGTCCCTACTCTCATGTGTGCGGCTGCACTCTTTCTCTCTGCCGAAGGGAGTTTGGCGAGGTTGAGAATCTTCGCAGCGAGTTCTGCCCGCACCACCTCTGGCGAAGGTCGATCGGCTGGGGCAGGCTCGGCGACAGAGAACAAGTCCTCTTCCTCTTCCATGGCATCCTCATCCTCGAAGGCCTCCTCTACATCCACTTTTGATCTCTTGCGAAGGACTGCATGTCAACTCAAGCCAGGGCGGATCTTCCTGGAACATACCGGCTGGTGAGGAGTGGATGGTCTGTCGTCGCAGAAGGGGAAGAGTCGAAGGACCTGCTGTCCTGGAGTGCCGTACGCACGAGCGCAATAGATTCGCAGCGGGTCTGAAGCTCATGATTGGTGTGAATGATGAGATGTAAGAAGAAGTAACGAAGTGAAAGACCGAAAGGACAGGTTGAAGGTGTCTGGTTGTGACGAAATTTCTGTCCGAGCGCGATTGACTTTTTCCTTTCTGCCTCTTTGCTTCTTTCCACCAGAAAAGCCAATGTTCACACCTCTTCGGGCTGCAATCGCCCCATTGCGAACCTCATTTAGATCAGTCCTCTCTCCTCCAGCTGCATACGGCCTGCCCGGTTCTATCCGCGACATGTCCGCTGAGGCATCTTCGTCCCGGGCCCGAAGTCCGACTCGTGTGCCGGGCCCCGTTGAGACTGCCATCCAGCAGAAGGTGAGACATCGCTGTATAGCGCAGCGCGATCATGTATTGTGCTGATGCACAGCTCATCGAGGCATACGAGCCTGAACTTATTCGTATATCGAACGACTCGAGCAAACATGCGCATCACGCACCCATGCGGGCTGTAGGTGGCGGCACGGGCGAAACGCGTGAGTACGCCTAAGAGGAGGCTCTGGGATACACCGTCTCGCCCATCTCGGTGCAATGATCCTAGCCTACATGCTGATTCGCTAGACTTTGCCGTCGCTATCGTATCGGAAGCATTCAAGGGCAAGACGCCAATAGCCCGGCATAGAATGGTCAACAGCCTGTTGAAGGAGGAATTTGATCAGGGTCTACACGCTCTCAGCTTGAGGTTGAAGACGCCAGAAGAATGGGACAAGGAGACAGCGGCCCGAGTGTGATGGATCGCATCTTGTTGTACATGTTCATGTTTCATGACCGTCCATTCATCGATCATGGATCAACGAGCGCCGCGTGATGCTGCTAGTTCGCACGGGCATTGCCTCGACTTTTGCCCGAGTCTGATACGAGGGTCCACAAAGGACGTCCGAAGTGCGGGGTGGGTTGGTAGCTCACCCGTCGCACTCATTCGCCTTACTCTGCGATCACCATCTTGGTACAGAAGCGGCCATTGTGAGTGGAAAGAGGTCCGCTGTCATCTCGGGGTGATGTAGCATTTTACTTTGGATGACGCTCGGGCGTTAACGGATCAATCTGGCCCTCTTGGCCCACGGGCCCACCTTTATCTCTGACGTGCCTCATCATCTGATTGGCTCGTGCACTGTTCCCCGACAGCAGCGGGGCGGCGCGATTCCGACTATCCCGAGGGAAGCCGTCCTTTGTCAGGGCTCTGATGTTAGGGACCCCACATCAGGGACGGTCTAACCCTTAAGATCGGATCAAACGGGACAAATGAGATTTCGGCGTTTTGAGAGTGGAAAAGAAGCCCGCTCACCCTCTCTCACCCTGGCCCGCCTCTCTCTGTCTCTCCCACTTTGAGGCCGCGGCCAACCAAAGTCGAGAAAATTGTCTTGCCTTACTCGATTTCCCCCCCTTCTCATTCAACACCATCCATCTTTGTTTTCTCAAAAGCCCAAAAGCATCGTCAAGAAGCATTCCTCTAGGCCTGTGAAGCCCCTCATACCCACTGTAAAGGGGCTCGAGAGCCGGCCCACTCCCATCTCTCGTTCGCCTCTCTATCAATTCCCACGCTCTGTAAGTCGGCCGAGTTGACTCGATGCGGCCAGCCGCTTGGAGCTTTCGCGAGAGAAAGAAGGACTGGTGCTGACGAGTTCCTCGCAGCTAGCCCTCACTCCTTCGAACACCGCTTGACGAGATGTGTGGTGTCGGTTTCATCTGCCATATCAAGGGCAAGTGCAGCCACAAGATCGTCAGCGATGCGCGAAACATCCTCTGTAACATGACCCACCGGGGTGCCAGTGAGTCGATCGATCGGGCGCCAAAGAGTGGAAAGCTGACATTGCTCAGCCGGTGCCGACGCAAGGGACGGCGACGGCGCTGGTGTCATGACCGGTATCCCCCACGACTTCTTTGTCCGCGAGTCTGCCCACTCGTTCGACGCTCAACTCCCCGCCGAAGGCCAGTACGCCGTCGGCAATGTCTTCCTCTCCCCCAAGGACTACGCCTCGCAGCAGGCCACCTTTGAGCAGATCGCCAAGACTCTCGAGCTCCGAGTCCTCGGCTGGCGAGAGGTCCCCACCGACAACTCGATCCTCGGCCCCGCCTCCAAGAGCCGCGAGCCCAAGATCATGCAGCCCTTCGTCGTGCTCGAGAAGCACTACGGCCCGGGCCAGGAAAGCCAGGACGGCGCATTCGACGAGCGATTCTTCCTTCGTCAACTATACGTATTGCGCAAGTCGGCCACCCACAAGATCACTCTCGCCGCCCAATTCTACATCTGCTCCTTGACCCCGACCAACATTGTCTACAAGGGACAATTGTCCCCCGTCCAGGTGTACAACTACTTCCACGACCTCAACCACGTCCTCTACTCCTCCCACTTTGCCCTTGTCCACTCTCGTTTCTCGACCAACACCTTCCCCTCGTGGGACCGAGCCCAGCCGATGCGATGGGCCGCCCACAACGGTGAGATCAACACCGTCCGAGGGAACAAGAACTGGATGCGAGCAAGAGAGGGCCATCTCAAGTCGGAGCACTTTGGTGACGAGCTTCAGATGCTCTACCCGATCGTCGAGAACGGCGGGTCCGACTCGGCTGCCTTCGACAACGTCTTGGAGCTGCTCGTTGTGAACGGCGTTCTGACCTTGCCCGAGGCTGTCATGATGATGGTCCCCGAGGCATGGCAGAACAACGACTTGATGGAGCCTGAGAAGAAGGCTTTCTACGCTTGGGCTGGGTCATTGATGGAGCCTTGGGACGGCCCCGCATTGTTCACCTTCTCGGACGGCCGATTCTGCGGTGCCAACCTCGACCGAAACGGTCTTCGACCTTGTCGATACGTCCTTACTTCAGACGACATCATGGTGTGCGCCTCTGAAGTCGGAACTATCAACATTGAGCCGGAGAAGATCATCTTGAAGAACCGATTGAAGCCCGGACGTATGCTTTTGGTTGATACCAAGGAAGGCCGAATCGTCGACGACAAGGAGCTCAAGCTCACCACTGCCCGCCGACAGCCATTCGCCAACTGGATCCAGACCCAGATGCTTGAGTTGCCCGACGTCGTCCGACGTGTGGCTCGCCAGCAGTCGCTGGCGCCCTCGCTCGACTCTGAGCCGCTCAGCACCGACCCTAAGCTTCTCGCATTCGGTTACACCATCGAGCAGCTCAACATGCTCATGCTTCCCATGGTGCAGGAAGGTCACGAAGCTCTCGGATCGATGGGTAACGACGCTGCGATTGCATGCATGTCCAACGTCCCCCGATCCGTCTTCGACTACTTCCGTCAGCTCTTCGCGCAGGTTACCAACCCTCCCATCGACCCCATCCGAGAATCGATCGTGATGTCGCTCGAGACCATGGTCGGTCCCGAGGGCAACCTGCTCGAGATGCGCAACACCCAGTGCCACCGCTTGCACCTCAAGACCCCGATCTTGACCATCGAGGAGATGAACGCCCTGAAGCACTTCAAGGTCTCCCACGCTAGCTGGCCCTCCATCACCATTGACATCACCTTCGAGAAGGCTGAGGGTCTCCCCGGCTACCGCAACGCATTGAACCGTGTCAGGCAGGAGGCTCTTACCGCCGTCGGTGCGGGCTTCAAGGTGATCATCCTTTCCGACCGAGCTGTTGGCGCAGACCGCGTGGCTCTCTCTGCCATCCTGGCCACGGGTGGTGTTCACCACTTCTTGGTCAACCAGAAGAAGCGATCCGATGTCGCCATCATGGTCGAGACCGGCGAGGCCCGTGAGGTGCACCACATGTGTGTCCTCGTGGGCTACGGTGCCGACGCCATCTGCCCATGGCTCATCATGGAGATGATCCACAAGATGGAGCGCGAGGGACTTGCCAAGGATGGACAGACTGCCGAGAAGCTCATTACCAACTACATGACTGCTCAGGCTGAGGGTATCCTCAAGGTCATGTCCAAGATGGGTGTGTCGACCTTGGCATCTTACAAGGGCGCTCAGCTCTTCGAGATCCTCGGTCTTCACGAGGAGATCGTCTCCGAGTGCTTCATCGGTACCGCCTCTCGTGTGCAGGGTGCCACTTTCGAGCTTCTCGCCATGGACGCCTTCGAGTACCACGAGCGAGCATGGCCTACCCGAGACATCGTCTCGGTTCCCGGTATGCCCGAGTCTGGTGAATACCACTACCG
Source organism: Tremella yokohamensis (assembly GCA_024343385.1). Classification (NCBI taxonomy): domain Eukaryota; kingdom Fungi; phylum Basidiomycota; class Tremellomycetes; order Tremellales; family Tremellaceae; genus Tremella; species Tremella yokohamensis. Next base: position 150,780 of record BRDC01000034.1, on the reverse strand, counting down.
CCAGGGCTCTGAGATGCGCATCAACGACCCCGTCTCGGTTGCGCAGCTCCAAGATGCTGTCAGGCAGAAGAACCAGCAGGCGTACGACAGCTACTCGAAGAACTCGCGCGAGTCGATCAAGCGAGGCACTCTTCGTGGTCTGCTTGAGTTTGACTTTGAGAACAGCACCCCTGTTCCCATCGACCAGGTTGAGCCTTGGAATGAGATTGTCCGACGCTGCGTCACCGGTGCCATGTCCTACGGCTCTATCTCCATGGAGGCCCACACGACCCTTGCTATCGCCATGAACCGTCTCGGCGGTAAGTCGAACACGGGTGAGGGTGGTGAGGATGCCGAGCGATCGCTCCCCATCGCCGGCCCTGGTGCCGACTCGGACGGCAAGCCGTTCACCCACGCCATGGAGCTCAAGCCGGTTTGGGACTCACGCCGATCTGCCATCAAGCAGGTGGCTTCCGGTCGATTTGGTGTCACCTCGAACTACCTCGCCGACTCTGACGAGCTCCAGATCAAGATGGCGCAGGGTGCCAAGCCCGGAGAGGGTGGTGAGCTGCCCGGCCACAAGGTTTCGGCCTCCATTGGTCGAACCCGTCACTCTACTCCTGGTGTGACCCTTGTCTCGCCTCCTCCTCACCACGACATTTACTCGATTGAGGACTTGAAGCAGCTCATCTACGACCTCAAGTCGTCCAACCCTCGGGCTCGTGTCTCCGTCAAGCTTGTGTCCGAGGTCGGCGTCGGTATCGTCGCTTCTGGTGTTGCCAAGGCCAAGGCCGACCACATCACCATCTCGGGCCACGACGGTGGTACCGGTGCCGCCAAGTGGACCTCGATCAAATACGCTGGTCTTCCTTGGGAGCTTGGTCTTGCCGAGACCCACCAGACTCTGGTTCTCAACGACCTCCGAGGCCGTGTCACCGTCCAGACCGACGGTCAGATCAGGACCGGTCGCGACATCGCCATTGCCACCCTTCTCGGTGCCGAGGAGTGGGGTTTCGCCACCACCCCTCTCATCGCCATGGGCTGCATCATGATGAAGGCTTGCCACAAGAACACCTGCCCCGTCGGTATCGCCACTCAGGACCCCGCGCTCCGTGCCAAGTTCGCGGGTCAGCCCGAGCAGGTCATCAACTTCTTCTTCTACATCATCGAGGAGCTCCGTGGTATCATGGCCAAGCTTGGTTTCAGGACTATCAACGAGATGATTGGCCGTGCCGACCGTCTCAAGGTTGACGAGTCTCTTCGTACCCCGAAGACCCAGCACCTTGATCTCTCGCCCATCCTCAAGCCCGCCCACCTGCTCCGCACCGATGTCGCCACTTACCGTATCCGCCCGCAGGAGCACAAGCTCTACCTTCGTCTGGACAACAAGTTCATTGACGAGGCCGAGCCGGCTCTCCAGAAGGGTCTCCCCGTTGAGATCGACTGTGAGGTCGTCAACACCGACCGTGCCCTCGGTACCACTCTCTCGTACAAGGTCAGCAAGCAGTACGGTGAGGCTGGTCTTCCCCGTGACACCATTCACATCAACATGAAGGGATCTGCTGGTCAGTCTCTCGGAGCCTTCCTCGCCCCTGGTATCACTATCCAGCTCGAGGGTGACGCCAACGACTACGTTGGCAAGGGTTTGTCTGGCGGTCGCCTCATCGTCTACCCGCCCAAGGTGTCGCCGTTCAAGGCCGAAGAGAACATCATCATCGGCAACGTGTGCTTCTTCGGTGCCACGTCTGGTCAGGCCTTCATCCGCGGTATCGCGGCCGAGCGTTTCGCCGTCCGAAACTCTGGTGCCACTCTCGTCGTTGAGGGCACTGGTGACCACGGTTGCGAGTACATGACTGGTGGTCGTGTAGTTGTCCTTGGTCTTACTGGCCGCAACTTCGCTGCTGGTATGTCCGGTGGTATCGCTTATGTCCTCGACATGGCGCACAGCTTCGGTCCCAAGGTCAACAGGGGTACCGTTGAGCTCGGCCCCGTCAACGACCCTCAGGAGATCGCCGAGCTGCGCTCCCTCATCGAGGACCACCGTCACTACACCGGATCCGAGATCGCCGACCGCGTCCTGCGCAACTTCCACCACTTCCTGCCCATGTTCGTCCGGATCATGCCGCTCGACTACAAGCGTGTGTTGGAGGAGGAGGCCGCGCGCGCGGCCGAGGAGAAGAAGAGGCAGTCTGTCATCGACCTCATCCCCTCTCAAACCGCCTCGCAGATCGACCTCGTCGCCACTGGCTTCGACCCGGTTCTGCCCAAGGACGCCAATGCCCTCACTGTGTCGACCTCCGCGTTGCTCACTCCTTCGGCTTCGCCCAAGCCGAAGCATGCCGAGCCCAGCGTGGTCGACGTTGAGGACGCCATGGTGGACGAGTCCACGACCAAGGAGCGCCTCGCCAAGCTGGACAAGACTCGCGGCTTCATGAAGTACAAGCGACTGAACGAGGCTTACCGCCCGCCCCGAAAGCGTGTGAAGGACTGGAAGGAGATCTCCAACCGTCTCTCCGAGTCGGAGCTCAAGTACCAGTCCGCTCGGTGCATGGACTGCGGTATTCCCTTCTGTCAGTCCGACACAGGTTGCCCCATCGCCAACGTTATTCCCAAGTGGAACACCCTCGTCTTCGAGGGCCAGTGGAAGGATGCGCTCAACAGGTTGCTCAAGACCAACAACTTCCCCGAGTTCACCGGTCGTGTCTGCCCTGCGCCGTGCGAGTCGGCCTGTGTTCTCGGCATCAACGAGGCTCCCGTCGGCATCAAGTCGATCGAGTGCGCTATCATCGACAAGGGTTTCGAGATGGGCTGGATGGCACCGAACCCCCCCGCCCACCGCACTGGCAAGCGCGTCGCCGTCATCGGGTCCGGCCCTGCCGGTCTCGCTGCTGCCGATCAGCTCAACAAGGCCGGTCACACCGTCACTGTGTACGACAGAAACGACAGGATCGGTGGTCTCCTCATGTACGGTATCCCCAACATGAAGCTCGACAAGGAGCTCGTTCTCCGGCGCCGTCTCGACCTCATGGCTGCTGAGGGTGTCACCTTCGTCACCAGCGCCCACATTGGTGTCGACACGGACGCTCTGCAGATCAAGGAGGAGAACGACGCCGTCGTTCTTGCTACCGGTGAGTCTTGCTTCGTGAGACACACGGGCATTTAACTGACTATCAGGTGCTACATGGCCCCGTGACCTCAAGGTGCCTGGCCGTGAGGCTGAGGGTATCTACCAGGCCATGACCTTCTTGCAGGCCAACACCAAGTCGCTCCTTGACTCGAAGCTTGAGGATGGCAACTACATCTCGGCCAAGGGCAAAGATGTCATCGTCATTGGTGGTGGTGACACCGGTGAGTCTTTTCGCTTCGCAACTTAGGCTGGCTTGCTGACTCTTGCAGGTAACGACTGTATCGGTACCAGCGCCCGTCACGGCGCCAAGTCGGTCACCAACTTTGAGCTTCTTCCCGAGCCTCCTGCGAGCCGAGCGCCCAACAACCCTTGGTAAGTCCACCGGATCATATCTTTACTCTGCTAACCCCTCCAGGCCCCAGTTCGCCCGTATCAAGAAGACCGACTACGGTCACCAGGAGATTGTCAGCTGCTCAAGCTCTGGCAAAGACCCGCGAGAGTACTGCATCTCCACCAAGCGATACGTCCTGGACGACGAAGGCAAGCTTGCCGGTCTCGACACTGTCAAGGTCGAGTGGACCCAGGTCGGTGGCCAGTGGAAGATGGAGGAGGTCAAGGGCAGCGAGAAATTCTACCCCGCCCAGCTCTGTCTCCTCGCTCTTGGTTTCCTCGGCCCCCAGTCCGAGGCCGTCAAGGCCTTCGGCGTGGACCAGGATGCCCGCACCAACATCAAGACTGCAGGCGTGAGTCTGGATTCGCTATGCCTTACCGGCAGTGCTGATGGTCAGGGCTACGCCACCAACGTCCCCGGTATCTTTGCTGCTGGTGACTGCCGTCGTGGTCAATCCCTCGTTGTGAGTTTCTAGCTTTCTTTGTTCTGGGATCGAATACTGATGTCTAGGTCTGGGGTATCAAGGAGGGCCGACAGGCCGCCGAGGAGGTCGACTCGTACTTGTCCGGCTCGACCCGTTTGCCGTTCCAGGGTGCCATCCCCCGTCGCCAATGGAACAAGCCTCCTGTCTCCAAGACCATCGCCAACGACCTTCGCGAGAAGCTCCCGAACGGTGGTAGCGACAAGGCGGGCATGGATACCGCTGACGTCGCCGTGGCCGTCGCCTAATCGCTCACATCGTCCCATGTTCTGTGAGCCGGCGGTAGCTCGGGAAGGAGAAGATGAAGAAAATTCCCCGTAGAATCGCATGTGGCGCTGATACAGGGTTGGCGGTGTCCCGTCCCAGGCATCGTCCATCTTGGTCGCGTCGCACGGATGGAAGCGGTGGATCGTAGGCAGAGATCGCATTTTTCCCCTCATTGTCTCGCACGGTGTTTAGCTTTTGATAGGGTGTACGAGATGCATAGATTGTTGCGAACTACACGTTTGCCTCGACCGGCATGACCCAAGGACAGGCACGCGGATGCCCGCTGTTGACCGGGATATGTGTGCATGCGCTCTGTGCCCTGTCGATATATACAAATGTTGCTACCTTTGGTGATTGTGCGCTTGACTCCATGTGTACACCTATGAAGCTCTTCTTCCACCGAGGCCGATTCAGTAATGCAGGTAGGCCGCATGGGCGTTGAAATAGTCGGTGCCGTTCTGGCGGAAATCGTCCGTGCTAAGGGTGAGATTGCCAGCTTTGAACCTGAACAGCGTCTGGTCGATACCCTCCATGTCGTAGCTCGGCCAGTAGAGTTGATCGATGTTCAACGGGTTGTAGGGCGAGATATTGATGGGCTGTTCAGCGTACGCAAAGGCAATCCTGTCGTTCAGCCTGGGCCGCTCGGAAAGGAGGACAGGAGCGCCATGGGGTCACGTACCATCTGTCGATTATCTGACGGGCGAGGGCGACCTGGTCGTCCGAGAAGCCGTATTGCGAGAGACTGTCACCGCCGAAGAAGTAGATCACGTCGGTGCCGTGGCCCACTGATGGTCAACCAGAGCATTTGGGCAGGACGAGGGGGAAAGATGGAGGCGTACCGCCATACGGGGCTTGATATGGGTCTGCAAGTGGTTCTTCCCATGAGTAACACCATGCGTCCACGCCGTACGCCGAGGCCTGCTGCAAGAACCAGCGCCTAGGCGCGTGGTAGACGACATCGCCGAAAATCGATGCGAGCTGTTTGACCCTTCCTATCAGCACTTGACTGGTAATGGGTCAGTACTTACTCTTTGGGATAGCCAAATGTGTCGTTGCCTGTACCGTAGGGCCTGACGAGAATCAGTCACTGAGGTGAAGTGCGGTTCGGTGTACTCACGAGCCTACAGCCGGATCGTCCGGGTACAGTTGGAAGATCTCCTTCATTATGTCGTCTGGCAGAGGCGTCGGCAAAAAGTCATTGGCGAGAGCTATGATGTCGTCCTCCGAGCTGACATTGGCAGCGACGGCCACATATGTTCCTCTGTACCGTTAGCCCTCTGCTCACAAGCAGGACCAACTCACTCGTCTAGTACGTCTCCTATGATAAATGGGACCTGGAAGAAATTCCCGGCAGCGAGCAGGTCGTGTGGAGAACCAGGAATGAAGTATCCGTCGATCGTCGGACCCCAGAACATCTTATTCGTCAGACCGGCAATGATGGACTGCGACTCGACGAGAATGTCGACGGGGACCGTCTGAAGACACTGTATGACGCCCTCAATGGCATCGGTGCAGTTGAGCAGCTGGACGAAGAGGTCCACTTCGTCTTGCCATGCATCCTCGGTCGGGACGAGCGGCGAAGACGACTGCGAGCCGGACTGCATGATCTGTCGATTGAGCTACGAGCGTGCGTGCGGTCCAAGGCACGTACCGCCCCGTTGAAGTAGGGGTCGTCTGGTCCGAGGTAGAGCAACGAGATGGAGACTGCCCCAGCGGAATGGCCAAAGACCGTCACCTAGCAATCAATGAAAGAGTCGACGGAGTCGAAGAGACTGACGCTATCGCTATCGCCGTCCCACGCCCCGATGTTGTCCGCGACCCACTTGAGGGCGAGGTTGATATCCTTGAGACCGTTGTTGCCAGCGCTGATGTTGGCAATCTCAGAGCCACCCCTGTTGTTCAAGCCCTATTTGATGCCCCGTTCGTGTGAGACGACTCACGCCCAGCCCAAGACACCCAGACGGTACTGGATAGAAACAAAGATAAATGGTTTGCCCGTCTGTATACCCTGTATCATGGGGTATGTCGGATCGTACAGGCTCACGTCGCCCACTGTAAACTCGCCACCATGCCTGATGATCAGCGTGCGCCCCGTCTAGGGGGAGACGAGGTGGCTCACACCCAGACCATGACCGGAAACAAGTCCCCGTCGGGGTCACGATACGTCGGGCGGTACACGTCGAGGTACAAGCAGTCCTCAGTGTTGTTGGTGATGCCCGGCTGGGGACAAGCGAAAGGTTGGGCGGAAGCGTTGAAATCACCGTCATAAACTTTATACGATGGCGCCTGGAAGCGCAATGATCCGGTGGCTACTCGTCAGTTGGAATCTTTGCTGCCTGAGCGCTACATACGAGCCTCAGCATAGGGGATGCCGAGGTACGAGTCCAGTCCAGTGGAGGCGTTGCTGCTGCCTGTGATCTGGATCCCATCGCCACTTGGGTCCGTAGGTGGGTAGATGGTCACGCTGGGAGAAGAACAGTCATCGTCGTCTCTCTGAGAGATAGGTCCAGCTGAGATGAGCGCGAGCACGGGAAGAAGAGCTGCGATGAACAACATTCTGCCCGACTATCGGGAACAGTCCAGTGTCAATTGCAGAGAGATTCAAGGGGGGTCAGCTCTATATATATATATGATCCTGTGCCCTAGGCCTGTGAGCGCCCTCAGACTCAATATAATGATCGCTGCGCGGCCGACTGTTCTTTGGAAGTTTATCTTGGCGTGCCCCGCCCTCGCTTAGCTCGTCATTTGTGTCACGTCTCACCGCTACCGAAAGGACCTTCGTCATCCGTGGTGCCTGCAGATCAGTTACTGCCTTTTCCTTGGCGCAGAACGCACGAATCCTCGAGACCATGCGGGTCACCAGGTCAAAAGTACGACGTCAGTCGGTCAGCGTGGTCAGTGAGGCGATGTACAAATGCATGATAGGGCAGCCGCGAGGAGATGATGTCAAAAGAGAAAACTGAACAATGCTAGATACAAGTTGCGGGGACGTGGATGAGATCCGATTCTATTCCTTCTCCTCATTCCTCGGCGATTTCACTTCAAGCGCTCAGCTTGCTTCGTTTCCGTTCCGATCGATCTTCGCGGGGGTCGAGCCGGTCGCTCTTACTGTCAGACTCGTCGAGTCTGGCGTGGCCATCCGGTGTTGTGTTTGGGCCATGGCCATCTGTTTCTCGCATTTCAAGGTCAATTGCAGCCTTGTCATTTCCTTCGTCTTCGCCCGATAACGGGATGTCTTCCAGCAACTCGACAGGCGACGGTGTACGATCCGACTCGGTCGAGACCGGCGGAGTTGTGCTTGTCGGAGTAATCGAGCCAGTTCGGACATCGTCCAGATCGTCCAGATCGTCTTTCGTAGTGAGATAGTGCACGAACGGACTTGATTGTCAGCGCTGACTACGCAGCAGATTTCACGCACTTGTCTTCACTGCTGACGAATCTGACATCTTCTGGATCGACAGCCGGGAGACCTTGAGGGATACTGGGGGAGTTGACATGGAGTGGCGGTGGCATCTCCCAGCCAAGTCGGTGAGAGATATACTGGACAATTGTATCTGCGTCACCGAGAAGGCAGATCTGCGATGAGTCACAGCCGCAAAGGGGGAAAGGGGGGGGGGGGGGCTCACATCTGGGTTCGCATGCCGGAGAGCATTACGATTGATCAAGATCTGAGGGACTGAATGGGGAATGTGTACTGCCATTAGGACGCCGAATGAAGATACTCCGACACTACGTACCTAGAATATCGCTGACGGGCTGTACTTCGAGGGAAGTGCCAATGATCACCATGAGGTCGACTTGTTTCCGATCCATCTCAACACATCTAGGAAACTGATCACCGACATCTTCGTGAAAGAAGACGATGTCAGGCTGAGTGTCAGTCAACACGTAACCTTGAGCAGAGCCGATCAATGCAGACCTTGATGACGCCCGGCTCGCCGCCCTCCCACTCGTCGTCCTCGCTTTCTTCATCGCTGTCCCAACGTGTGGCTTTGGCCTTCCCCTTCCCATTGGCCTTGAGCTTTGCCCGCTTCGATGCCTTGACGACTTTCATCCGGGCCTCCTTTGCCGCCTTGCAGTCATCGCAGTATGGTACCGTGCAGGACGCGATGTAAGGCTCGATGAAAGATGCTGGCACCTTTTTCTTGCATCTCTGTCGAGATCAGCCACATCTCGTTAGCCGGCTGATCGAGCACTCACCAAGCAGCTGGCCGATGAGAACGACCCATGGCATTGCAAGACATTCTTGACTCCCGCTTGCTTTTCCAAAGAGTCAATGTTTTGCGTGTAATTCCGAAGCAGCACACCTCGACTCTCGAGCATGTTGATCCACCTGTGACATGGTCCGGGGGATATCGCCCCTGGCCAGATAGTCCTCGCGCACGAGCTGACATCAGCCACCACGTCGTGTGATGCCACGAGCCACGCACTAGAAGATTTCCGGACGCTCTCGGAAGATCCGCAAATCGAACACCTCCTCCGGCTCGTCCAGCTCGAGCTTGCACTGCTCGCTCAAGATAGAGTACAGTCCATTCTTGCTTCGGAAATCAGGGATGCCGCAGGAGGTAGAGATGCCCGCGCCGGAAACGACGATGATATTCTTCGCCTTCCGGAATAGCTCGATGGCATCGTCGACCGTGTTGTACTGCCAGAGCCGCTCCCGATTGCGCAAGAAGCGAGTGAGGACGTTCTGCGTGAGGGGTAAGAGGAAGTGTTCTGGTATTCTTCGATCGCGAAGGTGTTCTGGCTGAACGCGATGAGCTCTGGGGGCAGGGACGCGCGAGGAGACTCACGAGGATGACGTTGAGAGAGTAGAGGAGTTTGCGGAGAGAGGGCACGGTGCCATCCGGGAGTTTGGCGAGATAAGATCGCAAGAAGCCCGTCACACCCTCTTCTTTCAGGTGAACGACGAGCGGTGCGAGGTCTTGAGGCGTATATACCGAATCAACTGATCGCTCGTCAGTCCTCGTTGGAACAGCGAGCGGAAGACTTACGGTCGTCAAAGTCGTAAGCGTCTTGCAAGTAGTCATCATCGTCATCGTCCGACTCGTAATCTGCATCAGAGTTGTACAGCGTGTCCGAGGTGACCGGCACCTGTTCTTCCTCGTCGGGTTGAGTCATCACGACGGCTGGTGACAATGGAGGCGGCGGCGGCGGGTGCCGCGGTGATCGCAGCAGCAGCGGGGAGCCCTTCTAAGGACGAGTCTGGCCAGACATGACACGAATCTGTATGTGTGTCGGGTACGGCGCGGCGTATTGATCTTGTACAAACCAAAGGCACAAAGCCAAAGCAGCGAGGCGAGGAGATTAAAGGGGGAAGGGGGAGGTGGAGGGGAGTCCGGGGTTCCAGCTACGAGATACCGACGCCGAGATTGATCTTTCATTCACACTTTGACCCTACCCGTAGCAGAGCCAGTCCGTATGCTTGCGCTTGACGGCTTAAATATCTTGGGCCCTTCGAGGACAAGCAAAGAGTGCACGCTCAAACGAGCATGTCTGCCAACCCACCCATCTTGACAGTTCCCCCTCAGCTGATCGAGCCTCATAGTCATATTCTCCGTTATCTCGGCTCGATCAAGGGCTTTGCTGAGCAGCATGCGCAAGATGGACGCAATCACCTTCGAAACAGGCTTGCGAGGGGGAGCGACGAGATCGATGGTCAGCAGCGGGATCAGGCCAAACAAGTGACGCCTCCGGCTGTGGTACAAGTGCAAGACGGGTGGCAACATCGACCTTCACGTCAGTCGGACGCTTCAAGGTGCCTGTCGCCTGACAGCCAGCTCAGACACGTCGCCGAGGCCAGAAGGCCAAGCGTAGTCAGGAAGATCGACCGTTAGCAGAAGCTTATCCGAATGTCCCACTGGAACAAGCTCAACGTGAGCTATTCGTGAAGCCACGACATCTTACATCCAGGTCTGCACGACCGCAAGATGCGCCGAAGAGAAAAGGCAGCGATACGGCGTGCGGCATCTCCACTCCCAGCTCGAGCTAATTCACCATCATCCGATCGCTGGCTGTACGACGTTCAACCGATCAAGAAGCGCGGCTGTCGCCAAACTGGCATGATCATCCCCGAGCACTCGGGCAGATCTCGGCGTCTGACTGTGCGCACCATTTCGCAATTGTCTTTCAACCTCTGTGCTGAGCGCTAGATCCCTCCTGACAAAGTTCGCGGCCTGTTCGGACAAGGCAAAGCCTCGGCACCGATATTTGTTCCGAACGAAGCTGCTTCTCAAGGTGCGGCTGACGTCTGCCTGATGGCAGCCACCCACTAACGATAAGATCAATATTCCCAATCGCAGCCTGCCGAGTCGTCTCAAGCTCATCGTCATTCTACCGAGCGGCACTGGAGTCCCGAGGGCTTGATCGATACGCCCAGCTGGCGAGAGCGATCCCAGTCCCACGAACACGAATCATATCATTCCTTCCCTAGATCTGGCCCGCAGAGTGAGCTATCGCAATACCGGTACGACGCCTCACACTCGGCATACCGAGCCGACCGCTATCGACTTGTTGGCAATCACGAAGCCCCACAGCAGACGTATGCTGCTGAGGACGCTGAGGACGACAACTATCAACCATATCAAGAGCAGATGGCGTTTGAATCAGCGACAATTGATCCGTATGAAGAGCAAGACATGCGGCCTGTACACATTGCCGATACCTGCCCGCCGTACGAGGACGAGTACGCCTCTCAAATTCAGTACCACGAGCCGCATCAGCAATGCGAAGAAACTCGCTGGGATCACCATCAGCGAACGTACGAAGACAATCACCATGGGAGGGACCTCTCGCAATGTCACCTACTGCACGATGTCGACCCTCACGCCGTCAGCATTGACGAGCGGGAATACTGGCCCCCGGAACGCGCGTGGCGACAGTCGGCGATGAGCGACCAACACGCTTATCAGAACACACAGCACTCTGTTGAAGAGTTTCCTCTAGCTTATGAAGACGAATATGATCCACGCTTTGCAACCTCGGACGACCGCGATACTGCGATCGCCCTCGATCCTCGATATGATCACACGCCGACCGTGCACCCCTTTACGCACTCTGAACGATACGACGATTATCGTATCGATAATGAGAGAGATGACGCTGGCCGCTGGGCGTACGATCTGTCAGACGACCTGCAGCAACTATGGAAGAAGCCGCCTACGCAGCTCTTGTGAGACGCTTCGAAGCTTCACATCTGCGTTCGCCGCATCTGTACTTGCAAGGGTATATATGCATCGGTATGGTACATGTGGCAGAGACGGGTCATTCGCCCAAGATGCAAGCGGTCTAGAGACCTTTGTTGAAGTAGACTGGGGGCTGGTGTTCCCTGAACTCTGGCTCGAGCTTTTTCGGATCGGTAGTTGCGCGCTGTGGGAAGTAGGCGATGGCGGGTGGCAGGAAGAGCCCCAGAGAGAGGCCGACTAGTCTGTCAGCGATAGACCTTGCTCCAGCTCGGGAGACTCACTGAGGGTGAGTTGGGTGAGGTTGGAGTAGAGGTGGCCTCTGGGACCGACGAAGGCCCCTCGTTTCTGCAAGAGGGTCATGATCATCGGGGGCAGGATGAGGGTCGGGCTGAGATCCGTCAGCTGATGACCGACAGAACTCCGGACTGGGACGTACACATTGGTGAACACCCTGCTCGCCGCAGACTGCATGACGGCCATCTGACCCGCCTTGGGGCTCTTGCCCAAAACATGCTTCTCCTCCGATTCGGTCGTCGGGTCCCGCGTAAGCTTGTACACCTCGACGCCATCGCGCATCTCCTTCCAACGTATACAAGAAATATTCACAACTCCCGCCGAGGCGACACTGGCAAACGGCACGAGCTTGGCGAGGACCTCCTTGGTCGCGCTGGATACCCTGAGACGGGGCACGAGCCGCGTGAGCGAGACGGCGAGGAAGACTGATGTGAACGTTGCTGCAACGTAGGCGGTACCGATTTCCGCCGGGGTCATTTGGATGGATTTGTTGGCGTTGCTGAAGTTGACAGCGACGTTGAGGGTTTGGTTGGCCCATTGCCAGAAGATGACGCTTTTGAGACTCGGGTTGGGCATGAGCATCCCGGCCTGCGCGTCAGCCTTCTGTGCTCCTGAGACCGATTGGTTGGCAAGCTCACGCAGATTCTGCGGGTCAGCGTCGCAATCGCATGGGATTTGCAGAGACCCGGCTCACATCAAGTTGGTAGGCACAAATGCCGACATGCGAAATGGCAGCAGCACAGGCTTGCCAGTATCCGGGTGGATGGACGAATCGACCACTACGAGTCAGCCTACCTTGTAGGATGCTTCTTTGTAGGGCTTGATAGTGAGGTTACCCACGCTGCCGCGCCTCGTAGTACCGATCCCGGTCCTGTGCGTCTACCCAACACCCTTCCCTGCCTGCATCCTTGATCAACCCTTCGTATTTCTTCACATCCTTCTGTGCGTCCTCGAGCTTCGCCGCAGAAGCAAGGAGGGTGAGTGGCGAGGTGGTCGAGTAAAAGTATGCCAGACGGCCAGCTGAGTTATTAGCACTGTCTCGCTGAGGTTGATAGGTGCAAAGCTGGCTCACTGTATGTGCCGAGGTCGAAGCGCGGTTTCGCTCAACGTCAGTTTCGCTGCACATTCCCCCGTAGCGAGATGGTGGACTCACAGATGTCATAGCGCGGCTGCTCGGAGCTTGCAGTGGCGGACATGATGGGCGAGAAAGTCTTGACCTGACCTGTCTAGTGGGCAAGAAGCAAAGCACACTCAGTCCGACTCGGGTTGGACTTTTCGACGGTTCCCAGTTCCTCTGTCGGCTTCGGAGATCTATGGACCGGCGACACGTGGTGGTGGCAAATCCCATGCACCGTCCTTGCTGCTTTGTTGCAGGCAGCGCGTCATGACCTCACCTCGCTCACCTCAACAACGGAAGGGAGACATGCTGGCGAGGTAGAGATCCTCGCTCGACATCTTAACTATCTACAATCTACGTCTGTATCGATTGTCAAGATGGGGCTCTCGCAGTCCCGGCCCGCCTCTGGCGACGCAGCGCCCTCGAGTCTCTCTAGCCCGCGACCATCCGAGCGAGTCCGTCCATCCCGAACCGATACCTCGCCGCCAGCTCCTGCCCCACTTGACCCACCTCCAGCCTCACCACACCGGCCTTCCGACCCACACCGCTCTCCACTGAGCTACTTCCTGCCCATGGGAACACCCGATATCGCCCACGAGCACTACTTCCCCAGTCCCGGCGACGTGCGACTGACCGCGGCGTACCTCGCGCGGACAGGTCTGCCAGCTGAAGTCGTCCATCGGATCTTGGACCACGCCGAGTACTGGAGCGCCTGTCGCCGGATGTGCGCGCGCGAGGTGACGGTCACTGCGGGATCCCATAGTCCTCGCATGAGGAGTATGGTCTCGAGCGCCTTTTCCAACGACCAGGAGAACGATCTGGTCGCGGATGCGGGGGACCGGAATGTGAATGCTTGGGATGTGCTGCGTGAGGGAGATGGAGAGGTGTGGGTGCTGGCTTCGGAGCCGGTGGGCTGCACGGCCTCTCCTCAGCGTCATCCTCCCTCTGCTCCGTTCCCATCTGCGGCCGGTAGCATAGCGGCGGCTGGGAAGGGGAAGGACGCTGCAGGGCCTATCAAACCCAAGCCAGTGGCCAAGCGCTGGCTGAGGCGTGTGGTCATCGAGACACTCTCGAGGGACCAAGGATGGAGCACAAATGGCTCGCAGTACTATGGCACGTCCCCGAGTAGGCTTCTGAGCACTATTGACTAGTAGGAACGTATGAGCAGAGCTACTCGTGGTTCGAGGCGTCCTTGTTCCGCAACGGCCAGGAGGTGGAGGGGACTCGCACGACGATCCAATACAATGTGCACGGTTAGTTGTATCCCGCTCTGAGAGCAGAAGAGGTATAGCTGACTTGCAGCCGGGCAGTATTATCGCGCCCACCGAAATGTGCTCGAGCTGGACCATCCGCTCGTGCGCGATGCACGACCAGGTGATCGCATCATCTTATGGGCCAGAGCGAAGTATCCCGGTTGGAGGAACCTCGTGCGGTGAGTACATGTATACACTGTCGTGGGCAGTGGGCAGTGCCGGTCGGCTATAGCCGAGAGGAGAGGCTGACGGGCAAAGTGAGACCGCCATGACCATGTTCACTGCGCCCTTCCCGCCGCAGGCTTGACCTCGTCTTGTCCGACGCAGGGCCCAGAGAGATCCAGAAGGCCAGACTTGACCGCACGAGCCCGTTTTGATCATTGCTGTTGTTGTACATTTGCGGAGAAGCCATAGCCGCATACAGAACTGTATGCATGTTATCCCGTGTGGGACTGGCAGTGTCTCGCGGCTTTGCCTCTTGGGTCTGGCTTGGACGGACTCGGGGGTCTGTCCGGGGCCCGTGTCTTGCCCGGCTAAAGGTATACTAATCCGCAGGTTAGCGCCCTCTTTTTCCTCGAACTAGCGCCCGGTCGATTTGATGGATGTCGGATGGGGAACTGCTGACAGAATTGCACACGAGCCCATGACCATGCACCGATTGCTTCCCATCAAGATAAGCCTTGGCTCGGAAGAGAAAGCAGGGGGGCACTCGTCATCCCATAAACCAGCCGAGACGCGAGACGAGAGACGCAGCTGGGCAAGGCGTTTTTCATTTCCCGCTTTTCTCTCCCTCTGGCCCCGCGGGTCACCCCCCTCTTCTCTCCTATCAAGCCTGACATCATTTGCCCCGAATCATCCCACAGTAACCACAGTCTATTCTCATTTTCCATTTTCACGTCTCATCTCATCTCGTCTCATCACACCTCTCTAGACTCGCTGCATCGCATCGTCTCTCTCTCACACCTAAACCAACCTCCCCAGCGTTCGACAAGGGTAAAGGAGCGGACAGGTGACAAAACTCTCGGGGAAAATCGAGGGGACTAGAGAGACGTAGTAGTCGTCGTCGTCTCCTCTGCCGGAACGAGCGAGCCCGCTCGGTCTTCGGCCAACAGTCACCTCTTTGGTTGGATCTTCCGGCCCGTCAGTCCGTCCGTCTTTTTTGCCCTCGTGTGCTAGACAAGCCAAGCCAAGCCGTCTTGGTTCTGCTTCTGCACACATCTCTCATCGCTCGCCCATCCGCCTCCACAACCACCACCACCACCGCCTTCGTTGCCGCCGTCGCTGCCGCTGCAGCCATCTCGTACGATGACATCGACCGCACCGCCCCCATCCTCCCCCTCGCTCGCCGGACCATCCCAGCCCATCCTACCGCCCACGACCACGACCACGACCGGCCCACCGACGACAATCGAACATCCACTCTCGACGTCCTCGCCCATCCCAGCTTCACCCCCTTCTCCTTCCCACCCGCCTAGAACCGGCTCGCCGGTCATTGGTCTCGCGCCCGTACGGTCCATCTCGATAGCCAGCAGAGATCGGGATGCCATCACGCCCCCTGTACCCTTGGTCCACCTCCGGGTGCTCATTATCTCTGGACAGAGCCATGTCTTTACGTTTGAGCCGGAGACCACTGTGGGGAGGATGGTGAGTCATCAGGTATGCCGGCTGGAGGACGAGCTGACTTGGCAGAAAGAGCTCATATGGAGCATGTGGCCTTCAGGTGAGATACGACTCTTTGCTCGCCCCTCTATGCGCTCCACCCGACTCGGACTCAGCCAGATTCAGAGCCTGAGCGTGCTCCTGTCGTAGCACGGAGCTGACGGCAGACTGGAATGCACCTGCCCAACCGCCATCTCCAAGTTTTCTGCGGGTCTTACATGCCGGCCGGGTGCTGCAGGATGACTCGACCCTGTCTTGTAAGTCGCAGCGGTTGATGCCTAGGTAGGGAGTCTCGCTCACGTCAGCCAACAACTTGCCTGTCGCCCTTCCGCCGGCCATCCCGACTGTCATACATATCTCTGTCCGATCATTTTCCATCCGCAATGAGGATGGTGCGTTTTCATGTTCTGGGCCTTGTGATCGAGACCGTGCTCATGGTCAGATCCCAAAAAGGGCAACATCTTCCCTACGACTTCGCGGACGCGGCAGTCCAACGCCGAGAACGAGGTCGGGGGCTGCCGGTGTACGATCATGTAGACGTCTCTCAGTGCGATTCTTTTCCGACTGGCATCTGATACCTGCTTGCAGATGATACCCGTTTTCTTGGTTGTACGTAGTTGGGTTTGACCTATCATGTATCGCTCGTCTTGGTACATCTCGGACTCTACAGCGGACACGGTCCTCCAGCATCATCTGTAGCTGGACAGGTGTGGCTGCAGCCATATACCCTGATTACGAATACGATGGCGTCTCACGCTTCTTGTCCTGTTCTATGCTGTCCTTCGCCCCGTCGATTGGCCCTTGAGGGTGACGGCAAGTGCCAATTGCTGGATTTGGGATTTTTTCGTGGCCCCGGCTTTGTCGGCTAGAACTGCAGACAGCTGGACAGCTGGACGGGTTGTCCTTTCAAACATTTTCATCCAGCTGTTCGCGTGATTGATACTTGTACTAGCTGCCAACACCAACGCCCAGCACTGGCCGACATCAGCTTCGACAAGCTTGAGAGCAGCATTGATCCCTCCGAAAGGACGACCCTCGGTCTCTGACAAGGGACGGAAAGGAGGACATCAACGGACGGGATCCGGTCGACGCCCTCCCCTCCTTCCAACTCATTCCCACTCCCATTCCCTGCCTGCCACACTCATCCACCAACTCGCTTCGACATTTGTACGTGTGCAGCGACCGACCGATCTGATCATCCTCTTTGTGTAGGTTCCACACGACCGTCACACGCCACACAGGCCCAGACCGCCTCGTTCGCTCGCTAGTCTCTGGTCGCTAGTCGCTAATCGTTGGTCAGACCACGCCGCACGCACGAACCAATTCGGGCGAGCACATCTCCGAGGATCTGACCGTCGACATTCCTCTCTGCCCGCACACTTCTTTCCTTCCCTCTTTTGGTCAAGCGACGAAGTGTGTGACGATCGACCCGTACTCGTATCTCCTTCGCCACATCCACACCAACACTCGCGCACACTCACGTCTACTCGCCTGCCGACTGCCACGCCTCGCCTCGCCTCGTCGGCCACCCGTCGAGACCGTCCTTGCCGTTTGCGCTACGGCCGCGGCCATCCAGGGGTGTACACGAGTAGACCCAGACGCCAGCCATGCTTCGGGATTGACACCTCCCGACTACTTCCTCTTCTTCCTTTGCTATAGCTTTTGGCTACGGTCTACAAGTGCGAGAGCGCAAGTGTCAGTACATCGACGTACGTCACATGCAGCTTGCCACCTTGTGGGTCGGATCGCAATCGCAATCGCACTAGCCAACGCGCCGCTCTCTCCACCCCCCTCCTCCTTCCCCTTCCCCTGGCCCCCTACACCCCAGCTCCAACTCCGATGAGCATCGACCCGTCGGGCCCGGAAAGAGGCGCCAGCCCGAGATATCGGCCCCGACCGCTCGTCGTGCACCACAACAACCATCCAAACGGCAACAACGTCAACGTCAACGGCACCGCCGGCGGCGGCGGTGGTGGCGGTGTATCCATGGGAACCGCCAGCGGAATGATCTTACCTTCTTCCAGTGGCGGACACCAACAACCCTCGACGGCCCCGGTGTCAGCCGCCAGCTCGACGCGCTCGTCGTTTCATCAACAGCAGCTTCCCCCTTTGCTGTCTTCGGAATCAGCTTCTTCCTCACGGAGCTTCCCGCCCCTCGCCGCGTTTCGCGAACGCGACGACCCCGTGGCGGTGGTCGACCTGCGATGGAGCCCAAACACCTCTTCGCCAAGTGTCGTCGATCATCCTTCTCGTCTGCCGCCTATCGAGATTCCCATTTCTAGAGGCAGAGAGAGGGAACATCGCTCGTCCAGTCATCGCCATCACCAGCAACCGGCTTCTCAATCACAAACACAGTCACGGCCCTCGTCATCGTCGATTAAATGGGAATCGCCACCATCCAACCCGTACCCTCCCTTCCCCCGTCCTGTCCCGTCATCGACCCTACCGTCATCCGACTCGCCCTCTCTGCCGCTGCATCCGCCACCGAGTCATCATCCCGGCAGCATCGGACCGAGGTTCTCCCCGACTAAACCATCGTCTTCCTCCTCGTCTTCGTCTATGCTCCCGGCCCCTCGCGAGTACTGGAATCACTCATCCAACCGAGACGACTACGACCGAACCACCGCCTCAACTCCCAATCATCATCATCCCAACGCCCCGGCTCTTGCGCACGTCCAAGCTCTCGAGCGCGATCGCTCAACCCTGGGACTCGCTTTTTCTCGTCATGAGCGCGGGCCATCCCCTACCTACGGTACCGAAGGCAGTGGCAGTGGTAACGGCGGCACAGGCGTAGGCGGGGCAGACGAAGAAAAGCCCAAAGCAAAGAAACGCCGCGTCGCGCTCGCCTGCAAAGAGTGCTCCAAGAGGAAACAGCGCTGCGATCGCAAGTTTCCCTGTAATCACTGTACCGCCCGTCGCGTACCCGAGCTCTGTGTCCCCGTGCACAGTGACGACTCGCCCTCTCGTGCCAGCGCCCAGCTCGAACGCGTCTCTCCTCAGGCCCAGGCCGCCAATGGTGTTCTGACCCAGTGGACGAGCGAAGCTGGTAACGGAACGAGATTCGGCATGATGCCTCCGCCTACGAGGACGAACGGTCAGCTGCCGACTTTGACTGTCCGCGTGTCGCGGCTCGAGGGTCTGGTCAATGCCATGGTCAACCGCGTGGAAGGTATAGAGGGATCATCCGCTCTGAGGGAGTTCCGCATCAGTGAGTGTCCTCTCCTCGTCCTCGCGTTCGGCGCTGACAGCAGATCACCCTCCCGTCGCTTCCCCTCCGCCTTTGAGCTATCACGCACTGCTATACGGTGCCGATAGAGGTATCGACCTCGCCTCTCCCACGTATGACAGGGAGCAGTCTCCCGAAGAAGCCAGCACTGAACGCCGCATGAGACCTGACGACGGGCCCATGGACCGCGGCGACAGCACCGAGGGAGAGGATGGTGCTGTGGCGAGCACGCTCGACCGAGACAGCTTGACCAGAAACCCCCTACCTCAATCAGTCAGCTACAACACCGTCAACCAAGGTATGACAGCTGACAATCAGCTCATCCGGTCCGAGATTCCTCTCGGTATTGACTATCATGGCACGCCGACCGAGCGACTGCAAAGACTGTTCCAAGATTGCGGTGTCGACCCTGTCCAGGTTCAGTCACTCATGTCGGAGTTGCCGCCACAGCCTCTTGCCACCGATCTGGTCGACTGGTTCTTCAACAAGATCAACTTTGTTCGGTACCCAATTGCAGAGGATTTGTTTCGTCGTGGTAAGTTTGTGGCACGTCGTGAGTATACCGCTCATGGTCAGCCCTTGGTGTGCTTTACGAGTCGCGTAATCTTGAAGCAGCATCAGTAATCTCACTCCCGTTGGCATTCATCGTGTTTGCCATGGCGATTCGCGTTGCGCCGACCGAGTGGGTTGGGCCGGAAGAGCGACGCCGCACTTATAGTCTCAAGATGTACTGGAACTGTCAGTATCGGTCTTCTTGCGTAAGTCGAGCTAACCGTCAGCGCGAACAGCGACCATGCTGTCTTCGGCCGTGAAAGCGGAGAGCCTGCAGCTTGTCGAGACGAAGATCTTGGTGAGTCCTCCGGGATCCCACTTTCTGCCTGCTCACACGACAGACGGGCTTGTACCTTGTCTTGATGCATGAGCGACGACTGGCCGAAGGATGGTGCGAGTTTCGCTCGGCACTTACCATGGGTCAAGCCATCGGCTTGCACCGTGACGGCACAAAGCTGCGCCTCGATCCTTATGTTTCGGAATACAGGCGGCGTCTCTGGTCGTATCTTGTCCATGCGGACGCTACGTGAGATCAGCTCCTTATCCTGCTGTGCGACGCTGATTCGCAGCTATTCGTGCTTGCTTGGCCGACCAACCTCTATTGATGCGTCTACAGTCGATACGAAGTATGCAGCTGGCGATGAGCTTCGTACACCGAGAGCTGATATGCAGACCGCCATCCAATATCGACCTGCGCGATTTGTCGATCGATCACGACACGAAGCCGAAGCCGCTGGAGGAGCCTACTTTCGCAACGTACCTCATTCTGCGATACAAGCTCGGATTGGTTGTTGCAAAGGTCGGCTGCTTGGAATGTCTGGGAGATCAGCTGACGCTCAGATGACTGCCCATTTCCAGAGACTGCAGGGCGTGACGACCTATCGTGATGTCGAGGAACTTGACGCGGACTTCAAGACTTTTGTGCGCGAGCTGCCTCCCACTTTCCGTATGATCGACCCGGACCGCTCGTATGACAAAGGCGAGCCCCCAAGACTAACGTTTCGTCAAGTGCTGATGGTCAGATCTGTGGTTCCTACCTGTGCACCGGTACTACATCCAGACCGAAGTCCTACACTTCATCATCATCCTCCATCGACCTTGGCTGCTGCGTAAGCTCCGATCTACACGGTATGCCCTGTCCCGACGAGCTTGCTTCGATGCAGCAGTGACCGACTGGAAAGTCCGGAATGCGTTCAAGGTCGACTGTCCCGACTTTTTCGAAACTCTTCTCGGCGGATCGTTCAGAGAGTTCAACTCTGCCATGATTGCTGGTATTAGCGTCATCATCGACCCCTCTGGGCCGCATGCCGACGACATGCGGGCCCTGATGAAAAGCTTCATGGAGCAGCACCCAACGGACCCTAGCGCCGACGATTTTTCCCAAAAAGAGGTGGGGATTATCTATACCCTGCATCGCCGCGCAAAGGAGATTGAATCTCGGCGACGGGCTCGAAGGGGCTCCGTCTTGCTTGCCGACAAGCCCGGTATGGCCGTCTCGTCCGAGCGGGACAAGCCGAATCTTGCGCCGGCTCCTACTGCCCAGGCCAACGTGCCGCCAGAACAGCCATCTCGCGCACCGTTGCAGCAGACGCCGCAGAGCGGGTCGACGGCGTATGGCGCCGCCACGCCGCTGCGCAGTCCGCTGACTTCTTTCCGTAATCGCGAGGTCAGCAGTGTTTCGGGTCATTCGGTTCAAGGTAGCAGCCACGAGGAGGATCACCCGCAAAACTTGTGAGTTCCCCCCCCTCATCCTGTCAACCCCAGTCGTGGCTGATTGTCCAGGCTGGACCATTGGCTCATGAGCAACACGCAGTTCGGCCCTCAAGACCCAGGAATCACCTTTGACCCATTCACCGACGCCAGCATACCCTTTGCCGTCGACCCCTCCGACCTGACACACACCGGTCTCGGCCAACAAAACTTCCTAGGCGGCCCCGGTACGATGTTGAATGGCGCAGGGTACAATGGAGGTGCTGGGGGCTGGGCCGATCCGAACTTGGCAGGCGGAGGGCCCATGTTGGGTATGGGCATGGCCGACCCGGGCGTCGTGCCCGGTGCGCTGACGGGCGGTATGCGTATGGACTTTCAGTCTGGAGATGGGAATAGTAGTTTGTTCTGGAACACGTTGGTGGATGGTGAGTCTGAGTCCTCCTTCACCCCTTGGTAGCAGTGCGAGGCTGACTGTCTTAAAGGGATCGTGGGGAACTTGGGTCTGCAGGGAAGTGCGACGGATACGTATGGTCCGCCTCAAGGAGGTCCAGGTATGGGTCAGCAGGACACGACGGGTAATCACCCGTCCGCGTGAGCAGCGAGCCCGAGTGCGAGCGCAGGTACGAGGAAGTAGTGAGGAGCGGGGAGAAGGACAGACACAAAGCACGCATCATTTACCTTACATTCTACCCGTCAATAGCGCGTATTCGTGGTTGTGCATACACGCAGTTCTCTGTGTCTTAATCTCGCCTTCTCCACAGATTAAATGGGACAAGCCGATTTAATGCACATGCATGAGAGTCCCATGTCCACGTCGAGCCATACATCCGCTCCCACTTGGAGCCAGCCTGAAAACAACCGAGACTACTGCTATTGCTATTGGGGAGGCCGGAATCTGGTCGTCAGCTGAGCCTTGGGGAGTTGATAAGGTAGCTGACCCAGGTGGCATCTGGCCTTGTGGTGGGAAACCTGGTGGCATACCGGCTGGGAATCCAGGCGGCGGCCTGAATCCAGGTGGCATCCTGGGATCAGCAGAGCCCAAATCATCAAAATTCGACTTGGACACGTCAAGCGCGAGTAGAAGGTAAAGGAAGGAAGACTCACCCCTGCGGCATTCCAGGCGGCATACCAGCCGGGAACCCAGGAGGCATACCCGGCGGCAACCCAGGCATACCAGGTGGGAACCCGGGCGGGGGTCTCGCATACGCCATGGGCCTAGCAGCCATCGCCGCACCTGCGCCGAGCGGCATCCCTCGTCCGGCCGGTACACCCCGTCCTGGTCCAGCTGCGATCCCCTTGTCTTCTGCCGGTGCGGGCGGCGGTCCTTCGACAGTGACGGAGACGATGGTTTCGCCGCGAAGGATGACGAGGCCGAGCGTGCGTTTTTGTTGTACTGTCGGAGCTGCTTCGCCTGCTGGGGTGTCTTTCGACTTTTTCCCCTGCGATGTTAGCCTATCCAATAGTGACACTACATCCTCTGATCAGAGAGAGAGAGGCCCGGCCGACGGCCGGCCGCGAACACACCTTGACCGTCCGGAACTCCTCGCATTCTGCCAATACAAAGTTCATGTGTTTGTCGTACGCCAACATCTGACCAACGAGCGACCGGCCATCGTTCCTGTCCTTCAGCACTCCTCCCTCTCACTTACACCCGGATTAGCTCACAGTGTCACTTTGAGACGGTAGTTGATCAATGTGACCATCTTTGAGTGTTTGGCTTTAGGAGCTGCCCAGTCAGCTAATCGCAGTACACAAACAGCGGATTACTCACGCGGCTGTTGAGAGAATACGAGTCCGAGCGGGGTCGAAGAAAGATCACGCGTCAGCTCTTGCTCTTTACAGACTCCATCTCTTCGACAGCGTTCCTAGCTGCAGCTCCATGATCCACTCCCGTTCTGCCTCCCGGTATCCATATTTCCATCCCAGCTTCCATTCGCCGCTTCGCTTGCGCTTGAAGTTGTCCAGGTATCCAGCCCTTTACTACTACTCACCATGATGGGCAACCGTCTTTTTCCCTTTCGCTCGGGCGTCGGTCAATCTCAAAACGATCCCTCGAAGAGCGCAATCGAGACGCGGATGGGCCGGTGTACCGAGACAAACGAGAAGAGAGTGGCCGAACGAGTTCAGCTGAAAAGACCAAAAGAACCAATTCAACACTCAGAAGACTGCAACGCCGAGTGCAAGAGGTCAACGGCGTTTTCGGCGTTATCCGACGGTGGCAAGTGACATTGCGATTCATTCTCATTGTACGTCTCGTCGATGCTTACAAAAGTAGTACGGTCTAAGCAAATAAAAAAAAATACGTGACGTCTTGTCCTTGATGCGTATGCCAAATGCCGTGCAATTTGCAGTGATGCAGTTGAATTGAATATGAATGTGTGATATGCGATGAGGGTGGGGTGAATGGGTGGCCATGATGGATTGGCGATGTGGCAAGGGGTACAGGATGGACAAAATAGGATCGACTTGTAGTACATACAGGCCGATAGGGATGGACATGAGGCGCCAGACACGACAAGGGATGATTGAGTTCTTCAGCTCATCCAGGGATCAAGTGATCTCAACGCGAGGGTGGAAGCCGCATCGAAGCCTTTCAGACCCATTCCAGTCTTTCGATAGTATCCTGCCCAGGTATCCGAAGCTTTCGGTGCCGAGACAGAAGCAGTGGAAGGCCCGGCGGATGGCGATTTCGACGTGAGACCCTGGTCCGCCTTGGCAGTTCTGAGCAGCGGTGATTGCCAGTCGCTCGCTTTCGAATACCGATCACCACTCTGACCCGAGTCTCCAGGTCGCGAGTAAGCCGATGACGATGCTGGTCGGGAATAATCTGGATATCCCGAGGTGGACGAGGTCGCACGGGCCTGTGTTTCGGTCGTCGTCGACTTGGAAGCCGATCCGTTTGACAAGGCGGGCAAAGGAGGAGGCAACATCTGTCGCCTGTCCTTGTCGATAGAGTTGGACGATGACGCGACATTTGGCTTGACGTCTTTTGTTCCTGAGCCGTCCCCATAATAGTTTGGATGCCGCTTACTCCACGACTCGTACGACTCGGGTTTATAGACCGGCCACTTCTCGCCAATCAAGGGAGTGAATTTGTCCTCGGCAGCGGCTTTTGTTCTTGCCGTCTCAGTCTTGCTGCGGTTTGTAGTGGTGTAAGGTGTGGGCGAAGCCATCGACACGGATGGAATGGTAGGGGTCGCCACCGACGCCTTTCCGGTTTCTGCTTTCGCGGTCGAGGGTTTTGCGGCAGTTGCGGTCTTGTCAGCTGCAGAATTGACGGTCGTTTCAAGCCATGAGTCGATGCGGGATTTGCGGCGACTGGTCTTTGCTTTGCGACGCTCATAGGGAGGGTGTGTGACCTTGTGTGTGCTGGGGTCGTACTGGATCCCGAGGGCTTCAAGATCGCTCATGGTCTCCTCGACGCGTAGGCAGAGTGGCAAGTGGTCGACGTCGCGGCGGCTCAAGAGTCGATCGCCAACTTGTACGGGAACAAATTTGGTAGAATCATGGGATAGGAGGCCCGAGCGCCATCGGCGTTCGGCTGAGATGTTGACCTTAATCTTGTACGGGTCGAGCTCGTCCTTCTCCTTCTGTAGGACACGCTTCTTCAATCGGTGATTCTCGTTGAACTGGTCACGAAGCTGCTCTGTGCGGTTCCAGAAGGTAGACCGCACCCGACGTTTCTCTTCGTCTCGCATGACTTGCAGATCATGCAGATCTCCACTATATACGTCAGCTAGAGACAAGGGAAGGAGCAGCAGACGTACGTATGGCGAAGGTGAATCTGCCGCAAAAGCTTGTCGCGCTTCGTCTCCTGTGATGCGTAAAAGTCGAGCAGCTGAGGGTGGGTGCCAGCAAGGACTGCAGCGATCTGCTCATCGATCGACACAATGGCCCTGTTTTGTCAGCTTCAACAATGTGACACGAAGAGGGGTGCGACCCACTCGTCGATCAAATGGTGTCTTGCATCTCGGGCGGCAAGAGCCACAGTATCCTCAGGGTCAACTGTATGTCAGCTCGATATGCATCGATGATGAAAAAAGACCCACTCTCGCCCTTGCGAAAGTACTTCTTCCTTGTACGCTGCTTCCTCTGCACCGGAGGAGGGCCGGGGACAAGATCAGCCACAAGAGGAGTGGGATTCCCACTTTCGACCTTGTCGTCACCCTTGTCCCCGACGGCTTCGTCCCCTCCTTTGATCTCGGGATCATCGGCTTTGACGCCCTCCGCCTCTTGCATCAGAGTGGTTTCGGGTTCCGCGGCCGGCTCGTCGATGGAGACTTCCATGACCTCGGCATTGGGTGTTTTGGGCGAAGATGTCGCGGAGGGTTTGACGGCATCGGAGACGTGGTCAGGCGGCGACGAGGTCGATTTGCCGGATGGAGAGACATCGCTCGGCCTGATGTCACCGGTCGATGACTGATTGGATTTCTGGCGTTTCATCTTGGGTGGATCGCTGATTTCGGGGACCGCCTCTGTGACTGGCGCTTTGCGCTTGTTGCCGTTGAAGGTGAGCTTGAGGGTGGTGCGAGCGGGCACGGCTGCGTCCTTTTCTTTCGGTGTCTCAACCATGATCGAATCCGGGTGATGGCCGTTGGGGAGGTTGCCCGAGGTGTTGATCGGGGATGTTGAGCCAATGTCACTGATGCTGGCGCGCGAGTTGCGTCGTGTGGACGGCGCATCACTGGCATTGGAAGATGTGGGCGGCAACTTGTCGGGGGAGGCTTCGTGCCGAGACCCGCTGCGCTGTTGTCGGGCAGACGATCGGGTCGAACGGGTGGACGTTGACGCCGAGGCCGGGACGGATTGGGCAGAATCTACGGTTGGGACAGGTGACGGGGTGAGATTGTTGGGTGGTCTGGAAGGTTGGGTGGCTCGCCTGCGAGAGGGACGAGAAGCTTCGGGGACCTGATACATGGGCATGGCGGCGGACATGACAGCGCGCCTTGGTCGATGCAGCGATGCGACGGGCGAATGAAGGGGTGGAGGGATGCTTGGTAGGGTCAGCGTGCCATTCATCGTTGTGTTGTCGTTGTGGGGGAGGTAGAGTATGTGCGGCGAGGGTGGTCGAGGTGATCAGGCGAGTACAACAGAGGAGGGATACGGTCTGGCGGCTATGTGGGGGTTGGTGGCCATTGGGTGGTGGGAGAGGGAGACAACGGCGCCCTCCGCGACCTGCCGGTGCACGTCCTTTGACACACACACAGCCAAGATCAAAGGAAGGCTACCAAACGCCCCCCGTCACAGCACTCTCTGTGGATGGATAGGTAGATCGTAGACACTGAACCACCAGGCAGGCAAGCGGTCTTGCCTTGCCGCTGGCAGACCAGATCTGGTGGGTGATCACAGAGTGTGATGAGACAGGCCAAAGACAGCAGTGGTGTCCGGCATACCCAAGCTTGGGCAGAGCAAGGGTCGTTACGTAAGACTTTGCGGCTGTCGCAAAGACAAAAAGATGGGAAAGGGGCATGATGTGGTCGGTCGGTCCAGTTTCGGACCACCGGAGCCCCAGGAACGGGGGAAGATCCCTCGGACCCTTAGTTTTTTCGTACCCACGCCTTGGCCTTGGCTCTGTGCAGCTCTGGCAGCTGCGGGCTTGGGACTCGGAAGAGGTTTCAGGGCACACGCCGCCGAACCATCCATCCCATACCCATACCAAGAAGCAGCTGGTAGCTGGGTAGCAAGCAGCCAGGGGGGGGGGGGGGGGCCGCCCGCCTACC